>CM043119.1:60655728-61302486 GCA_023701765.1 Hylyphantes graminicola
ATATAGAGAGATTTCTTTTGGCATCCTTGGATTAGGTGAAACTGAAGATATTCCAGTAGTCCTGTAACCGTAAGTTTACATTAGGGCGTACTTTTTTCTCTTTTATTTGCTTTAGGAAACGAATTTCTTAGTAAGTGTATCGTTTACAAATGCGAGTAAAAAAACATCCACCCTTTGTTTATGGGCTGCTATTGAAAATAAATTTTCGAGATGTATGTTATTATTCCAGGGGAAAATTCAGACGAAGTGTTCGGTATCAAAATTTAGTCAAAAAATTTACGTAAGAGGCCGTCTACATAATACCTAGAAAAATAAGCACCATATTATGTGTAAATCTTACCCAGCGTGTGTAAAATCTTGTCCTTTTAACCTATTTTTTTACTGTACTGTATTTTGCTTACTTCTCGTTTTATTTATAATATAAAATTGATGTTACTGGCTTTTGCGATTTAAAATTTTTAATCCTTGAATCTTCCCTTTTTAGTTTTTGTGTATTGTCTTCTTTTAACCCTTTTCCTGTAATGGGACTTGAACTGTATTGTAGTTTTAATTAAATAAATTAAATAAAAACTTCTTTTTAAATTAATCACAAGGATACTCCCGATTTTTTAGTTCTTGTTTCGAATCAAAAATCATAAAAAATATATATGTTATTAACAGAGAAAGATATCTTAATGGAAACTATGTGGTCGACTAATTTTTATGGCTCGCTATATCAAAGTTGACACAATATCCTTAACTAAATTTAAAATCAATTCTTGATTATGTGAATAACAATTACTAAATTTAATTTTAGGTAGTTTTTTTTTAATAAAAGAGTCATTTGGTGGAAAATTTTGTGGTTTCCTGTTCCATTAAGTTCATTCACCTTTTTTCAGTTTTTCATGAAACTACAAAACAATTTTATTCTATCAATGCCAAAATGCCAACAACCGATACTATACATTTCCAAAGTATTAACAACAAAATGAACGGCAAAACTAATAAAGACACAATGAATATGACACAAAACTTTCCAAATACTGCTACAAAAAGAATTATTTTTTTTACAGTCTCGGGTCCTGTAGCAACAAGGAAGGGTTTTATTCGGACGGAAACTAAAAGAAAAAAAAAGGGAAACGTGGCTTCAAATGAGTGTTTTCACGGCCAAATAGTGGCCACGCGAAATCTAAGAATTCCATTGTTCTGAACAGACTCGCAAAGTAGATAAGAAGCACGTCATTGATGCACGAATGTAAAAGCTAAGTTAAAGACTTAATTTAATAGGAAACTAAATGACTTGCCATTGATATTTATTCATTGATTGATTGACTGAATAATTGATATAAAATAATACTAGTCCTGAGAAGACCCGATATCAGTTAAATTCAAAAGCGTCAAATGAAAAATAGTTAAAGTATTTTTTTCTTCTAAAAATGAATTTTAATAGTTTATGATTTCATTTTTCGTAAGACATTTACTTTATGGTAACAATGGCAACGAGAATGGTAATGGAACAAACTCCCAAAATCCTGCGAGACAAAATCTCATATACCATAATCTCGCGGGACAAAATCCCGCGTGACATAATCTCGCGGGGATGTAATCTAGCATGGACAAAAATTAGGGGAGTACATGTTTTAAACCCTTTCGCTCCCAATGATTCCATTGGAAATCATCAGCTTGTGACTTTTTTCTGACTAAGTTCAATTCGCAACTTATGTATCGTTAGATACATCATTATATGGAAGAATAACGTATTTTGAAGAATTTAATATATTTTTTTTAATATTAATGAAAATATTAAAAATATGGTAAAATAAATTTCACTTTAAAACAGTTTTAGAAAATAAATTGACCCTAAATTTTCATGCTTGCATTTTTTAGATGTTTTTTTTTAAAAATATATTACAACTATTTTTAACGAAAAAAGTTTTGAAAAAATTATTGTTATAATTTTTAAAAAGTTATTATTCCATTCCCCCCCCCCCCCTTTAAATTTAAGTATTAAAAACTTAAGATTTTTTCTCCTGTTTTTTACTTTTTCATTTCGAATGCATAGTGAACCTATTTAACAAATTTCAGATTTATAGGATAAATATTTAAAAGTTGGGAGTGAAGTTAAAGTTGGAATTAAAAAGTGCTCCCCTAATTGTTTTGAGCAGTGTAATAGTTTTCCAACAAGAATACCCCAATAAAAGTAGCCATTTATAGGGTCGGACATTATATCTACTAATACACTCTTAAAACAAAAGAGTGAAATCCACTCCGATAGAAAACGTGCATTTTCGACACTGGAAAGGAGTGAAAATTAACTCAAACTGAGTTAAAATCGCTCGTTTTTGTTTTAAAAGTGTATAAAACCTAATCAAACCAACTTTGGTTAAAATGGAGATTCAAGTTCGCCAAGGTTATTAGCTTAATGAAACCACAGAAGGTCAATATTATCCTACAGGTGAACTATTACTAAATTGGTAAAAAGGAACTTTCGCCAATTCTCCAAAACTAAGGGTTGACGTGGCTCTTGGGTTCGTATCTGACTAACTCCATATTTACTAATGATCACTGAGCCCCGGTCATTGTGTGTGTCCGCGCATTTCAGAAAGAGGGGCTTATTCCTGTTTGTGCGGAAATACTTCCGCAGGAAGTCATTAAAAGAGAGGTCCAGCAGCGGAACCGCCTCTAAAATATTCTTTGAAACAATGCGATTCCCGCCATTTTTTGGCAACTAAAAATTACGAGAATCCCGTTTCGTTGATTAAATTAATGATGTTACGTTTAGGTTTAAAAAAAAGTTCTTTTTAGAATAATGTGGGAAGACAATTTTGAATTCTGCAATCAAAACATTGGGCAATAGCTGTTTTGGTGCAAAGGATTTTTAGAACTGATTTTAGTTATGAAGATTCTTAATATGGCATCATTTTTTCTTTAAAAGCTCTACATTCTCATATATTTACGTTTTTTGTGTCAAACAAATATTTGAAATCAAATCACTTCAGAAATCCAGAAACAAAAAAATATTTTAAAAATGTTTGACCCTAAATTTCGTTTTTATTTTTATTTTTCTAGCACTTATTTGAAACAAAATTCTTGTTATATCTAAAACAAGAAGGTTGGTAGCAAAAAGTGTTACTTAGAATTAGAAATGCTTCATCTCCCCTTGCGTCCCCCCGCCTTCAGCTCCCCTAAAACATGCGCCTAAAAAAAAACCAAACAAACCGTTTACTTCTATATAAAACTTTTAAATGTCACAAAAAAAAAATTTCTTCGAAAATGTAATAAGTACTACTCATCGTTTGCCAAATTAATTTGTACATATTTCGAAGAATAAATTTATAGCAATTGTCGTACTTTAAGTAAAGTTAAAGAAGTAAATTCTCTTACTTACAACATTAAAATTATCTAGCAAAAAAAAAGCGCCTTATGCTTCCTTCCAAACAAATAATATGAACAATTAAAGATTCTAATCAAGAAATAATTATAACGACATTCCAAAACTGATTTATATTACAAAAAATAAATTTCCTTCAATTTTTCTATTGAATACAAATAAAAATTGAAATTTATTGTTCAATCAAATACTTTTTAATTCCTTAGGATAATCTTCCTCTTTATAATATAATAAATAAAATGGTATGTCTGTGATTGCTATTACTTGTCAGATCCCGATAATGTAAACAAATTAAAAAAAAAAGAATGAATGTTTATTTTTACCTCTCATGACTCCTACAACAATTTATGATGTAAATCCGAGATCATACAAAAGATATAACTATCATCTTGCTATCGTTGCTCGTGCGCTTGCTATCAATCAACTATCATCTTGTCGAAAAAGCTTTATAAATAATCTATTAATGAAATGCCGCGTTTTTCGTATTACTCATACTACGTCCGTTCTACCTGTAAAGAAAACCGGTTGAGGTGTGCAAGGACTTCGTGGAAAACCACCTCGATGGATGATTTTGACCTTTGTTGTATTACATTGCGTCACCTAACACCAGGCTTCGAATACTTTCTTCACAACAGCGCATAAAAAAAGCGCGCGAATATGAGATAAATTCGGGTCCTGTCGTAAAATTTCAAAAGTTTTCCATTTGAGAGTTTTGGTTTTATTTTCTGGGAATTTTTATAGTTGTTTGCATTTCATATAACGAAACACAGAGTTAACGAAAGTAAAAATTAATACTTTCTTCCCTACAACGTATAAAAAAGCGCGCGAATTTTGAGAAGAATTTGGTAGGGGCGTTTTTTAAATTTTCATTTCGTTAAATTTTCAAGAGTTCCTCAATAGAACGTTTTGATTTTATTGTGGTTGTTTACATTTCTAATAATGAAAGTAAAATTAAACAAAAAAAACATTAAAATTACGTCATTACATGATAAATAATCGTTTGTATATGTGGTGAAATGAGAAAATACAAAGTAGAAAAATATTTTTTGGAAACTTTTAAATCTTATCGAAGCTTGAATATGGGAAAATATTAAACACAAATTTTCCTTAAAAAGACCTTACCTTAAAAAAAACGAAACTCTTATTCTAGCAACATCTATGTTAGTAAGTATGTTTCATAAATTTAAATATTGAAACAAATTATCATCAATTGTATTTATTAATTGAACAAAATAAAATTGATTAAAAACTCTTGCTTATTGAAGTATCATAATTTAATATATTTCAACTATTGTTGAATATGGTAATAAAATTTTAGACCTTAAAAAATTTTTAGATTGTGTTCGGTACGAAAAACTATTGAACTTCTATGGGAAGTAAGTTTCTCCACCTCTTAAAAAAACCGCTTAAGTATTCAAAATTCGCTAATATACTTGATTATTATTGCTGCAAAGAATAAACACTGGAATATTGTTTCTTTCTTTATGTAGAAGAGCTCATCCATTATGAAATGGATTTCAAACACAATAGGGATATAGAACTACCTCTGTGGTAAGCACTAAAAGCTCGCGTATTTAGTTCTTCCACTTCTCGACATCTGTTGTAAAAGAGGCTTGAGTGGTCTATCGTAATCAAAGGATTAAGCGACAGACGTTCGTTTCATTATTCTATGAAGCCTCTTTTTTTTTTTTAAGAATATATATATATTTTTAAAAAGTAGTGGAAAATATAATCACCTACACCAAAACATACCTTAAGTTTGCAGCATTGAAATGTTCTACGCGGAGGATACGCGCGTAAACAAACGGAATTTTGCCTCTCTGATTGGTCGCTCCTACGCGATACGTCAGGCCCTGATATTCGTTCGCCCTGTTGCGTCAAAATCGAAGGAAAAAATAATTAACATTACACTCTAACTGAGGCAAAAACAAACAAAAATAATAAAAATATGTCTTGAAATAACGAATAAAGTGATTTATTGAATGTGAAAAACCTTTTTTTATTCGATTCTCGCACTCGGAAATTAGAACTATTTACCCTTTTTCCCGTAGAACATTTGTATACTGCATACTTAAACTGTGGTGAGGTATAAAAACTACTATTACATTTAATGAGTAAATAAGGCTACTGATTATTTTGTATCAGGTAATATTAAAGTTAAAGTGACTATGAACAAAATAAGTTTTAATTGAATCTCTATTTTTCTAATCGATATCCGCAATTTCATGAGAAACACCTTAAGGTCGTATTGAGAAATAGTCAATAGTTTAGCAATCTAGTGCATTAATTAATTCGTTACTTGTAGAATTGATTAAAAATTTCTGATTCGAATGAAATCCAAGAGATAAAAAGCTTAAGTATCACTTTAAATTTAAAAATAGTAATTTGTTGTTGATTGGCACGAAGATACATCAGAGGGTTTAAATATATGGACCTCCATCGGCGACATGCGTGCTTTTGACAATTTTTTTGGCGACCCTTTAATTTAAAAAAAAAAAACCAAGGTTAAAAGGTTTTTTAAAAATTGAAAAATAAAATATAATGTAACCTTGCCACTTCTAAAAACCAAAATATTTTAAACAAAACTTTTTCTTTACATTTGTTTTGCTGATGGATAATAATGTACAACAAAAACAAAATCTTAATTTTATTTAAATCATTTAAATAAGCAATTATCGCAAAGAGAAATGCAAGAGACGAAAGGGAATTATGAATCATGATTTGGATAATTTTCTTCGCTTACTTCACAAATGCTAAAACTTTTTAACATTCAAACAATATATCACATATTTGAGTATCGCTTTTTATAAAAATTTTCAAATATAATGAATTACATTTCTGAATTTGATTATTTCCTCCAAATATGCGGTTATAAATTAAGGATCTTATTCTCGAATTATTTTTGACACAATTGATATTTTTTTATTTAAAAAAACCATTGATACATTTCGTGATTTTTTCTGTTGAAAACAATTATGTTAAACTTATGTTTATTGGTTTTCGCAATCTATTTATACATTTCAAAAAGCTTTTTTAATTCTGTTTGTTTATAATATTAAAAACATATTTTATGATCATCGATACTTTTTAAGTCTTGAGGATTCAGGAGTAATCAAGAATTATGAAGATTGGGGGTTACTGTAACTCTACCCCTCCCCCTCCCCTTCACCACAACAAATTGACACGACATGTCACCAAAATTTCTCAAAAACAAAATTTTGGTCCTTTTAGTAAGAAACGTTTCCGAACCACTGTAGCAGGTCCTTGAACTGTTTTAGCTTGAAATATTTATACTTGTTTGCATTCAATTAAAAATATCAGATCCACTGGCGGCATCAGCATCCCCAGTCTATGAAATCAACTCTTAGACTATACGACGGTTTAGTGTTATCTCACTAAATGGAACCATGTTGTCGAGCATTTAGGAACTTGCCAGTTTGTGACCACGCCTCAAATTGAGTTGATCTTGATTTGGAAAAGTTCGTTAAAAAGTTTCAAACCAATTTGAGGGCCAGAGAAATTCGATCAACGATGCTTGTTGTTTATTTAAAGTTGATCTCGCTTGTGTGGCCGACAGTTTAGAGGTCATATCAGATCTCATCTGTCGAGATTCGGATCTCCCTTGATGGGCATCTTCCTGGATGTAGGTTTTTAGGAGAGATTTGCTAAAGTTGAAAACCATTTTTTTCCCCACAAGGTTAAAAATGTTTTCTGGTGACATTTATCTCAAATTGAAGTAATTTTTTGCTAGTAATGTTTTTGTTTTAAATATTATTTTAATATGCGTAGAAGATCTTGTTTGTATTCTACCCTACACTCTCAGAAATAACACTTTCATTTTTGACGATTCATGAATCCTCAAGTCTCATTTCGATAAATTTGAGGATTGTTTCGTCAAACTCATCACGTGACTTTTGAGTAAACGCGAATCCTCACTTTTACGATCGTGATTTGACGATTCTGTATCTTGATTTTGAGGAAACTGAATCTCATTGTTGTACTCACATGCTCAAAAATGACGAAATATTTCTTTAGATTAGACGACATTCAAATCCTCATGAAAATGACGATTCAAATTTCCTCACTTTGAGGAAACGAAAACTCGGAGCATTTGCCAGTAAACAAATCGTCAAAATTAAGGAAAATGTCGTCGTTTTTGAGCATTCATTTTCAAGAGTGTAGTTCAATTATTTCCAACAGTATAGCAAATGAATGTCAACTAAATGTCGCTATCCCTGTATCAATTACAGGCGTGACCCAACGTACCCCAACGCCATAACATTCAGTATCTTATATTTCATATTAAAAAGAATTAGAGCTTTTCCCTGTCAAAGCTAGTTTTTCAGGGATTATACAGCGGTATAAATATTTGAATTCTTTTAGGGGAATTATGTTTCTTTTATTATCAATTTTTAAAACAATTTCTTCGTAAATACAAGAGACTTCTTAATACTGAAAATAGATGCATGAAATCTAAAATTATATTTTAAAAATATTTCGTTAAATAACTGATAAATCGCACAAACTAGGGTAGAAAGCAGCACACTTCTCTCTATATTTAACTGTCTCAAGTGGCCACTCACAGCGGCCGACGCCCCCACTTTTTCCCACGATACTAACTTGCCGTAGTAAAGGGTTCTTATCAATACGATTTTTTTAACCCAAATTTAGACATCGTAGAATAAGATAAATATTTAGCTTGTCAAATTTTAGATATTTAAAATCGGTATAATTATCTTTTCTTTTAAGACATACTAAATGTAATTTATTAAAATGTCAGAAAATTTTATGCGAAATACAAATCAATAAAAATAATAGAATGTTTTTGCAAATTCTTTATTTGTTGCCATTTATATCAAAAGAAACTCCGAAAATATTATTTTGTATTAAAGTATAAATTTTACTTTAGACATCGTAGATTAAAAACAAATTAAGCTCTTTAGTTTGAAAATTAATAATAAAAGTTCCCCCCAAAATAATGTTTATAAGAAAATATAAATTGCATTTTAGACATAGTGAACTAAAAATATTTTTAACATTTTTCATAGTTTTTTATTTATAAATATTTTTAAAAGTAATTTTCCTATAACTTTAAAAAACCAAAAAAAAAAAACTTACATAAATATGAATGACTTAAAAAGATAACGAAGATAAAAATAAAATCCATTCTGAAGAAGAAGAAAAATCAATTTCAGAGATTAAAAGGTAGTAGATAAATATAAAATATCAATTTCTCCGACGCCGACAACATTTTTTTCAGATAATTTTTATCCGACTTTCTCCTATCTTAAAACTCCGATTCTTTGACAAATCTATTATCGAATCTTGTTCTACGACATAAACGGTTCCTCGTCAGGTGAATTCCAGACATTAGTTATCTTTTTTCCAAGTGTTTGTTTAGGTAGAGCAGGAAAAAGAGGCTTTTCTTCTAAACAAACACTCAGAATGCTGCTGCTCTGGGATAAGAAGATAAGGCAGGAGACCTCACCTTCCATATCCGACTGACGCTTCTCGAATTCGAGAAGAAATGTTCTAAAAAGGAAATGGTCTCGCGCGTTTCTTAAAAGAAAATAAACAGACGATGCTGTTTTTTCATATAACTATAATATGTTTAAGAATTGGCTTGGAGGGACAGTCTTACTTGTCATATTTTTAATGTGAATTAACCCTTTATGCACTGAATTTAGATATTAGGATATAATTTTAATTATTTTCCATTGCCTATTTTAAAGCGTGCCTATTTTATGTGTTGAATTAATAATATAATATTACGATTAAAAAATCTATTTACAACATAAAATGCATTTTATAATGAATTTATTTTTGTTCTTCTCCTTTCTATTTATAATAACTGAATTACACTGACCAACAACGAAATTTTGTAGAATGAATATAATTTACCATTTTAGTCTGAAAAGTTTTGAAACTGAACACTACATTAATAAAATTCCCACTACCATTTATTTTCCCTTAACGATCAATGAAAAGTAATTAACAACTGTATTTTAACTGGGACTTATAAGTATCGGCAGGGCATAAAGAATTAGCTCTTGTAAGTAAAGTTAAATTTTCTGAAGAATTTACTTTACTCTTGTAGACTTTAATGTTTTAAGAAGACTCTCTTGGGTGTGGGAATTCCACATCTTGAAAATCGTAATGCTATTCCTATGGAGAATATTCGCAAGTCAATTACCGCCACAAATTTATTAAAAGGTTACTAGTTTCTTGTATCATTGCAAAGAACGAAAGGAACTAAAAGGATAAACTAATTTGTTTTGTGAAAATCACATATTTAGTATTTTTAATAATTTTTTTGATTAAAACTTAATGCTTACTCCATTTTTTACTAACTTCAAAAAATTATTAAAAATACTAAATATGTGATTTTCACAAAACAAATTAGTTTTATCCTTTTAGTTCCTTTCGTTCTTTGCAATGATACAAGAAACTAGTAACCTTTTAATAAATTTGTGGCGGTAATTGACTTGCGAATATTCTCCATAGGAATAACATTACGATTTTCAAGATGTGGAATTCCAAAGAGAGTCCTTTTAACGAACAATGAAAAGTAAAACAACTGTATTTTAACTGGGACTTATAAGTATCGTCAGAGCATAAAGAATTAGCGCTTGTAAGTAAAGTTAAATTTTCTGAAGAATTTACTTTACTTTTGTAGACTTTAATGTTTGAACCATACAATTGAATAAAAAAGTTCCACCCCTTGCACCTATTTTCTCCGAGTGAAAAACGAAAAGTAAGTATGTGGCATTATAAGCGATACTTATAAGAACCGTCAGTAGTTAAAGGGTTAAATGATAAGGACATTATTATTGTTGTTTCTTTTTACAGCCAGTGTAGAGTCAAATCTCAACGTAAATTTTTGAGAGCAAATTTTTTTTCATAAATGTCAAAATATGATTATAAGAGAATATTAACAATTGCTCACTGAATGAAATTATTAGTTATAAATTTAGACAGTATTTTACGAAAGTATCGAACTAAAATAATTTTAGAAAAATATAATAAGAAAAACTCGATGTTTAAAATTTTAACTCAAAGTTTCATCTGCAATTCAATTATTCGACGATATATTTTACGAAACGATTAGAATAATAAAGTTATTTAGAAAAATAATATCAATAAAGGTAAAATTGTAATGTCAAATTAAAACCCCAAGATATTGTAAATTTGTACAAATTTAAATACATAAATTGTTAAAATAATAACACATTTCACTGTGAGTAAATAGTTGCATAAATAAAGTATCTAAATGCGAATAAATCGCCATATTTATTAAATATCTTTATGTAAGTAAATTGAAAGGTTAATAAATTATCTCAATGTGAGTAAAATGCCATATTAATAAATTGGCTAATTGATTAACGAAACATCTTACTGTAAGTGAATTGTTCGGTTAATAAATTATTTCAATGTGAGTAAAATGCCTAATAAAGTAGCTCGATATGAGTAAGAGTTCCGGCATGTGCGGTTAGACGCTAGAGCAATGACATATACCGGTCTTTTAATAAAATGAAATTTAAGACTTTTGAAACAGCAACATGCTCCAGGCACAAAACCTATTTTTTTTATATAATTGAAGTTTTAAAAAACAATGAAAGGAATTTACATCTTTGTAAATGAAACTTAATAAAAATATCAAAAACACCATTCCATTTTACATAGAAAACAGGGGAAAATAATATCCAACAAGTCTTACCTCAAATAAGTATCCTGTTTATAAAGATTCCAACAAATAACACTAATCCAAATGGCAAAATAAAACACAATACCATATATTATTCTATTATACGAGTCTGCGCTAGTGAATGATTCAATGCCGCTGGATGTAATGAAGAGGCAAGATTGAAAAGGAAGTTTTCCCACCTGTTGAGTCAGCGCAGTGGCGACCTCTGGCGGGTTGCGCCACACCGGTTTGGCCGAAAATTCCACAAGTGACGTCAGGCGGTTGTTATTCGGCAGACTTTACCTGAATCGAATAACAAATGAGGAGTCCACGGGAAGTGGCTAAGACCGTGTCTGTCCGTTATAAATAAAACTACGAGGTTATCAGACATGGCCAATAGAGTGCCTTCGCAACCTAGCACTGTCTCAAAAAAAAAATTCAATTGAATGAATTATTTTTTATCACATAATATTTTTTAAATCAAAATGGAAGTGGGGGGAATATTTGTCGAATGCGTCCAGTTTACAAGAACATGAGAAGCCTCAATTTAAAATTATAGAATAATTATTTTTTTCCATCAATCAATCGGAATTTCATTTGCCTAGAAATCCACTAACAAGGAGTTAGGGATAAAGGAAGTTATTTTTAATAAACGTATCTTATTTTTTAGTGATGTTTTGAATAGTTTTATGTTTTCTTATTAATAAATATTTAATTATTCTTCGAACTACAAATAAATTAAGCAGAATAATATTAATTCGATTTGCTAAATAAAAGCCGTAGACTAAATATCTTCCTGTCTGGGCGTCTTCTTGAGTGTCTTAAATCTATGATAAAATCAATGGAGAGTTTATTTAGGGGCTTTTGAAAACACAATTTACATTACAACTACACTACATGATGTGTTAAGTGATTTTTTCCTAATTAGGTGTATAAATCTTGTGTAGAAGTGCTTCAAGGCCCTGTGGTATGTGACGCAAATTATTGAAATGAAATTATTTACAAAAATTAAACCCTGCAACTTCAAATATTTGTTTTAATCCTAAAAAATAAAACCATTCCAATTAAAAGAATGTCCATCTATCAACGTCCTGTATTTACACAGCATGAAATTGTTTATGTTAGTTTGAAAATAGTTTCCATTTTCTTATAAAATAATATTATCAGAACCTTATTTAAATTCCAACCAAAGAAAAAGTCTAATAATGCAATTAAAGTTTAGTTTGATTTAATATTAACCTAACACCTGATATTGTGCAAATGAGTATTATATGTGTTTTAATTATTTTCATTAATGTGTATTAACAGTTCCGTTGAGTGAAAAAAAAAAATAACCAAAACCATAAAAAAAACAGGCACATTTATCAACATTGGCTTCATTTTTTCTCTTTCAGAAGAGAAAGAAATATTGGTTTTAAACAATTTCAGTAAATGTTATTTGGATTTTTTCTTTTTTAAAAGCCTACTAAAATAAGTTGGGTTGCTTTAAAATTGATGACAAGTGTGTGTGGGGGAGGAGAGAGAGCGAAATCGTCAGACCCGAAAATGCCACATCTACTTGTTTCCAACCATAGACAGGGTATACATAAATGAATGAAAAGTAAAGTCTTATCAAAACAAAATTATATAATATTGACTATTTTTTTATTAAATGCCATTATATTTCCTAAATACTGGTTTTTCCATCAAGTGTTTAAAGTGTTTTAAATTGGTTTTAACCTTTGATGATTTACAAGATGTCAAATTTTTATAACTAAACTTTTATATGTGTACAAGCAATTTCATCTTAGTATTCAATTAGCTAATTATAAAAACTAAGAAGTTGCAATATAATTAATAGAAAATAATCAATTCTTTTCTTTTACCAATACTATTTTGGAAAATTTTAAAGTTATAAATAAAATGACAGCATAAAAAAAGACCAACTTCAATTTAAAAAAACAAAATACATTTATTAAGACAAATATAATTACAGCAAATCTAACAGACATTTTGATGATCAAGTGCTGCAAAATAATTTAATTTAGACTAGCATATATTTGTAAACAATACTATACATATTTACAATCTAAAATTTTAAAAGTTCTAAAAGTCTGAAGGAGCTCAGTCCACATCCACAATGGTGGGAAATGTGGTACCGGGATGCTAGATCAAACGGTGCAAAAAAAATATACATTCTTGAATAAATATTTTGATGATCAAGTTCTGCAATAAAATTTTATGTAGACTAGCATATCTGTGGCAATAAATACTGTACATATTTTACAATATACTATAAAAAGATCTAAAAGTCTCTAGGAGCTCAGTCCACTTCTTCGATGGTGGGTCCAGAATGCTGCTGGCCCTTATTGGGTGTGGCACCTCCCATGTTAGGTCCACCCTGGTGCAGCTTGGTCATGATGGGTGCAAGTTGGGCCTGCACCTCCTTCATCTTGTGCTCTATCTCCTCCTTCTCGGCCAGGGTATTGCTGTCCAGCCAGGAGATGACACCGTCACAGGCCTCCTTCACCTTACTCTTGTCAGAAGAAGATAGCTTCTCCTCTGGAGCGGACTCAGCGGCCTGCTTGGCCGAGTAGACGTAGCCCTCGAGGGAGTTCCTGGATGCAACCTTTTCTCTCGCTGCAGCATCTTCCTTCTCGTACTCCTTGGCCTCATTGAGCATCCTCTCGATGTCCTCTTTGGAGAGCCTGCCCTTGTCGTTCGTAATGGTGATGCTCTGCGACTTTCCAGAACCCTTTTCGACCGCAGACACATTGAGGATGCCGTTGGCGTCAAGGTCGAAGGTCACTTCAATCTGGGGCACACCTCTTGGGGCAGGGGGGATGCCGGACAGCTGGAACCTCCCCAGAAGGTGGTTGTCTTTTGTCATGGCCCTCTCGCCCTCAAACACCTGGATGTCCACACCGGGCTGGTTGTCGGAGTATGTGGTGAAGACCTGTGACGTCTTGCAGGGAATGCGGGAGTTGCGCTCCACTATCTTGGTCATGACACCACCAGCAGTCTCGATCCCAAGGGACAGGGGAGCGACATCCACCAGCAGCACATCTTTGATCTTGTCATCTGTGTTTCCGGTCAGCACGGCTGCTTGAACGGCAGCCCCATAGGCCACGGCCTCGTCTGGATTGATGGACATGCAGAGTTCTTTGCCATTGAAGAAGTCCTTGAGGAGTTTCTGGATCTTGGGAATGCGAGTGGAGCCACCCACTAGGACCACATCATGGATGCTCCTCTTGTCCAGCTTGGCATCTTTCAGAGCCCTCTCCACAGGCTCCAGGGTTGAGCGGAACAGGTCCATGCAGAGCTCTTCGAATCGTGCCCTGGTGATCTTGGAGTAGAAGTCGACACCTTCGAACAGAGCGTCGATCTCAATGCTGGCTTCGGAGCTGCTGGAGAGGGTTCTTTTGGCCCGCTCGCAGGCTGTCCTCAGTCTCCTCAGGGCCCGGGGACTGGAACGCAAGTCCTTCTTGTGCTTCCTCTTGAACTCCTCGATGAAGTGGTTCACCATCCTGCTGTCGAAGTCCTCTCCTCCCAGGTGCGTGTCTCCAGCTGTCGACCTCACTTCAAACAGGGACCCCTCGTCAATGGTCAGGATGGAGACGTCGAAAGTTCCACCACCCAGGTCGAAGATGAGGACATTCTTCTCACCCTTCAGGTTCTTGTCCAACCCATAGGCTAGGGCAGCTGCGGTGGGCTCGTTGATGATCCTCAGAACATTCAGTCCTGCAATCCTCCCGGCATCTTTCGTAGCCTGTCTCTGGGAGTCATTGAAGTAGGCAGGAACGGTGATGACAGCGTCCGAGACTTTCTGGCCCAGATACATTTCGGCAGTCTCCTTCATCTTGGTCAGCACCATGGCGCTGATTTCTTCAGGGTTGAACCTCTTCTGCTCACCTTTGAATTCGGCACTAATTTTGGGCTTGCCTCCGGCGTTCAGGACTTTGAAGGGCCAGTTCTTCATGTCTGCCTGGATCTTTGGATCGTTGAAATCTCTGCCGATCAGCCTCTTCGCATCGAAGATGGTGTTTTCGGGATTCAGGGCAACCTGGGATTTGGCGGCATCTCCGATCAGTCTCTCGGTTTCGGAGAAGGCAACATAGCTCGGGGTCGTGCGATTTCCTTGATCGTTGGCGATGATCTCCACATTTCCATGCTGGAAAACACCAACGCAGGAGTAGGTGGTACCCAGGTCAATACCAATCGCAGGAGCTTTAGCAGAGGGCATGTTGATATGCAACAGTCTCTCACGATAGAAGATCAAAATTCAGTCCTATAGACGCGAAACTTCGTATAAACAATCACTCGCGTTTGCAAAACTCAATTCACAAAGCGTCCTTTGAACAAATCGTTCACGAATAGCAGATAAAGTCAAGATCGCTGAGATCAAATCCCAATATATCTCTCAAATTCGAGTCAAGTTATGCCTCGGTCGGCAGAGGATCCCATATTTAAAGCCATCATAGAAACTTCTCGAATTGACATGTGCATTCCAGAACTATGACGTCACGCATTGTTTTGTTGCCACCTGCGATAGAGGTTTCGAGAAACTTCTCGCTGAGTGTTAGTCAAAAAGGGCAACTGCTCATGCGCAAAGAATTTTCCTGTCACGACCAGTCAGATCTAGAAACTTCTATTGATCATGCTGCCATCTGTAGAGTTAAGTTCTAAGCGTTTACTGAACTATAACTTCGTTTTTTCTTTAAGTGTATGGGTTTTACAACATTAATTTTTAATATTTGAATTTTATTTACAAAATAAAAATTTGGATATTAAAGAGCTGTACCTTGGAAAGATTTTACCTAAGGAATAAAGTTGGTTGTCTTAAGTTTATGGCCCAAAAGTAAAAGTTAGGAATAGAGTAATATCCCGTGAAACTTTAAAATTCGATAATAAGGTAGATTCGTCAAATAAGGCAGATTTTTAAAATACTTTAATCCCCTAATTCCCCCCCCACCACCACCTCTCCTTTTCCCTATACATTCCTTTAGTGAGAGGTTAAAGAAAAAAAATGGAAACAAAGCACTCTCCGTTAAGCCACCTTGAATCTTACCTAAAAATCATTTTTAAAAATTGCACACAGTGGAAACCAATATCAAAATACACAAAATAAAACCCTGTCAAGCCTGCCACTGTAGTTACTAGCATTTTAGAAGGACCCTTACAAAGTAGCATTCATGCAAAAAATGACTAACAGCATTTCAAATGAGTTTACTACTAAAGTACTATTAAATTAAACACATTAAATTACAGAATTTAAGTTTTTGTAACTGAATGAAAAATGCAAGCACACAATAGTCACTCATAAATAATATTTATTTACTTATAATACGGCAAAGCTGTACAATTTAATATTTTTAAGAACAAAATCCGGTTAAAACAAGTACACTCATATACAATGGGTAAATTCCACTAAATATACTACAATTACTTTTTACAACTAGAATAGTTTGGATAACTTTTTTTAATGCAGATCACAGACATTTAAGTGAATTCATTCAATTAAAATAAAAGCTTCATACATTTTTAGATTAAAATTTACAATGTTTATTATATTAAAACAATTTCAGATGGGAATGGTTATTTAAACATACAGAAAAAACTATATTTGAATCAAATTAAAACAATAACATAAATTACAAATCATATTGTGCAATTCGGAATTTTTTTTTCACATAAAATCATTCAGCATGAATAGAGGTTACTTAATTTATAATTAATTACTTTATTTGACAAAACAGAATGAAAAAATACTTATTTGATAGTGTCTTATAAATCTTATAGAATTATATTTAGAAAGAGCTACTTGTCACTTTATTTACACTTAATACTTTTTTAAATGTTGTATGTCTTGATTGTGATCCAATGTAAAAAGATACTTAAAAACTCATTTAAATGTAATAATTTGGTTAAAAGTAAAACTAAAATGGGTTACTCAACAATCCTAATCGAAAATAACTTAATAAATATTCATGTACAATTTTTGCTCAAAAAAAATCCATTTATGAAAGCCATATTAACTACCATTTTTTATATTTCCATCTAAAAACTTAATATAAGTTGATTAAGCAAAATCATATACTTTTGATTATAGCAACACACAAATATTACATACACACTATACAAGAACAAAAATTAAGCTTATAAACCAAAATAAGCAATTAGAGTAGAACTCAATTTGGTTTGTTTTAATTATTGTCATACTTAAGCTGCAAACAAAATTTTCATCCGACTTAAAATTGATTTTTGCTACTGGAAAGAATAGAAAAATTTGACTAAAATACTTTCATTAAAAAGGTTCTTTTAAAATCAAATATTATAAGTATATATGCATTAATTAAATCGCAGCATACTCTAACATCCACAGAGAGCTCAGATTCATTGTAATCTGCACTTTAAAATTGGAAGCGAGAATCGCCTAGATGGTGCCACAAAAAAGTGGCTTTTAGTTCTGGGGAATATGTCGAGTCTGCAAAGGCTTGACCGCCAATATTGCAGCTCCATTGGAGAAAAAGATATACATGCATAAAATATCTGTAACATTTAATCTTCTTGGTACAACAGTAAAGAAAACTAATCTGTTTAAAAAAAAAATCTATTTTTTTATATAAAATTATATATTTTATATGACCAAAGATAAATAAAAATAGCACTAATTTACGAGATAAATAGCTTATTTACCATTACATACAATTCCTAAGAGAAACGTTATTTTTTATTTTATTTTAAACTATGAACAACAATATGTACTATTGTTATTAATGAGGGTTGAAAATTAAATATGCCAATTATTGTTTCTCGGAATCATCAAGAATTTACACTAAATTACAATAGAAATTTTACATAGATCGATATCTCAAAAGTTCATTTATTTACAAAAAAAAAAAAAAACAAGGAACTTAACATACCAGTAAGAGCGAAGAAACATAAGTTAAAGCATAGTTAAACATAAGTTAGCAAAACTGTGAAAATGTTTTAGAAATGTCCTTTTTTCAAATATCTGAATTAAAATTACATAAAACATGAATTTTTTTAACAGCAGGAAAAATTCCTTTGCACAAATCTTCTTAGGACTAGTTTTTTTTATATAAAATTTTTTTACAATTTAATATAACTGGACAAGAAATATTACAATTTGTTAAAAAGTTTTAATAAAGTTCAAAATACTAAAAGACTAAAAATTTATTTGCAGTCCAAAAAGAAAATGTACAAATAATTTGTTGATTCCTAAATTAGTTTGGTAGCTAGAGAGGAACTTTCTCAACAGATGACATCAGCTCTCTTGTCACGCATTTTGCTTAAAAACCTTTTTCGTTCCTTGTCAGCAGCTAGATGTAAAGAGTGCTGCAAAAAAATTAGTTATTTGTATTACAATGTTGCTACTAAAATTATACACAAATGAAGAGTAAAGTGGAAAAATCCCTTTCATTGCTATGGAATATGTCTGCATCAAGTCTTTTTGGTGACAATAGCAAATCATCACCTAAACTGGTGTAAGGAAACCGGTTTCTTACTGGGTACAGCTTCCGAGACAACCTTGATTTATGCCAAACACGAGTCCCATGCTTGTACCATGAGAAAAGAAGCAAGTGAGAAACCAGTTTCCAATCGCCAACGCCTGCCAAGCAGATTTGATTAAGGGAAGATTCCTGTGCAAACAAGGGATTCTTCCCATGGACTTCAAATTATTCAAACAAACAATATTAGAAAAATTCTCGAAACATCCATTAAAAAAAACCTTGTTTGCCCATCAGCAAACTCTTATTTTAATAACACCATACAATAGAATAATTTTTTCCTAAATCACACATTTAATGACCAATAAAACCAAACTTATAAATTTCGGCCAAGAAAAATTAATTAATTCAGGCTAAAGAAGATTTATAAAATTTCAAAGAATCCTTTATTTTCCATTTCACCAAGACTCCTTCGATTAAAGATTAAAGCAGCAACTTGAAAACAAAATAATAAAACAACATTTCTTTTACTTACTCTCTGAAGTTTTGAATTCTTTACTAAAGGCTTGTCATCTAAGATAGGGGCTCCAAGTTGAAATATTTCTCTCAGCAGATCGTTTTGCTGTAAAATAAATAAATTGATTTATTATTTATCAAAAGACATTCAAAATAAAAAAATATATAAATTTTTGACTTGAAAAAAAAATTGCAAATGTTAACTTGTATCCAATATAAAAAAATTTGGTGTGTTTTAAGAAATATGTATTCAAGGGAAATTACTTTTAGATGTAGGTTCATTCCAGATCCTAAAATTTGGCAAAAAGCGTCATACTGCCGCTTGTGACACCAATTGTCAATATAAAGGATCTCCTCCCCTAGTTTAACATGGACATCCAGAGTTTCTCGATCCTAAAAACAAGACAAGATTAGTAAGAAACTATAGTAAATCACACATATATAATTGGAATGTGAAAGTTCAGCAATTTTTAGATTTTTTATTTTGTGTTGTATTTTAAAGGAAAAAGGTTGCTGAAAAAAATTTCTAAAACAAAATGCTGAAGATAAAATAATAATTTGCCAAGTTAGAAAGTAAACAAAAAAAGCCACAATCCCAACTGTTCCCCAGGCACCATGATATTGATAGTTTCATGCGTGCCTACACTGAAGAATGTAGGATTCCTGTAATATTTGGGCACATGCTAGTCATCAGCTTTCCGTCGTTTTCTGTGGGCTTTTGAGACTGCCGACTGGGAGTTGCTGGTATTAAGTATAAATTTTGCACATAATAAAGAAATATTTTCGATAAAAATGTTTCTCAACATTCTAATTTCATTTAAAAAATAAAAAATGCTAAATTTCCTCATTCATAGATATTTAAAAAAAAGCTAGAATTATCAATCATATGAAAATATATTAAATTCAGAATACTGTTTAATAGTTTAAAGAGGTACTAAAGGATAATTTTAAAAGTACAGCATAACCTTTGATTATCCCATCTAATTGGAGCAATAGGTAGGTTGGACAATCGAAAATTGCAGATAATAGAGAATTTCATTCAGGGCTCGAAAATTATATTGTCCGACGTGCCCGGGGCATGTAAAAGTTCCGATCGGGCATGTATTTTTTCGCCTCACATGCCCGAACGGGCATGTAAATATTTCATCAAAAATAACTTTCCATGAAATAAACATTTTGCGTTTTATTGAAATATCCCCAACATATCTCTCGCGCCGCGCGACTCGAACGAATCTTTTGATTTCGTTGAACGAATCTTTTAGTTTCGTTGAACGAATCTTCTGGTTTGACTCAATAGGTGGCCCTCTGAGTGACTCTTAAAACGAACGAATCAGGCGACGAAAACGACTTAAAACGAACGAATCGTCGATTAAGAATCGTTTTAAAGAGTCGTTCTTTAAGATTCGTTCAGTGTTGAACGACCCATCCCTATTTATAATCACGCGTGCAAAGCGGCGCCGTACTTCAATTTGTTTAGATTCGCTATTGTGTTTCGGTTTTCTACTTTCGTTTCCCTTTAAAATGGATATACGACAGTTTTTTAGTGCCCGCAGTGACGGTGTTATGTCCGAGCAGGGGAGCCAAGAACTTGAAAGAAATTTTGATAGTGTGATGGAATGCCCGGCGAAAAAACTGAAACCTGATTATATGTTTAGAGTTGGAAGCTCTGAGACATGCGGATGGACCCCATTTGAAAGCTTTTAAAGAAAATTTCAAAGGAAATTGTTTTAAAGGAATTGAGCTTGCAGGAAAAGAAATGAAATACGAGGACTTACTAGATGATGTTTTGCATTGTGTTGGAAGTAGATTCGAAAAATTTCATAAAAAGCCGGTTTCGCTTTTCAATGTTTTTAATTTCAATTTTTGGCCATTAAAAAATACACCTGCACTGGCTACATATGGCAATGAAGAAATTGAAGAACTTTGCAACCACTTTAGCCAAAACTTAAGTGATGAGGAAATTAGTTCAGCTAAAAAGGAGTGGTCAAACCTCAAAGTCACTGTCAGCAGAATGCAAGAATCCTCATCAAACCTTCTGACTGTGTATAACAGAACTTATAAATATTCTCCAACTTGTGGAGATAATGCTCTGCATTTCTCCCAGTACATCTGCTTGCGAGAGAGGATTCAGTGCAATGAATCGCATAAAGAACCTACTACGGTGTAGCATGTCTACTGAGACAATGAATAATTTAATGCGAATAAGCATTGATGGAGTTCAATCAGCAGACTTTGATCCATCACCAGCAATTGAACACTGGCTGTTTTGCACAAAAGGGTCAAGGCATGTAGAAGGGCATGCACTTCAAAAGGATGCTACTGTATCATCTGATATATAAGTCTTCTAACAGTGTCTTCTACTATTATTTTGAGGTCTTGTGTCAAATTATTTTTCTCAAAACCTTGTTATGTAATTTTTGTTTTACTAATACATAAATAAATTTTTATGTATCCGATATCCCGGCCAGCCTCCCTTGACAACCCCTCCCCTTTTCGCTCGTCCCTCCCCTTGGGCATGTAAAAGTTTCACTCGGGCATGTATTTTTAAGAGTAACATGCCCGACAGGGCATGTAAAAATTTTGAGATTTTTCTAGCCCTGATTTCATTACATAGTAAAACTTATAGAAAACCCAATATAGGTATTATCAACTATCCATAGTGAAGGAACTAGACATCACCTCTTTAGGGCATTGTAAATGAATTTGCTCATGTTACTGAGGTTGTTGAAACCTGGAATGACCGTAAAAAAAAATGTTGTTACATTTAAGTTAGATTAATTTAAGTGATAGTTATTTAAGTTTAGGATGAGGCACCACCTTGTAGAGGGGGGGGGGGGGTCAAATTAGATTGTTTTAAGAAGAAAATAATGATTTTCAATTTTAAACCTGTTCCAAAACAAAGTTAATTTATATGTACAGTACAATAATTTTAAACTCACTTCAATGGCTCTGAGTATATCTCTAAAACTTGAACGTTGTTGCTTCCGATCTTTCTTCGCCCGAAACTTTTGACTATCAGTTGCCAACAGACGAAGTTTGTCACATAAATCATCGATGTCAAAGCCTTCAAAGTCCTAAAACAACACACATATTAAATCACAAACAGAAAACAAGTTAAGCATTATTTTAAGTACCTCTTGGGCCCTGGCATCCCCATTTGGGGACATTTTTAAAAACCTCCCACACAAAAAAATTAACAAGTTAATTAGTTCTGAAATTGATCTGGTCCGATAGAAAGAGATCCAAATATCAGTTTTCAGTCTTTGATTACAGGTATCAGTCATTAATTTTTTTAAAAAAAATGAAGTAGAATGAGGGTCAATCTGATATAAGTTCTTAAAAAATTATTTAATTTTTTTTCAAACTTTTTAAAAAGTTCTATTAGTAGTTAATTTTTAAATAAAAACAATGATAAAATAATCTGTTAACTACAAATAAGTGATACAGCCTTTTTTGTTGCATTTAAAGCACAAAAAAATGTGTATTTTTAGAGTTTAAGGCGTGTCCCTAAGTAACTATTGAACAAAAAAAAATTCAACAATTTCTATGAAAAACACTTTTTAGCCTATATTTGCATGAAAAGTATGTTTAGATTAAAAATATACATGTATGATTTTATTGAGAGGTTAACACTTTCCACCAAACATCTGTATTATCATTTTTAGCACTTACTTCTCGATCTTGTCTTGCAAGTTCATAAAATACAGCCAATGTTTCTCCAGCCGCTATTCTTAAATCAACATCAGGACTTTCTAGGAGCTGAGGCAGTTTTCTTAGGTGGCTAACAGAGAAATTAACAAATTATACTTAAATCCATTAACAATACAGGATAATCTAAAAATAATAATGCTCCACTAAGATTATAAGCATTAATTGGGTATCATTACTTTTGAACCAGTCTGTAGTTAGAATATTTTTAAATAAACAATTTTTCTCTGCTGCAATGCAATTAGAAGTTATAGACATACTTGAAGTATTAAATAACCTTGCCATTTTCCTAGATTCAATATAAAATCTATTCATATATGCATTTAATAACACATTAAAGCTCTAACCTAGTGGGCGGCAGAGAAAGTATTTTAAACCTGAAACCCTACCTAAATTAAATGCATACATAAGATACTGTTTAAAAAAAATGAACTTTTGGTATAAAAAAACACTTTAATATTGTGTTCATAAACATTTGCTGCATAAACACAATAGTAAAACATCAAACAACTTAAAACAATAGTAGCAATAATATTCTATCAACTCATTGCATCAATGGGCATGTCTCAGGTCTTGAGTGGCACAGAAATGCTGAATGAAAATAAGTTTTTTTCTTGAGCCTCAATTTAGGAACATAGTGGAAGAATACAATCTACCAAAAAAAAAAAAACTTCGTAAAAGTAAACAAACGCCAATCTAAAAAAAAAACACACACCCCTATTTAAAAAAAAAAGTCATTATGAGAATTGTGGCTAAAAAAGCCGTGATATAAAATGAATGCCAATCTCTTGTGTAAAACTTCCTGGTCATAATAAATAGTATAATTTAAGTTTTGCTGCCATAAAAAAATTGCACTGTTTGAGGTTGGTGCCCATCTTAATCCCCGTAAAAAAATTAAATCACGCAAATGAACTTCAATTACTAAATCAGAATAACGAAGGATACTTTAAAAAAAAACTTTAACAAATGTATGATCTCAATACATTTATATAGAGGTATAGAGGGTGGTTAAGATGGGCACCAACCTCAAACAGTGCAATTTTTTTATAGCAGCAAAACTTAAATAATACTATTTATTATGACCAGGAAGTTTTACACAAGAGATTGGCATTCATTTTATATCACGGCTTTTTTAGCCACAATTCTCATAATGACTTTTTTTTTTTAAATAGGGGTGTGTGTTTTTTTTTTAGATTGGCGTTTGTTTACTTTTACGAAGTTTTTTTTTTTTTTTGGTAGATATCAGTAGTTTTTTTTTTTAATTTATTTTAAGATTCTTTTTAAGGTGGGGAGGATTACCAACATGTTTTATGAATTAGTTCAAAGGATACAAAGGCAATATGACTACAAAATAGAATACATAATTTCAATGTCTATGGAAAGTTGTATAACCACCGGGAACAATGCCGAAGGGAAGCTAAAATGGTTCAGCATCAATATTGTAAATGGTGAAAGTGAACTGCACATCGATGAAATTAAATTAAAACGTCATCGTCATCTAGAAATAAATTTCCAGGTGACTTTTTTTTCTCTAATGGTGCTGAAACGCTGGCGTACAAGCCATTGCAGACTCAGCATATTCCCCAGAACTGAAAGCCATTTTTTGTGGCACCATCTAGGCGACTCTCGTTACCAATGACGCCCAGATTACAATGAATCTGTGCTCTCTGTGGATGCCGAGATTTAGGTTTTCCGAGAGAACCCAGGCTAACTGGGCCCTCCATGGATCTTTTACACGCCACATAAGCATTTGAGATGCGCGCCCAGAATTTACCCATCCAGAAAATCCGACGACTCAGCCGGGGCTCGAACCCGCGATCACGAGGTGGACGCGTTTAACTTCTCAGTCACTGAGCCGCTTAGATGACGTTTTTTTCCCGATCATTGTTTTCAATACATTTCGAGCTTACATCGCAGTTTTTATTTTTTGTTTACCGCAACCATCTGTTATACCTTGTTTCATACACTTTTGAAGGCATATTTATTTCAATTTTCTTTTATTAAAACTAAAAAAATATAAAGCCTATTCAACGAAAAACAATAACCAAATACAATTCTTTAAAAAAAAAACTAATTTTTTAACCTTTATAAAACCTTAAGCCGTTATATAAAAAAAAACAGATTAATTTTTTGAATGGTATTGGTAACTGAATATGGCAACCAAATAGGCAAATATGATTGTTTACATTCATAAATCAATTAGTCCATCCATTCATTAACTCGCGTTAATCATAAGTTTCCTAATAAAAATGCCAAAAAGTTTAAATGATGCATTTCGTTTATTAATTAGACATTTTTTTCAATCTGTTTGTTTAGATATTTGGTTAATCATATATTTTACAAGCTGTTACAATCCCTCCAATAGTTAACGGCGCTACTAACTGCTCTTCGCCGAAAATATAGCAAACCTTTGCGCGTTTTAGGAGATACATGGCCGCTAGGATGGCTTGTTTATCGTGCAACCATACCGCCAAAGGTAATATAGATTTTAATTAATTAAAAATAGAAAGAAGTATTTTTGAAACTTCAAACTTACGCAGAATGTGAATTGGGGAATTCTTAATCGTTTAGTAAAAACCGCTTCGAGATTCATGGTCTAGTAATAGCTGTAGGTCTCAGCAAAAATTAGGTCAAAATTTGACTAAAACTGCTCGAAAGATTTCATTTTCGAAAATTTAAATAATTTTTTTCTCCGATGTTTTTTATTCTAGAATAACCAAATTTTTTTTATTTAAAGTAATCCACGAAACCTCTCTACTGTATTTTTTAAGTTGTTCTAGGAAGTTTAGTTTTGCTGGTAAAAAATAAAATCGATTTCGCTGTTAACATAGCGAAATATTTCCTGTATATATACATAACTGCCGTTTGCCCTTGGCGTCATTTTGAGATTGGCGGGCGGAACGACCGTTCCGTCTGATACCAGACAATTTTTAATAAAATTGTGATTTTTGTATCAATGTACATATAATTACCTCCTTTAAAGATAGCAATTTTTCCCATTTTCATAAACAAATATATATATTTCACCATTGGCAAGCATTTTTAACAGAAGTGAAAAGTAAATACTTTATTTATAGCTCATTTCCTTGTTTTCACCTTTTTGTCACATAGCACGCTCAGGGTGTCTACCAGATTTGTCAAATCTAATTTCTTGACCTTTTCAGTGCCTTTTTCAGAAACTTTTACTGCTGTTTCAATGCGCTACTTTGGTCAGAAATTTCTCTACACATACATGACTATAAGTAGTATTTCTTAATTACTATATATAGAAACATGGGTTTGAAAATATGATATCATGCAAACGAGTGAAAGGTTGCGCTCCTTAGGCTTTCAGGATCACTTGCTTCGACAATCATGTTGAGAATTTTTTTTATCTATGTGATCCGATTTTGCAATAAGTAGAACAAAAGTTCAAATAAAAAATTTAGGATTTGAAATGATAATTTTTTTTTGTTCAGAAATATTTGGTGTCATTTTGGGGAAATTTCGTATTTTTTGACAATTTTTTTTTTTTTATATTTTCTTGGCCTTTGCTCTAATTTCATGACTTTTTGCGGACTTTCATGACGGTTTTTCGATTCCATGACTTTTTCGTGACTTTCCTGACTGGTAGACACCCTGACGTTCCTCCACTAATCTCTTTAATTGGTGAATCAATATCACGTGAAAACAGAGCACCAATCAAAGGAAGTCCAGGAAGGAAAGCAAAACGCAATTATGCCACCTCTCAAACAAGCACATTTTTAATAGAAAACCCTAGTTCTCTGCACTCACGTTCCAGTCAAAGCCGTGATATAGGGTGGAGAGAGCACAGTCAGAAGGAGACTCCATCCTTGTAGGGCACTCGCATGCAGGGAGCTGATTTCTGGTTTGATGGTTGGGACCACCCCGTTCCCCTTCAGCAGAGAGCCACTGAACACGGAATACAAACTGTCCATTGTGGACTGAATCATCTATGAAATGAAATTAAGTTATTAGTAAGGGAAGTGTTAATGATTTGGGATGTCCAATGTAATATAGATACAAAAAGGTTAGTTGAATTGCTGTTGTGTTAAGAGCTACACAGGGACTATTGCATTTATTGAAAAATAAAATTAATTTATCAATATCTTTTAATTAAATTTAAACTAATTATAATAAAATTTAAAAAAACATAATTTGTTATGTCACATGAAAAAAAAGGCAGTAGAAAACTTACTTCAGTACCAATGCAAGATATGAAACAGCACAGCCCCAAAGAAGAAGCACACTGTAAATTAAAAAGTTATCACAAGGAGAAAAATAGCAAATTAATAAAAATCATTCAACACATTATAGTTTACAAGGACAATTTTCATCTTGGCTTAAGGATCTTGTATACTAACAAATCTCTATCAATTTCAATAGGGAAACTTTGGTTCCCGTTTTTAATTAAAGTATGTGACATGTACTTCACAAAAACTTAGCAAAATAATAAAGAAAGTTATTTTGCCATTAAAATAATTAATAAGTGTAATTTTGAAGATATTAATTGGTTATAATTGAAACAAAATTTTACTAATTATTCACAAACTACACATGACAGCAGCAACAAAATGTAAATATTAAAAATATATATATAAAACTGAAAAAAATTGTTCTTTGTTTATGAAAATCAAGTGCAGAAAATAGTACTTTGTTTTAAGGCAAACCTGCTTGTTGTCAATTACCTGAGCCCTAACTGCAGGGGAAACCGAAGCATCCAATAGCATTGCCATGAGGATGGGCTGCAAAGCTAGGAAGGTCTCCTCACTGCCCTCCAGTGAACCCAACTGAGTGCACAAGAGGGCCCCCACCACGGCTCCGATTATCTGCTCCTCGCCTTTGCCACGCTTCACTGCTCGCTCCACTACATCGCAAAGGGTGATCTTCCTGTGGGAGGAAGAAGTTTAATTTATTAATTTCCAGGGTTGCCACACTTTTTGGTAAAATAAAATCAAGGACTATTTTAAGGGCTTTTCAAGGATGTATTTCTCCCTTTTCAAGGACTGTATATTCGAACATGCAACACCTAAATTGAACGAAAGTTTTTAAAATTTCATTTGGAAAAGCTCTCTAACTTTCAAATGAACTTAAATATGTTATAAAATAACCATTTAGTTATTAAAAAATCAACCTTAAATCACTTGCTCTGCCTTCATAGATTATACAAACAATAAATCGAAAAATAAAATAGGGACTGATTCACATTGAAAATCTGTTTTTAATAAAACCACAATTAACATTTGAAACACTTCAAGATAAATTCGTCAGCCCAAACTATTAAGGACTTTTCAAGGTGGAAAATGTTTTTCAAGCACTTTCAAGACCTTGAAAATCAATGTGTTTTTTTTTTCAAGCACTTTTCAAAGTTTGCAAGGACAGTGGCAACCCAGAATTTCTTTATATTTAGAGTTAAACCCTCTGGGGGTTAAGCAAATTGGCTAAAATGTAAACTTAACGCTGTAAAGCCAGTAATCCATTCACGCTGTAGCTATGCTGTAGCTGGATTTTGTGACGTAACTGTCACTAGCATGCATGCGCGCATGGTCAAAGCTGTACTTCTGAAGCTGGATTTTTGAATCGTTTTCCAAGCGATATCAAAGCTGTAAATTGGTTTCGGGCATGAGCAGTCATAAGAGTCATTTAGTTTTTAATTGTCCGTGGTTATTAACTTAATTTTCTTGTTTGTTTACTTTTTATTGAGAGAAATAACCCATAAGTCAAGAAACTTCCATCCACGCTAGATACAGCAAATGACGTCACAAAATCCAGCTACAGCATAGCTACAGCGTGAATGGATTACTGGCTTAAGAGATTAAAATTTATTTTTTGTAATGCAAAATTCAATTGCTTTATTTGCTTGATTATATTTCTGTAATGGGTATTTGTAAATGACTCATCCATACTTCATTTTTTTCTTTTCTGACAGATAACGAGTGTATATGTTTGTATCCCTCAGAAAGTTAAGTAGTTTACACCTTATTACAACACTTATGAAGTCATGACTTATATTTTGATTGGGTGACACATTACAGAAAATCTGATCAACTGCATTAATCCTAACTATAAACTCAATAGATGATTGCGGACATAATTTTTTTAAAAATTTATTTACTGCATCAGTAAGGCCATTCTATCTTATGGTACTTGTAATTCAATTGGGATAACATTTAACCTAACAAGTAATAAAATGTTTTATTTATATGTAAAAAAATATATGTGGATAAGCTTTCATTCAGAGAAACTTGCCTGTCTAAGATGAAATCACAAATGTATTTTGAAGTCAAACTCTTCTTAATCACTTCAAGTGAAGATATTCTTGCCTTAGCACTGAAAAACAATAACAGTGTATGATTAGAAATCATAAACTTAGGAAAAGCCAAATAAAAGTTTAATAAGGTTAAAATAAAGTATGTAGGGAACACTAACTAACAAAAGTTTCATTTATACTGTAACAACAGTTATTTGAATTAAAATTAAATATTTTAATAAACCTAAAAGATGCACAAAATGTTCTAGAAATACAATCTGCCAAACATTTTACAAAACAAAACTCAAATTTTATAAGTAAATTATATTCAACATAATTTATTTAAATTGGTGTTATTTTGTTTTGTTTTTAACTATTTATATTTAATACAGTTTTCATCTAACCTCTTTTGCAAAGTGCCTTCAATGGCTTCTTTGAGTTTGTCTTCAAAGTCATCAAATGTAATGACTTCGTCTTCATTTTCTACCACTAAAAAAATAATAGGAAGATAATGAGCTTTCAACATCTCTCTCTTTCAGGCCATGAAATAATAAAATTATCCAGGCATTACTACATCAAAAGCAGCCCAACCCGGGAGAGCAAATATCTCTCTACCCCCAACACTACAACTACTACTAGAAGAGCACTAGAAATACAATTTTATGTATGTTTTCTTATTTTGAGCTCTTAACTATATTCAGGGATGTTAGTGCTTCTTGAACAAAAAAGCTGAAATCCAAACCAAATGCTTGGTTTGGATAACCAAAAAAGCTGAACTAAGCATGACCGATAAAATTGGAATTTTAGGAATTATCACGACACAACAAATGTTAATGTAATATTTATATGATACTATACTACTAAATGTACTGTTAATATACTTATAAACACTTTAAAATAAGTAAATTTACTTTTATTTATGTTATTTAGGGGGGAGGGGGTCATCTTCATCAGTTTTGTCTGTGTGTGAACATGATTTACTGTTTATTTGGTGTATTACCATCAAGTTTTGGTAGTTTGGCAGTTCCATAAGGCTAAAAATTTAGGACTGCCTCTTTGGGATTGAAATCCTAAACATTTGGTGTTTCAATGCACATCCTCATTAACATAGTTCATACATTTGTTTAAAAAAAATTCAAGCACTTTTCCAGAAAATTCAAGGACTAGAAATATATTAGCAACATAAAATCTACATATATAAAGAGTGCATAAGCCGACACTCCATTTAAAAAAAAAAAACTAAAAACTGTCCACAATCAGAAACCCCAGTATAGGCTGAAGTAGAAAAAATGTTCAAACGTAAACAAAAAGAATTCTAACTTTCAAGCTGTACTTGTGATCACGACTCACGGACACTTGATCAGAAAAAATATTGTGGTTGTCCGACTGGCCTGAACCGAAGCTACAAAAGATACTCTTCCTATTACGCAGAGCCACAGAACTGTCAATCATTCTGATGCAACTTGAAGTCATTGGCAGATTTCCTGAAAATTACTAGGCGGCGAAATAAGCAAATCAGAAAGCATTATTGGACTACACATTCTTGGTCACGGTAAATGATCGTCTTCTATTGGGGGATTGCACTGGCCGTTGATCAATATTTGAAGACATCTTGATGTAATCTAATCTTAATCCATCCTCAAATATTAATAATTTTTTTATCTTTATTGTTAAAATCCATTATTTAAACTAGATATTTTTTTAAATTTAAGCTTAGTTTTCATCAATAAAGAGCTTCTTCTAATGGGAGATTGCACTGGCTGGCCGAGATTTGAAGAGATCTTAGTATAATCTAATCTTAATTCATCTTCCCATTTTTTATCGAAATTTTTTCGTTATTATTAAAATCTATTATTTAAACTAGTTATTTTTCAATATTTAAGCTTAGTTTTCATCAATATAGAGTTTCTTCTATTAGGAGATTGCACTGTCTGGCCGAGATTTGAAGACATCTTGTGCAATCTAATCTTAATTCATCTTGATATTTTGATAGAAAATGTTATATTTCTTATTAGAAACTGTTGTTTTAACTAGCAGTTTATTGAAAGTTAGGTTTAGTTTCACCGAATTACGGTGCAAATGTTAGGTTTGAATTATCGTCGCACTAGAGCTACACGAGGGCTATTGGGAACGGGCGTCGTAATTTAGAACCACAGTCAAGTGTGGTGCAAAGAAACGGTAAACAATCGTTTTAAAAAATGCACCGCAAATGCGATACCGCTTAAAACGAATCCAGGTTTCGACCCTCTCTACAGTAGCTGACGATGGCTAAATTATTTGCTGTAAGGGGGAAAAGGGCGCAGGAATACGATCAACGCCTGATGGCATGCTGAATTTAGAGGACAAAAGCAGTAAGCTATTTTAGTTTGTTAGAATAAAACAAATTAATTAAACACCGATTATTTTCGGAACTCGGAACATTAAAAAAAAACGGAATTTTTTTTTAAAAAGCAGAAATCGTTTTCGGAGAAGGAAAACAAAAAGCGGAATTTTCGGTGGAAAATAAAAACGAAAAAGCGGAAGACTGGCATCTCTGTATATTTGAACAGAAATTATAATTTGATTTACAATAATTTATAGAAAAATAATTAAAATTCGGTTTCTATACTAATACAAACAGGTATCAGGACAGAGAGCAAGAAGCAGATTTAATGTTCCCCAGACAAATCCCTTATATAAGTAGGATTTCCTTCCTTACTACCCAAATGATAAGATATTGTAGGCTTTCCGATTACAATTGCAAGCTTCAAAAACACTGTCTCCCCCTACCAATGAATGTATCATGTGAAGTAGTAAACTGTGAGAGTTTCCTACCTTACACTACAGGGAGTAGGAACTTTCTCCACAACTAAGCGAGTGTCACTGTTTTTTCGTTTTTCCCTACACCCTGCATGGTTTTTATAAAGCTATTGCGATTCACCACCTCAAAGCCTCAAACAAGATAGGTTTAGAACAGAGATGCTCTCACATTTTCTGGAAAACCACACGAGGGGGAAAGGGGAAGAAAGTGCTTTCAAAGCTTGCATTGTGATCGGAAGGAGTATAGCAAATGGAAAGGATATTATATAAAACTAACTCTATATGGGAGGGGGAATTAGCATAGATTGAGAAAATAGCAGATTTTTTCCCCAGGGGGAAAGGTAGCCATTTGTGAACCAGTATCCCATAAGGCAGTTCACAAGCTCTAGCACATGGCATGCCATACACCACCAGAAGGCACCATGAGATAATTCGACTAATAAAAAATATATATTTAATATTAACTTATTAAAACTTTTTACCAGTTTCGCTATATATATTCATAAAAGAGACAGATTAAAAATGCAGTTTTTATTGCATGTAACTGTAACTCTTCGGCAAAAGCATTTTTTGTGAACCACTATCCCGTGATGTATTGCGAAAACGGTGAAATGTGGATTCATCACACAATCGTCCGGTTTGTATTGCGTTGTAAGGGATTGCGCAATCGATGGGCATATCTGCTACTTTCTAAATCTATGGGAATTAGGTACTCACATGTGTCTTCATCACTGTCAAGCCTCAAGTCTGACAAATTGCTAATAACACTACTGTTATCAGCAAGGGATTCCTCTTCGCTAGCAAAATTTGGATCTTGTTTGCGACCCAAAGGTCCACCTAAAATGGGCACTTTTTATAGTTAATTGTACTGGAACTAACTTTGGTACTTTTCTACTTCGCAGGCTTGAGCGATAATGTCGCCAAAAATTTACAACAACCACCGCCAAATAGAACATTCTCAATGGTAACATTTAACTGATCGTAACATTAACATATTGTGACAAATTAACTGTGTAATGTGGTCCTTTAACTGTGTATAATGTGGTCCTTTAACTGTGTATAATGTGATCCTTCAACTGTGTATGTGGTCCTTCAATTGTGTATAATGTGGTCCTTCAACTGTGTTGTGTCACCGAAAATTCCATTTGGTAAAAGATTCAAGTGGGCAAGATTTTGCCCACGAAATGGAAAAGTACAAACTTTTTTGAACCAATACTTAATTGAAATTTACACAATAAAATGCAATAAAATTATACATTACTTTACTGAAATTTTCAAAGCAGCCTCATAAATACAATATCTTTGAACTTAAGTCTTTAGCAAATATATTTATAAAATCAATTCATAAATAATCTATATATTGCTCATTAATCACAAAAGAAATAATACGATGCAGTATGCATAAGGAAAGAAAAAAATATTCGGTATAGTATTTTATTTGAAAACATGGAAATGATCTTTATTTGTAATCTTTATGTTATTTGACTTCTTTTGTATTAACTGCAAGAAATATATATTGACTTTTGAAATTATCAAATAAATTTCAGTGCTGCAGAAAATATTACAATAACCTGTGTCCACCAAAAGGTAAAGATCAAGTTGTTTTGACTTTATATACTCCAATATTTATAACTAGCTACATGACTTGCTGTAACACAGTATTAAATTAACACTGGCGAGAATGTTATTTGAGGTTGTGTGTGCTGCGAACCCATAATAAATTAATCGTAAGAGTAAAGATATGCTTTCGGTATTTGAAACTGTTCCCTTTAAATCGACAAACACAATTTCCACTTTCATTTTTTAAATGTCAAAAATAGATCATTTTACAAATGCTATTTCAATATAAAAGTTTTAAAAAAAATAGTTTTACTTTAATACGTACATAAAATAGCCTTAAAATGAAATGCAACATTCTTCTTAAAACACCAGCATAATTAGAAAACGACAAATATTTAAATTAGATTACACAACATGTACGTCCTTGAGGAAACATACTGTGATCGAAAAATCGTAGAACCATTGGATTCCGAAACTGCATTGATTTGTTTATTAAAGTTTCAGCACATGTAAAATCTAGTTTATACTCGATTATTACTTAATTTAAGATGTTTATATCACATTAAATAATTTACCTTTAGCCCTATAAATAGCACTTACCAAACTTATGTTTCCTCTTCCCCTTAGGCATCCGTAAAAAATAAACAATAGGACAGGCTAAAACTTAAAATAATCAAGAAGGACAACACGTTGATATAAACTTTCTAAAATTTCCACTCATAAAATAAGGAACTTTGCAAGAACATCCGTAAACTTTCATCCACATGGTGATCTCTGTTTGCTTTGAATCTGCAATGGCAGTTGGCAGACAGAAATGCCAGCTGCGAGAAATGACGCAAATTTTTAGTGGGTCAATTTTGTAAATATTTTTAAAAAAAGTTCATGAAGGCGATGTAATAAAAAATTTTGAGGAAACAAACGATTTTGCATGTGAATCAAGCAATTTTCTTTGTATTTAGTTGCTAAAATTTAGTTTAAATTGTTTTTCACCATTCCTGGAAATTAAGACGTTTTCGTCTTGTATTAGCAGAAATTTTGTTGGCAACACAAAAATTCTGTAATAATCAGAGACATTTTTATTCCGATGGTCGGATGTGTCGTAGGTGTGGTAATAAAATCGAATTTTCAGACAAGAAATCGACGTTTTTAAAATGAGTTCCGAGCGTGATGATAGCGGGGAACCCTTGGACGAGGGTCCCATGAAGTCAGATGCCGAGAAAAGCGATTCCACTTCTCCAAAAAAAAGTAATGGTCCTACGGAGCATGCCAAGCATCGACGGAGGAGGGGGAAGGGGAAAAAGCGTAAACAGCGAGAGGCGAATTTAAACTCACAACCGAGCGGGAGCGGAGCTTCGCAACTTCGATCGGACGTGAGCGGATCAGCTGAGATCGCTGAAATGGGCTCCGATGCTTGTTCTGGGACGGCTCTTGATGAATCTACAGTCAAATCTAAATCTGATTTAAGCAGATCTAAGTCTCATCTGGATATCGAACCGTCATACGACACTGACTCTCCTTGGGACTCCAATGAAGAACTGGAGGCCAATGAAGTCTTGACTTTTAGTGGCCAAATAATTCGACCCAATGCTCCCCATGCCCCAAAGAATTCCACTCAATTCATCATCGACGACCATAACGAGTGTCATCTGTACATGAGTTTCGAGACTCCAAATCCTTACCTGTGCGAGAACGCGAATGACGGGACCGATCACGTCATATCTGAGCCCATCGGTGAAGACCCTGCATACATAGACATTGACTACCAATACCAGTCTCCGCAGGATTTCGACAACACGGCTTACTACGACAGGGAATTCGAACTGTCCTACAAGAGCAACCGTTTCGAAGAGCTCCTTCGACTGTCGAGAGAAGAACTGATTTCCGGGCTTCAGGCCCTGGAATCTCGCCTCAAGGAGCTGAGTGACGACTTGGTGAAGGAAAACCCGAGCCCCATTCTCGAGAAACTCCAACATGATTTGCTAGAGCTGCAAGAAAAGCACTGTGAGCTGAAAGATGCCAACACCAAGCTGACAGCGCTCGTGATGCAGAACGAGAAGGCCGCGGAGACCTGGGCCAAAGAATCGGCCGAACAACATACTGATGTAAAAGACGAAACGGAACAAGACGAAACAGAAGAAGACGCAGAGACCTGCAATCACAAAGTCAGTGAGGGTGGGATTGAAACTGAGCTCCGTGATAACTGCTGTGTTACAAATAACAGGCCGGACTGTGACTTGCCTCGGGAGGACTCTGTCGAAATGGACGACTTGTACAGTGAAAATAACGGATTGGATCCATTACCTCGTAAAGTAGACTCTGAAGAAATGCGCACAGCAGCGACTGTTTGATGATCGTATTGAAACAGAAAAAGTTTCCTATCAATAAGTCAATGACAGTGGGATTGAACTCTGTTAATAACTGTTGTGTTACAAATAACAGACTAAACTGCATACAACCTGAAGAGGACTCTATTGGGTAGAAATTTACTGTATGGTCACCCTTAGCAAATTTTCCAAAAGTTGGCATTTTGGCGTCTTTTTTTAACAACCACGATTTAAAGAAATGAGCATATTGAAAAGTTGACTGTACGAGAAAATGGATAAAAATATCCTCAAAATTGTAAATAATGAAAACATAAACAATACCTTTATCGTAATTGTGCCCACTCGGAGAGTGGTTTCCAGAAAAATATTATTTATTGCCAAATTTGAAAATATTGTGCGAAGGTTGACCATACAGTAAATCTGATCCCTCTGTTGAAATGGACGACATGTACAATATAAAAACAATGGATTGGATCCATTTTTCTTGTAAAGTAGACTCGGAAGAAATGTGTGCAGCAGCGACTGTTTGATGATCCAATTGAACATTTCAGGAATTGTCTTTCATGCCGGTGACCCTCCGAAAACTAAGCTAAAGGTGTCAGCTTCAGAAGCAATAGTGTGATTTTCTTTTTTGGAAAAGTCATCTCTTTTTAAAAATTGCTTCTTTTTGAACTGTGTCTTGTCAATGTCATTGTTTCCAAAGTGTGTATATGTAAATAGGAAGAGCAAATAATTTACAATTATAGATATTTTAACTTTTCATTTTTCGCTGTTATTGTATAACATTTCATAGTGGCAAATGCCTATTGTTTTCCCTGGAAATAAGAAGCCTTTAAAATTATGTATTTATGTCCAAACAAAGCTATGTTATTTTTGGTACAGCTTCTAAATAAATATCTGGTTATCATGGTTTAAAAAAAATGTCTTAATTTGGTTTATTGCTTTGTCTTTGTTTCTTATTAATTAAAAATTAACCTTCAGTGTTTATATATTTTAATTATATATTCCTCCCTATATAAACAGTGTTTTATATGGAACTAATGCGATAAATTCTCATCAACTGCCCAAAGTCTATTAGCTTTTGAAAATCAGGATTTTGGTGGTAAAAAAGGTACTACATTGGTTAACAAAATAAAAAAAAATATTAGAAGTAAATTGAAGTAGTAATATTTGTAATGTTTTTAAAGTTGAACTTAATAAAATGTTCTTAATAGTAAAAATTTTAAGTGATCAAATGAAAATCAATCATTTTGCTTTATAGTAGAAGTAAAAATTTTAAGTGATCAAATGAAAATCAATCATTTTGCTTTATAGTAGATTTGTACCTCATACATGAAGTAAATACTTAGAAAAGTTTATGAAAAAATAGGTTTAATTCAAGACTGGTTGACAAATGAGGAGCTTGGTGCAAGAACAAGATAAGTGACAGACTTTTTTGTTTGCACTTAGATATGTAAAAAGTGGCACTTACAAAAGGCAAAAAATATACTTAAATGAAAGTTTATGAAAAAGGGGAATTTTTTTTATTATCTTTAAAGGAGAGTGTTATGTTCATGGACGTAATTATTTATTTTTTTTTTTCAAGAATGTCACCTTGCAAGTTCTTCCACTAAACTCTTTAAATTAGAACAAGTTTTAATTTTTTTAGGAATTTCAACCATGAAAAAGCAATGTTTCATGTAATCAAGATGACTTTGGAGCATTTCTGTTTGCAAAGAAAACAAATTTACACTCGCACTATTACTGAGTGGGAAAGTCAAAAATTTGTTTCTGCATGTTATTTTCAAAATGTATATTGCCACCCCAGTTCAAATGCAACATTTAACTCGTATTTGCTCAAAATATTTAATCAATAAAACTAAATAAGAATTTTATATTAAATAATTCAGTCAACCAAAAAATTAAACCAATATTAAATTTTAAAGGCAGATGACAACTGCCTATAAAAGTTATTAACATATTGCAACACAATAAATTAGCAATTGTTAACCATTCAAAAGAAAATATGCTAGGTAAATCTTTAAACAATATTTTATTTTTCAAACTCTGGTGATGAGAACAGCAATATAAAAGGAATGGCGTTACTAGAAGAGCATGTTGAATGATAAAGTCCAATGCATAAATGTAAGTTCAACAGAAATTTCACGATATATACACACATAATGAAGGTGAAAACTTGATAAGTGGGATGACAAACCCTTTAGAAAGCGTATCTTGTTCTGATTTCTTCAAGTTTCTTTGAAACCTGGAAAAAATTAAATATCTAAACATTTCAAACAACAATATTAATAACTTTATGTACAAACCCGCAGTAATTTACATCTTTTACTCATGCAGAAACGCAAGTATTACAATGCTGATTTTACTGAAATTGCTAAAAACAAGCAGTGTTTAAAGTTTGGTTAATATGTAAATGACCTGTGTGAATAATCATTAATACCTTTATTGAATAAAAAAGTTAACTTAGGTTTAAAAATTCGTTTGGCTTGTAACTTAATTTGGCCTACATTAGTTTTTAGTATAGGCTTCACAAGTCTTGTTCTTTGATTTAGAAAAATTAAGCAGAAAGGTTATTTTGGCAGGGCTAATTTTCTTGCCAATCGTTGTTAATGAAATAAACTGTCAAAATACTGTTTTTAAACAGCTTTTACATGGTTTTTTTTATTTAAAACAAAATGAAAAAACTGTGGCTTTATTTAATTACTATAAAGGATTGTTTATTTTAGACAAAAAAATATACTTATTTTATCGGCACGGTTTAATAAAAAAGAAATAGACTACCTGTTCAAAGGACAAAACTAAATCAGAAATATTAATTTAAAGTATTATCCCACTTTTAAAAAAAATTAATTAATAACTAATTTTTTTAAAAAATTAGCACAGAAAACATCATACACTTACTTCACTGGCAGTTTTGTCAAAGTCATGAGCAATACTCTTTTGCTTTGCAGGCTCCAAAGAGTTAAATTGTTCACATAAATCCCCATCAATTACATTCTAAAAGGAAGAAAAATGATTTATAGTCTACTTATATCCAGAAACTATATACTTTATTTACTTATTCAGATAAAGTTAGTAAATACTAGCAAAAAGAACAGAGTTTTAAATTTTTATTAAAACAAATTAATGATAAAAACAACAGGATTCCCACTTAAAATTTCGCAGCATAAGTGTGGGGCATTTCAGGAACAGGCAAAAAAGATGAATTAAATAATTGAATGCTAAACTTACAGCAGTTGGTACTGCATTAGTCTGTTTTATATTTCACCTAAACAGTGATTTCGTTGATTGATATTTTCATCTTGGGCAAGTGTGCATTCACTTCACTTTATAAGCATTCAGTGAACAGTAGTATTAGGTTGCATTTGTTTATGTTAGTTTGAAAACGGATATTTATTAGTAGTTCTTGAAGAACGAATTTCACTGCAGTTAAGTTGTTACAAGATAGTATTTTAGGTTTAGGTTATTTTTCAACTATATTATGTACTACTTAATTATTTCTGTTACAATAATTTATAAGTCGTACAATTTGTGACTTAAAGACTCATTCAATTTTATTAATTTTTGTATATGCTTATTGTCCTCAAACCTTCATATTTTTGTGCTGCCTTTTACTTGATCATTTGTACATCATAATCCTTACTTTAATTGTTTTATTTTGCCTTCAACGATCTTATTTTGTCATCACATGATTGTTAGAGACTTTTGCCTTTTTGGAAGCGCTATCGTAATTTTTCCCCGCTAGAGCGCGCGTCGGTAGGTGATAGGCAACGCGCATGCGTGTAGGAGTTGTTTGGTCTGGTATTGCTCGTTCTCCTCGTCTCCCATTGGTTCTTGCTTTTGCTTGAGGCTGTCTCATAACGGCGGCAACAAAAGACTTTAGGAGTTTTTCAGTGGCAACTCTGGCGAACTAATCTTCAATAAAAAGGGGCGCGCACCATGAACTGGGTCTCTTTTTGCATCTACCGTTTCTTCTTGAATCTACCGTTTCTTCTTGAATCTGCCGTCTCGTTTCGATGCTGTCTTCACACTAAATTTTCTTACGTCCTCTGATCCTATCCGCACCAGGAGGTGCCTTTTTCTTCACCGGCCGACCTGCGAGTGTCCTCCACGCTACCCACGATGTGGATGGACGCATCCGTATAAACTTCATCCAGCGACGGGAGTCGCAGCCCATCAAACGCCTAGCTACTCGTCAAGTCCTCCGTCCCCTCCCACGATGCGGCGGGGAGCCTTCTGCTAAACCTCGCCTCTATATCCGTACCAGGAGGTGCGGATATTCCTTTCCAACGACGGACGGTGCCCATCAACCCCGAGTCCGCCTATCGACTCATCGAGCTCCTGCCGAGCTCGCCACGATGCTGAGGGACGCGTTCGCCTAGTCCTCTCTACAGCGACCGGAGTCGCAGGATTTCGAATCCTTGTGCATCGAACTTATTTATGGTGAACTTCAAAGTGAACATCCGACCATGGGAGCTTTCGGGAGTGACGAACAGGATTAGACCGGTATTTTTTTTATTTAAGTAATTTCTTATTTTTCTAAATTTTATTTCTGCCACGCGCATCTTAATTCTTCCACTAAGTAACATTTCGATTTAATTGTGTCGCGTTTGGTTTTCCTTCCACGTGGGCAAAGGTCTCGAACTAATTGCTTTAAATATTGTCTTATCTCCATTACATAATGTTAATTATTTAATTCTATTGTGTAACCTGATCATGCTTTAAAATTTAATAAACGTTAGTTTTTTTCTTCATTAATGGTTTTTTTTTATTGTTTGATTTGGTTCTTTGTGCTTAATTTGTAATCTTTTTTTCTTCCACTATACGATCACTCTTCTTATCATACTGCTATTCCGTTTTGGCCAAACTTAAGGAATAGTCAAGTATAATTATTTGGTGTTGAAAAGGTGACTTTTAGGCTAATTTCTACGATTTTGCTATCTGTATTTATATAGGGCACTGAACACATACCAGGCACTGAAACCGCACCTGTGGATAACTGTATAAATACCATAGAGATCTTAATAAAGGTATTAGAGTGGAGATCACGTGACCTGTCCATGCTAACGACGGGACGAGCAAGGAGGCCGCCATCTTAGAGTCAGTTCAGTTCAGTGCTTGGAGTTCGGGACCAACTTTTTAGTGGAAAGTGCTTTGAAAAAATAAATTTAATTCCAAAATATAAAAAAAATACCATAAAAATATTAGATGCATTTTGGAATATTTTTAGTGACTTTAAAAGAACTTGAAACGCTTTTCTAGAATTTTTATAATATTTATTTTGCAATTTTAGAATTAAATTTTATTTTTTGCCTAGCATTCTCTTTCTTTATGTGATGGCGACACTGGCAACTTGCAGCCATCGCCGTCACATGAAGAAGAAGAATACGCGAAAAATAACATTTAATTCTAAAATGACAAAATAAATATTATAAAAATACTAGAAAAGCGTTTCAAGTTCTTTTAAAGTCACTAAAAATATTCCAAAATGCAGCTAGTATTTTTATGGAATTTTTTTAATATTTTAGATTTAAATTTATTTTTTCAAAGCACTTTCCATTAAAAAGTTGGTCCCGAACTCCAAGCACTGAACTGAACTGACTCTAAGATGGCGGCCTCCATGCTCGTCCCGTCGTTAGCATAGACAGGTCACATGATCTCCACTCTAATACTTTTATTAAGATCTCTATGATAAATACAGTGTGCTTTTATTATATAATGCTTCGACTAAGGCGAGTTAGCCTGAGTTGCGTGCCATAGTGTACAGCAAAGTGCTAGTTATGATTTAGAAATATGATTTTAAATGTTGAATTAATTTTAGATTATTTTAAAACCAGTCTCCAATGCTTACTTAGGATTTTTTTCACTTAAATTTTTTTACACTGTGAATCATTAGTTAATATTAAAACTCTGATGTGTAGGTTAGTTCATAAACATTTTGACATGCCTCTAGTTAACTTATAAAAGTTAAGAGCAAATTTAGACGCTTTACTGGGACTTTTAAAACCATTTTCAAATTTATCAACTAATTATGAGTTTTAGGGCGAATCTGAAAACCCAGAAAAAGCATTCTTAAAAACTAAAAATCAAAGCAATCATTTTTACATTTGCAATGGTCAAAGATCCAAACCAGTTCAAATAAAAAACAGACTTAGTTTAATTTGCAATAAAAAGTATGACCATTATTTAAAAAGTCAGAACTATACTACCTTTACGGAATAGTAGTAGGAGCGGAAGGAGAGATGGTCTCTGCCACAGAGGGGAGGATTCTCGGAACGCATGTGCATTTCCAAATGTTGGAAGAAATCATGATCCTGAAACATACCATTAATTACCATAAAAACTAGGAGTGTTGTCAAAATACTATTAATTTAAAGTATACAATTTGTTATTTAAAAAAAAATCAACCATAATGTAATGTAAGTTAATGGCTAAAAAAGTCGATTTGTTAGTAATTATGTCATCAAAAGTTTTTGAACCTTACCAAAATGATCAAAATTAAATTAAATCCCCTTTACATGTGTATGTAAAATACTTAATTGACTAGTTATTTAAACACAAAACAAATAAATTGAAAATTATAAATTTGCAATAAGCTGACTATAAGAAACAGTACCTTAATTAGTAATTACAGGGTTCATACAACTATTGGCTACCCAAATTCCAGGCCGTTTCAAGGCTTTTCCAGGCCTCTTTAATGATTTTCCAGGCCCCCATGTAACACAGCGAAAAGAAACTTCGATAAATCGAAATCAACTTAAGAGTTATTGGAGATCAATTAGTGGAATTAAAATTTGAATGTAAAATTGCTGTAAGTTAGAGAACTATTGAGTTATTGAGCTAAATGATCTTATATGATCAACCATATTGCCTTAACCGCTTAACCCAGACCAGAAAAAAAAACCTAATTTCTGAAATTATACTATACCATGTGGAAAAAATAGAAATCAACTGGTTCTAATAGCTTAAATATATGAAATGATCAAACTAAGCACCCAAATGTAAAAAAATTGAACCGCTAATACAGACACTTTTGAATTTCGGCGATAGTCCAAACATTTCCAAAAAATTCCCAGCACCAAAGTAGGGAAAAAGCCAAAAAAAAAAAGTTTCAAACGTAAATTTAAAAAAAAAAATCTTAACAATCAAACGGTTCTTGTAATCACAAGGTCACTACTCACAAACACTTGATCAAAAGAAAACATTTGGTTGATAAATCTGTCCTGAACAGGAGCTACAAAAGTAACCAAACGCTCTTCAAATCACGCAGAGACAAAAAAAAACAAAAAAAACTATCAATCATTATGAGGCAATGTAACTTCATGGGTGGATTTCGTAAATATTACTAGGCAGCAGTCAAAGTAAATCGGGAAGCATTATTGGATTGCACTAGCCAGTAATCGATATTAGAAGACTTCTTAGAGTAATCTTAATTCATCTTTAAATTTTAATTAAATTTTGTATTTTTATTATTACAATTTATTATTTCAACTTGCTGTTCATTGAAATCTAAGTATAGTTTTTACTGATGCAGACAGAAAATGGAGGAAACTTTTTCGGAGGTGTTAATGTTGAAATTTAATAAATTAAAAAAAAAAAACAAGTTTAAATAATACATTTTAATGTTTAAGAAGAACAAATTAATTAAAATTTGAAGATGAATTAAGATTACACTCAGGTAACTTCAAATATCGGATGCCGACTAGTGCAGTCTCCCATTAGAAAAGGATCGTCTTTACCTGACCAAAAGTAGGCAATCCAATAATGCTTCCTGATTTACTTATTTTGCCAACTCCTAATTTTCACGACAACCACCGATGAGGTTGCATTATCGCCTCCTAATTGATTGACTGTATACTGATAGCCTGATAGGAAGATAGTCACGTTTACTTTGTAGTTCCGGTTCAGGCTAATCGGACCAACCAGAACATTTTCTTTTGATCCGTTAGTAGTGATCACAGAACAACCTAAACCTGCTATTTAAGTAATCCAAAATGAAAACATATCCCTTATATTTTTTGACATTTGAAAAATTCCCTGGGAAATAGTTGTTTTGAAAAACCACCACACCCTACAAAGTACAAGAGCAAAGCAGTAGCAGTAAGAATTCTACAACGTTCTGATCACGTCCACAAGTGCTTCTTCAAGTGTTGACACTTGAGTGTGGTTCGGAAATGCGCAGAAATAAAACGAGATGTTTCCTCCACCACTACGCTAGTTCGATTCAATTTTGAAATGGAATAAAAACTGGAAATTCAAGGAATTTCCAGGCTGTCCATGGATTTTCCAGGCTATTCAAGGCCTTGAAATAAAAATATGAAATTCCAGGCTTTTCCAGGATTTCCAGGCCGCGTGCGAACCCTGTAATTACCTTTTCACAGAGATAACTTTGATATTTTGTTTCCATAATTTAAAGGTGAAACTCACACAAAAATGAAGAGCTAAGTGGCATTTTTGAAGAAGTTGGGATTTTTTTGTCCATAAACATATTATTCCCTCCTTTAAAGATAACAGAATTCCCCAATTTCATAAACTTTAAGACAAGTATAATTTTTACCTTTTGTAAGTGTCGGTTTTAACATATCTAAGTGGGAAAAAAACTTTAATACTCATTTTCTCGTTTTCAGCTTTTTTGTCACTTAGCATGTTTTTCCACTAAGCTCTTCAAATGCATTCTTAAAATAAACCACGTTAAATACATAACAAAATACATATTTTTCTAGTTTTAAAAAATTCTTTAAAATTTTAAAAATGTGTCAATTTATCTTAACTCAGTGATTGCCTAATATAAAAAAAGTCCTAATTATTACCTCATGTGATGTAAAAGGCACTAAGATTCCAATGGATCCAGACAGTGTTGTATAGACCAGGGACTCCGACCCTCCTGGTATAAGAGTGGCTCTCTGAAGGGACAGCACAACTTCGCCTACATGGAAGTTGGCAATGATATCGGCCTAAAATGAAAAAATTTATAAATATAAGAGGATAGCTCTCGATAGGTATAAGTTAATGAAAATTGCTTTTAGCCCCGAAAATTATCTAAACCCATAAACAAAAAATTTCAATGTATTGCAAAATTCTTATTAAATCAAAATATACAATATAAATTAGATGCTAACAAAATTAATTTTACTACAACAAAAATTCATCATTGCTTGCAGATATTTTTTATTTTCTGAACTCTACGCAGTCCCTTTGACTACACATAGATCTTAATGTTATAATTTTTTGTTACAAACAACAATTTTCCTCCTCAAAACTCCTCAATTGTAACACTAGAAAGATAGTTTATGTTACATCAAAAATGCATTCTTCACAAAAAAAAAAAAAATATTTAATATATGCTTAACTGCTATTTACAAACTATTTTTATTAAAGCACTACTAATAGCACATAAGATTAAAATGTATTCAATAGACATCATTTTATAACTTTGATTAATAATGTGAGTGCATAATACATATTTTACGTGATTTCCTATACTTAGTATTACTCGCTTGAAACATCATAAACATCACAATCTGAGCGTCATAATCTGAGTACATAAACATGTACTCAGATTATTATTTAAGTTATAAAATGCCTAGTGAATACATTTTAACCCTATGTGCTATTAGTAGTGCTTTAATCAAAATAGTTTGTAAATCACAGTAAAGAAGATCAAGAATGCATTTTTGATGTAACAAACAATATCTTTCTAGCTTTACAATTGAGGAAATTTGAGGGAAAAAAATTATAACATTAAGATCTATGGGCAGTCAAAGGAAGTCCCTTTAAAGACTTTATAAAAGGGTTATACTGCATACATATATTACAATAGCACACATTGAAAAAAAAATTATTTTAAGACAAAGGACAAAAAAATTAAGCTTATATTTTCCTTCTTTTATAATGCAGATATGTTAAAACTTACCTTTTGTGATGATCCTCCCAGCCATCCTCGATCCCATAGTGCTTTGACACCCGTTGGGTCTTCTTCCACTTCATCGCTGATGGCAGTTGGTAGTCTTATCTAATAAAATATACATACAACAGATTATTTTTAATTATAATTCTCCAAATCTTGTAATTTACAGTAATAGATATAAAAAGAAATTGGTACTCTCAAATTTAAGTTAAGTAACAACAAATAAGATTAATGCATTTTTGTTTTACAAAATCATTAAAAACTTCAAAAATCAAACAGACAAAATCAAAAAAAACAAAAGAAAAAAGCATAGGATAAATAAAAAAATATATAAGATCAAATAAAATATTTTTTCTGGTTCCCCCCCCCCCCCCACCCTCTCAAAAATGAAAATAATGGGCATGCTTCATGTCCTAAGTGGCAATAGTTCCAGCAGTATCGTTTTCATTTTTGAGACTCCATTTAAACTACATTTAATTTAACTACAATACTGTTTGTGAATGATGATAAATTGTGTCCTCCCATTTTGCGTAATATCTCTGCAAACGATAAAATTTCATCGAAACTGAAGTTTCCAACAACATTGATGTTATATCGGTAATGTTTTGCATACTTCAAGTTGCATGTAAAAACTATCATAGTGAAGATAAAAAAAAATTCCATTTGAAAGTAAAATTAAAACAACCAATAAATCGCAGGAGAGAAAGAAAACAGAAGAGTTGCATCATCTAAAACAACCTCATTATACATTATTTACTAGAGATGCACCGAATATTCAGTTACTATTCGGTATTCAGCCACTTTAGCTGAATATTCGGCTTGGCCAAATAGCTTTACTATTCGGCCGAATAGTGAAATTTTAAAAAATTCAAATTTTTTCAAGTTATCTTATAAAACGTCAAAAAATTCCTAGACAGGACTTGTTTTCTTTTATGATAGGGAGACTCAAACTGTATTAAATAAAAATAAACATGTCTTCTTTGAGTTAACAGTTACAATGAGTGGGCTTTAAAAAAAAAAAACAATAATTACTATAGATATCACAATTGTAACATTTTTTTCACTAAAAGATTAAAAAAAAAATTTAACTGTATAATAATATTGTAAGCCATGGTTTTATTATTTTTTAATCTAATTTTCATTCCACACCGGATCCACCTATTTCTGTTTTTGCTTTCAAACTGCTGCTTTCGTGTTGTGATTTTACCTTTCTAAAAAGCTTGTTTAAATAACAAATGTGTTCTACTTTACTCTATATTGCTTCAATTAAAAATTTAATTGCTATATTGTATTAAAATTATTGTGTGATTGTGTACTTATATGTTTATGATGAACTGAAATTGATGAATGATAAATACAACTTAGATTTTACAAAAAATAAAAAGTGGTTTAGGTAGGCCGAATATTGGGTTTTGATTTTGGCCGAATATTCCTTATTCGGTCAAATTTAGTATTCGGTGCATCCCTATCATTTACACACAAGTTTATAGAATAATAGTACTTACAATCGAAATATTTCCAAATTTATCAGCCCCAGCAGCTGTATTAGGATCGAGCAGACAGGCATTGGTTATCCACCTTGGGTTGGTATCATCAGCAAATATAATGAGTTGGTTGTCTTGCCTCTTGAAACGGACATAAAAGAAGCTCTCTTGCACATCGCCTACAATGATGCGGTTACCCACTGAATGGATGGTCACAATTTGATTCGGCAAGTGCTGGAAAAAAGATTTTTCGTTATACTACAAATAACAAAAGCAATAATATAAATTGAAAAGGATACAGGATTCAATTGATTATACACAGGTGATTGTTAATGATACTTAATTTTCATGAAAAATAGTTTTTTTAGGAATTAATTTTGAAAAATGAGGATTTATTTTTAGATGAAACGAAATGTTCTACTAATTATACTTATTAATTTTGCATCTTCGCGGTACACACAATCCAATTTGACAAGGCATTAAATAATTGATTAATTAAACCATAGTATGAATACATACTTATTTTAGACCAATTTTGTTTCATTTAAAAGCAGTAAAAGAATCTCAAAGTGATATCACAGCTGAAATTTCATAAGCAGGAAAAATTATACTTTCGATTTGAATTCATGCGTATCAGACACAAAAATTCAGGCATCAAATATGCAAATAAGTCCTACTAAGGATCTATTCAAACAATAAGGAGCATTTTAAGATTCTTAAAAATATAAAGTACAAAATAAATTTCTAAAAATTCTTAAGAACAAAGCAAGCCCCATAATAACAGAAAATGAAAAACAAACTTTTCTGTGACAAAAAAAAAACACAATCTAAATCATCATTTAGATATGCCATAAAACAATACCAATACAACCCCTGACAATAAATATGGAATCACCTTAAACGAAATTATGTTGTCGACAGTTAAAAGCATTTAAAAATAACAAAGTAATATCAGATGAAACATAAACATGTTTTATTGAAAGTAGAACATGTGAACTAAAGATTATAAACATAAACTAGTTAAATAACATCATCTTGTGCGTGATAGGGGCAGTTCACAGTAAGTATACAAAGAAATTAGTATGGACTCACTAACAATGCGGGGAAAAAATATGGACTCAGCCCATATCCACCTTGTACTAATACATCGTAACACCTCCACGTGCCTTGATAACTGCCCTAATCCTTGCAGGCATAGATGTTATTAATGATTGATAATAGTCAGTGCTATAATTTGTTTCCGAGATTTGCGAATGGCAGTTATCATATCTTCCTTGCATTGTGGAGATTTCGGCTGTCCGTTTCTTTAGTTTCCACAACATATTTTCAATTGGATTTAAGTATGGGCTATTGGCCATCCAATCCATGGTAGGAATTTACCTATCAGCAAGGAAATCCCTTACACACTTCGCCCTATGACAAAAGGCGTTATCGTCCTGGAACAAGACATCTTCATCTCCATATGCATTTTCAATGGTTGGGGTCAGGAAATGCTCTAAAATGTCAATATAAATATTCGAATTGACAGTTGTTTTAACGACAACCATTTCGTCTGGCCCTTTACTTGACATGCAACCCTAGATCAGAACGGTAGTTGGGAACTTTACTTTTTGTTTCTCAATGCAGCCGTCTGAGTAAGCTTCGTTCCTCGTCTCCAAACGAATGTTCCTGCATCGTCTCTATGACCAACGGAAATCTGTGACTCGTCACTGAATACTACCTTTTCCCAAACATCTACAGTTCACTTTGCCTTATTTTTAGCCCATTGTAGACGTTTCTTCTTCCGGGCAGTTGTCAGGGCCGGCTTTTTTTTGGCCTTTCTGTAAGAGAATCCCATCCCCCGAAGTCGCTTTCGTACTGTCCTGGCGCAAACATCAACATCCGCTTCAGCCCATTTCATTTTCAACACTGTTGAAGTTTTTTTGCGGTTCTGAAGGCAAAGTGACTTTCATTTTCGATCGTCCCCCTTGGTTGTTTTCCTTGGGCGGCCTTTGCGCTTCTCTTTTAAATGAATCTTGGTTTGTTTAAACTTTATAAAAATATCTCTGCTACTGCAGATTGAGAGAAGCCTCCTCGATTTACCACAATTCTGGCAGACAGTCCTTCTTTGAGTAGCTTGACTACTCCTTGCCTGACCTCATCAGATAATTCTTTTGTCGGAGCTATGCTTGCACTGAAATAACTTCGTCAAATGATAACATGATATCGGTAACACATCTTTTATGTTACGATTAATTTGCATAATTTGCAAATATACCTGTTGCCAGATTTCAAGACAGAAACTGCATGGTGATCCCATACTTTTTTCTCGAGTCATCACTGAGTCCTTACATATTTCTCCAGTTGGGTTAATAATAACTTACATAATTCATGCTATATCACATTAGTCAACTTGTTTGTGTTTTAAACTTGTGTCTTAAATCGTCTACTTTTAATTAAATATGTTTTTGTTTGATCTAGTTTAACTTTGAAATTTCTACGCACTGTTGAATAAAGATTGCTTTACTTTTTGAAAGGTGATTCCATATTTATTGCCAGGGGTTGTATTAACAAGGGTGAAAACAAAATCAGAACTCTAACAAACTATTAAAAAAAACAGAGCTATGTGATATTACAAAGAAATATAACCCTACCTTATTCTCACACTTCCTGAGCAGTTTTTTCTTGCCGATGTCATATATTCTGAGCATATTGCCCACACCAATGAGCACTCGCCCTTGAAAAGGACAGATGGCGCCTGGCATATGGTCAACTGGTGTTTTGTGCACCAATTCCAGCTTCTTGCCTTCATTGAGAACGCGGTAGGTTCGGACGATTCCACCACTGGACTTGCCAGTACCCAGTTGGAGGTCTTTGACTGCTCCTACCAGTAGGAACTGGTCGTCCCCTTGGGTTGCAAATTTCACAAGACATAGGCTTGAAAAAAATAAATTTTAAATAATTATTTGACAGGTTTTAAAAATTCTATCAGTGCACTAATTTTTTTTTTAAATTAAACTTTTAAAACGAATTTTCATAGCATCAGAACTTTACCACTTAATTAATGTACATTCCCTCTAAACGGGGTATTATTAGTCAGATTTTTTAACTGAACAGACCATATTACAGATCAGTAGTTATTATCGGCAATGATTGGACTCGAGTCTGGGACCCAGGCAAGAAATTCCCATCAATATAATGCCAATACAAAAATATGGCACAACCTTGCTTTAATTTTCCAATTTAACTCATCAAAAAAAAAAGAGTTAGATTTCTTATTCATATACTATAACTTGTAATGTTTTGGTCCCATTTAAGCTGGTCAAGTAGGGGTCTACTGTATTTAAAAGCTAATAAAAGGGTATACATTATCAAGGGTATTTTCCTACCATTTAGCAGCTTCATTCTGTGCAAGAGGAACTTTGAAAATAGTTTTCCCTTCAATTGGATCCAAAATCCGAATAACAGATGCCCACATTCCGGAACCTCCCTTAGGGGATCCGAAAATCCTTTCGTCCAAATTTTCACTCAAGAATTGGGCGGCCATGTCAGCTGCAAGCTCCTGCTCCTCTTCACCTGCAGCTTCTACCATTTCCTAAAATTCATAAACATAATGAACTCTTCATGCACGTTTTCAGCAATGATTTGTGTAAAAAAAATATAAACATAAGAGTAATTTAGATTTACAAAACACAGTGGAAATAGGAACTTTAAATAAAATGAAAGGGATCAAGATAGTAAAAATATAGCAGAGAAAACTATTGTTTGATATAATAGTTAATAGTAAAAAAAAATTTGAAATTAACTGTTTTCTTTTTTTTTAAACTTTGAGAAAGGTTATTTTTATAATCCTTGTGATTACAACGTAAGCTTGGCTTCCTCTACACCTGTTGTGGATTTTCAGGAAACATCATGGGTGTCGCTGTTTCTAAACCTACCTTGTTTGGGGCTCTCCTGTAAGGTTAATTACAACTGCTCTCTAAACTCAATTAAGGTGGGGGGAAAAGAGCATCCCTCATGCTGTGTGTTAGAAAACCACATGAAGGGGTGGGGAAGCAGGCTTGCTTTGTAATAGTAGGGACAATAAGTACATTGAATTTTTGCAGAATCTCAAAAAGTAACCTTACATTCTTCAAACAGAATAATGAAAGTCTAATGATAATAAAGTTTTGTGTGTATGTGTTTCTTATAGAATCGAAAACTAGGTTATCGTACTAAAGCTGTATAATAAGTGTGCTTGTAGCAACAATTCTTATTCTCGCCCAATTCTTACCAAAAATGCACCAAATGTGTTAAAAGGTTTTATATATTTATGGGGGAAATTAGTGTGACAATTATACCTGCATTTTATATTGTAGTTCTCATTTTGGAATTTTTAGGTAATAAATCAGGATTTTATATACTTAATAACAATTGGGAACAATAACTTAACCTTATTATCTTATAACTGACTAAATGTTACATTTAATTCCATTGATTTTAATTTTTTAGTCCATGTGAAGAACAGGTATTTATTTTCTATTACAAAGTAATATTATCGAATTACAATATCAGATCAAAAATATAATAAGTAACCTCTGCCATCTGCCGTTTCCTGATGCCTTTTGTTTTTTCAGTGTACGCATTGTGGTCGGTCTCGATGATGATGAGATTGTTGCTCTCCGGGTGGATCACGAACTTCCTAGGGGTGTACTCGAGGGGAGTGGCCACTTGATTGAAAACAGCACCTAGCTTCTCAAGAGCCAAAATTCTGAAAGATTGAATGTGTTAAGGAACAGGAATGTCAAATAGATTCAGAAGTTACCATATTCCTGGGAGTTTAACCCTTTATCTAGGTACTTATGAGTGCTACTTAAAAAGCTGCTGTTTCACTTTTCATTGTTCAATTTGGGGAAAAAGGGGAAAGATGAAACTTTTTTAATGATATGTTTGGTATTAGTGCATTTAAGTCTAAAGCAAGGTAAAGTAAATTATTCCTAAAACTTTTACTTTTAGTTATCCTAACATTAAAATAGTCAAATACAAATAATTTAAATTAAAACTTAATTCTGTGCATAAGGGATTGATCACTGTTTCAATTTTTCCCCTACTTCCATTTTAGTTAAAGCCAAAAGCATTGGGGAACTTGTTTTTTACGAAGCCTATTAACTTCTTAAAAACTGCAATAACTCCTATGCCTAAATTCTGGCCGAGAAACGCCATAAAAAATCTGCACTGGTTCAGGTTTGTGTGTGTAAAAATTAGTATTTTAAAATAGAAGGATTTAAGTATTTTTTAAAACTCATGTCTAACTGTTAAGTTTGCTTTAATGATTCACAATGTAATTTTTTTTAGCTTTTATTTTTCCTTGCATTAATTCTGCTTTTAAACCAAATTTAATTATTGTGGCTAAAAACCTAAAATTTCCAAAATTCTAAACAAGCATATTGTCTTTTAAGCTCTATGCTAATGCGACTCACTTAAACTACTCATTTAGCACACACCACAGTTTAAAACTATTGTTTTAATAAAAAATAATTCTTGTATATAGATGTTATGTCTCTATATTAAACAATAGAAGGGTGTAGAGGTGCAAAACCCCTATGCTCTAGAGTATAACTAAGATGTACGCTGTACGGTCAGATATAGGGGGCTTTTGATAACTGTAAACTCAAATGGACGAAGTTGTCAATTAACGAGCCTATATTTTAGTTATACTTAAGAGAATTCGAGTTATACAACTACACCCCTAAATAAAAAAAGTTTAATACCTTAAAGTGTTGGCTGAGATGGCGACAATTCCTTCTGGGCATTGCTCAGAAGAGAAACCAGATGCATGTTCCAAGGTTTCATATGAAAGTGGAGTGAGATGAAATCTATTCTGGTAGTAGTAACTGAGCCAAGAGCGACTAGATATGGCTACAACCTAAATAAAATTAAAGCACTTGGTTTAAGAACACTTATTGTTCACAATGTCATTTTTACTGAATCAGTAATTAAAAAATACATACTGCATCATTTCCCTGCATGCGAACTTTGAACAGCTTGACTGGTTTTGATCCCAAGTAACGAGATCTGGTGTCAGTCAAGTCACCAGAAACTTGATCTAATACTGTTCGCAGCAAACCACCATTCTGAATATAAAAAAAGTACAAATAAAGATTTATTAGACTTCCTCAAAGCATATTGAATAGCTATTATTGATAAAAACTACTCTTAACCTCTCAAGCGCTAAACCCGGCTTTTTCCACATTTAGTGCAACAGTTTTCTCAAACCTTAAATTTTAAAATGTTACAAATAATTTTTTTTTATTCATAATTATCTTTTTTCATTTAGAAATGCTTTTAAGATCATATCTCCAAAACAATAAAACTTATTTTAAAAATTGACAAAAAAATTTCATAAATTGTATTTAAAATTTATGCAGTTCGGAAGCCAAGAAGTGATTTGAAAATTCACGCCTTAAATTAAATGTAGCAGCTTAAAACAATTTTCTGAAAACATAAAAAAACAGCTGAAACAAATTTGCAACAAATATAAAACAGCTTAAGTAAACTCACCTGTAGACCAATGTTGAGATAAAGCGTTCCTTGTCCACTGCTGTCTCGTCCCATACCTTCTCCCCCACCCATTTCTACAATTGCCAAGGATTCTGGAGTGTTAGGCAAGGACTGCATACTCAAGGGTGAAAGGCAATCCTGGATAAAGAAACAACATAAAAAATGTATCCAGTCAAAGTATTAACTGGATATAATTTTCTAGGGGAAATAATGTACTCATAAAAAAAATATATATAACTTTATACTTATTCTAATGGCTTTTTTTAACTCATCAATGACGGTTGGCAAGAAAATTTCCTATGCAAAAATCAGCTTTCTGCTTAAGTTTATAAAAGTAAACAAAATATGAGACTAATGAAGAACATTGCTTCGAACAATTTATGTCGGACAGTCCTACTTCATAAGGTTTTCCCAACAAAATCGTGCATCAAACACAAAGGTAAGCCGCACTAGAACTTTATAGATTTTATGGTTATTGAAATCACCTTATAGGGTCTATAACTTTAAATGTATTAATTTATTGAGTTCAAAATTTGGTCATGTTACACTGATCCATTTTTTTTTTAAAAAATCAATTGCCATTTTTGAACATAAAACTTAACACTATATCAGGGTAACCTTAGAACAACCTCAAAACACTTTGTTTCATTCAACAATGTTCACTTGTCTGAATACTTTGTGTGAACAAACCAGGACTATCTGTTTTAAAACTAAATTCCTTGGCTCGTTAGTGGGGTAAGACCTGCTAGACCATTTTCAGCTTATGTGACAAAGGACACTGGGGTGCTAGGCAAATATCCTTTTTAGGTGGACAACCTCATGCAGAACTGCAGTGTTCCGTTTCCAAGCATGATTGGGTTCTTATTTTATTGACCCACTCAAGGGATGTAATAGAGTTAAACCATTTCATCGTATTTTAATTATTTTATTGAGTATTTTAACAGGACTTAGATTTGTACACTTTGAAATTGTCTCGTTTTTCATGTTCGCGCTCACGCAGCAATCTTTAATTTAAGTTTTTGGAATATCTTTAAAATTCGCTTGTAGCGATACGTTTTTAGTGTAACAGTATTTTTTGTGCCGACTGTTTCATTTGTTCTAAAAGAAATCAACCTAATTATTATTTGTTTTTCTGTGAAAATAACTGTTTTGTTGTACATGGTACATCAGGATGAAAGCAAGAGTCAATCTCGTCCGTTCCGGGACTATATCCCCGAACCTGTGGCAGGGCAAAGTCCAGTACTACCACGAAGCCTTTATCTGTAACAAAATTTTCCAAAATACAACAAAGACTTACAGCGGGATCCAAAGAGATAATTCGAACAGTACTGTCCATCAACCCCACAGCCAAAAACCTGGCTCTTTGTTCGCCGCTGGGTACACTGGCCAGGGCCATGCAGATAACATCAGCAGACATATCTTTGCGGTCTTTGTATTCATTGAGCTGGCCAGACTGAAAAAGAAACAAAACTGTCAAGAAAAGGTCTGTTCTTTTACCTATACAAAAGCATTAAAAAGTGCAATATATACTACTTGATTAGGATCTTCCAAAAACCTGAAATATTTGTATTGCTCTGCTTTTTTACTGAAATATAATTATCATTAGTAATGTTTTGTTAGTTCTGCATTTAAGATTTCTGAACAAACCTATTTGGACTCAAAAAAATTCTAACCTAAGTAATATTAGGTTAATTTTGTTTTATTAGTTAAATTAAATTTTTAAGGAAAATTAAAAACTGCCACTTTTTCTCCGGTTGCATTGAAAAAACGGTTTTTCTTATGTGATAAATGTAGCTGACTTACAGGGCTCTATAATCCCACTTTTCAAACTTGGTTTGAATATTTTGTTGTAAAATTGTTTATTGAAAATTTTAAAAAATATTCAAACCCATTTCAAAAATTAAGATTATAGAGCCCCGTAAATCAGCAATATTTATCTATAAGAAAAATTTTAGTGAAAATTTTCAATACAGCAGAGAAAGGAAGCTTAGAAAATCTTCTTTCCCCTACTGGAATAACACAGATACTTCAATTTGAAGACCCGCTGTCATTTGGTCTCATAAGCAAAAAACTTCATCAAACTACCTTGAATATACAATAAACATAGTACCCCATTGAGCTAGAAAAAAGGTGGAGTGAGGTGTGTGATTCACTGAACAGGGCAGCAAACAAGCCGTTTCAATAATGAAATGCAGAGGAATAAACAGCACTGTAGCAGTTAAACGAACAGGGCAGAAAACCTAAAAAATTGCCTATTTGGCAAATTGGGTTCGTCTTCGCTAGTTCTTAGTTAGTGATCCATATGGTTATTTCTTAAAAAAGTAGGAATTTAAAGTTAAAGAAAGTTAATTTCCTTCAAACTGAAAATGTTAAAATACATTTAGGAGTCCATATGATAGAGAGGTCTCATACAAGCATCGCATACAAGTGTAGGGAAAAGTAATTTCTGCCCTGTGCCCTGCTGGCTCAAAACGGTGCGAGTGGGTTTTCGGCTTGCTGACACTTCACTCCAGTTTCTCTTCTAGCTCAATGTAGTACCCATATACACAGTAAACATATCCACACAATTCAAAGTACTTACTGGGTCCATCTCAAAATACACAAGCTCTCCACCTGTGAGGGCTATGACTACCTGCCTTTGATTGACAGCACATTTGACAATGGTTTTCTTCCCACTTGTTCTCCACTCATTGACTCGCTTATCCGCACGAATATGACGAATGCCATCAGGATAGATCTAGGGTTAGATAATATTTGAAAAATCAATTATAATATTCAAACTGGGTAACGAAACTAACGTTGGGTCAGCGAGTAAAAGTATCAAGTGCATTGCGGCAAGTAAACTGCAGTAATCGCAACAATGAGTTGTACAATTTTTGATCTGAAATAATAAAAAAAAATTCCAGTATGTTTTCTTAAATGTTAGAGTAATTGATTGCTTGCAACAAGGGTCCGAGTCATTGTGGAAGTTACTGCAGTTTACCTGCCCACGGCAGATGATTGGCGATAGAAAATATTTGGTGATAGGCTTGGTGGTAGTGTTGGAAAGTTTGATATAACATACTAAGATGTAATCACTGGTTTGGTTTTGTATGATAGCGTTATGGTCTGTTACAACATATACAGTGAGTATTTTACTGGTAGAGGAGAAAGGAAAATACAAAAAAAGCACTCGTTCCCAATTGCTTCTGTCTAATCCAATTATGAATAAACAAGTTCAAGACGGAAAGATAATTGTATACTTTATAAACTATTAAATTACGAGACATTGTGAAAGAAGACAGCTTGGGAGATAGCTTGGTCTGCTACCAATGAGTAAATAGTTTGGAACTCAGTTTTATTAACTCAATCAATATTGCTCAGTAATTTTCAACCACAACTGCATGGTTTGCAACTTAAACCTAAGAAATAAATACAAGGGTTACAAGGTCAGGTGTCTTCATTCAAAAGTAACTGCCCTTGGTTTTTAATTTGTCAAAGCACAGTCTATGCACTTCACATTCGATTCTTCTGTGTCAAGCCAACAATATAATACTATGTGTATATTTTTTTAAACCTACAAATAGTTTAGTTTGATAAACAATTTAAGTACAATGAATAAATAAAACACAAATTTAACACTCGATGTATAACATCTTTCACTGGAATGTGATAAGCTGAGATTGCTTTTAAAAAATGTCATGAAAAATATCAAAAGCCAATTTTTAATTTAAAAAATTCATCTTTGTGCCTCTGAGCACATTCATGCTATATAACTATTTTTGTAATTGTTTTTTTCCTCGATAAATCATAAAACCTTCTCAATAACTCACCTGAACTAGTGCATTGTCACCAATTTGAGCACAGGCTAGGGTAGGGGTTGTACCCAAAAACCCAGAATCTGTAACTTCCTCTACAGTTTCTCCAATGGATAGCACAAGGGTAGCATTTACGAAAGATACAATGATAAAGGCATCAAATTCCTCTGCAATACAGTAAAAAGAAACACATTGATTATAAATTAATGCACCTTAATAAAGGAAACAATATAGTTCTAAATAAATTGATGTACTGTTTGTAGTTTTAATTTTATTTTTAAAAAAAAGTTTACATATGTGAAAGTTAAATTTTATTGTTTATGCAAGATTTTATATACTTATATTGAAAATAATAATAAAAAATTTAAATGTTAAGTTATTATTTTCTGTGCAATTTTCTTTCAAAGAGTTTTTTTTAGTATAAACATCATAGGAGAGCCTTTAAATAACTAAATAAATATAAACAAAAATTAGTATTGTAACAATAATAAGCATATGTTTTAATCATTCTTATATTTCAGTTATTAACCAGCTTAATTAGCTGGTAATAATTTTAATAGTTATTTGCAACTTAAATATAATAAAACATGTCCAGAAATTAATATAATGTTCAAGTTTAGTTCCCAAGGAATAAAAACTATTTTTGTAATTAATAACTTAATAACCAATTTAATAATTAGCAATAAGTAAATTTACCATCAGAATTTCTTTTGACTGTCCATACAGCATTTGGGTTACCAGGAAGCTCTGAAACGGCCATTTCAGATACCTAAAATAAATATATAAATAACAAATTAAATACCACAATGGAACTTATTTTATAATTATAAATACCATCAACAGAGTTAAAGAAAATTCCACCAAGAAACAATCATTTGCAAGACTTATACAAAAGTTCTGTTTGAGAAAGATCAATTTTTTTTCCTTTTACAAAACATTACAAATTTCTTTAGAAATAAAACTTAAAATTCAATGGACTAATAAAACAAGGCTGATTTTTAACACAAATATAAATGATCCAATTGATTCAATATGCTACATTAACAAACGATGTGAAACTAGATAAGTTATATTCAGACCTTTCTGTTAACAAAATAAATTTTTAAAAAAACATGTTTTTAAAACTGGAAGTAATATATGATATCCAATCACTGACAAAAATAAAAACAATTTAAAAGCTCTTGTCTGAGAATGTTAAGAAGTACATTTTTGTCCATCTTTCATAATACAGGATTTTTGTTATGAAATATTTATAAGAATTCAAGTAAAAGATCAGTTTTGAACTTCAACTTATTAAAAAATACATTGTGAATAGGACATGAGCTTTCATATTTCAATCAAAAAGTCAAACAAAAATTCAGCTTGACGTCATTTAATTTACAGCAACCCAACTTACCTCCAGACCATGCCTGAGTACCCTTAGTGTGGACCTTGGTCCTTTTCCGCAAGCCACATACAGCTGCGGGGTATCTTCATTTGCCAAATCTGCAATCTGGCAACACATGATGGGCGACAAGCTTTCGAGCTCGTCTACCAAAACCAAGTTCTTCAGGGCCCGGGGCCCGAAAAAGAATGTGTCCCCTTCTTCCAGAGGAATGGCACTGCTGAATTCTGGTTCATCATCGTCATCTCCCAAGTGGGCAATCTGGTACAGGTAGCTGGGGGGGGGGGGGGGGGCGGCCCAGTTGATAAATTCAATACAATTATAGCTAGCCAATATACAATTGAATCGGTGAGTGCAGAAACAACGTCAGTCACAAATTTCAAATTTTTCAGGTGGGAGAAAAAACGTAATAACTCCTCCTCTATTTCTGCACTCCACACTAGAAACAAACGTCCTGTATTTAGGGAACTACTCAACTGACTAACGCAGTTTTTGCACCCAACACGGATCTTGCCTTTCTACACTTATTTTCATTGAAAACAAGTTTTCGGATTTTTTTTGACTGAAGTGGTTTCTGCACTCACCGATTCAATTGTAGGTATTATAAGTAGCCAGATATATGCCCAACTTAAAATTATGAATTATAAGTCAACAGTATCTTTTATCTGTGCAAAATATAGGACACAAAAATAAAATATAAGCATATTGGTATGTGATTTCTCATTTGCCCAGCCAAGAAATAAAACATTAAAATATGCAAGTTCAGGTGAGGTTAGGTTTGAATGATTGTCGCACTAAAGCTACACGAGGGCTATTGGCGACGAGCGTCATATTTTAGAACCCCAGTTGAGTGACCAACCAACACCTGAATAGGCACCCAACATTACCGTTAAGGGCGACATCGTACGCAGCATTGGAATTTGAAGGAAATTTAACATGCACTGCCTTACACAGGGTACTATTCGTCGGACATTTTTGGCTGCACGGACCATTTATAGGTCGGCAAGTTCAGGAAAAGTAATAAAATTAACGATGATTTTAGATTTTTAATAGCTTTTGATTCAGTCATCGGCCCTCCTAAGAGCAGTCACACATCAAAATATTAGTAGTACTTAGTAAGATAAGCTATTGGCATAAGAGTTTAAAATTACTTACTTACATGAAATAAAAGTCTGTAATACCCTTTATTTATAGAAACTTATGTTTGTTTTTAAAAATAATAATGTATCTTACTGGTTCCCAAATTCTGAAGCTACAAACAGGAACCCAGTCTTCAAAACACACAGAGATGCTGCAACTGGAACAGTATCAAAATACTTTAATTTGACCTCAGTAACCTGAAACGATTAAAAGTACGCACCACAATACATTAGTTAAAATATTTGCGAGTGAAAAAATAAGGATTAATAATTTTTTTAAAGGTGATTTTTTTAACTATAATAACTTTATTTATTCATATAAAGAGTTTTTAATAAATATTCAATAACTCGTTGATCAGCAGCCAGAATACACAATCCATAAACCCCAAACCTAAAATAAAAATTATTCAATTTATTTCATTGCTTTTGATTTTTTAAAAAAAATTTCCAAGTACACCTTGTTAAAATAGCATCTAAATATTCTGAGTATGCGAACAATAATACACGATTATAAGCCGCAAATAATTTCAAAGGGAATTTGCTACCTAAAATAAAAAGATATCCAAGATTATTAAAGTTCTTTTTTTAATAAAGTTATTTTTTACTTAAAATTTAAATAATAACTTACCACATCTTCATCAGTTTCCAGAGTGATTTTGAAAATATCACCCTGCTCAGTTTGTGCCAGGAAAAAGAACATAGTCTAAAAAAAGACATTCAATATTATTATGTGAAATGTATTGATTGGAAGGTAACTCTTTAAAAAATAATTCAGTTACAGTTAATTTATCCGAGAATTAATTATTTACTGTTACGTAATATGAAAAGTAATGCATTGCAGTTACTGTTAGATTTGGTTAGTTTGAAAAATGATGAGTACAGGGGAAAAATAAATGTCAAAAACATGTCACTCATAATGCTCATATCAGTTTACCTTTGTCTTGTGAGTGGCACTACATACAAAGATCATTCCACGTTCCGGATCATCTAAATCGTTCTGTAACAAAAAATGGAAATCAAACCCTCGAAAATACTTCATTTTTTTTGAAGAATTTATTTCAAGTAGGATGGAGACTAAACATTTTTAAAGAATAAAAACAAATACAGTAAACTCCCGATTATCCGCGGAATTGGGTGGCGCGGCTTCCGCGGATAAGCGAATTCGCGGATAATCCGCAAAAATGAAGAAAATGCCTATAAACAAAATTTCTTCTGGGTTTTATTAAAGTAAATTACATTAATCGAATATAGCATGCCTAGTACAAATTTACTTATTTCAAAATGTCTATTACTGTTGTTTCTCCTCTGCCATACTGCAAGTGAGGGCAGACGCAAAAAGCTAATGAAACATGACTAGTTTTTAAAAACAACTAACGTTTATTGAAACATAAGCAGAGTAAAAATAGGAATAGGAACAGGAACAACATAAACAAACGCAACATGCGTTATATAGCCAATATACCCGGTCAACAAAGTCCCGGACATCAGCTTCTTTAGAAAAACTCACAGGATTGGTGGTTGGCCGACCAGGCCCAACCAGAGCTGTAAACAAATCTGGCCATCCGCCGATAACGCCGTGAACTAACAATTATTACGAGACGTTATCGGTGGATGCAGTGAAAAATTACTGGGAGCGAAAAAACTCATAACCCACTATTTGCTTACAAGTGGCCCCCTTATGATTTTTTTCGCTGGATACCATCATAACCAAATAAATAAGTACAAAAATTGTTCAAATCATACTTTGTGAAACTTTTCGTGAAACCATCAGCTTTGTTGAGCTTGGTTGAAATAAAAGCAAGATTAAAAATTTCATTCTCAACTAAATTTCTAAGAAAATGATATTTTACATCAATGTGCTTTGTACGGTGGTTTTCCACCGGTGAGTGAGAAAAATCTATCGCTGCCTGGTTATCACAAAATAAAGTATATTGATTAATGGAAACATTTAAAATACGACATTCTTTAATAATATTTACAATCCAAATAAGCTCTTTTGCCGCTTCCGTTAAGGAGACGTACTCTGCCTCCATAGTTTATAGAGAGATGCATTTTTGCTTGAAGGTTCTCCAAGAAATGGGAACTGAACCCAAGCATAATAACATGCCACCGATCGACACGCGATCGTCCCGATTAGCCGCAAAATCAGAGTCAGAGTAACACTTTAGTTTCAAGTCTTCTATCCTCGATAAATCTAAGCGGTAGTGCCTTGTGTCATTGATATATCCCAATAACTTTAAAAGGTAGTTCCAGTGAACCATACCTGGATTTGACTGAAACTGAGAAAGTATATTAACCGCGTAAGAGATATCGGGTCTCGTCCGGTTGGCAATGAAACTTACACAGCCTAAAATATTCCGGTAAGGTAATTTGGACATCTGATTTATCTCTTCCTCTGATGATGGACAATCTAATTTGGACAAAATAATACCTCTTGGAATTGGAAGAGAGCTATTTGGTATATTATAATTACAGTATTTCTTATAGATATCATTTATATATTGCTCCTGATGAATAAAAATTCTATTATCTTGGTGTTCAAACTTAATTCCAAGTAATGTTTTAGTTTTACCTAAAACTTTGATATCAAATTTTTCATTCAACATGAGCAATACTTGATCTAAGTCACTTTGAGATTTAGCAAAGACCACTATATCATCAACATAAATTAATAATATAACACTTGATCCTAATAAATATACACAATTACACCATTTTACTTTTACAAATTTAAGCACTTTTAAAACAGAATCAAACTCTAAAAACCACTCTCGGCCCGATTGGTGAAGTCCATAGAGGGCACGTTTTAATTTACAAACAAAATTTGGCCTTGTACTATCAACAAAACCCTCGGGTTGTTTCATGAAAACAGTCTCCTTCAATTTTGCATGCAAGTATGCACATTTAACGTCTAACTGACAGTAGACCCAATTTAAATAACACACACAAAATGAAAAGAAAAATCTGATAAGGGCAAAACTTACAACTGGGCTGTACACTTCATCGTACGAGTCCCCTTTAACCTGGTTGAACCCTTTTGCAACCAACCGTGCTTTATATCGGGCTATTTGACCATTTTCATCCCTTTTTAGATTGTAAACCCATCTGTTACCCAAAATTTTACTACCTTTTGGAGGTTGAACTAGCTCCCACACATCTCTTTCAACCATGACTTTCATCTCCTCGTCCATTGCATTGGACCACTGTTCAGAATTTGGAGATTTTATGGCTTGTTGAAAGTTGCGGGGAATGTGCAGTTCTACATTAAGCACTTCAGGCAGTGTAGGTATAGTTTTACGAATAGGTCCAGAGAAATTATTTTTACCACTAAAATCGAACATACTCCTTTCAAATTTGATCTTATGTTTAGTGCAATATTTCTCGACATCGTGATACGAACGTAATCGCATTTTATTTCCTTCAACATTATAGTAAATGTCTACTTTAGAGCTGTTAGTTCGAGGGACCGCTTTCCTAAGCCACTTAATACTATCGCATGGTAATAATTTGTCTTCGTCATCCTCAGAGTCCGAAGCAGAATCACTAACAAACTCGGGTAACACCCCGACGTCAGTACTTTTAGAGTTTATCGGAACTTCCTCCTCGGAATCTGACAAATAGTCATCTACTTTAAAATATGCAGTATTATGCGTTTTGTGGCCCAGGACAGCTTCCACTCCTTTTAAGTTTTCGTTAAAATTTACGTTTGAAGTTTCTATTATTTTTCTTTCATCGCAGAGCCAAATTCGATAACCGCGGGTTTGTTGTGCGTATCCCACCATGATACCAGGTTTAGCACGCATGTCGAACTTATTTCGTTTTTGTTTTGGTACACCCAGGTACGCAACACAGCCAAACACCTTCAAGTGCCTTACAGAAGGCTTGTTGCCACAGTACAGTTCAAACGGTGTTTTATCCCTTTTTAAACAAATACGATTTCTAACATATACAAAACTAAAGAGTGCTTCAACCCAAAATTTATTACTTAACCCGCTAGAATTTAGCATAGCTTTTACCGCATCAAGAGCTAACAAATTAAAAACTTCAGCAAGTCCATTTTGTTGTGGAGTATAGACATTTGTTTTCTCATGCTTTATACCTTGATCAGAAAGAAAATCATTGAATTTGTTATGACAAAATTCCATTCCGTTATCGGTGCGAATATTAACTATCTTAGTATTTAAAAATCGTTCTGCTCGAACTTGAAACTTAGTGAAACAATCAAAAACTTCAGATTTTTGCTTCATCGGAAAAACTGTAGTTTTCCGTGAAAAATCATCAATTATAGATAAGTAATATCTGCACCCGGAATGGCTTGTTGTCGGGAGAGGTCCACATACATCCAAGTGTAAAAGTTCTAGAGGTTTGGTTGACCTAATACCACCAATCGATTTATGTGGAACTTGCTTGGTCTTAGCAACTTTACAACTTTGATATTGAGATTTATTTACATTAAGATCAGGCAATCCCCGAACGGCATCATTTTTTAAAGTATTTACAATATAATCATTATTAATGTGACAGTAGCGACTGTGCCACAAGTCAATATCACCTTGAGCAGTCACAGAATTGTTTTTAATATTACGTTTAGAATTTACAATATTACCTTGGGGATTACTTTTATCATTACCTCTCTTATTTACATTTACAGGTACTTTACTAACTTTTTCATACTTTGGTCTAACAAAATAAAGGCCATCTTGACGTTTACCATAAAACAATTGTTTTCCCTCAGGAGTATACACTAGCAATTTTCCTTGAGTACCTATGAAATAGCACCCATTTTCCTCTATTACGGACCCAGAAAGAAGATTGCGTCTTAAACTAGGAGAATACATACAATCATGAAGAAAAATTTCATGTTTTTGACCTTTAATAAAAACATTAAACTTAACAGTGCCAATTCCTTCAATTTTACTGTGGGCATTGTTTACAACCAAAGACATGCTAGCATTTTTAACAGGTTTATAGTCCAGGAATAAATCACGGTTATTACAAAAATGACCAGTAGCTGCAGTATCAATAACCCAATTAAATTTATCTTGCGATTCTACTTGGCAAGCTAGACGTTCGACAACAAAAGCATTTTGCTTAGACATTGATTCAGTTGTATTACTTTGAAAATGAAAAGTTACTAAATTCCCCTCTGCTTTACTTTTATTTACAACTTCTGAACTCTTATTAGGGCATTTAGACACTAAATGGCCGTATTCCAAACAATGAAAACAGGGGCCGATTTCTTTCGAGCTACTAGAAACTTTCTTACCCCGGTTTTCCGGTTTAGATTTTTTAGATTTGCTTATAGATACACTTTTAAAAAAACGATCATTAGAAATATTTACATTTTTAATATTTTTATGATTTAAACTATAAGCACCACGAACTTCTGCAATGTCCCCAGTGTCCCTTTTCAGTTGGGCAATTCGGGTCTCTTCCATCACAAGTTCCTTTTCAATATTAGCAAAGGTAAATTTAGAATCTTCCCACCTGTAAATGGTTTGCACAATCCCTTGAAAATCACTGGAGAGATATCGAATGGCTTGAAAACCTTGATAGATATTCTCTAAAGGGTGACCGGCATCGGCCAATTGGGCGACGGAGGACTTTAGCCTTGCACAGAAGATGCTGATGGACTCCCCTTCCATGGGGCGGATGCTGAAAAACTCATCCATGAGTTGTATGACTCGGGCGCGCGACACCTGCTCAAAGGTATCTTTCAGGACTTTCCAGGCGGCAGGACCGTCAGTGACATCGTTGATGAGAAGGCGGAATGGTGGCTCCAAGCTGTAGTAGATAGTAGAGAAACACCTCGCTCGTCGGAGATTGTAGTCTTGAATTTCACGACGGCTCATGCTATCTGCCTGAAACGCCGGCTCTGTTCCGTCAATGAAGGAATAGCAGCCCCTGTCCATCAACAAGACTTTGATGTCTTGCCGCCACGTGTGGTATAGTTGTCCCCGTTCAGCATGGTGACACCACGAGAAAGTTCTGCATCCATCTTACGTGGCCCCCGTCTCAGCAACACCAGATTCAAAGTGAGAGGCGGTTCCCGAAAAACATTTTAAAAAGTTTCAAAGCTTCTTGTCTAGCCTATCTGCCATTTAAATTACTAACAGAGTCCTTAAAACGAAGCGCAGTGGAAGCGTGCTGGGCCCATAACCTTGAGGGCAGACGCAAAAAGCTAATGAAACATGACTAGTTTTTAAAAACAACTAACGTTTATTGAAACATAAGCAGAGTAAAAATAGGAATAGGAACAGGAACAACATAAACAAACGCAACATGCGTTATATAGCCAATATACCCGGTCAACAAAGTCCCGGACATCAGCTTCTTTAGAAAAACTCACAGGATTGGTGGTTGGCCGACCAGGCCCAACCAGAGCTGTAAACAAATCTGGCCATCCGCCGATAACGCCGTGAACTAACAATTATTACGAGACGTTATCGGTGGATGCAGTGAAAAATTACTGGGAGCGAAAAAACTCATAACCCACTATTTGCTTACAGCAAGCACATTTGATTTTTAGAGGATTCGTTTTTTATCTTTTTAATGAGTTGTAGTTCGTCTTGAATTATCAAAACAACTTTTTTTTAGTTCCTCGTGTATTTCGCTAGAATCAAAATCACATAAAGCAATCCAATTAAAATAGAGGGGAGTTTATTTTTTCAAGTGAAGCTTTTTGACAAAAACCTGTTCTAGATGTAAGTCATTTTTGTTTTAATACCTTCGTTGTTCTTGTTAAATTTATTCGTCGTTCTTTGAATGTGTTCGTCGTTCTAGAAAGGAATTCATTGTTCTTGGCATGCATTCTTCCTAAAAATTTTGAAACAAATAAAATTCATTTATCTCGGTTTTTTTTTATTTTTATATTTGAACATAAAAACTGGAGGGGGTGGATAGTGGCTCGCGGATAATCCGCAAAGCGGATAATCCAACCGCGGGTAATCGGGAGTTTACTGTACAGTCAAACCTCGATAACTCGACTTCCTATAAGTCGAATAAATCTGATAACTTGAACATTTAATCAAGTCCCGAATCATTTCTATACTTTTCTTTAAAAAAAAGCTGTCTCGATAACTCGAAGTGAACATCTTTAAGGCGAAGTTTTTGTGATAGATTTCCCCAGTAAAAAACACAATTCAGTAGGGACAACTACTAAACTGTGTTAAAAAATTTGGTGACTTTGTGAATGCCAACAATCTTAAAATAATACAAAAAAGAAATAAGTGCTTTTGAAAAATGAGATTTACATGGTTTGTATACTAATTAATATGTAATGAGGCCAAATTTTACAGTTTCTATAAACATTTTGACCCTATTCTTGTCTTGTTGTTTACATAGGCTATCAAAAACTTGAAATGCGTACAACTATAGTACTGCGGCAAATATCAAACCATTTCAAACACGGAAAACCCATCTTAAGTGCCTGTAAAGATGAATGAGAGGTAACTTTGATAACTCGAATATTTTTGGAGGTCCCCTGGGACTTTGAGTTATCGAGTATTGACTGTAATTTGCAGGCATGAAAGTGCAAACTAACCAAAAAGGCTGAACTTCGAATTGAAATTTTTAGCACTATCGGCGTAACGACGTATCGGTGCAAACCCATAAAAAATTAGTTATATTAGTCACTATAAAATGCACACATATAAAAATACATAAATAACATAATTTAGTTTTACTTTAAATCTTTATATCAATGCCATATTAAATTATATTTAATAAAAAAAATCTGTCCACTCATTTTTCACCATCATTACAAGGCTCATTTTTCTGGAAATTAACAGAGCAGAATAATTTTAAAGCAGTTCCCATCTAATTCCAAAGCAGTAGAATTCCAAAAATAGCATGTAAATACCAATTTTATAAATCGAAACTACGAAATTAATACAAAAAAAAGGTATAATTAATGCATTATTCAAATCTTAAAATTTTAATTTCACAAAAAAATAAATTCAAGAAAGCATTATAAAAACTGCAGTTTAAATCGAGTAAACTTGTTACAAATATTTATTCACACACTTATTTCCAAGATCTTTTAATTCTAAGTTTCGATTTCAAAATAACGCCAATTGTGCCAGACCGCCAAGCGATTTTTGAAACAATAAGTATGCGTACATGAAATGCACAATATACAACATTTAAAACACTTTCCATTGATACCAATTATTAAAAAAACATGCATTTTCATCTTAAGGTTGGTTTTTGTATAGAGCACGGTTTTGAGTACAACGTGAGCATACTAATTTGTCCCGCTGTCGGCCATAGAAACTTTCGTTTGAAAATAAATAATCCAATAAAAGAAGAAAAAGTTTAGTTGTTTCTGATCTATTAGCTATTATTGACAGTTAAAATTCCCTAAGATGCCAAGCAAACCAAAACTACTTCACATTTTTAACACAGCCAAATCTAACTGTTAAATCTACTATTCTTATTGGCCCACGCAAGAAATAGCCCCGCCTCCTTCATTGAGTCACTGTCCTACGAGACAAGTTTAGAGAAAGTGATTGACTGAAGGTCGAATCAAAACATTGCTGAAAGAGTAAAATCTCGTCCGTTTGATCTTAGGACCCCCCTCATATATAAATGGGTCACAATTTCTCAACGGTTCTGCATCGATCTCAGGATCAGCCAAAATGAGATTAAAAAAGGCGGAAATCAGCCGAAAGGCGGAAAACTTTCATGCCTGAATTTGGTATTTCCTTATTTTAATAACAAAATCATGTGCTGAGCGATAAACATACCCTTCTCCTAGGTATAGGGCACCTGATATCTGGATGCAGATCTCCTACACTTTTGTAAGTTATGTAGTTTTCAGAGCAAATGAGGACTCCACTAGGGCCATCACTACCCCCAGGAACTAAAAAGAACAATAAAAACAAATATACAATTAATTTGTACAGTTAGTTGTCGCCCAGCTAGTATAGTGGTTTCAACCCTCGCTTGCCAAGCGACTGGGCCCGGGTTGGAATCCCGGGTAAGGAAATGTGCTTGTTAAATCTGTGGGTCCGAAAGTCCTGTGGTCGGTCATAGCGCAGTTTACCATGGGTGCAGGTCGTCTGAAGATTGACCCTCCCCACCAGCGACATGCCTAAATTGAGAAGGTGGCGCCATCTCAGAGTAGAAGTCAGACATCCACCCTGGGTACTCAAAGCCTTGTGGCAACGGATGCTACTGCGACCCTCTTGCCTTCCAGGCTACGGCCTAGAGGTGCACGACAACAACAACAGCAACATTGGTACAATTTCAACAATTCATTTTTTTTAAATAAATTTTTTTGAAGTCTTTCCAACTGTGGAATTTAAAAAAAAAATTCAACATAATCCACAAGTTGACCAACCATTTGATTACAGGTTTATTTACAAACAAAGTAGCTTCCCCCCCCCACCCCTCTTAAGTTTATTTTTATTAATTTAGCATTTAAATAGCTAAGTTGGGGAACAAAAACAGTAGAACACAAACTATTACAATTGATTAAATAGGAAATGGGAGTTGCCATATTTCAAAATCAAGAAAGTCTAAAAGCACTGAAATTTGGAATTATAATGTCTATTCGGGCAATTGTACAGTTTCATTATTAACTTTATTTCATTTAACTTTAAGACTTTATGATTATATAAAAGTATTTTACCAGAAATTAAAAAGTTTCCATGTTCTTCTAGGGGTTCTGTGTGCTTGCTGATGACATTATTAAGACCAAGGTCGAGTTCATAGAATGTAAGTGTCTGCTGTGTGTTCACAATCGCTTCACCAGTCGGATCATTGTCTGCTTCCTGCAAGAAAAGAATCATTGTTCATTTGGTAAACTATTAAAAAACAATAATTTGAAATTGATTGATTGGTTTCTACTATTACAACTGTTAAAAAACTGACTATTGTTTTTTGAAAACTATAGAGGCTGTTTCAATGACGTGACGGTAATCTTTTTGTAAACAAAATTTATAGAGGGCCATATTAGGCTTAGCCCTATAGATTTTTACATTCAATTGCTTTAAATCTTTAATGTTTTCATAAATGGTACCTGAATAACAAATCTTAGACTACAAATATCGAAAGTATGTATCTTTATTCTTCACAACTTTTTATTGACTATTTTGTGGTAAAATTAATAAATTTTGATATAGAGCAAGAACCAAATTTTTTAAATAAGTTCGAAGCATGTTAAAAGAGGTTTGTAACTATTGCATGTAAAACTGGACTATCAAATTTAAAAAAATCTATAATTAGCATACACTTTTAAATTAATTTCTGACTTGCAGCAAAGGTGAAAAACTACATGTGAAAAAGCCAAAAAAAATAAATAAATATTAAAATTATTACGTTATTTATACAAAGATTATTAAGAAATTCAGAAGAAATAATTCTTATAATTTGGTGTACAGTTCCAAAAATTTCAGTTACAATTAATATCCAGTTATATAATTAATATCCAGTAAATATATTACCTCATAGTTCATCTCAAGACAAGCAAAGAGAGGGTTCTCAAAACCTGCATCCACTCCAACCATATGATAAACCAGAGTGTTGGATTTGGGAGCCTCCAAAGGGGAAGAAATAGTCAAACGAGCTGCTGTGTCACGATTCAAGATGTACACGAGTTTCTTCTTTTCCACCGCACCTGAAACGATTGATGTAGCCTCATGCACTTTAATCTAGACACATGGCAGGGCAAAATGCATCATTTTTTAATTCTTTGTGCCATGAATTCAACAGGCACTCAGATAATGTGGCAAGATAAAAAAAAATTTAGAGCAAAATTAGGGAAATTAAAAATGATGATAGGGGAAGAACCCTGTGATTGAAGAGGAATCTTCCTGTTATCAGATCTGATTAGCGGACGTTGGCAACAGGAAACAGGTTTTTCCTTTGCTTCTTCTCTCACAGTACAAGCATGGGACTCGTAGCTTAAGTGAATCAGGAAGAAATAAAGAAAGGAACAGGTTTCCTTACACTTTATCAGCAATTGCCGCCAAACAGGCCTGATGCAGACAGATTCCTACGCAATGAAGGGTTTTTTCCCCTGTGTTATTTAAAATGCCTAGGAAAAAGTGAACAAAAACAGTTTAACTAGTGCATACCAATCATAACAGCACGACCCTTTGGATCAATAGCCAAGTACTGTCCTGGAACAATTCTTCGGCAACCACTCTTACCGAAAGTTTCTTGGTGAATCTGAAATCACATTAATAAAACCAGCCTTAATAACCACTTTATAATGACCATTTGCTTATAACATTACAAAAGATAGGCATCTTAGCATCATATATAAAAAAGAGGTTCAACAGAACATAATAAACATAATTTAAACCAAAATTTAAAGAAAATTACTTTACCTTATCAAAAATGTTTTTTTGTGCATTGTACTCTAGGATGACAATCTTTCCCGAATCTGATCCTACCACAAGATAATCTAAAAAAAATAATAATAAGCATATGAAAGATAAGTTTAAATCAAGTGAGCATATTAAACTCAACTATAAACTAACAATACATAGAATCGACATCCTTGTCTTAACATTTAATTTTAATAAATGTTTTTATCTAAAAAAATAGGAATTTCATTGCCTTGGAATTTTCTGCAAAACATTTACAATTAAGAAAAATTGCCAAATAAAGTATAAGACGGCAATAATGGTTTTTCACTATCAAATATTTAAAAACACAGTGTTTTTCAATTATTTGGTATAAGCATCAGTTTAGAAAAATTGCCAAGCTTATTCCGATAAAGTTGAGGCTTACCTATTTGTATTCCAGCAAATGTGTACATAAATGATTTTTAATTCACATTTTCAGACCATGTAGGAAAACAGTATTAATTTTTTTTTTTAATTTCAACTCTGTTTGGCAACATAACTGAGTCTCGGCACATAAACTGCCCCTATATCACCAGCTGTTTCAAATTAACATTTGGTTTTTACATAGGATGGATTGCAAGCTAAAGTGCACACTGCTTAACACTGTGTTGGCTGCGTCGAATTTTCAGCCATGCAGTCAGATTGGCAACTTACTTGCAGAAAAAGTATAACTTACTACTTTATTTACAAAATATGTATGCTGGTAATGCCTTCATTCTCAATACATATTACTCTAATATACCTACTTTAACCCCTAACTAATGAAAAACTAGCAAGAAAAATAATTCCGGTACAGGTATGATAAAATGGGGGCAGTTTGTTCAATTGGCGATTTTCGGCAAGCTAGAAAATGTAACGTAGCTTTCCTTTCAAGATACTTATCAAATTGTATGAAATATGTAATGGAATGCTTCTATATTTGGTAATCTTCATGCTTGGCAACATAAAGCAAACTGCCAAATCGAGTACCGCTGGTTCAGATACTGCCAAATTGAGTACCACTGGTTCAGCTATGATATAATGGCCAGTGGCCAGTCTATTCACTGGCAACTTTGGAATTTAGCGTATGTTTGCTACCTATTCAGTTGCATGGGATCACCTTTACTGTACGGTAACTATTGGCGTGATTCTCAGATTTAGCGATAAATAGTTTTTTGTGGCAACCTGTCTGACTTCGACCGAAACCCATAACGGTCAGATAGGGTTGCTGGAAAACGTCATCGTAGTGAAGAGAGCATGACGTCAAAAGTCGCCAGAATATGGACTTTTGGCACGATTTCGGAAAGTTCGCCAACAGTTACCGTACAGTAAATATCTACCAATTGCATGAAATATGAAGCAAAATGCTTAATACCACGTATGGGTAATTTCGTTGCTAGGCAACGTAAGGCAAATCACCAAAAGGAGACCGGCCATTATATCATAGCTTTTCCATAATTGGAATTAATAAGGTTAATGTTTCATATGTTGTTTTTGTTTATTCATACCTTTGGAGCCTCCAGTAAGTCGAAACCCCATCATGGATCGAATGACACCAAACATTTCCACCGTAAGAAGGGTGTGAACTTTTCCGGTATTGGAATCAGGTCTCAAAAGCTCTAGGATTTTTCCCCGGGATACAGCAATTTCTTGTTGTTTTGTGCCGGCGAAATTCCCATGCACAGCATGAGTGATGCCGGTGGCACGTTGAAGCGTCAAGTTATACAAAATCATAATTTAAATTTGCATTCCAACTGAAAAAGAACAATTTAAATTAGTGAATTTATCTTCATTTCATGATATTTATAACTTTTAAGCAAAAAATACTTACAGAAAAACAATGGCAATAAAAAATCGAAATTTGTTTGCATTCAGTGGCTGTTTATTGACTGAATTCACTGCACTTCAGAAAACTATACTTTTAAATGCATTTTGGTTTCTTTTGAAGGCGTCAAGACCATAGACGGATTCGAGTTAACATTAACGGTTCGGAATTGTGATTTTGGTTTGGTAAGATTTTTTTTTGGGGGGGGGGGGGGTTGAACATTAGTCCGTCCGTCGGTATGAAAACCGCTCTTCAGACCGAACTGTAAGAACTAAGGACTGCATATTTTGTACACGAGTTAGCAGTTTTAATAAGGTTTTCAAAAATATTGCGCATCATGGTCAAAAAAATCTGCCATATAGAAGTATTTTTGGTTTTAAAGTTATTGATGAAGATTGAAAACTTATAGACTTCATATTTGGTGGACGATTTCCTATTATTCTGTCAAACCAAACGTCATAAGGGCTTTAGAAAATCGTGCTTGCACCGCAAATGTTTGCTGCTCTAAAAAAATTTGGTTTACAAGTCATAGAAATTTCCTTCGAATGCAGGGCCGAATTTCTAAATAGGCAGGCTAAAGGCGCGTTCACATTTGTTGGGAAATAGCTGGCGTTTAGCTCGTTATTTTGTGAAGCGTTATTTTAAAACCTTATTATAAAAAGTCGCCAGTTTCGATTTAATGTGTAAAAGTACATTGATGATTCTAATGTGTATCTATTTTGCAGCTATCTTTGTGAATATTGTGATAAGGGAGGCAAATCAATCGTAGCCTATACGTGGCAAATCTTTAAATCCGGCCCTGTTCGAATGTGTTTTGATTTTTTTATGAAAAATTAGACTTTACTATTATCACTTTTATTATCGAATAAAAATAAATTCAGTTTTATTTAGCACACATACATATTAGTAACAGAGACATAACATAGAGTGGACTGCGCATTGGCAAACCTAAAGTGTCCTAAACATCTAACTTACACAGTCACATGACTGTGTCGCGTTTGGCTCGCATCTATGGCGAGTTTTTCCACAACGACCTGAACACAGAGGCCGACAATCTAATATTATGATAAAGAAGCTTGGAAAGGAGCAAGGATGAATCGCTAGTATTTTAAGATCCTCTTAATAATTATCAGATTATTTCTTTGATTTTGTGCGTCTATTTAAGATTACTTGAACAATTGAATGTGGACTCTTTATTAAAAATTAATTTAAAAGAACATTAATAGGTTTATGTAGAGTGTTGCTGTAATATTAGTTGGTTATTGAAATGGTGAATATTTTCTGCCATCCCTATAACTTTCGTTCTAACGGTCCGATTTAAAAAAAATCAATTTTTTTTGTTGAAATATTGCTTCTTCCTTTATTTCACCTGGAATAAATCAACTTTCTAAAACACATCAATATATTCCAAATTCAACAAATGTTCTACTTTTTAAATATAAAAACTCAAACACTACGATTGCAAAAACAGGTTTCGTTTTGACCAAATTGTAAAAAAAAAAAATATTCTACTTCTAAGCTGTCCAATGTTCGACCATTAATTTAATTGACTTTTCCCAAAATATTTATTATAATTAGAGCGTTCTAAAACGTTGATTTAATCATGAATATGATTCTTTAGTATAAAAGAGCTTTTAGAATAAATTCCCTCGATAGAAATTATAGTTTATGAAGAACACACAATTACTAAAAGTATGCAGAACTAAATAAATTTACCCATGACTAATCCTTTTTTTTATACCCCTCTTTACAATTAGGAATTCACAAGCATTTGGCATCTTGCACAAAACGTTACTGAATTAAGAGTACAACATTCACGATTGTTAACATGCTCAGAGGTTAAAAGAATGTAATTAAATATTTATTATAAAAGCCAAAAGAGAAAAATACCAACAATGCTCAAAAAATCGTCTGCAAAAACATTAAAAAAAATTCAAGCTGCCGTGATTGGTAGAAACCCACGTGACTTGGATATTGATGGTAGTCTCTACTTCGATTTGCTAGCTGATATTCAGGTCTTGCGACAATTTGAAATAGTTCGTAACGAAACGGTAGCGTTAGGTTGCCATATGTAGCACCCTTTCCCCTCTTGGCGATTTATGATGTTTAGGACATAATGCTAATCTGCAAGGGATGACGGTTTTTTAGAAAAAACCGGTTTTCCATTTTCCGTAGGTTTTTCCCTGAAAAACCGGTTTTCGGTTCCGAAGGGCCTCATACAAAAAACCTGTTTTCAGTTAAAACCGGGAACACCGGTTTTTTGAAAACCGGTTTTGGTTTTCCATCCCTAAGCTGCTTTACTATGAATGCGCAGTCCACTCTATGTTATGTCTCTGATTAGTAAGGACATGCGTTTTTTTTTTTTTTTAAGATAGGAATATATGTAGGAAGCACTTTTGCATTAGATTATATTGCAGAAAGTTCCAGAAAAATGTTGTGTAATATATTTGATTTGATAAAATCATCGCAAATCTTTTTTTTTTTTTTTTTTGGTACGATTCTGTCTAGAAGTCGACCTATTTTAACAAAATTATGCCATTCCTTGACTTTTGTGTTTCACAAAATCCACCACTTTTTATTTATTAAAAAAAGCTTATTTCATTTAAATTGATCAGGAGAAAAGAGGGTAGCCTTTGCTTCGGATGTTCTGCCATTGGTCACTCCCAGATAAAACTAATGCATTATAGTTTTGAAATCCCAATATCTGCAAAAATATTGCTTTGCCAAATAAGTATTCTTTCACAAGGCATAGAAACTCTAAATCTAATAAATTTGAAAGTAAAATAGCATTTGGTTATTTAATAATGAATAAATTAAGTTGTGTTGTGATCGTCAGATAATTTCACTAGATAAAAGCTAATTTAAATGTTAAACGTATATGAAACATTACATGAAAAAAAAAACATTAGTTATAAAATAAATGCTTTATTATGAAACATGGTAGCCTTGCTACAAAATAATAAACAAAAAAATATTCATACATATATCAATATATGCATTCACATTTTCCGACTGAGGGAAAGAAAAGAAGCATACACATTAAAAGTTCTTTTCTACAAAAGTTTATTAACAACTGGGTACTTACAGTTAACAATAAAATGCAAAGTAGTATAACAGTAAAACATAATATTCATGTGCCGACAACATTTTTTTTTATTAATTAGGCTGTTTTAAGCATAGCCATATAAATTTATAAGTAATTTAAAAGTAGATCACAGTGTTACAATCGATTATACTTTACAGTTGATCCACTAACTTTTTATAATGCACTTAGGTAAGGTATTCAGATCCCGATGTATTTCAAAATTTAGCTTAAGAAATGGTCATCTAGATGGTAGGATGGCATCTATTTTAATTAACTGTTGCATCAGTTGCAAGACTTTACACAACTGAAGTTCTTTAATTAACAATGGCTCTATTGGATGATTCAGTGATGGCTTTTTTTCTTCGAGAAAATTTTCAAGTGATCTCTCTGCATTAAAGCTAGAAATGGGAATTTCCCAAATTTCACAAGCCACTTTTGGTAATGCGAAATTTAGTGTATTGTTTAAGTTGGGAAATAACGAAATCTTTTCAGGGTAATTTTCCAAAGCCTTTTTTAAAGCTATCTCAAAGCAGCCTAATGGTAGTGCGATGCCACATGCAGATGGCTTCGATTTGATATTCTCACTTTTGGAGGAATCATCTGGAGACAGCTGCCTATAGAATTGATCTCTTTTTGATGAAGTTACAAGATGACTTTGAGGATTTAGCCAAAGTTTTACAACTTTCAGACAGTTACGACACTCATTATAATAGTCTTTCCATACGGAATCAATCTGAGCACCCAAAAGAATATGGTGTGGATGGAATGAACCAATATTAGATATTGTTTCTAAATGCGTGTAGCCTTCAATACTTATAATGCTCTTTAAACAACTTATATTTTGAGGACATATGCTATCATGGATGTAGGTTAGAGGTGACATACCACTAAAAAAGATAATATTTTCAATGTCTTCTTTTTCTATGCCACTGATAATCAGAATCTTTTTCTGAATGCAGAGAGACTTGATGTTTTCACAAGCTGTATCAGGAGTTATAATCGTAGATATACCTTGAGACTTTAAAGAACAGAGAGACTCCTCAAATGATTTCCAATAACTGTTTGGTTGTAGTGTTTCTTTGGTCACAATGCCTATTGCTTTATCTACTTTCTTAGGCAAGTTCAAAACTACAACAAACTTAATAGGCTCTTCCAAAGTGAATGCAATATTATTAAGCCTGTAGTTGAGAACAAAACCTTGAAGGACACGAGATTGGGGAACAGGAGAAGTGAATTTTGAACAGAAAACATTAAAAGTTGTTTCTACATAATGTAAACAATCTATACCACAATCAAAGTCATTAATACTTTTAATAATGAAATCGCTCATTAGTATTGATAGCTCTTTTGCAATGCATAGAGAAAATTTCGATTCCAAGAAAGTTAACAAAATTCCATTGAGATCCTTTGAGAATGATTCAATGTCAGACGAAGGGCTTGAAATAAAGGCATTTGATGCTTTGATTTTGCTAAATATAACAGGAAGGTGTTGCATCAAGCATGAAGTTTCTTCTAGCAATAATCTTCTAACTTGTATTTCCTCCATCTTAGTAAGAAGATGCTTAACACCATTCATAATTTCTATTAATAAAAGCATAAACACTTTGCAATCGTGGCCGGTTTCGGTGTTATATTGCTGAGCAGCATTTGTAACAAGTTTTAGAATTGGATGATCCTGCTGATATTCTCGTAAAATATGGGAGGTTTGTTTGCTAAATGTGACTTCCCCACCATTTCCAATGACCATAACCAATGATCTGTGATCGGTTAAAGAATTTACTAATCCACCCAGAGAATCACACAAAGCAATAATGTCTTTTAATGATATTTTGTTCGCAGTAACAGCCATCCCTGCAAAATAAATATTTTTTTTTATTCACATGTAGAAGTATGTAATATAATTTTCATAAAAAAATAAGGAAGAAATCAGCATCTTCCAAATAGCAAGATTAAATTATTATTATACGATACATACGTAAATTATTAATAATATTAATTTAAAGTTTGCATATCCTTTAACAATTAAAGATAATTGTGGAAATATTTTACGGTTAAAAGTTTTTGAGAGCTGCATGGAAGTAAAAAGATAATCTTCTTACAGTAGTCGAGTTAGATGCTTATCATATTTTTATCATTTACTTTTGAACTTTACAAGAAGATTAGCATTATAGCTAATAAAAATTTAAATTTTAGTTAAAATTATAAAGTTCTAACTGAATACCCATTTTATTTTTGAGATACAGAGACTGATCGTCCATTTCTTTCTTCCTCGGGATCCTTTAGCAGGTAAGCTGGAAGGTAGTATTCTACGCCTTCTTTGGTCCGAGTTAGAAGCTTATCATTAGGCAAAGTATTGTGCTGACAGCCCAAAGAGGTATATCTGAAATTATAAAATAAAACTTACTAGCTTTTAGTTTAGTTTGAATTATCATGGCACTAGAGCTACATGTGGGCTAGTGGTGATGGGCGTCAACATTTAGAGCCACAGAAAAGTGACGAGACGACAACCGATTAGGCCCCCCAACACAATTGTTAAGGGCGACATTACACTCAACGTTTGAACTTTGAAGCATAATTAATGAGCATTTGCTCAACATGTGGTATTATCGTTTGGACAGTTTTAGCTGCACAGCCCTTTGCTTTTTTAGATCAGCATTTATTTTGATGATGCCGAACCTGGTACCTAAGCCAAACGCCTTAACCCTTTCAGTCCGAGTGATGAAAATAGAAGAGTGATAAAAAATTAATAAAAAATTATAGGACCAACCTTTATTGGGATTAATAAAAATATTTTTTTTAATCGAAAAAGTTCGAGGAATAGAATGATGTGCTTTTTTATATCATAAATGGCTATAGACGATCAGAAAAAAAATTCTTAAATGATGGGATGCCAAATTGTCATTGGGACTGAAAGGGTTAACCAAGTAGCAGTAAATACAAGTTTCTAATACATGAAAGGGTTATACAGTAGAATCCAAAAACTGTTGATTTATTTAACTTTACGGAAAAAGCAATAGTTTCACTTGAGCTTTAGTCAACTCAGTGAGTTGATAAAATGAGGACCAACTTAGCTACGAAGCTAGAAAATTGGGGTTTCAGGCAGTCAAAAAATTGTCTGGAACCTACTTCAGTGGGCACAGCAGCCCTTGCCCTCTAGGGGCTGTTACAGCAAGTTCAGTTAAGTTTTACATTGGCCAAAAGTGAAATAAATTTGCATTCCATAAACAGTGATTTACGTTCACCATTAGAAAATTAGTTTTAAAACAACAAAAAATAGGTAATTCAATAACTGATTAATTTAAACTACAAAAAGTTTCATTCTATATGAATATGGCATGGATAAATTTTCATAAGTGACAGAAAAAATTAAAATATACCAAATAAAAAAAATGTATTTTTTTGTTAGACGAGCACCACTGTGGAAAATTGCCAAGAAAGGATAATTATGCCAACATCCGAAATCTGCGCTGGTTTTGAAGTTGTAAATAGAGTATTTTAGTGTTAAGTTATCTCTGAAGCTGAGACTTCCAGGCAAAAACAAAATTAAAAATGCATGTTTTTAAAAAAAAAACTTAGTGTATAGTTCTATTAAAAATATGATAATATTATGTTTTATAGTAGACATCACTTGGAGTCGCATGATGTTTGAAGATTTCATAGTTTTCACAAAAGTAGAATTGTAAAAAACATGATTTTAATTTTGAGTTTCTGTATAAGTTAAGCTATCTTAAAATCACCAGTTTTCCCGATTTTTAAACATAAGAAATTCCTGATTTCAGAATCAGCGGAAAACTCTGGTTTCAGAATCACGGAAGTTTGCAGATTTCAGTAGAGCTAAGGGATTTCTCCCTTTAGAATCAGCATAGATTTCTGATACTGGGTTTCTTTTGTGTACAACCGAGAATAACCTTGTTTGAGAAACTTGTTGATGATGACTTAGGATAATCGGTCAACAGAGAATTCCGGATAAAAGAGGGATACATAATCGAGGTTCTACCGTTATACAATTTCAAATTCATGTTTTAGTTTTTACTTCCATATAGGTATAATGTCAGAGGTCGACAGAATCCAAGAACAGTCCATAATATATATTTTTTTAAAATATGTGTCTCACCCTTTATCATAAAGACTGCAATAAGGCACATTTAGAGTCTTTAAAAAGGTCCAGATGTCATGATAAGACCAGTTTGCAAGAGGGCTGACTCTCATGAATTGCGGCCAACCCGCATCTGTTTCTTGGAAAGGCTGAAGCTGGGAACACTTCCAGTCAGTGTGCCGAGATCCCATCAACACAGCTTTGATCTCAGGGTGGTTAGACTGCAGTTTGAGAAGAGCTTCCTTTATGGGTGGTTCATAAGACAGCAATTTCAAGTTGTACCTAAAAGAGAAGCAAAAGGATATAATATCCGTGGCTTGGTTTTAAAAGGGCCTAAGTTAAAGATGTTAGTTTTTAACACTGTCCCTTTTAGAGCCAAGCCACAGATATATTTTCTGTTTTTTAAGTGCAATCCTTTGTTTGTTATATCGCACCGTGCATGGAAAAGTGACCTTTCAGACAAACATGACTTTTCAAGTTATAAAAGCTATTCAAAATTAAATATTTAATGATTGTAGTTGTAGTGACGTGTACATTTCTTGTACATAATTATTTTTTGTTATTATTTATTTTGTTTAGCCAAAAACTGAACTGAAAAGAGTGTTGAATAATTCGGGCGTTCGTTTTGGCGACGCTTTTGACAGAACGGAAAAAATGTAACTGCTATAAACATCTTTGTTAAAGCTCCTGAAATTCTACTTGTATAGTGTCTGGTATTTTGTGTTGTCTTGAAATAAAAGATTCTCGTCTAAAAGAGAGTTGCAATGCAAATTACTACAGTAGTTAACCTTGAATCGACTGGTAGAATAGTTTGGATACAGTTAGCAGATTTTTATTCTTTTATAATGAAATGCAATGACAAAATCAAACTTTAGACGATTTTTCTGAAAAACTAGCTTTTTGTCAAATGGTCGCTTTTCCGTGCACAGTGCGATATAGGCTAGTAGTTGCAGCAACCTAGCAGGAAACAGAATTGTCTTTTGAAACAATTAAATTACCGTCAAACTTAAGGTTATTTGGTTTTAAAATAATTTCTTCTCCTACTCCTTTAAATGTGTTTTTCTAGAAAAGGCATTCTTTCGTTTCTCCCACTAACGTTTGGTTTGAAATAATAGTGAGAATCTATCTTAGAATTTACACTGAGCTATGGAACAGCCATAAATTTGTCTCGACAAATTTATAATGGCTGTCAACAAGCCAATTTATAATGGCTATTCAACAAGTATAATGCTCATTTGGAAGAGCCGTACAATGTTACTGTTTAGCTCTGCTTCATTGAATCTTCTTAGAAATTTATTTTCCAGTTCCTTAGTTACTTTTAGAAATAGCTTGTATCCCTTCAATCAGGATCTTTAGGTACTTCCGGCAAACTCTTGTATAAAATACAACTGTACTGGCACCTGTTTAATAGGAAAAAGTAAAAGTATGTAGCCACAATCTACTATTACTACTTCGAGAATTGCCTTTAAACACAACACTTTCAAAATATGGAAGCGTCTCAAAAGCTTCTAGATATCAACAATTATTTGGAAGTACACCCTATAAGCTAAACTTTAGAAATCTTTTAAAGAAGTAAAATCATTACCTTTGGGCGCACAATTGTACAAATTCTTCTGTTTCAGGAAAAGGTTGTTTACTGGTCACATAAAAAACTTTAAGGGGTTCAGCGTTGGAATGCTTCTTGAGGAAAAGAGAAACCATGTGAAGAAGAACTGTACAGTCTTTCCCTCCATTAAAGCTTAAACATACATTTTCTGGTGAATATTTGTTAAAACACTCTTTTAAAATTTTTAAACTTTCTTTTAGACACGATGCTAGTTTTGGGTCACTCTTTTTGTCATCACAGATATGAGAGAACATTTTCACAGCATGATCAGACATGGGCGGATGTTCTCCAACGATGCAATTTTGAGGGAGGTGGCTGCGCAAAAACGCCTCAACATGAACCAACACACTCTCAGAATCTGCTTCAAGAACTAGCTTTGTCCTAAACCAAGTTTGTCTCATGTATGGATAGCATCCTATCTGAACCTCATTTTTATATTCTTCAGCTGTCATGTCCAATTGTCTCACAATCGACAGTTCGTCCGCATTCAGATACAAGGTTTGGGAGAAGTAAGGCACTGCAGCCTCACAGAATACATGCTTAAGGTCCCGGATTGCACGCTCCAATAGGGACGGAATCCCAGGGAACATGAACACATTTTCCGTGACCACAATCGGAACGCAACTGGTCATGTGTATTTTAGAAGTCTCGGGGAGAATCGCCTCTTTGGTGAACTTTTCATTCAGCGGAAGGCAGTCCTGCATTTCTTGGTTGAGAGCCATTCTCCTTTGGAATGCCTGGCCAACAGCCTCGTAGGTGACGTCATCATGTGTAGGACCAACGCCTCCGGTGGTGATGACAAAAGTGTGACGCTTCGACTGCTCAGCAACTTCCGCAGATATCAGATCTCTGTCATCGGGGAGGACAGAAATGCGATTTACTCTGAGGCCCCAACTGTAAAATTCTTTACAGATGAAGTGGGAGTTGGTATCTATGGTTTGGCCCTTCAAGACTTCATCCCCAATTATAATGATAGATACGGATGATCTGGCCGTCATCGTCAATATTGGAAGAACCTGATAAAATAAAATGTTGTTCAGAGGTTGGAGAACAAGGTAGGTTAAGGGAAGATCCTTCCACCAAATGAATCTAATCCAATGTGAATTTAACTTGTTTCAGCATAACACAAAACTTTTTGTGGATATGTTGTAGATTCACTAATTTTCTTCCATATTTCTTAAACAATAGAAATAACAGTTTCAAGTATTCCTTAATGCTCAATTGATATCAGGTTTTTAATCTTTTAAACACTACTAACCTAGTTTTCTGTTCTAACAATAAGCAAACCTTATCAATTCACTATGATAATAAAAGCTTCTTCAGTCATAAATAACTTTTATCTTAGCTTTAAATCTACAATTATCTCATTGTTGCTTATCTCATTTTAGTAGAAATAAAATGCAATAGTAAGACAGTTTGAGTATCTTTCTAATCTTATGAACTTCATACATAGATGTACTATCTCCAATTATCTATTACATTGGTAACAGCTGTTATATGTTCATGGTTTGGTGAGACGTGGACTTAGCTGTTTGCAAGTAGCAAGACATGGAAATATTTCACAGCTAATTTTAGATAGTTCTTTATCCGATACACTAAGCAACTACATTGAGTAAAAATTCAACAAGAAATAATATTTAATTTATCTACTGTGCCAATTGTGTACAATCGAACTTTTTTTTATATATTACTTTACATTTCAACGGATTGTTTGATACATTTTGTGCTGTGCAATGTGTATGTAAATTTGTTTAAAGCAAAAGGACCTTAATAACTTATAAAAAAACAATCATTATGTAAAGAACATTAAACAAATACATTTTCGTATTTAAAAATAATTTAAATGAAATATTTAAAGCAACTGAGGTGCAAGAGTAGGAAATTAAATTCACATTCAGATTCGTTTGGTGCAAAGGGAACCTTAAAAACATGTTACTAACATTCATTAAAGAAATGATGCATATAAGCATGATACAACATTTAAGAAGAAAGAAGAATTTCATCACAAAATGATAGTTGTTTACATTATTTAAAATTTGAATACATATTTAATTGGGTTAAATACAGAATATATTCAAGCTAATTGCATGAAAATTTCAAACAGTAACGGAATACCACATTAAAATAGTTATGTATGAACAAAGATGCAAGAAAATTAAATAATTTTCGCACCTTTGGTTAAATGTTAAGGGAACCGAGGAGTGCACATTTTACAGTTTCTTTGAATAAACGCACTGACTTATCACCCGCCAGGAAGCGGAAGTTAGCCTCTTCGACGCATGCGCATCAGCCTTCAATACTCGGCACCGAAGTTGGCGACTTCAAAGTAGTTGGCGATGGCGATTTATTTTTCGCAACAACCCATGTCGGCCGCCTTGAAGCTCGTTACGTTATATTTTTTTTGTTGAGTTTTTCGAACGTATTATGCAGATTTAGTGCCAAAACTAATAAAAATATTAATAATTATTATTTGTTTATATTTTAAGGAGTCTAAGGTATGTACTTCTTTTATTAGTTTGAAAAATTGAATCTTCTACCTGTATGCACGTGGTGAGTAATGAATGAAATTTGTGTCACTTCTTTTGCTTAACTATGTTTTACGATTAAATTAATTGCCGTAGAAATTAATGCTGTTCACCATTTTCTTGAACACGTGTTTTGCTAGTCAAAAGAAATGTCTAAAATCCCTCAGCTACAACTAACGCTGGTCTGAAGTATTGTGTGAAAATATGTCAATAACAATTTCAAAATATGCCGATGTAATATAGATTTCGCTAAACTGTATATTGTAAAATGCTTGTAAATTGAAATTGTATTAAATTATTCATAGCATGCGTTGCAAGTTTAATTATTGACTAAAGTGCAAGTTAAATAACATTATCTTTTTGTAGGATGCTGCTCAAATCGGTTTTATATCAAATATGGGCAGTAGTAATGAAAATATAAGTAACTACTGTCATTTCAATTTTTTTCTTTGTGATTCTGTATTGTCTGATGCGAAAATTTTCTAAATTAAATGCTTAAATCTCTCAACTCAAAATAAAGTGTTTTTATTGATAAAAATAACTTTCTTGAAGAAAAACCCATGCCTAGAGTTAGAGAACTGCATGAAGGATTTGCAAAAACTTTTCAATTCTTAATGATTTTTCCCCCATTCTTTGTATGATGAATTTTGGGATGTTAGTTCTTGTATTTATTGATATAAAATGACCTTAACAATGACGTATGTAAGTAAAAAAAGCCGCACTGTCTTAACAGACGAAAGAAAGTAACTTAAATTGGAAGTGTCGTCGTCGATGCATGTGCAATCAGCCTACCATGAAGAGCACAAGGTCAGTATATTCTTCTTTCTAATTATGTGTTCTGAAAACTGCGAATAAATCTTCTGATAGTATGCACATGGTGAGTAAAACATGCATTTTGATGGTTTAAAGAATAATGGCATTTCCACAGGTTACCACTAAGCTGGATTATTACGTCAAATTGAATGTGTAAGTAAAAGAGTTACAAAATACAGCTATTATATGTTCATGTGGGTTTTCTATGATTAATAATGGATATATCCTAATGACCATCCTCTTTGATTTGTCCCAAATTAAAAGATAGTGGCATCTCATTGCAGTTTGGTTTTTCGGAATCCATTGTGGTGAGTAAGTAACACACTAAGCATGTATTATTGATAATACAAAAATCAAGATAATAAAATATCTGTGTATAAATTTGAGAGGTAGATTCGTCATGTCGTCATCGATGCATGTGCAATCAGAGCACAAGGTCAGTATATTCTTCTTTTAGATTTCTAATTATTAAGTGTTCTGAAAACTGCGAATAAATCTTCTGATAGTATGCACATGGTGAGTAAAACATGCATTTTGATGGTTTAAAGAATAATAGCATAATTTCCACAGGTTACCACTAAGCTGGATTATTACGTCAAATTGAAAGTGTAAGTAAAAGAGTTACAAAATACAGCTATTATATTAAAGCTCTAGATTAACGGTCGCCAACTGGAGACTATTACACCAAAAGTGGCTACCTAAAAATCGAACCCTAGTCGCCAAAAGTGGCTATCATATTTTTTAATTTTTGTTCAACAAATAATTAATACTGAAGTTGCATTTCTAAAATAATAATAATAAAACGCTCAGATTCGATTCTGTCGGAAAGAAAGACTTGATGACAGTTGTTACTTGTCGGTGAAATTTCCCCCTTATCATTGGCCGGTGTTTTGTGTGAATGTCACTGAGTCGGCCTCCGTGTGACGTAAATGGAGCTGGGCGACGAAAATCTTAAATGCAAATTTGATTTTCAAATCTTGCTTTACGATCGCGGCAATTTACAAGTGATTGATTTACAGCTAATTAAGATATCAACTATTCCTTTAAACAATTCTGATATGAGAAAATTTCATGAACTATTGTGGCGATTCGAATTCTCCGAAACTAATAGTATATAGTAAGTACATAAATTAATTTTCTTCTTTTAACAATGGCCAATCACATAATACTTACATATTTGGTGTATGATCCTTTTTTTACTGTCCAATCTTTTTTATCAAAAATGTCTTTAATAAAATTGTGTTTTGTGGAAAATCGCAGTTTATTTTTGCCTTATATACTTAAATTTGAAACTGGCTACTATAAATCCAAATGTGGCTATCATTTTTTGTCATTCTGGTAGCCACTGGCAACTATTAAAAATTCCTAGTCTAGAGCATTATATTATATGTTCATGTGGGTTTTCTATGATTAATAATGGATATATCCTAATGACCATCCTCTTTGATTTGTCCCAAATTAAAAGATAGTGGCATCTCATTGCAGTTTGGTTTTTCGGAATCCATTGTGGTGAGTAACACACTAAGCATGAATTATTGATAATGGAAAAATCAAGATAATAAAATATCTGTGTATAAATTTGAGAGGTAGATTCGAGCAAATTTGCTTGACACTAAAGTTGCTGTTTTTTGCATTGCAAATTATAAGTTGCGAGTAGAAAAGATGTCATTTATAGATTTAATAGTCGTGTCCCAATTTTTTTTTATCGCACTCTCTTATCCACCAGAAAGCGGAAATTGGCCTTCCAGGATGTGGTTGTTAATTTAAATAGTTCAGATTGTAGAACTAAAAATATAATCCATTAATTAGTATTCATGGTTTTTAAAAGAATAAATTTGAAATATTCTTCATTTTAAGCTTATATTATTTTTTAAGTGACAAGTAAAAAAGTCGGTAATCAAATTCCCAAGAATATGCAAGATAGTATGCAATTATTGCCTTAACAAATTTTAAACTTTTGTACATTAATGCAATGTGTCTAAATTTTCGAGATATTTGATGGCAGTATTATTACTTGTACTTGTTCTCTTCAAATTAACACAAATTTTTCCTCGGTTTTAAAAGTTTTGACGGTAGAATATTATTTAAACAATGTATTTACATCATTATTATTTATATTACAGGGTGGCTACAGGATCAGGGAATCATGGAAAAGTCAGGAAATTTAATCAATCTGGAAAAGTCAGGGAAATTGGTGATTTTTGTTAAAAATCAGGGAAAATTTCCAAAACTGCCATTTTAACCGGTAAAAGAAAAGGATAAAAAAAGTTTAATCCGGAAAACGCTTTCACCTAAGTGGTTGAGTTGCTGCTCAAAGTCTTATAACTTAAAAAAAATTATTATATGGGCTTTAACGCTTGCTTTTTTTTATAGATTTGTTTTAAAAAGCTCATTGTATATTCATTAAATAAATTTTTTTTTTTTTTAAATATTTTTTTAATGTTAAATATACTAGAAAGAGGTTTTACAAATACCGGAAGGAAACCAGCATGCTAATTGCCGCTAATCAGGGAATTTTTTTACAATCAGCCTGGAAAATCAGGGAAAAGTCAGGGAATTTGTTTTCACAGATTCTGTAGCCACCCTGTATTAAATCACAACTGCTATTTCATTAATATTGAGTTCAATATTGTTAAGTCTAGGAATTATTCAGTTAAAAGTTTTTAAATGTATAATTCTGCTTAGCTAGTTTCTATAAAATTGCAGCTGTTTTGTTCATATTATGTGTAATATATACAATAAATATTTGTTTGCATAATAAAGTGAAATTTTTAAAGTGTTGTTTCTTATCTGTGTGAACAAAATAAAAAATGTTTTATTGTAAACTTTGATGAAAAATAAAGTCAAGCTAATATAAAATTTTATATTTGTCAGTTCATTACCATTAGGAAGAATGTATTTTATGCATTCAAATTTATTAATGGATTTTTTTTAAATCTTAACTTTATTTTAATAATATCTTACAAATTATTTAACTTAACTGTCAAATGGTAATAAATTGAAACAAAATTTCTTGATAATTTGAAAGAAATTGATTTCCATTGTAATTTTTGTACTTTTTAATTAGCCAGGTTCAGTGGTGCTTATAAGTACTGGTTGAGGGGGTTAAAAAAATAAAACATTTTTTCGTGCTAATTGATAGTAGATAGTCATCTTTGTAATAAGTGAATTAAGAAGCTGCTATCATACCTTGTTTTCTTAATACTTCATAAGTTTCATTCCTGAATTATCGCAGAAAGGTATAAAGAAATTATTACAAAACACAATATGAGCTTGGAATAAAGATTAAAATTAGTGTTTTCCCAAGTAGAACATTGTCCTTTTTTAAAACTCTTATCATCACTAGCTGTATTTCTGCTTATCTTCAATTGATGAATTAAGGTTTGAAAAATTATGGCAATTCAATAATTTTTTGTCAACAAAATGCATGAATGAAATACGAAAATGATATTTTAAGTTTTTATTGCTTGTTGGAGTATGTCAGCTTATGCTGTGCTGGATATGAAACCTTAAATATTAGTTCAGTATTGCCAATAAATGAATTATAACAAAAGAGATCTTTCAATAAAGCAGTTGCTTTCCCTTGTATTCTAAGATTTTAACTTATCAGAATATAAATTTTTAATGTTTATAATTATCTTTAAAATCTTGTGCCTAAAGCTAATGTGACCAAATTTCTAAATCAAAACATTATATTTCCTATAACTCTCATAATAAACAACAAATAATTGAGAAATAATCGTAATTATTATCTTTATGGTAATAAAGGTATAAAAACTATTTAGTATTTTAGTGTCATATTAATATTTTTAAAAAAATTATATAGCAAAAATTTTGTCAAATCAACCTGTATAATTTGTAAATCGGATTTATAAAAACAAAATCTTCATATACATCTTGAAGATGCATTTTGTGAGCCTCATTTATTCAAAAACAAAAAAGTTCACTTTGCAACAGATAGTTTACGTTAGAACGTCGCAACATGATGAAGCAATAAATGATAAGGAATGCATTACATAATGTTCTTAGAGGGGGCAAAGAATTATACAGAGGGGATGATCATGTTTGTGAATTTTTCTTTTTCGGCAAAGGTATTGGGTTTGAAATACACTGCAATAAATAAAATTAACCAAAGGTAAAATAAAATTAACTCTAAGACAGTTTTAGAAAATAAATTGACCCTAAATTTTTTAGGGTCAATTTAGGGTGTTCTTGCATTTTTCAGATGTTTAAAAATAGATTTCAACTTCTTTTTTAACAAATAAAGTTTTGAAAAGATTGCTGTTCTAATTTAGAAGTTTTTTCTCCTGTTTTTTACTATTTCTTTCCGGATGTATTATGAACCTAATTTCACAAATTCTAGATTTTTAGAATGAAAATTAAAAAGTTGAGAGTGAAGTAAAAGTTGGAAGTAAAACGTGCTCGCTAATTGCGTTGATCAGTGTATATTAATTAATGCTAAGGAGGGGTTTTTCACGTTCAAGATTTACCCACACGAAAGGTAACCTAGTTTGTAACAGACTTTTTATACTTGAGTACCTGTACCACCAGATAATTTTACAACGCCGAGATGTAAGGAATATATAATTTAATATAAGTATTGAGACTAAGCGAATCCATAAAAAAAAGAACCAAAAGCATAGAAAGTATGTTAAGTTTTTTTTATAGGAAGTTCTTTGGTTTGTACAGCGATACCTTGATCCTAACCTATAGCAAGCAAAATGATTCTACTAAATTTATTAAATAAATTAATGAAATCAAATGTTATTTGTTGAAGGGAACATCAGTTTTCAAGAAACACAAAAAACGTATTAAAAAAACTAATTATTCATGATTTTTTTAATTTGCATAAAAAACTAATATAATTTTGCATAAAAAAAACTAATCATTTATCAACAAATGTTTAAATTTGCATAAAAACTTATTTATAATTCGTATAAAAATTAAAAATCATATTTATGTATTCAGATAATAACAGTACAACACTGCAACCGCTTGGAAATTTCCAATTTCGTAAACATTGTAGAAATTAATACATTAATACAAGTGACGATATAATGCCAAATCTGGTTTCCATCTGGACACTTGTTTCTAAAGCTACGGCAGTCGGATTCTGGTCCGACTGTCGTATACGGCAGGCGGAACCGATATGATTGGTTGCTATTTGACTTCCTGGCGGGCGTGTAGCAACGGCCTTGAATAAAACTTGGAGCTCACCTGTGTATACTAGCAGAGTTATTTCAATGTATATAAATTATGTCGCTTTAGTAACTAAAAAATTTTCTTTAAAAATCAAAGTCAACCTATGAATATTAAAGTTCTTTTCGTTTTAGTTTCACTTTCAATGCTGAGCTGTAGGCCGGTGATTCGTTCAGTTCACATGTTTATAAAAGGCCGTTGCTACACGGCCGCCAGGAAGTCAAATAGCAACCAATCATATCGGTTCCGCCTGCCGTATACGACAGTCGGAACCTCGTCCGACTGTCGTAGCTTTAGAAACTGGTGTCCAGATGGAAACCAGATTTGGCATTATATCGCCACTTGTATTAATGTATTAATTTCTACAATGTTTACGAAATTGGAAATTTCCAAGCGGTTGCAGTGTTGTACTGTTATTTTCTGAATACATAAATGTTTTTTAATTTTTATACGAATTATAAATAAGTTTTTATGCAAATTTAAACATTTGTTGATAAATAATTAGTTTTTTATGCAAAATTATATTAATTAGTTTTTTATGCAAATTTAAAAAAATCATGAATAATTAGTTTTTTTAATACGTTTTTGGTGTTTCTTGAAAACTGATGTTCCCTTCAACAAATAACATTTGATTTAATTAATTTATTTAATAAATTTAGTAGAATCATTTTGCTTGCTATAGGTTAGGATCAAGGTATCGCTGTACAAACCAAAGAACTTCCTATAAAAAAAACATATTTTCTATGATTTTGGTTCTTTTTTATATGTAACGGATTCGCTTAGTCTCACTAATTATATTAAATTATATATTCCTTACATCTGGGAGTAGTAAAATTATCTGGTGGGTACAGGTACTCAAGTATAAAAAGTCTGTTACAAACTAGGTTACCTTTTGTGTGGGTAAATCTTGAACGTGAAAAACCCCTCCTTAGCATTAATTAATATACACTGATCAACGCAATTAGCGAGCACGTTCTACTTCCAACTTTTACTTCACTCCCAACTTTTTAATTTTCATTCTAAAAATCTAGAATTTGTGAAATTAGGTTCATAATACATCCGGAAAGAAATAGTAAAAAACAGGAGAAAAACTTCTAAATTAGAACAGCAATCTTTTCAAAACTTTATTTGTTAAAAAAGAAGTTGAAATCTATTTTTAAAGATCTAAAAAATGCAAGAACACCCTAAATTGACCCTAAAAAATTTAGGATCAATTTATTTTCTAAAACTGTCTTAGAGTTAATTTTATTTTACCTTTGGTTAATTTTATTTATTGCAGTGTATTTCAAACCCAATACCTTTGCCGAAAAAGAAGAATTCAAACATGATCATCCCCCCTGTATAATTCTTTGCCCCCTCTAAGTAAATTATGTAATGCATTCCTTATCATTTATTGCTTCATCATGTTGCGATTTTCTAACGTAAACTATCTGTTGCAAAGTGAACTTTTTTGTTTTTGAATAAATGAGGTTCACAAAATGCATCTTCACCATGTATATGAAGATTTTGTTTTTATAAATCCGATTTACAAATTATACAGGTTGATTTGACAAAATTTTTGCTATATAATTTTTTTAAAATATTAATATGACACTAAAATACTAAATGGTTTTTATACCTTTATTACCATAAAGATAATAATTACGATTATTTCTCAATTAATTGTTGTTTATTATGAGAGTTCAAGGAAATATGTTTTGATATAGAAATTTGGTCACATTAGCTTTAGGCACAAGATTTTAAAGATAATTATAAACATTAACAATTTATATTCTGATAAGTAAAAATCTTAGAATATAAGGGAAAGCAACTGCTTTATTGAAAGATCTCTTTTGTTATAATTCATTTATTAGCAATACTGAACTAATATTGTTAAGGTTTCATATCCATAAATTATTGAATTGCCATAATTTTTCAAAATCTCCTTAATTCATCAATTGAAGATTAGCAGAAATACAGCTAGTGATGATAAGAGTTTTAAAAAAGGACAATGTTCTACTTGGGAAAACACTAATTTTAATCTTTATTCCAAGCTCATATTGTGTTTTGTAATAATTTCTTTATACCTTTCTGCGATAATTCAGGAATGAAACATATGAAGTATTAAGAAAACAGGGTATGATAGCAGCTTCTTAATCCACTGATTACAAAGATGACTATCTACTATCAATTAGCACGAAAAAATGTTTTATTTTTTTAACCCCCTCAACCAGTACTTATAGGCACCACTGAACCTGGCTAATTAAAAATTACAATGGAAATCAATTTCTTTCAAATTATAGAGAAATTTTGTTTCAATTTATTACCATTTGACAGTTAAGTTAAATCATTTGTAAGATATTATTAAAATCAAGTTAAGATTAAAAAAAATCCATTAATAAATTTGAATGCATAAAATACATTCTTCCTAATGGTAATGAACTGACAAATATAAAATTTTATATTAGCATGACTTTATTTTTCATCAAAGTTTACAATAAATTTTTTTTTTATTTTGTTCATACAGATAAGAAACAACATTATAAAAATTTCACTTTATTATGCAAACAAATATTTATTGTATATATTACACATAATATGAACAAAACAGCTGCAATTTTATAGAAGCAGAATTATACATTTAAAAACTTTTAACTGAATAATTCCTAGACTTAACAATATTGAACTCAATATTAATGAAGTAGCAGTTGTGATTTAATACAAATAATGATGTAAATACATTGTTTAAATAATATTCTACTGTCAAAACTGAGGAAAAATTCCTGTTAATTTAAAGAGAACAAGTACAAGTAATAATACTGCCATCAAATATCTCAAAAATTTAGACGCATTGCATTAATGTACAAAAGTTTAAAATTTGTTAAGGCAATAATTGCATACTATCTTGCATATTCTTGGGAATTTGATTGCCGACTTTTTTACTTGTCACTTAAAAAATAATATAAGCTTAAAATGAAGAATATTTCAAATTTATTCTTTTAATAACCATGAATACTTTTAAATGGATTATATTTTTAGTTCTACAATCTGAACTATTTAAATTAACAACCGCATCCTGGAAGGCCAATTTCCTATTCCTGGTGGATAAGAGAGTACGATAAAAAAAAATTGGGACACGACTATTAAATCTATAAATGACATCTTTTCTACTCGCAACTTATAATTTGCAATGCAAAAACCAGCAACTTTAGTGTCAAGCAAATTTGCTCGAATCTACCTCTCAAATTTATACACAGATATTTTATTATCGTGATTTTTCCATTATCAATAATGCATGCTTAGTGTGTTACTTACTCACCACAATGGATTCCGAAAAACCAAACTGCAATGAGATGCCACTATCTTTTAATTTGGGACAAATCAAAGAGGACGGTCATTAGGATATATCCATTATTAATCATAGAAAACCCACATGAACATGTAATATAATGCTGTAGACTGGGAATTTTTAATAGTAGCCAGTGGCTACCAGAATGACAAAAAATGATAGCCACATTTGGATTTATAGTCTGGTAACCTGTGGAAATTATGCTATTATTCTTTAAACCATCAAAATGCATGTTTTACTCACCATGTGCATACTATCAGAAGATTTATTCGCAGTTTTCAGAACACTTAATAATTAGAAATCTAAAAGAAGAATATACTGACCTTGTGCTCTTCATGGTAGGCTGATTGCACATGCATCGATGACGAATCTACCTCTCAAATTTATACAGATATTTTATTATCTTGATTTTTCCACTATCAATAATACATGCTTAGTGTGTTACTTACTCACCACAATGGATTCCGAAAAACCAAACTGCGATGAGATGCCACTATCTTTTAATTTGGGACAAATCAAAGAGGATGGTCATTAGGATATATCCATTATTAATCATAGAAAACCCACATGAACATATAATAGCTGTATTTTGTAACTCTTTTACTTACACTTTCAAATTGACGTAATAATCCAGCTTAGTGGCAACCTGTGGAAATTATACTTTTTTTCTTTAAACCATCAAAATGCATGTTTTACTCACCATGTGCATACTATCAGAAGATTTAATCGCAGTTTTCAGAATACTTAATAATTAGAAATCTAAAAGAAGAATATACTGACCTTGTGCTCTTCATGGTAGGCTGATTGCACATGGATCGATGACGACACTTCCAATTTAAGCTACATTCTTTCGTCTGTTAAAACAGTGCGGCTTTTTTTACTTACATACGTCATTGTTAAGGTCATTTTATATCAATAAATACAATAACTAACATCCCAAAATTCATCATACAAAGAATGGGGGGAAGAAGAATTAAGAATTGAAAAGTTTTTGCAAATCCTTCATGCAGTTCTCTAACTCTAGGCATGGGTTTTTCTTCAAGAAAGTTATTTTTATCAAATAAAAACATTTTATTTTTAGCTGAGAGATTTAAGCATTTAATTTAGAAAATTTTCGCATCAGACAATACAGAATCACAAAGAAAAAAAATTTAAATGACTGTATTTACTTATATTTTCATTACTACTGCCCATATTTGATATAAAACCGATTTGAGCAGCATCCTACAATAAGAGAATGTTATTTAACTTGCACTTTAGTCAATTATTAAACTTGCAACGCATGCTATGGAATAATTTAATACAATTTCAATTTACAAGCATTTTACAATATACAGTTAGCGAAATCTATATTGCATCGGCATATTTTGAAATTGTTATTTACATATTTTCACACAATACTTCAGACCAGCGTTAGTTGTAGCTGAGGAATTTTAGACATTTCTTTTGACTAGCAAAACACACGTTCAAGATTAATGGTGAACAGCATTAATTTCTACGGCAATTAATTTAATCGTAAAACATAGTTAAGCAAAAGAAGTTACACAAATTTCATTCATTACTCACCACGTGCATACAGGTAGAAGATTCAATTTTTCAAACTAATAAAAGTAAGTACAACAATAGACTCCTTAAAATATAAACACATAATAATTATTAATATTTTTATTAGTTGTGGCACTAAATCTGCATAATACGTTCCAAAAACTCAACAAAAAAAATATAACGTAACGATAACGTAACGAGCTTCAAGGCGGCCGACCGCCGACATGGGTTGTGAAAAATAAATCGCCATCGCCAACTACTTTGAAGTCGCCAACTTCGGTGTCGAGTATTGAAGGCTGATGCGCATGCGTCGAAGAGGCTAACTTCCACTTCCTGGCGGGTGATAAGTCAGTGCGTTTATAAAAGTACATTTCCGGTTCCTAAGTACACATTTGAAAATTTGCTAGTCAAATGAATCCTCTCTGGAACCCGAGCATCGTGTCTTACGCATGCGCATTGTAGCTCAATGCGCATGCGTGAATCTAGTACAATGGCTAACTCTATGAGCCGAGCAGCGCATGTGCAGTAGAAAAATCCGGAAGTCGGAGGTAAAGTTATTCTGTATCTAAAAACAACGAGAAACCTGAATTTTAGTTTCAAAACATCCGGTATTTTAAGCACGTGTTGTGAGTTGTGATAAGATTTTGATTTGGTAATTTTACAAATAAGTTTTTTTTATTCATTACATTATTTTAAACAATACCAAAAAAAAAGTATTATTTTCTTAGAAAGGGTAAACCTTAGTAAGTCTGCCTTTTACTTAGATCATACTCATTCGAACTAAGATGTGAAATTAGTTTTAAAAACAACTTTAACTTTTAAATGTGAATATTTAAATTTGATTTTTAAACATTTAAAAAATTGTTGTAAAGAAAAGAATTTTTTAAAAATTTTGTTGACTGTTAAATCAATCAATAAACGGCTTTTTTCGTGTCAAGCTTTTTTATTAAAAATATTTTTCAAAATTAAGTTTTGTTTATCAAAATTTTTTTTTAAAAAAATAGTTCTACATGCATTTATATCATACAAATGTTTAAAAGAGTAGTTTTAAAGGAAAGTTAAATTGTTAATTTAGTGGTAAATGAGTTGTTTGAATAAAAAAAAGCTTTCATGACTGTTGGGATAGAATTTTCTAGAAGTAGAAATCAACCATAATTCGAAATTTCAATCAACAGTAGGTATATCACAGATATTTTGCTTTTATATTTGTTAATTTTTAGCCAATATTTGTTTCCAATTTGATAATTATCTAACCTGCCTTTTATAACTGTTTGAGCTAATAAAATAAAATTAATTATAGGTAAATGTGGGAAAATGCCTAAGTTTTCCAAAGACAAAGAAACTTTATTGAAGACTTTAAAACGATTTGATGGGGACTTAACAGGTAAGTTATGTCATTTTTTTAAAGTAGATATGAATTTTGTTTTATGAATATTGCAATTAATGATATTTAAATTTGATTATGTATGTGATAACTCAATATATATTTTTTATAGTTGAAGATGTTACAGACACAGAAGAATTTAGGAAAGAATCTCAGAATCATACGTTTCTTCTTCATATTCTACTTGAAGCTCTCTGTGGAATAGTGGAAAAAGATGGGGAGAAGAGACTGCAGTTGTTTAATGGCATGTTTTTCTTTTTCTAATCTATCTTTCTTTAATTAGTTGTCTAGAATAGCATGCTATAATATAATAATATAAAAGTTAAACCCGGTTTCTTGATACTTTTCCAAATTGTAATTTTTTTTAAGGAAAGGCTCCAAAAGAAAGGATTTAAAAAAATATTACATGCCAGTTTTAATTATTTTTAAAAATTGAGGTTTTGGAGATAAGGCAGTTAACCTAAATTACCATGTCCGGATTTGGCGCCAAATCAAAATGACAACACATATTTAAAATACTGCTCAAAACTGGAAATGTCTTCTGTAGAGAACATGAAAGTTGTCCTTACTAAAATTTATTGTGGCATTTGATTATTATTTTATTTAAAACATATGTTTATTATTTTAGGTGTATACGGTGTCTTATCCAAGTCAAATGTAAGTAGTAATTATTAATTTCAAATCTTTTTGAAGTTTTATGCTGTTCAAAGTAAGAATAAAATGTTAAACAGTTCAAAATATTTTATAATTTGTTCAAAAATTAAGTTAACCCTGTAAATGGATTTAAGCAAATTATTTGAGGTAAACTTGTTTTTGCACTGCAATATTAAGAAGTGAACTTTCAACTAAAAATATAATTTCTTTACAAAATTTAATTATATATTTCTACATATGATGATTGAAATAACTCTTTCATATTTAAATATTAAAATTTTGTAATTTTATAAAATGTAAAAAAAATATATTTGTTGCTGGAAAATCTGCTATTCAAGTGACATGTTTACATACCTGAATCCTTTAGATAGTTAATTAAATTGCATTGATAGGTTGATGTAAATCAATTCCTGTCATATTATATTTGATGTATTTTTTTTCTAGGTGCTAGATGAGAAAATAGTATTAGATAATCTGATGCCCACCAGAAGAAAAATGGCTTTTAAGTTACTCCAGATTGTAACTGAAGTACGAATTTCTGTAACTTAATTTAACAATAATTGTTTACCTGATATGTAACTGATGTTGGCTTACTATTTTTTTAAATACTATTATATTAAAGTAGTTATGCATCAACTAGTGTCATTTTATGCAAAAGTTTTACATATATTCTACTTCTTTTGACTTGTTTTTCGTAGCCAAATTAATAAAATAATCTTGTATATCTCTATCTCTCTCTCTGTATATATGTGATATTGTTATATGTTTAATAAAATGTTTCTTTTCAGATACACAAAACTGTAGTTCCGAATCCAACTCAAGATATTAAATATTTGGAGTAAGTTTATTTTTAAAATGTTTCTGTAATATTTCCAGAATTTTTAAGTTGAAAAATGTTTATAATTTTGTAGTTTAATACAATTAGATAGATATCCAAGATTAGATTTGCTAAGCGCCAAAGATTATTAATATGATAGAAGGAAATATGTGTTTTGACATTGGGGATATCAGAATTTAACTTTAAAAAATATACTTTTAATCCTTCCGAGATTTTAGATATTGCATCAAAATAATTGTATTAGATATTATTGCCCATAAAAGTACCTAAAAATGAGCCATATTGACGAAAGCATGCAGTATATTTTTAATAAGAACACAGGCAGGTTGACAACGTTTTAAACTTTAATTTTCAGGTTAAAAATGCACAGGTTAAATACTAATTTAAAACCAAGTAAACCTATTGCAGGTTTAAGTATAAGAAAAAAGGGGCTCAATTGCAGATAACATAGAATTTATAGAGTGCAAAAAACTCAGAATGTAAGAGTTGAATTGTGTCTGCTCTAAGCAGGCAGAACTACAACAGATACGCAAGAGCTACATAAAAATATATCCCTGACCCCAGTCGCAGAACTTTCTGAATGTGGCTGCAGCATGACTTTTTGAGGAAAAATTTGGCTGCAGGGAATAAGGACTGCCCCCTCCTCATGAAACTATGGCGATCCGAAAGTCGCGGAACTCCAGGGACCCGAAAGTCGCATCGAGTTTGGGCGATTTGACCCCAATCGGGCTGCAGCATTGCTGCCATGCTGTGGGCCTTTCTGCTATTGGGCCCCTGACCAAACGCACAATAACAACATTTAATAATAATCTTATGCTTTCTTTCAAATTCTTTTCACAAATAGATAACTAATAAGTTTTAAAAAAAGGTTCCTGTAAATTTATGTAATTTTTAATATGTTTAGGGAAACACTAAACTTATTATTTTTTAGCTAAAACCTCTAAATTTGCATTTGACAGGAGGGTTTTGTAAATAGGAATGGGCTGATTTGAAAATATATATTAATAATCAATCTTTTATTATTTTAGATAATTTCATCAAAATAGTTGTAGATATGATGTAGCTCAATATCCTATACATAATATTATATCAAAATTCCTAAATGAAGATTTAGTAATTAATTGACATATTTTATGCCTTCTTCGAATTCTTGTTGCAGATAGCTAACTAATGAACTATATTTTGTTTACAGACACATTTAAATTTTTTTTATTCAAAAAGATTTAATTTTCATGGAATGTCTTACTAAACATTAAATCTATTGTTATGTCCTACAGTTTTATAAAAACTTCTGATTTTGTCAAGTACCAAGATAAATACAAAGAAACCTTTGATGAAATAAAGGTTATAGCAGAAGGTGGCTTTGGTACGGTCTACATGGTAAGTGGGTAGACACTCGTACTGTTATATGTTGATTTCTTTAATTATACTAAAAAATAGGTATTTAATATTTTTTCTTCTATTCTAGGCAAAACATAAATTTGATGGAATTATTTATGCTGTCAAAAAAATTATATTTAAATTAAAAAATGATTCTGAATACAGTAAGGTAAACCCTCTTTTTATTTTTATGGTTATGTGTATGTTTTGACTTTTGTGTTTTAAATTTTTCGGCATTTATTTGTATTTTTAACCTTTTATTTACATCATTATTTTTTAAGGAGTAATATGATAAGGTGTTGATTAAGATTTTATTCCAATAAACAGCTTTTACATAACTTTTATTAAAGACAGTGGAATTACTTGTATTTTATTAAAAATATGTTTTAACTCCTTGAGGTCTTAGCCAAGGAATTCCCCAGAGTGCTGTTTCATGTGGGAATCTCCCATTACATATTATTTTTATTAAATTAATAAAGTTCTCTCATTATGAATACAGTTTGTAGTTTATATTTAAAACCTTTTATTTTTAAAAATCATTAAAAATAAAAAATTATAAAATTTGACAATCAAGCCCAGATACTAAAGTTTATTGTTTTTGTAGGTGATTCGAGAAGTGAGAAGTATTTCTGCTTTGAATCATTTGAATGTAGTCAGTTACAATAATGCTTGGATCGAAGAAAAGTCTTGTAAGTATGCCTATTAATTTGAATGATTTTATATTTTAAGAAGTACAATGACTAGTTTACATAACTCAATTATTTTTATTAAAAAAAATTATATATGCATGATTTCCTAATTGTTTGTCGTAAATGTAGTTATTTTGCTTGGTATGTATTAATGAATATTATATAAATGTGTTCATTATTTGTTATGTGTTAGTTTAGCAGTCACATGAATAATTAAACACTTTTTTTTTCACTGTATTAAGTCTTGAATTGATTGAATTCATTCAAAACTTTTTTTAAATAATTTTTTCCCTTGCTTCAAATGTAACTAATTTTCATTGAGATTAATTTTTACTTTAGTGACACTATTATATTAGATTTTTTTCTTTTTTAAAAAAATGTGAGCAATGAATGCATATTTAAAAAAAAAACTGTTTATTTAGCTCAGTCAGAAACGTCATCTGAAACGTCTTCCAGCGCTGAAAATTCCGAATTGGGCAGCCTCAATAGTGTAAGGGCAAATAGAAAGAAACCTAGATGTGCCAGTGCTCTTCAGTTTAGTAAGAGTGCAAGTTCTTCCACCACCCATAGTAGGTAAATAATGTTTGTTCCATCAAAATAGAACAAAAATTCACATCTTAAAATAGGACAAAAATTTCATAAACCTTCTGTCTAATTAAACTATTCCATAATAATTAATACTTTAAACCCCTGAGGGATAAGCACTTTGGCTGAAGTGTAAACTTGTTTTTCCCTACATTAAATAAAATTTTCAACTGAAAATTTAATTTCTTAAAACTTTTAAAAACTATTTCTTTAGCAGATGGCTATAAATAGTTTCTGTACGCTTCAATATTCACTAATTAATAAAACTATTGAATTTATATATTTTAAATTGAGTTGTTGGAAAACTTGACAGTCAGGTGACAGGTTCATGCTTCTGTATCTCTCAGATAGTATATATATTCTTATTAATTTAAAGAAATTGTGCAGAGCTTTGCCCATTTATAACTAAAAATAAAGAAATTCTTTTTTTCATATTTATAATGATTAATTTAAAAATCCAAAAATCAGCTTAACTTTAATTTTAAAAAAGAAGGTTTTTATGCATTTATTTTAATTCAATTCAAATTTTAATTTCAGATCTTCCAATTCCAAGTTAAATGAGTTTTCTGAAGATATTATATTCTCTAAGTTAGAAAACGGAAACTTCAGTCAAGTTTCTCTAAACAGCAGGTTGCAGAACAAGTTTTTCCAATCTAGTGGACTCAGTGATGTGTCTGAAACCTCAAGTATTAATTCAGAAGCAAACTCGCTTCAGTGGAACTATTCCAACATCAGCAACACAACTTCAAAAACCGATGAACTGAATATTTTGCCATCCTTTACAAATCTTTCATTTATGGTGAGAACCCCTTTTTACTTAAAAATAAATCAATAAAAAATCAATTTTAACAAGTCAAAGCTCAATAAAATCAATTTTAACAAGTTTTTAAATTTATATATTTTGGTATCGGAGTATCCACAAAAGAAGGTGCAGTTTTGTCCTTTAACAATCTATATGAGGATAATGTAGTTAGAGGTGCAAATGAATTTGGTAGATAAGAATAAAAACTTTTTTAGAATAACCAAATTTCTTGTTATCGTGGGAAGGTTAGCTTAACACACGTGTTGTGAAGATTATTTTGCACCAAATTGCTTATTTTATTGGTGGTTGTTTTCTTACTTGTGAAAAGATATTGCATTTCTTTAGCAAATCCATTTGCTCCTTTATTTGCATTGTTTTTTTCCTTAGGTTACTTTGGAATAGTTGTTTAGAATTTAGTGTAACTAAATCGTATATATTTTTTTATTTCCCTCCATTTTTTTAAAATATCGAAGTTCATATTTATAAAATATTTAAATTATATTTTTCTGTAATTTTGACAGCTAATTTCACTAATTTTTTGAAAATATTTTCTTTATTCACTAGTGTCCAAAAGTAATGCTATGTATCCAGATGGAATTTTGTGACTGTGACCTCAGACTGTGGCTAGACCAAAGAGCGAAAGGTGATTTTTTTACTGTGGTTTTTCCATTTCTTATAAGAAAGATTAGTTTACCTTAAAGGAATAGATATCTTTTATTGAATTGTGGAGGCTTAGTGGTAGTGCATCACATTGCCATGCCATTGGTCAAGTATTCAATCTTGAATTGGGCAAGGTTGACTAACCTGCCATCCCTTAAGTGGTCAATAAAAAGAGGACCAAGCATGCTTGGGAACTAAACATTAGTGGTTCCATGTGAGGTTGACCACCTACTAAGGACATATGGGTATCACCACTGAACCCTTGGTTATGAGATAAATATCATTTATTACTAAATATAGTTTAAAATCTTAGTATAATTATTTAAAGTTAATTTAGCAAAAGCCTTTCTTTAAATTTTTGAGATAGCAGGACATGTATAGCAATGTATATTTTTGGTTCATTAGAATTGTTTAACTCTAAATTTTGTTGTATATGTACTAGTGACAATAAAATTAAAATGTATTTTTATAGGTGAACCCCTTCCTTTCCAAATGGATGAACTGGGAATATTTAAGGATATTTTAAATGGAGTTGCACACATTCATTTAAAGTCTATCATTCACAGAGATCTTAAGGTAGAACAATTTTATTTTTTAAGTTAAAAAAATAAACATAATTTGAGTTATTTCAGTGAATTTGTTACAAAAAATATTGTAAGGTATAAAAAAAATTATGACCTCCAACATTAATTCATACAGTTAAGCAAATTGTTATGTACATTACTTTAATTCGTTAAATAATTATTAACAAAAATACTAAAATATAATTAACTTGATATTTATTTATGATTCCTATTAAAAAATCTATGTTTGACAGCCTCAGTTTTATAAACAAATTAAAAACATGTCTAATGTAAGTATCGTTTTAAGAAACAGAAATAACAAAAAATAATAAATTTTCCATTTATTTATTGTTAGCCACAAAACATTTTCTACTCAACAAAAGATACTGTAATGAAGATAGGAGATTTTGGTCTTGCCACCTTAGGAAGTTCATCACCCAATAGACACAAAGAATTGTCTACTCATCATAGTTCCGATCTCGGAACTCTACCATATGCAGCTCCAGAGCAAAGGAATGGAAACAACTATAGTAACAAGGTAAGGTTTGTTTTATATTATTTATTGTAATCTTGCTATAAAAATCCTTTTAACAAAGTAAACTTTGTATTAGTGTTTTATTAAAATTTTATTTATGTGTTGTGAAGTAAATTCTAACCTTTAACCTCAGTGATTGAAAACTTGTTAAAATGACTTTTACAGGTATAAAAGTTATAAAAATGGTTTTATGGCACCAATTTTATTTTAAAAAAAAATTATTTAAAGTCTATTCAATCTACATTTTGTTATCAATTAATATTTTAAGTATTAAAGACACCATCTATAGTAAATTTTATCTGAAATTGCATGCTTTATTTGTAGTTTAGTGAAGCATTAATTTTCAAATTATTCATTTTAGGTTGACATTTATAGCCTTGGTATTATCCTAATTGAATTGCTTTTGCAATTTCAAACTCAAATGGAGTTCTGTAAAACCATCGATAGCATCAGTAAAGGTGATATCCCCAAAAAGTTACTTGAGAAATGGCCAGATTATGTAAGAATTATTTTATTGTGAACTTTATTTTTGCCACATAAGTCACTGTGCATGCTTCATATCTTGAGTAGCAATAGTTTCTCTGGGATGAAAATACTGTTCTTCTCAACTTTTCTCCTCCTTTATTGGTGCTGTGTGTCACTTGACAACATAGTGGGTGGAGCTTACCATGTCACAACACCAATCACAAAAACCTACATGGAATGAAATCTAAATGGGTATGATGGTCACATGAAACATGCTTATTTATTTAAAAAAAATTATACATATTCCCAAAGAAGCACTTTTATTTTTAATAAAATAAAGAACATCTAGTATATTAGGTTCGTAATTGTTTGAGATGGCAAAAAAAAATGTTATTCCACTCATTACAGTTTAAATAAGTTATAAACACAGACTCAAAGGCGAATTACATGCCAAAATTACCCTTTCTGTAGCGTAAGTCATGTGTAAAAAGCGCTTATCACTACAACTTCTCAAGTGAAAAAAATAGTGGAATAGCCATCTAAACTTATTGAAACTATAAAACATACCTTGTTTTTTAAAAAAAATTTAGTAATTTTTTAAATAAAAAAAAAAGCTTTTTTTAAATTGTGACTTGCACTACAGTTACACAGAATTAACCATATATAACTTATAGAGTCCTGACTAAATATTTGGTTTGTACTATCTTTACTGATAACAATGACTAGTACCATTACATCATACCTTATCTATGAGTGTAAATTCCTTGTTGTATGTAACCAACTGAGATAAGAAACCACCTTTTACTTTTATTGCATGCCTAATAGTTTGTTTTACATCATAAATTTTTAAAGGTATTCCTTGTTGAAAACCTCATTGAAAAAAATCCCAGTAGTAGAATGTCTGCCAAAGAGATTCTTTGTCTGCCTATTATTCAAGGCCAAGATAATCATGAGGTAGGTCTGTCATGCATTTTAAATATCTGTATATTTAAGAAAAAATTTAAATAAATGGTTTTGCACCTGGAAATGTGAATATTAAAAATGATACATGGTCCTTTTAAACATTGTTTTTTTTTAATTTTTACTGTCTAACAAGAGTTCTCATAATAATTATCTTTTATTCATTATTAAATGCTTTAGTCTGTGAAGAATTTCATAAAATTATTAGGTTTTTAGGTTCATAAAATTATTAGATAATTTCTGTGGTACTTGTAATTTCCATGAAGATATTAGAAAATGCAAAAGTAATGAACCAATAGAAATAAGTGACTTTCATGGCATCATTTAGTTTCCATGGAGATATTCATGATATCATTTTGTGTTCTACCAATCAGATACTCTTATTTATAATACCACACTATACCAAAACGGACCTTAAGTTTGCAGCAGAGAAATGTACTACGCGGAGGAATTTGCGTTAACAATGCGGCTGGTGCCGAAGCTTCGCCTGTTCCGATTGGTTGATAATTTGACCCTGATATTCGTGCGCCCTGTTACGTCAAAATCGAAGGAAAAAAAATAATTAAAATAACACACTAACTGAAGTAAACTAATAAAAAATAATAAATTTATGTCTTGAAATAACAAATAAATTTGTTTATTGAATATGAAATACCTTTTTGTATTGGATTCTCACACTCGAAAATGAGAACTATTTACCCTTTTTCTCGTAGAACATTTGTATACTGCAAACTTAAGGTCGGTTTTGGTATAGTGCGGAAAGTAGAACTTACTTTCGACACTGTCTGTGACTTAAGCACGTAAAGTGTCATTTTTGCAACGATTTATGAATAAATATGATATAAAAATCTGAAATTTTTTGCATGTTGTTATAAAAATATTTTTATGAAACAATAATCACACAAATGGTGCAGTAACAATTTCAGTACTGATTATAAAATTACTTTAAACTTCAACATCAGTCAAACTTGTTTATAACGACAACTCTTATAACATCATAAATTTTTGTCCCTTGAATGTCTTATAGACCAAGAGCCCAGGCCCCCCCAGAAGTTATTTTCTAACGAATGAAATGTATTGAATTAGGTTCAGTTTTCATTTACTTTTTAAGTTAGAGTATACATACCCGCTATAGTGAACCTACGGCAAATTTGCTAAGGCAGATTTTTCCGTATGTTTTAGGGAATATTATTAAAAGTTAATAATCAAACTGCTAGACACTTTCCACCGGCCGAAACTTTTGCCAGACACATTAAACCTCTGTGTTAAGTTCAGACTTTGTCCCACGCATCTGGTGGCGCTAGATGGTGCTACGTATTTTCTAACTTACTATAAAAAATAATTGAATATCTCTCTACGTTTTTTTAATTCTTTTTAGAGGAACTGCAATTGTTTGTTACTTTTATGGTGACAGAAATAGAGCTGAGTCGATTGGCAATAAAAAGAAAAAAGATAATTTCAATTTAAATAATTTTTTGTTTTGTTAAAAAATACATAGCTCCATATTGGGCCACCAGATGTGTGGGACAAAGTCTGAACAAAACAAGGACATTTAAAGCGTCTGGTAACAGTTTCAGACGGCAGAAAATGTCTGGCAGCTTGATTATTAACTTTTAACAATATTTTCTAAAAACATACGTAAGAATCAGCCTTGAGAAAATGACTTAAGTTAACTTATAATTTATCTTCTTTTTGCACTCTAGCAGGTATGCATACACTAAAAGTTTATGGAAACTGAACCTAATCCGATACATTTCATTCATGAGAAAATAACTTGTGTCTGGGGGCCCTGGGCTCTCATTCTATTAATGTTATAATATCTCGCTTATAACTGCAATTTAAAATTAACAGTTACTGAGGAGTTAATTATTAACTCCTCATTCATAATGTAAAATTACACTTATATATGATATTCAAAATGCCTTCCTAAAGAATTTTTTTTTGTTTTGGGTGTAAGTTTTATTTGCCAAATGATGCAAAAAGTTGAAATTTATTTCCTGCCTACAAAAAAATATTAAATATTGTCTAGGGAGGGCGAAATAAAACTTCTAGTAATTATATTACATAGGGTGAAAATTCATTAATGCATGTCAGTTTTTAACTTTCAATTAATAAAACTAATAAGTATATGATAAGTATTTTACATGATTTACTTCACTTAATATTCTACCTATATGATTTAAGGTCGAATATAATGTATAGGTAGAATAATAAGTTTATAACGTTAGTCGTTTATAATGTCATAAATATTGCGGTCCTCTGAATGACACTATAACCAAGTAATAATATAAATATTTTTAATGACTGTTAATTGTGTGTATTAAAGAGAAAACTGCAGGTGAAAACATATAGTTTTGTACAATTCACATACTTACCGAATAAAAACTAATAAAAAGTAAAAAAAACTAATTTACATTATTTTTTTTACAGGAACTAAAAGAAAAGTTGCTAGAAAATGATCGATTACTGGAAGAAAAAGATCGTATCATTGAAAGACTCATGCAAAAAAACAATGAACTTGCAATCATCAACGCCCAACTGAGGGAGCAGATTAAACTCAGTCGCAAAACTTCTTAACCCGTCATTTAAGAGTTATTGATACTTTTTATTTTTCATTTGTGATATTTTAAGAATTGCTTTTTAATAAAAATTTTAAGTGTAACTTTTGGATTTTTTTCATTATCACAAAATATTTGTTATCCTGCTGATTTTAAATTGCTTATAACCTAGAAAATGATTGGCCCTAGAAAATTAATTATTTGCTTTGTTGATTGCAATAGATAATATTGTAGTGTTTGCATAGAGGTAATGTTTTATAAAGATTTTCTTTTGTGAAGTCTTTTTAGAATGCACCATTGCAATTGAAAGATTGTTCATGACAATAACTATTCTTTACATGATTTTAACTATTCAAACTTACTTAAGGTTCACCCTTTGTTATAAAATTAATGTTTTATTACTGCGAAGGCAGAATTATTCTTAAATTGAAATCACAGATCAATGTGTTCCATGAATAATATGAAGCTGAAAACTAATGAAATTTGAATTATTTAGGCAGTTTTACGATTGAAATTCGGCCACATTAAGTCTTTTGTATTGTGGCAGATGGTACCAAAGCCTTTTGTCAAGGTTTGATACATCGGCCATATGCTTTCGTACTTTATGCACAAAATGTCAAAAATTAACGGTGTCCTGATCATATCTTGGACTCTCCAGATTATGTCGAGAGAGGATCTTTACTATTTTCCAACTCTAGTACAAGATTTTTATAAAGGTCATTGATCTAATGGGTCTTGTCTAGCAAAAGGAACTACCTTTTAGATGATTTAGCAGTCACACTTATCTGCACATATATACTAGCCAATGAATATGTGCAATAGCAATGCATATTAGCTAATTAGTTACATAATTATATTTTGTCCTTATATTTCTTATCCATATCTTTTTGAATTTTTCCTCCCTGGTAAAATGAAACCAACCACTACAAGTCCTATGCAATTTGCAATCAGAAACAAAACACCTAACCATCTTGACCTAAAAAATACAACAAAAACATAATTTTCAGACAAGTACTGTAACACATTAAGATTCTAAGTTTATAGGAAAGGGCTACTATAAAGGTGTATTCTATTCACTTATATGGAAACAGTGATATCAGGGTAATGTAAATAAAGTTCCAAGTCCTAGAAGGTATTTGAAGTAAGAAATAAAAGTTGTAAACTTTTGTTACTAGCAATTTATAAAATAACAGTTTCAAGAAAATCATGTTTATACACTTTAAACACTTGAAGCGAGACAATTTCAAATGAGATAATTAAAATTTTCTTTTATTGTTTTCTTTTGCTTGCAGAGATAACCATATTTAGACATTCAGATTCAATGGACTTCGATGGAATAGTAATCATAGAATAGTAATAAAAAACTTATAGCAACTTATATTTGCAAACTACTATGCTAAAAAATTTGTAAACTTGGAATTTATCCTTTATTGCTTATTTAGTGACTTGGGGAAGAAAATTACTCTTAAAAAGAAAATAGCCCCCCAAAAAATTCTGTCATTTCATGAAAATAAAAAAAAACCCTTAAAGTAACTTAATAATTTGCAAAAGATTAGTTAGCTAAATAAAACTTTAAATCACAACAAATTTTGCGAACTTTAATTTTTCAAGTAAATTTTCGCAATGTATAATAAAATCAGGTTTCAAAATTGAAGAAAATATTGTTAAAATTAGCTTAAATTAAATGTTATAGTTGATAGTGTAATTTGCATTATTTACTAAGTGAAGAGAAACCTAATGAAGTAAAAAAATGTAGTAATTGCTAATTAAATTATTTATATTTCAAGCAACCTTTGCAGATTAAAATAGTAGTATTTTGACTTTTAACACCATTAATATCTTCTACCATAAATTCAAAACCAAAACCATGCATTTAAATATACTGGCAACTGCCATCGCCAAAGATAAAGACACTACTGTTTTTATTTTTCATTCTGGCTCAGGTGTTGTCCCTACCAATTTGTGGGATTTTAAATTTAAAAGGTATTGTTTTTAGGTTTCTTTTGGAAATTATTACGTAAAAATAGCTTAATACTCGTAAAGAGGTTGTTTCTGCTAGTTAGGTACAATAAGCAAAGCAATAAACAAGTTACTTACCTCTGTGCTTATCTTTAAAACCATATCATAAAAGAAATAAATATAAGATAACATGTATTACAAAGCTTTAAAATAAAATATTTATCACATTTAAGTTCTAGAAAGAGATATTAACTAATTATTCCTAGCTATATATCAAAAAGTTTTGTTTTGAGTCGTCAATACAAGCCCATTGTATAAACAAATGATTTGACTGTAGGAATATTTTCGGATTGTTGATGTCAACTATCGGAGAATCACGTTGCTTGTTGGTCAACACAATATGGATTTTCTTCTCTCAGTAGCATATCAAATACAGGTATATAAACTATGGAAATCTAAATAACTTTATCTTTTGATTCATATAAATCTATGATAAGCCTCCATTTAGGTGTGTTTACGAATATAGCTGGGTCATTTTGTAGCTTCATTCTTTCTAATGTAAACATTTCTCGCATTCAGATGATCGTTTCTATAATCCAATAAAAAGTAACACTGGTTTTATTTTTATGTATTTTTCATTGCGTTTAAATGTTTTGTTGAGTTAATTTCTTTGCAGTTCAAGAATTTAAAACTTAAGTGTGTTTGATAACTACTATTTCCAAACTGAATCGTTTTGTAAACATCCCCATGATAGTACAAGTTTCAGTTTTATTTTGGAAGATCATTTAGGTTGTGTTTCGATTGTCTTATTTAATCCGTGAGTCTGTGTTTGTATATTTCTAATTTGGCTCATTATTTGTTTGATTTGTGTGCTATATAGCTAATCAATTTAATTATATTTTTGCACATTTGGATCGCAATCATATATGCTGTAATAATTCTTATTTTAACCCCAACACTTTTAACAAATATATATAATTACAAGATTAATGCCAAACATAATGATATATATAACAATTATCTTTTTTAAAAATATGAATTAAACTTTAAAGCACTGTTAGTGCAAACATTTAATTGTTTAAAGAAGCTCATTTGATGCATGCTTGAATCCTACATTGCGGTTTTTAATAAGCTGACAGTATTCATAGTCACTTGTAACTTGACTTAAGCATTGAAACCTCAGTTACATTAATCTTTGGACTTCCAAAAAAAAAAAAAAAAACCTATCGAATTTTGTAAATGTAATGATGAAGGTTCTGAAGTTGATTATTGATTAGACCTATTTTAACTTTAATTACCCAGTATTAACACAAAATGACCTCACTACTTGCTACTACTAATTCTAGCTTTATGGATTGAACAGATTGATGAAATTAAAACTGTTCAATGAGCAAACAAAACAATAGAATGCACTGTTCAATTGCTTCTTCTGTCTTTCTTTGCGACTAGTTTTCTAGTAGTCGCATTTTGCCCTCTAATTGTTACTGGTTAGCCTTTTGTGATTTGACTCTTAATTAACCATTTCCTCTTTGAAAAGGCTTGAAGCTTTTTTCTTTTAGTTTTTAAAATGATTTTATGAACAAAAATGCTTTGTTAGCATTTGCCACTATTAAACAATCCACTTTATATTTCATACAACTCGATAGGTATAGCATACCTACATTAAATTTTCAAGCTTTGCAAAAGTCATCTATCAGTATATCATAGCTGTACTTTTCCATTAAAAATCCCATAGGGGCTGGGGAGCCCAGTTGGTTAGGCATTCCCCTTGCATGCGGAAGGTACCAGGTAAAATAACCCCGCCAAAATAACTGCCGACCTACAAAAGGCCTGTGCAGCCGAAAATGTCCGACGAATAATAATACATGTGGCGGGAGTGCACATTAAATATCCTTCAAAGTTCAAATGCTGCATACAATGTTGTCCTCTACGGTTGCATTTGGTGCTTACTCAAGTGTCTGCTTGTCACTTGACTGTGGTTCTAAAATATGACATCCGTTGCCGATAGCCCTGGTATAGCTCTAGTGTGACGATAACTCAAACTAAGAATCCTATATTAATATTTATAGTCTAAGTTTATTGGTTAAAGGAAAGTAAAAGTTTGTATATTAGGGTTAAAATCCAGTAAAAATCGAATTTATATTGACATTCATAGATATTTAAATAATTTTGCAGGGGCTGTGAATGCTGGTGGCACTGAGCAGTGTCACTCGTAATCCTTGGGAATGCATGATTTTGGTTGTCAATGCCCAGTGAATCCAAGAGAAATATGATGAAAGTTTTCGAGAGAGCCAAGCGTCGGGAGTTCACTTCGCATTCCCTGAACTCCCAAAGCAGTGAGGATGGTCTTTCCGATCTTGCAGAATGCCTCTCTATCCAGGAGAATGGCACTTCAAGCAGGAAAGGTATAATAATTTTTTTTTCATGTCGTCGATGGCAACAGCTCCAATCTTTTGTTGTTTGGAGTTACTTTGTTTTGGTATCAAAAATTAGTTTTCTAAGAATGTTTTTTTTTTTTAAATTTTTCGAATGCCAACTTTTTCCTGTGCTGTTGGTTGTTCAAACAAAATATTTGTTAAAGAAAGTTTAAGTAGAAAGAAAAGTTTCTTTGCATCTATATCGGTCATTTTCAGAGTGAAAATGAAGCAACCAACTAAATCCCAGAACAGAGGAAAATGAAAACAAGAGCGTTTCATCATCTGAAACATTCCCATTGAAATTATTGGGATTACTTGGTTGTTTTAGTTGATGTAACATTCTAGCTTTCATTTTTTCCCCAACGATTTATTGTTGATTGATTATTTTGGTTTTACTCCCAATGCCTGTTTTTTTTCAATTGCTTTGTTCTATTTTAGAGTTGTTTATGTGCAACTTTTATACCTGCCATTTATTAAACATTATTAGTTGATTCAAGTAATTTTAAAGTATGCAAAGCATTACTAAAATATCAATGTTGTTGGAAAACTTTGGTTTAGATGTAAATTTTGTCGTATGCCGACAAATTAAGCAAAATTTTGGGATCAATTTTTTAACATGATTCACGAACTGTGAAACGCTTTAGTTCTACTGAAAAAAAAGTTCGCAACATTCGTTGCAGTAAGTTAAGAAAATATAGTTTTGCCCAACCAAAACAAGTGTTATTTTCAAAAAAAAAAACCTTGTATGAAAACTATATTGTTCAAGCTGTTGCCACTCAAGACATGAAATTATGAATAATAAAGTAGTTATCCAAAATGGGTTGTAAAATGTAACAGTTTCGATCATTAGTATGGTGATGGTGTGGTGCTTTGAAACAATATTTTGTTAAAAATATTTTTGTATTTTTTAGTTATATTTTCATAAAATATATTCAATATATTACTCCTTTTTAATACATTTAGGAAAATTAAATATTGAAATGTTTGGTTGCAGTTTGAACAGCATTTAAATATAAATATTTAAAAAAAATTCAAGTCACTATATACTTTTCTGTAGCTGTTGTATGCGACTTTTACCTACCTAATCATGTTATTTGTTTAATGTTGTTTATGTAATGAATTCTTATCTAAAAATTCCATTTTTATTTAGAACCTCGCATGTCATTCTTCAGTGCGGCTTCTAAACGTCTGTCTTTTTCCACATCGAGAATCATGGATATCAATAGCAATAATTCATCAGTTCCTGGTAAGTGCTATATATTATTTTAACTCTGTATTGAAGGAATTTGCAGTAAAAAAAACCTGTCAAACTGAAGGGGAGCGTAGCTGGGTCTAAAAAACAAAGTTTTTACATTGTGTTAATCCATTGTAAAAAATTATTTTCCAAAAGTCAAATTACTTTGGTTACATTAAATGTAATTTTTTTATATGATAAATGTGTAGCTGGTTTTCAAAGCTCTTTGATACCGCTTTCTGAAATTGGTTTGAATATTTTTGTAAATTTTCTATAAATAATTTTACAAAAAAATATTTGAACCATTTCAAAAAGTGGAGTTATAGAACCCTGTAATGCATCATGTACAAAAAAAGTTTGTAAAATATTCAATACAGCCAGAGTAACTTGGATTAGAATGCTATTTTGCTTTAGATTAACACAGATAGACTACTGCCCCCATTTCCTTTTATCGGAACAGAATAACTTGGCCAGAAGCTAGCATTTGTTGCTCATTTAGTCATTTAGCTGCATGAAATAGTGCTTATTTTCCATTTTGGTTTTTAAGGCTTTTATAGATGGCTATTTTAATCTGGAGTTGGTAAAAGTGCTGAATCATACTCTAAAACTAAAAAAAAAATCAACTAAATACATGTCGGTTGGTTTTTATTAAAAGTTGTGCATTCACAAATTTGTTTTGCTAATTGTTATTTGTGCTTATTGTTTGGGGAAATGGGTTTTTAAAAATGCTTAATTTTTATAATGCAGACAGAAGCATTATTTTCCCTTTCACACACAGTTATATAAAAATTTCTTACCTGTGTTTAACAGTTCTTCATTCATCAATGCTTACAGTTGTCACTTAACTGTCGTTCCAAATTGGGAACTTGTCGCCTAATATGCTTATAGTGCAAGTTAATTTAACCAAACCAAATTAGTACTTAAGAGCCCAAAAATGAAAGGAGTTATGTGTAGACATGAACCTTTATTGTTTTGAACAATGACATATTTGTCTTGAATTTGCAACAATAAATAAAAATATTGTCAATTTGTTACATCTAAAATGTACAAAATATAAAGAGTACAGGGAAAAAAACCCTTCATTGCATAGGAATCTGTCTGCATCAAGCATCTTTGCTGACGATAGCGAGTCATCGCCTTAACTGGTGTAAGGCAACCATTTTCATACTTGTCTTTTTCTCTTCCGCAACTCTGATTCACTCCAGATGCAAGTCCCATGCTTGTATCGTGAAAGAAGAAACAAGGGAGAAACCTGTTTTCTGTCATCAACGTCCGCCAAGCAAATCTAATTATAGGAAGATTCCTGTGCAATCAAGGGGTTCTTCCCATGTAATCTCCATATTGGATCTATTTACTTGATAGTAACTTAAATTTCAACTTTGTGTTTTTGATTGATACTTTTCCATTCAACTGGATATGCATTCCAAGTGATGTTTGTCAAAGCTATATCATTCTTGGTGCAGAGTCTTGCCGCTCCAAATGAGTTAAGCCCAATTATTGTCGTCCCTGCTAGATCCTCTGGACTATCTGAGTAATGCATATATTACAAATAAAAAAAATCTATTTGAGAAGGAAATCCATTTTGAAAAATTGACATTCCCAGATTACTCTATTTGGCAGCATTGGAAGTTTAAAAATATAATACCTTTAACAAGGCAAAAGACATGGGGTAATTTTATAACCTTAAGGATTTTCTTAGAACTTATATTCTTATGTTACTTATTTTTTTCCTCATGTAGTTATATAATATAGCTAAGTACTGTTGTTGGCTTAGGGATAAGGGTTTACATTTTTTTAAAAAAATATACAAGCCAAAAATAAGTTTAATCAAATTACTATTACACAATGCTATTACTATTACACACTATTATGTATTACACAATGCTGAAATTACCACATTGACTCTCCAGTATTGGTTGATTATACAAGAAGTTCTAAAAAAACTAAAATGGTCTGCTTTCCTGTTATTTAAATACTTACACTAAAATTCATATTGGAAAACAAGTAGGGTTGTAACATATAATCTACAACTGACCACTTTTATTTATATACAAGATTTATATACATAGAAAAAAAAAACCTCCAAAAACCGCATCCAGCTATAATTAATTGAAACTTTAAAAAAAAAAAAATCAACTATTTTCATTAATTAATTTTCTTTTGCAAATTTAATTTATAATATGTATCGTCTACTTGACTTATTTGTATTTCGAAGAATAAATAATATATATCTATATTCTATGTATAACAAAAACAACAACAACGTTAAACTACTTCAAACTTACTGCGCTCAAACAATAAAGAAACGAAAGTTGAATCTTATCAGAAATTGCATGCAAACAATATAATGTCTTGCCGTTTTCTTAGTAAGCAATTCATGACCAACCAAAGTATCATATCAAACTGATTTATGGTGAAAGTAAATTTTGCTTCAAATGTATTTAAATAATGTTTCTCATGCCATTGTTGATTTGGCAACAGTGATTTATGTCTCAAAATTGAATAATTTGCCAAGTAGTACTCGTAGTAGACATGTCTGTCCAGACGTACAGAAAGGTGGACAAAAGGTATGAAAGTTTGGTCTCTGAGGTCATACCTTTCTGACACAAAAATAATTTGTAAGATCCCACTGATAGAATCAATTTTGGAGGGTTGGGTATGGAGAAGTGGACATAGTCAGAATGACTTGCTTTTTAATTTTTTGAATTCTTTCGAATCAAAAAAGAAAAGTAGTCTAAAAATAAAAATATTCTACTCGATTGTACTAATTGCGAGAACAATGTGAGTACTGATTTGGGTTCTTTTTGTAGCAGGGTTGGCATGGTTTAAACCAAGTGGTTTAAACCAAGTGGTTTAAACCAAATGGTTTAAACCATGGTTTAAACCAAGGTTTAAACCAAATGGTTTTTTAAAAAAAAAACCAAAGATGTTTTTTTCCCAAATTTTTTAGCAGAAGCATTAGAATATGCAAAGCACAGATTCCCTAATACTCTTCGGTGTTACTCTTGTTATGATTCTGCTAGAGCTTGTAGTGACTTTCAGAAATTTTCTTTTTGAGAGATTATGCAAGAGGTGTCTGCAATATATTTCTAAAGCAGTTGATATAAAAAAGTTTAACAGTAACGTTTTTGGTCTCATTCTGACTGCTAAGGCAACAACAGCTAACAATGAGCTCAATTTTTCCTCTTTTGGCTAGTGCAGTCTAAATTGATAATAAACCTGGGATAAAAAAAAAGCTGCAAATTTTTTGTTTAAAATTTTGGAATTATTACTTTAGTTATTTCAATTAAGGTTATAATACTATGAATGGTTTAATTGACATCCATTACAAATTTTAACGACTGTTATTTATGACTATGTGGAAATTGAAATAATCGGAGTACATTATGCCCAAAAATTAGTTTTATATTAATAAAATATCGAATTTAAAAACTATATGGGAATCTTATTTTTCAAGTAAACCATAAAATAAAGTTTGAAATTAATATAAACATCATTAGAGTCCTGCTAATACACAAAATAGTTAAATACCGGAAAAGTTTTTGAAAAAACCTGGTTTAAACCAAAAAAACCTGGTTTAAAAAAAAATGGGTTTTTTGGTGGTTTTTTTTTTTTGAAAAAAAACCTGTTTTTTTTCCAACCCTGTATTTGTAGTTATGCTTTCTTACCGGTTGTATTTTTACGAAAAGAGTCGAAGTCATTACATTGGTGGGAGTTCTTCTGTTTACCCCCGCTTACTTATCATAGAATGTCCTTTTTTAATATTTTAAGCAAATCTAATTTTAAAAAAAATTGTTTGATATTTATAAATTGAAAAAAGTAATAAAAATAGGTTTCACATACTGATATTACTTGTAAAAAACAGTGAAGTGTATAGTTTTTTTAATAAAAAAATATTGACTGAGAGGCGCAAATAACACTAGCTGACAATGGAATTTTTAAGTTTCCTCGCAAAATTTCATCACACTTATCAGATATTACTGTTCCATAGATAGAGCCCAGACATTTTTATTATTCAATGCAAAAAGACGAGGTTTGGAAAAAAAGCGGAAAAATCAAAATAAATGTTTTTTTAAAAAATAAGAGTTCTTAGAAAGTCTAACAAATAAAAAAATATTTTTAGTAAAAATTTAAAAAATACCACTTGTTACTTGGTCTCTTTTGTCAAATTTAGTTAGTTTTCAAACTAACTTAGTTATCAAGTTTTAGTTGCATAAAAACATCTGAACTGAAGGATAATTCTTAACTATATCCATACTAAAAAAGGACATTTTTTTTGTGTGCATGCAATGCTAGGCAAATGTAAATTGTGAAAGAATACAATTTTGCAAAATCATAATGAATTGAGGTATTGAGGATCTGTGTCAAAACTGCTTATTCCACTGTTTTAAAAGAACACTTCAATTGAGAAATTACAAAATTAATTGCTAATTGCAATGAATTCCATTTATTTTCTAAGCTAATTAAGTTAACTATAATTTATTGGCCATTTGTTTATCTTTAAAATCGAGCACTTTTTGTTTAGCACTTTATTAATTATTTTTATTAATTATTAAATTGAGCACTTTATTAATTATTTAACTGCCTAATCAATAAATGTTTCGATTTTTATGGTTTAATATATGAATTTGCATTATCTAATATGAGACTAGGCATCAGACATTTCATTTTGAAGTTCAGCCGTTCAAATATATAATATTTTTTTTGTTGGTTTGTATCGGGCTTTACACTCGATTGCCGTGTTACTTTGTAACCATGGTGTTGCGATTCAACCTGAAATGATTCCTGAATCGATAGTTTTTATTTCAGTTGGCCCTTTCCCAATGACTCATCTCTCTCCCCCTCGTTTAATTCAGACTTCAAAAGAAGGGAGGCAGGTTGCGAATTCACGAAAGGCCCCACTGGGGTTTAAAAAAACTGGAATATTACATGAGCTTTCATTGTAAATAACTGACATCATTCCTGGAATGGGTTTTGAAGATTTTTTTTTGAATATTTGAGGCAATAAGTTAGGTTTTATCCTATAGGAACTAATAATTGTATCAAAGGAGAGCTACACTTGTTTTAGGCTAGGTTAGTTTGAATTATGGTCGCACTAGAGCTACGCGAGGCGAGGGCTATTGGCGACGGGTGTCATAATTTAAAACCACAGTCGACGAGCCGAGACCTGAATAAGCACCCAACGGAACCGTTAAGGGCGACATCGTACGCAGCATTGGGACTTGGGAACATATTTAACATGCACTTCCTCTACACGGGGTTTTATTCTTCGGAAATTTTTGGCTGCGTGGGTCGTTTGTAGGTCGGTAGTTATTTCGGCTATGCCCTTACCCGAAACCGGGGACCATCCACATGCTGGGCAAATGCCTTAACCGACTGGGCTCCCCAGCCCCCTACACTTGTTTTAGAATTCAGAATACGTATTTTGTCTATATTTGTTTTTAGAGTTGGTTTTAAGTTTAGGACGTTGTGTATATAATTCTTTCGTATCCAAGGTTAGGCACTCGCCTTGCGAAAGGTCCCAGGTTCGAGCTCGGGCATCGCCAAATTAACTGCCGACCTGTAAACGGCCCGTACAACCAAAAATGTCTGACGAATTATACCTCGTGTAGGGAGTGCACGTTAAATATCCTTCAAAGTCCTAACGCTGCGTACGATGTCGCCCTTAACCGTTGCGTTGGGTGCCTATTCAGGTGTCGGCTCGTCACTTGACTGTGGTTCTAAAATACGACGCCCGTCGCCAATTGCCCACGTGTAGCTCTAGTGCGACGATAATTCAAAAACCTAAAACCTAACCAAATTTGCCTCATTTGAGGTTAAAAAAATACTAATAAAAGGCTTTAGATAGATGGATAAAATAAATGTTTGAGTTTAATGTGGCAAGATATACATCTGAGGCTATACTGTGTATTTTGAGGGTTTTTAACAAACGGGAAAAATACATGCTTTACAAAAATTTATGCGGGGGCTTACGTGTACAGAATCGAATGAATTGCAATAACTGAAATAGTGAAGCAAAATCGCTAATTCTTAATAAAACCTCTTTATGTGCCACAGCATTGCATACTTCAAAATACCTCAATTGTCACGTAGAACTTAAAAAAATATAATAATAATTTAATTAACTTAAATAAAGACATTATGTCCCTCATGCAGAAACTAAATTTTCTACTTCGAACAGTTTCCCTTTCAATGACAGCTTTGAACTCATCCAAGGCTTTGAAGGAAATTCGAATTTTGCGTAAAGGAAATATGGTTTGCCTCCATTTTGTGTCCTTTATTATTCATTTTGCCGGGTGTATAGGACTTCCTTGTTGGCCGGCAGAGTATCGAGTAACTTATATTGTTTTGAATGCACTGGTGGTGATGCGCATTGGTGTTTAGAATAATCTCAATTTAGTAGTGCGTATTTTATGAACAGTTCTGATGACTTTGAAGAATGGTAAGCATAAGGCCTACCGCATACTATGAATTTTACTACGTTACGTTCGTATACATTATTATTTCTTTTAAACATATTTTTTTCGAAATTAAAGTTCGCGTTTAGTATAGGATATTATTTTATAGTCTAGCTAGCCTTTAAAGTTTTGTTGCCGCCTACTTTCAGTTATCCACCTTCTCTATAATTAACCAGTGCAATCCATACCTTTTTTCCGAACTAATTATTTGAGCCATTATGCTATGCCTATATAGGTATTTTTAAGGTGCCTCCTGTATAACATCATAGTGTATTGCAGCTAGTTAATTTTTGTGTTCAGTTTAGGTAAAAGTAGAAACAATCTATCTAGAAATTAAGTTTTCCTCAAAGATGCACATTGTGTCGTTACATACAATTAAAAAAAACTTAGACAAGACCAAAAGACCAATTAAAATACCTTTTCTGGCGAAAAATTGCGTATTATGCAATATAGTGCGTCTCAAAAGTTTAGACAAAATACATTTTGAGTCACAAAATTTCAATGAAAAGGTTAATTTGAAAAAAAAATTTTGGTGTAAGGTTAAGGCAAATATAGATAATTAAAAATAGCATGAATCACAAAGAAAACAACCTTTAATAAATTTGTATTGAATTAATTGTAAAAAGTACCCAAAAAATCTGTCTCATAAATATAGACAAAATCGATTTAATGTCATTTAATGATTGAATTTCGCATTTCTTTTGCTATAATTGTATTTCTGTTTGATATTATGAATTAAAAAACACGTTTTACCGTTTAATTTTAAACATTTTGTACCATTCCTGGTCCAATTACATACCAGCAGCAAATATAGCCGTTTTAGCTCTTTTAATGGAAAATATTGCTGGTGATTGGCGTTAATATATATCCCAATTAGATATAAATAACGACTGTATGCCTAAAACAGCAGTACCAAGAAGTTTTGAAACTAATTCGTGCATTTTAAAACGTGTAATGACGCATTTCCTGGTAAAAAAACGGCATTTTTTAAAATTTAAAAGACCCACAATTTTATGGGAATGGTACAAAAAGGTTAAAATTAGCCAGTAAAACGTGTTTTTTAATTCATAATATCAAACAGAAATAACAATTATAGCAAAAAAAAAATTGCGAGATTAGATCATTAAATGACATTAAATCGATTTTGTCTATATTTATGAGACAGATTTTTTGGGTACTTTTTACAATTAATTCAATTAAAATTTATTTTTTATTGTTTTCTTTGTGATTCATGCTATTTTTAATTACATATGCTTGCCTCAACCTTACCATCAAAATTTTTTTTCAAATAAACCTTTTCATTGAAATTTTGTGACTCAAAATGTCTTTTGTCTAAACTTTTGAGACGCACTATATATTACACATTGAGGAAAAGAAAGATTTTAATGCTGAATTTACTAATGCTGCTCTCTCTATGCAGTTTTGTTGACATTTTAAATTGCTTATATTATTGTCCTCTTAATTGATATTGCTTAAGTGTTTACTGTTTTGTTATTTTCTGATTTTATTGAATTTTTTTTAATGAAAACGAAATATTTTTTATAAGCAAAAAGCAAATTCAATACGATTGTCTTTTACTTAAGTCAATACCAGATCATGCTTAAAAAAAAATGACTTTTTCAATGTCGCTTTGCAGATGTCTTATTTTTGAACAACTAAGTGTAGGTTTGAATTTTACCAGCATCAGGTGTGGGGCTGGGAAGCCTAGTCGGTTAAGGCGTTCGCCTTGCATGCGGGAGGTCCCGGGTTCGAGTCTGGGTATCGCCATAACAACAGCTGACCTGTAAACGGTCCGTGCGGCCAAAAGATGTACGATGAATAATACAATGTTTAAAGAGAATGCACGTTTGAAGTGCTTCAAAGTCCCAACGCTGCTTACGATGTCGCGCTTAACGGTTGCGCTCTACTCGGGTGTCGGCTCGTCACTTGACTGTGTATCTAAATTTCAACGCCCGTCACCAATAGCCCTCGTGTAGCTCTAGTGCAACGATAATTCAAACTTACCTTGCTGACAGGTGTGTTTTATTTTCAAAGCTGATGTATTTTTATCTTCTAGTTCGTGAGGATGTCTTTATAACGGAGTTTGGTAAGGCGTAAAATCAACGAAAATACGTACTTTTACATTATTAGCTGGCTTACTGCTTGCAAAATAATAGTCCAGCTGGTTCGATTTGTATTTGTATGATGTATAGTATAACATTTTAAATTTTGTAGTTGTAAAACAAAATTAAAATTATTAATTTTACTTTAAAATTACCTAATACGAAACATAACTATATAAGGTAATGAAAGTATTTTGATAGGGTCGAAAATCTAAAATGGAGATTTTGTGTTTTTTACACATTTTGGAGGGTGCTGATTTTAAAAATCTTATTTTTGAGCATGGTTCCTTTTGGTCTGTATGAAACCACTTACTCTGCAGATCGGACTAAAAGAACAACGGACTTCGAATTTTATAGTCGAGTTCCCAGTACCTCTCGGAATCGGATCGGATGTAATGATAAGGTTTTTGAGAAAATCATGCATGTGCAAAATGGAAGCTTAGCTACCATATAGCTTCGTTACTATCTTATTGATTGATTTATTGCATGGTAATTGTGAAAGTCGTGTAGTGTTACCACTATTCGTTTGTCAAAGTATGATATCTAGCGGAGGGAAGGGACATCAAGGACCGACAGTTGGCAACTTCTAACACACTTCGACTTGAAAATATTTTGAATTGATTTTACAGCGAGTGATGAATTATACAGGGTGACCCATAAGTAGCCTTACAGTTTGTTAGTTAGGTATACAGTTATTTATACAATAACAGTTATTTTTCGAAAGCATGTCTGGTTGTTCAGTCAGTTGATTGCTCCTTATCTCACAGAACTGAGTAAGGATCGTCAACAAGAAGGCCTCGTACATGAGCAGTACGGTTTAATTTTCAGCTGGTCCAGCAGACGTTGTAACGTGTAACGTTGATCCAGGGATAATCAACTCCTGAGACACTTGTCGAGTGGACTCCTTTTTATGTTTATGAATGCTATGCTACACACTTCGACTTGAAAATATTTGGAATTGATTTTACAGCGAATGATGAATTATATAATAGCCTACTAAAAATACCAACTGCTTTTTGCACTAAAAATACGTTTATCATTTCAACATGTTTTTGATATTCATCTTGCGTTATTTGTGATTCTTTTTAGAGTGTTCGCGCACCCCTCGCCATAGCATCTCCGTCCACTTTCGGGATCTCATGAGGAGCAGAAAGAAAGAACGGAGAAGGAACGCAAGTAAGTCAAAATGAGATAAAAATTAATCATTTAACCCTGTAATATGCATGAATTTTTTTTCATCCCGAAAAAGTATATTTGTATCATTAATATACTCATACATTATGGGGAAAAATACTGAAAAAAAATAACTGCATTGGAATTTAAATACTAGTTTCAATTTTTAATATTTTTGCCGTACAGCAAAAACCTATTACAAAATTCCTATTTTGATAAGAAAACTACTAAATTTATTTTAAAATAACCATCTTGAACTATAATTATTGTTTCAAAAAAAAAAAAAAAAAAAAAAAAAAATTGTGTTTCGTACTAATATTATTATACTTTGAATACTGCCAAAGACGTAATTTCGCAACAGTTAATAACTTCCACTCTTTAATTTTGAATACACTTTTACTACTGTCATCTATGAGGGTTATTAGTAATTAAAACTTCAAAATGGAATGCAATAGATGAATTTAAAACCCACAGATTTGTCTAGAATGATTTCTATATTAATAGAATTATGTTACTTGTTGCCATATGGCAACAGTATGCATCATTAGATGGTTAGAGTTAGATTATTATAAGAATATTTAAGTTGGAAACTGTTAATTTTGTGATACCTCGAATTTTCATATTCCATGGACTACTTTCTCTTGTATGAGAATGCATAAAGCCAGAGTAAAATTATTCCTTGCATTTGCGTTCAAAGAACAAAACTTAAAAACGAGCTTTATTGTTGTTCCAAGTGCTTGTAAAAGTATTATACGCTTGAATATTAGTAACTATGATATCTATGATAAACATTTTCAAAGTGTAATGATATATATTATCTCAAAACATATATTGTTTACTTGACTTTAACTTTTTGCTAAAAAAATAATTCTGAAAACAACCATTACATAATTCGCATGTATTCAATACGTGTAACTATTCATTTCATCATTTAAATTAAAAGTACCTGTCCCCATGTACTTGTGATTATCGTGTTTAGCACTAATATGAAATTGATAATTCCTATTTTAAAAAAACCCGATTGTCTTATATTCCGTCCGTTCTTGCGGTTTATTCCATTCACTTCTGTCCGCAAGGTCACCTAGCCGCTGTTCGACTTCTGAGAGCAAGCAATTTCTATTTTTTCATGCTCTTTAATCCATTAGTAACGCGATCGCTCTGCTCCAGTGCCTAAAGAACATAAAGGATTCATCTTGAGGGGGGGAAGGGGGTAGAAGTATCGATTCTATTCCGCCCCCGCGCGTAGCCGAGATTTCCTACTCCGATTTAAAAGGACTTTTCTCCCATCTGTGCGCGGTGACGGGTTGGCGGCGTTTATCGCTCGTTTTGGCAAATATTTTCTATTAGTTGAAACTGAGGGTTGTGAATTGTGTAGTTCGAATGTATTGAATTTGAAAAAATAATTTAAATAGTTGATTTTTTTTTGTATAATAATACTATATAGGTGTTTAAAAAATATTATTCAAGTGTTATTTAGATAATGGTAAAGTTTGGTGTAGCTTAAAAAAAAAGTGTTTTTAAGCACTTTTTTCTCTTTGACATTTCTTTAAATATTAGCCGAAATTCCTCATTATATGCCACTAAAATGTGTTCCGATTATATATAGGTAATCAATACGCTATTAGGCAATACTAATTGATGTAATTTTTTTAAGTATGCATTTTCTTTTCCAATGCACTAACCGAAAAAAATTTAACAACAGGACTTTCTTCCCGCCGTAATATTTTAAATACTAAGTAGCGCCTTTTAATTTTGTTCTCGGGAAAAAATGTCCTCCTCTTACAAGCGCTGGTTTTCTGGTTAGTTTGTTTCCATGTTTTGGGTTATTTTTTTCGAACTAAAGTCACATTTCATCGCCAAGCTAAAGGGGGCGTGTCTCCACTTGGCCGATTTTGTGAATGAGCCTATTTGCGGCAACCCCGGGATGTGTCATAACGCAACCTCTGTTTTCATCCTCCTGGTCGCTCCGCTCAGTTTTCGGCTCTGTTATGTTTGAGAATCATCCCCCCTCGCTGCCAAATCTCTCGGATTTACTACTTTACGCGACACTTTATTAGAGAGATTCGCCGACATTTGACATGCGAAACGTCAACAACTTCACCATGTCTTCGTGATAAATAAACTTCTGGTTTTGTATTCCTCGGAGATGCTCTTAGGCCTACTACGGGAGACTTCGGGTACGATGGGTGTGAAATCCAATCCGTGTGTGCTGTGACCGATCGCGGCTAGGAATGGACGTAAAAATGGGACTGCACAAGAGCAGCACGTTTAGTAACTTTGGGAACCACAAGTTCGGGAATTGGTTCTCGACTTTGGGTCATCCGAGGCGGAAAATTAATCCTCTGAAGAACTCGAAGAGTCTCAGTGAGTGTTTTGTTTACATTATTGCTGTGTGTTTAGTATAAATTATATTTCCACAAATTTATAAGTGCTTTGATTTTACAAGATCATGTGTTTCTCCTGTCCCCAAAAAAATCAGTTTTAAAGTGTCGAAGCATCCTTATAAAAAGTTTGATTGTTACATGGTAAGGCATGGCATTTAGGATTATTCATTAGTTATTTGCAAAGTATAACAGGGAATGGACCAATTCATTTACCAGAATTTCTTGTAGTGGCAATTAAACTTTCCTGCTCAATTAAGGTCCCAAATTTATTTAAAAACAATTTTCTCTATTAAATAGACTACTTAAGGTCTGTCTCTGAACTCCCCAAAACATCAGAATGTCCTGTTTTTTTCATTAGTATTATATAATTGAAAGCTAAATTTTTAAAAATATTTTTAAGTAATTATATTAATCAGTGAATTTATGGATAATTATTATAAATATGAATAATTTATTATTAATATCTAAGAATAATGTATAGTTACATTTAAACTGAATGTCTACTAGACGTGGTCCGTGGACCTCTCTCCCAGGAAAAGTTCTTTTGAATCTGGATTAGAAGGATCTTTAGAAAAAAAAATTAGAGATGTATTTAGTGGTCCAAAGATTCGTTATGCCCTTTTGCCTGTAAGTAATATCTGTAGTATTTAATAACACTTGTATGATTTATGATTCTATTTTTTAATAATTTCCTTGGTCAATTGAAGAGATAGGGAGAAGCAATTAAGAGCCATTTTTTTTAAAACTTGGCCAAATTGAATAGGGGCGTGATAGTTGATGTCTTCGATTTTCTTGAAACTTTCAGGATATGTTAGTAGTGCTATGATAAAAAAAAGTGAATTTCAGTTTTTCTTAAATTCGACTTGTTTGACCTTGGCGGGAGGTCAAAGTTCGAGGTAATGGACCAATGGCGTACACTACATCATCCTTCTACTTCAAAAGACATGAGTGTTCCAAGTTTTTTTTTTTTTGAAATATGGATACTACTTGATACTAGGTACATGTCAGCATAATTAGTTTGGTTTGGCACTCATGGCTTTGAAGGTCAGGGTCCTTTGAAAAAGGTCATTTTCGTCGATTTTTGTCATTTTTCTGCCTAAACCATATGCTAGCAACAAAAATAATTATTGGAGTAGTTGTACACATTAGGGTAGTACATAGAAAAATACAAAACACCATGAGTGGCCCTTTAGTTTAGTAGTTACAGAGTTTCAAAGATGACCATTTTCGAAAAGGCCATATTCAAAGGTCAATAACTCGAGAAGGCACGAGTCAGGAACTTTGAGACACAGTTGTAAATACACTTCAAATATTGTAGTTTTAAACCCAGGTGAAAAACCTATGGCAATTCACTTACTTTTTTTATTATAGTCCATTTTGTGCAGTCCCTTTTGAACATTTCCAAAAAGCATTCAAATTTAAAATTCCATTACTCTAGAAGCACTAGTACTATAACTAGGTGACACAGTTGTCAATACACTTTGGATATTGTTGTTTTAGACCCAGGTTACGAATCCATGGCACCTAACTTACTTTTTTTTTTATTATAGTCATTTTTATATCTTCATTTCTCAACTGTGTACATTCAAACTATACTTTAGTTCCACGCTTCACATATTCGATCATAGATGGCAGCATGATACAAAATCTTCAAAATGTTTAGAAATGATCAAAATAGAGAGTATGAAATTGATTGTAATAAAAAAAGCAATCATGATGCCATTTATTCGTAACCTGGGTCTAAAACAACAATATCCAAAGTGTACTTGCAACTGTGTTACCTAGTTATAGTACTAGTTCTAGCATATGGTTTAAGCAGATTAGGCAGAAAAATGACAAAAATCGACGAAAATGACCTTTTTCAAAGGACCCTGACCTTCAAAGCCATGAGTGCCAAACCAAACTAATTATGCTGATATGTACCTAGTATCAAGTAGTATCCATATTTCAAAAAAAAAAAAAAAAAAACTTGGAACACTCATGTCTTTGGAAGTAGAAGGATGATGTAGTGTACGCCATTGGTCCATTACCTCGAACTTTGACCTCCCGCCAAGGTCAAACAAGTCGAATTTAAGAAAAACTGAAATTCACCTTTTCTTATCATAGCACTACTAACATATCCTGAAAGTTTCAAGAAAATCGAAGGCATCAACTATCACGCCCCTATTCAATTTGGCCAAGTTTAAAAAAAATGGCTCTTAATTGCTTCTCCCTATCTCTTCAATTGACCAAGGAAATTATTAAAAAATAGAATCATAAATCATACAAGTGTTATTAAATACTACAGATATTACTTACTGGCAAAAGGGCATAACGAATCTTTGGACCACTAAATACATCTCTAATTTTTTTTCTCTAAAGATCCTTCTAATCCAGATCCGGATTCAAAAGAACTTTTTTTCCTGGGAGAGTAGTACATAACACCTCACAGTAGTACTAACATATCCTGAAAGTTTCAAGAAAATCGAAGCTATCAACTATCACAAGTTGTCCCCCTTTAAAAAAAATGACTCTTAATGTTCAAGGTAGGATACCCCCCCCCCCCCCCTAAAAAAAACCCGTCGTAAGTGTTCTGTTAAGCAATGCAATAAGGTTGAACTTTTGGGCTGCAAATTATTTAAAAAATATTTTGTGTCAATCATAGAAAAATAATGTACAAAATTTCTAAGAGGATTTTAGTTTCAAACTTTTATAAAAACTTTTTTAGAAATTTCTAACATGAGTCTTTGAAGTGAACCTTTATCTCTCTTTGGGTCTTGGGGGGAAGAACGATATTTTAAAAACATTGGGTTTTCAAAAGTTTTTTTTTTCGTAAAAATAAGCCCATTTTTAATTAAAAATAAGCCAAGTCACCAATTTTTAAAAAAAAATGTTTTATTAGTAAAAAAATTAGTGACCAGTGAACCCATTTTGTTTACTATTATTCATCCTAAATATAAGTATATAATTATGATATACTGTGAGAAATCTTCACCCATCGCTGCTTTTACTACGAAGGTTGATGATCTTTTGAACTGAAACTTTTCGAGTGAAAACTCATGATAAATTTTGGATTATTGTAACCTTGACTACTTTAACAATTAACTCTACCTACCTATGCAGTGCGTGTAGTAAATAGAAGTTAACTTAGACCAGAATTTATTTGGGTAACATCGTAACATGTCAGTTACATATAGTTTAATTTGCTGTATTTTAATTCATAATTCAATTTGGTACTATAATTTAATTTGCTGTATTCTAATTAGTTTCACTTGCGAATTTACTCTTGACTAAAAAGTTTTTATTTCATTTATATATATTTTTCATCTTGTTTAAACTTAATTAAGACACAGTAAAAAAATTCTGAAATGAGTGGAGTAACGAATATTTTTCCCGTTTTCCAATTGAACTAAAACAAATCTCTGCATGCCCAAAAAACCATGATGTTTCTTACTTTCAAAATTTTAAGAGTTAGAAAAATGTTATTTGAAGACTGGGGAGTCCAGTCGGTTAAGGCGTTCGCCTTGCAAGCAGAAGGTACCAGACTACTATAGGTTCAGGTCCGGGTATCGCCAAAATATAATTTGTCCTCTTAAATCTTTAGTAATCTTAACACGTTCATTTTGAAGGAAGTTTCACGAAGTTCTTTTTTTTTTGTCGCGTGTTGTTCCATAGAATCTTGTTAATACATAGAAAATTGAATTGTCGATTCGCGCTAATAACTAATGTGTCGTTCTAGCTTGATTTAATGATTACAGTTAATGGAAAGTTACTTTTAAAAAGTAACTTTGTTACAGTTAATTAATACAAAAAGTAACTAATTGCAGTTATATTTACAAATTTCAAGTTATAAGAAAAATAAACTAAAAAATTCAACCATGTTACCGTTTTTCAAAGAGAAGTAATAATAGTATAAAAGTAAGACAAGAGAAGTAAGGAATAAGGAGCATTGTAAAAGAACAAAAATTCAACGTTGGTAAAAGTTTCTTTTTAAATAATTAAATTTAAGCAGATCGGCGAAATGTGCCGAAAATATCCGTGAAAAGAGGCGTGAGAAGTAAAGCGTTACTCCGATCCCTGAATAATTATTTTAAAATATTTTTTTAAAAAATAGTTTGAGCTTGAAATAAAAAATAAGCATGCATTTTGTTTGAGTTATTATAAAGACTATTCAGTAAAAAAATCGTTTCATTATCTTAATTATTTTGTGCGTGGGATAGCTTCTTTTATGTGCAACTCATTTAACATTACGGACGTCAATTTTCCACTTCTCTTACTTAACTAATAATGCCTGAAAGTTAACAAAACTTTGTATTTCGTCTTGAAAAATGTCTTAAACTTGAAATATGAACTAAAATAAAGGTTTTACTAAGTTTTGATGTTGGTAACAATTTTAACATATAGACGACCCCTAATGCAATCATCTCAACATGTTATGGTGGATCCATTCAAACAAACAATTCTGATGTAGGCTGAATAACGGCCGACTTAATCACTGGTGTTTTTTTTAAAAACCCTTTCGGTCCCAGTGATGCCATTTGGTATCATCATTTTTCTGATCATAATTAAAAATAATAATAATAGGGCTGACAGCTATTGGGATTAATAAAAAAAAATTCTATTAGAAATAGTTTGAATAACCGAATGATGTGCTTTTTGATATCATAAATGGCTATAGACGATCATATTTTTTTTCTGAAATTATGTCAAATTGTCATAGGGACTGAAAGGGTTAAGCAGCTGTTCCTTAGAATGTCTGTTAAATATTGTCTTTCCTTTTTCCGTGATTATAAATATATATTTGTCAATTGCTTTGGAATAGGCCTCTAACTAATAAACCACACAGTGCAAGTTAAATCAAAAGAAACCCCCTTTTTTTTTATAAAGGGTTGACACGAAAAAAGTCTCGGAAAGAGTTTCGATCTCCTTTCGAAAAAATCCTTGGTGAGTTCCTTATATTTAGCTGTTGCTGGAGGATCGCCAATGGCCTGGACTGAAATCAGAGTTCGTTGGCAGCTCTACTAATCGAGGCGTCAGCCATTATGACAGGTCGTTTAAGTTCTTGTCCAAGAGTAAATATTTGTTTGGCTTAATTGAGTTACTCCCATAGAGTTATTTCAATACCGGAAGGGCTTGAAACTGGGTTAAAATTAATCAATATATAATAAGCACTGGTAAAAGTGGAGAAATACAAGTCGGAGAGAAGGCGAAGTCCATAATTTGGCTGCAAGTACTCCCTGCTATATTAAAAAAAAAGTTATTTATTCGTTCCTTCTAGATAAGAGTGGGGCTGGGGATCCCAGTCGGTTAGACATTCGACCAGCATGCAAAAGGTCTCAGGTTCGGGTCCGGGCATCGCCAAAACAACTGCCGGCCTATAAACGGCCAGCCAAAAATGTCCGAAAAATAATACCCCGTGTAGATTGAGTGCACGTTAAATATCCTCCAAAGTCCTAACGCTGCGTACGATGTCGCCCTTAACGGTTGCGTTGGGTGCCTACTCAGGTGTCGGATTGTCAGTTGACTGTGGTTCTAAAATATGACGCCCGTCGCCAATAGCCCTCGTGTAGCTCTAGTGCGACGATAATTCAAACAACATTTACATTTTAAATGCATATTCTGCAACCTTGTTGATTTTTACTTAAATGCATGAGATAAAACATCAATGAAGTATTTTATTTATAATATTATTTATATTATTTCATTACGTTTTTAGTAGTTCTGTATAGTTTATAAGAGCTTTAGATATGTTGCACAATTAGCTGAAACTGGCAGCTTGTCTAAATGATAACTAAAACAATAAATCGATTTAAACAGTAGTTGTTTTTTTGTAAAGCAGCTAAAAAATAGAAGCCACCCCTCTTCCACCCACACTTCTGGCACTGATAATAAGCATTTGTTGCTCCATTTATGTCTGCACCTTAGTAGCAAAACTGCCAATATCTAAAGAACGCAATTTAGGAAATTTCCCATCAACTATAAAAATAAAATATATCCACGCTAATAAAATCAGTTTTTTTTTAAATGGCCGCCAGTTTGAAGTTTACCCTGTGAATTTCATTTGATCGAATAGTCATCTAACTGTTAAATTTTGAGTTGTGCGGTGCCGTTATATTAGGAACTATTCGGACATTTCTCCTCTAAAAAAAAACGCCTTAGGACATGAAAATAAAAAAAAGTAAATTCTGGCTCTGCTAAGTGCTGTTTGCGGGTAAATTAAAACCATTTCCTGCCTAATTGTTCTGAGGGTAAATTTTTCCAAGGTGTACAATGCTTTAGGAATGTAGTTCTGACGGTTCGTTAAAAAAAGAATGTAGGTAAAAAACGGTTGTCTCTCTCTCGCGTGGGGAGAAATAACATCTTGAACTCGTTTTGAGGTCACACACATGGTTTCAAGACGACTATTTCCTTAGATCAGACTATTTCCCTTCATTCTTCTACTTTTAAAGGTTTTTTTTAATAACATCCGCTCATTTCTTAAGGTGATGTATCTTATGCGAAACATCGTGTAATGTTTATTAAAAGTTATTTAACCCTTTCAGTCCCAAAAATTTACTACGCTACAGAAACATCTGATATTCACAAAATAAGCTTATTTTAGGTCAAATATACGAATTCCAAAAGAAAAAAAAATTCATTTAAATTTTAATATGGTTTTTGAAACAATGCCAAAATTTTTTAACTGTGGAAAACAACAAAATAAAAAATATATATATTACCTAAAAACGCTTCGAGTTATATATTTTAAGGTATCTGACCTTATTATTAAAAAAAATTTAGTAATTATTTTAACCAAAATAGTTTAAATTGAGTTTTAAATATGTTGAACTGAAGTGAACTTATCAAAAATCAGGAGAAACGCTTGTTGACTATTTTCTAAATAAAAAAAAAGAGTAGTTCTGACTTCGATTGAGATTAATGTAAAATATGTCTGATAGAACAAAGTGTGAAGAATCGAATGATGTGTGTTTGGATGTCATAAAGGGACATAAAAATTTTGAAAAAAATAATGAAAGTGATGATGCCAAATGGCATCACTGGGACTGAAAGGGTTAATAAGTGAATTTCTTTCCAGTTTGCCCACATTTATACATTTTCTTATTTGTCTTATTTCAGTATGTAAATCTACATTAACAAACTGTAATCATAAACCATAAACTAAAAAAAGTAATTAAAAAAATTATATATATTTTTAAGCGGCGCAGTATCCGTGTTTCTGAATTTGTCCGATATAAATTGTCCTCTACTCTACTATTGCCTATATTTGTCCTGTATTTGGTTTATTTTAATAAACTTGTTAAAAAATGTTTATTTGGTGCTTTTACGTAACTTTTGGCCGAAAAGGTTAACCATATAATGCATTTTTTTTTTCATTACGAAAAAATATATTTGTATTTTTAATACTCATACATTATGGGAAAAGTACTGAAAAAAACAACAACTTTGGAATTAAAATAATTTCAATCTTTTAAATTTTTGCCTTTGGCAAAAACCAACTGCAAAATTCCAATTTTGGTAAGAATGATTAGAAAACTAATATAAATATGTATACATCTTTAAAAAAAACCCCTCTTGAGCTATAATTATTTTTCAAAACAATTTATTTGCATTTAGTGTGTACTAATAATATTATACTTCGAATACTGAACGACAATAATTTCACAACAGTTAATAACTTCACTCTTTAATTTTGAATGCACTTTTACTACTCAACTGTCATCTATGAGGGTTATTAGTAACTAAAACTTCGAAATAGCATGTAATAGATGAAAAAAAAACCTACAGATTTGTCGAGAGGGAGCTCTACTACTAGAATAAAGTGGATTATGTTACGTGTTGCCATATGGTAACAGTATGCATTAGGGGGTTAACCTGTACAATTTCAAAATACCGACGTAGGAAATAATTAGATATTGATCTTCTATATCAGCTGGTGTTTCTTTCAAAAAATTCCACACCCTTTAGATTGAATTCAATTTCCCAAGAATCGAAAATGCCTTGGGGCGATTCTGAAATCAGGTGAAAGTGTCGACCTTGTGGGCAGTTGTCCAACTCCTTTTTTTGTGTGTGTAAATCATACCTTTCGTGTCTTTTTACAGCTGCTTATTCGTGATCTGGTAGGAAAATATGTCATTCACATTTTAAAAAATATTATTTGATGTTACGTATAAAAAGTCACGGACCCGATCCCTTTACCGCTACGAAAGTCTGGCTTTGATTTAGGGGTCTTCCATCTTAGCGTTCCACCAGGCCAATACATAACTTATTTGATTCTGTATGTCCAAGATTATTATTTTTTAAATTTAGTTATTTGTCTTTGAATACTTTAATGATAGCTGTTGCAGTTAATAGAATATAAAATGGTAAATGTTTTAGCATAAAATGTAATTTGTGTCCCGAATTTATTTTCTTATATCTCCCTGTATATTTATAATTTCTAAATTACACTGAAGGAAATGACATTTTGTTGAATGAATATGTGTTACATTTTTGATCGTTAATTTGTTGAAACCACAAACTGCATTAAAGTCCAGCTTCCATTTATTTTCTCGCTTAAGAACAAAGAGGAAAGTAAAACAACGGCCTTTTAAGTTTTACTAATAAATACCGTAGCGTCGGGGCATCGCAAGTTGGTAAAGTTAAAGTTTAAGGATGAATTTTCTTCACCTCTATAGACTTTGATGTACTAAAACAGAATATTTCAATTAAAAATGTGCCATCTTCCCTGTTTTCTCCATATTGAGCAATGAAAAATGAAACAGCGGCTTTTGAAGTGTTGCTTATAAGTACCGTCAGTACATAAAGGGTAAAGGGCCTTGCTGGCACAAATGCGATTGCCACCGAAGTTAACGGATCAAATTTATTGCTGGGAAATATGGATGGTTTAGATTTTAATCCTTTCGCTACGAAGTATTTTTGCTTCCTCGTAATATTTGATAAGAATAACATTATCGAATCCTTAGTTGTTCGGGCGTTTTGGGGCGCTTCAGTAAGAAAAGGGTAAGCTGATTATTTATATAACGCAAGAGGACACGATTTCAAATTGAATAAGTAGCATTTATTTCACAACATGGGATATAAGAAATTTTCGAATATTATTTTTACAATAGTTATTCATTAGTCTTAGTGGAACAATTTTCCACTTATGTTGTCCTTTGTAAGGAGGTGTCAACGATTTTAAAGAAGATTTACCTGTTCATTCGGGGCATGGACTGGTTTATAGACACTTATAAATCGATCAACTTTGCTAAGTGTAACTTAACTAGTCAACTTTTACAGTGCAGCTTTTTCTGCAATATTTTCGTATTTTAGCTATCATTGATGTTGAAAGTTATAAATCTAACGTTTTTGGCTAAAAATTCTTTTTAAGAGTTGCAGGTGTGTTTATACGTCGAAGCGATACTTCTGTGAAAATCTATCGCAACACCAAAGAGTTATTATACCAGTCGACTTAGCCACCCTGTTTGCGAGATTTATTTTAGCCATTAACACTTACAAAGAAGGTTTTCAGCAATTTTTTTGGTATATTATACGGGTTGTGTGTGCCTTATGTTTATATTCATTTCAAACAAAAGCGTGCCGCGATGAGAGATGGCATTGACGTCAGAACAAATCAGGCCTGTATTTCATTACGATAGCATGGTGAATATTTTTTTAAATAATGTTTGTGTGCGTCATCGCGTAATTCAAAGTTCCCGCAACCCCCATCTGTTGAGACTTTCAACTTGGAGAGCACGCTTCTTATTCACTTTTCTTTAAGTGAAAGTAATTCATAAATTTAGTAGTATCGTGTGCGTCGCAAAAGAAAACCTATCGTACTTTTATTCAATGCGTAACTTTTTTTCTTCATATTTTATTCCGGGCTTTTGTATTTAAATGATCCGGAGTTTTCTAAATTTGAAGCATGTAAAAAATGCGTAGGGAAACTAACGCGGTAGTACTCTGTCTCTCTACATTTTTTAAACTATTGAAAACAATTTAATCTCCCGTATTTCGCGCTTAATTTTTTTTAAATCGTAAATTTATTTGTTATTTGCAAGTTAAATTTATTTAATTTTCATGCTCTATACATCTAAATAATGCATAGCCATACCCAATATTCTGCATTAAATTTTAAAATATAAAAAAACCTAGTTAAATAATTTTAAAAATCTCCCTTTTTGATTACATTTTTTAACTGTTAATTATTTGATTAATTTAAAAAATTCCCCTCTTAGGACGTCAATTTAACTGTTAATTATTTACTTTTGTTGTAAAAATGTGACTTATAAAAAAAACTTTTATCAAGCTTAATATGGCGATATAATTACTGAGCACTTAAAAAAAAGCCTTTTTTATGCTTTTTTAATGTGGAAACAAGACTAATTTAAACAAAACACATGAATAATTTTTAATTTTAATCTCACAAAAGTTAAGATTCTTGAGTTTCTTTACTGCCGTTTTCTTATCACTCGCTGTTAGTGATAATAAAGGGATTGATATCACGCGTGCGTATAAAATTTCCCGTTGTGGTTTAGCAGCATGAGAAAAGCTTACATACATAGATGATTCTGTCATGAAATTCTTTATCCAATGTTTACACCTTCGTTTCCGAAAGGTTTTTTTTTTTTTTTTTTTTTTTCTGTACAGGAAGGAAATGTCCCTATTTAGCTGGGATGACTGTGAGGTTTCCTGTGTGATTTCAAAACAAACAACTGGGAATACGACAAGGGTTGAATCTGATAACATTTATTATGCCGAGAAGAGTTTCTTTTGGATTCTGATTATGTCCGTGTTTGTTGTGTTATTATTTACTTAAAAGATTTAAAATAAGCTGGTTTTGTTATAATAAAGGGGGATTGTTAATGTTATGGATCCCTTTGAAATTGAATGTTTTTCCAAATATTTATAGTATTAAAAAAAAAAAGCATTTAATTTTTTAGGGTAAAATATTCGTTTTTGTGGAAATTAAATTATTAATACAATCAGCACTTAAATTTAAAAAAAAACTTCTCTTAGAGCTGTAAAATGTAATATTAATTCTAAACCTATGATTTAATTCTATCCAACAGTTCTTGGTCAAACATATTTTTGGTGAGAATTTTCTCTCCCCTCCCCTCACACTATACAAAAAATATGTTTGACATGTTTTACTATTAATGAAGCCTTCCTTATTATAAATTAATATAAAACGTAAATCAAATGTAATTAATTTAGTAGGAATTATTTTATTAACGCTTTCATTTAGTGAGGAATTTAATTTCGCATCCATCCGAATTGATTCATAATTAAAATTACGTTTTTATAGTTTTTTGCATTTTAGTTCAAGAGAATATAACTTAATTTACATTTTGAAGGAACGTTTAACATGAAAAAATATTAATTTCATTATAGATAATTCATTTGATTTGGCTTTTGAATTCAATAAATATTTCTTTTTCAGGTGTTGTCCATGAAGATCCAAGGGTAGGCTCTGATGGGGAGAGTGAAGAGGCTTCTGGGGCTTCAGATGAAGTTGTCTCGCCTGTTAAGCTCAGGTCTAGGCATCGGAGGGTCAGTCAGGTAACACATAACAGTCAAGTTTTGTCAAATATTTTCAATATTGGAAGGAGATCCCATTCGTTTGACTAAAAAAAATTTAGTTGGTTTGTCAGATTAAACCAAATGTGTTTTTTTTTCCAGAAAAACTTTTTTTTCTGAATTTCTTATTTTAATACCAATTTTTTTGTTTGATAACATTTAAAAAGTTATTATGATGCCTAAAATTTCAAAACTCCAATTCAGCAGAATTATGACAAACTCTCTGCTCAAATTTATAAAATGCTGTAGTTTATTTGCTATTAACAAAAGATTCCTGCACAAAAAGCTTACTATTCTTTTGTTTTTAACCTTTTGACAATTATTTTAATTAAAAAAAACATTGGCCATAATTATTCCAACTAACCTCATAAGCTTTTCCTGCATGTTAATTTAAGTATGCTGAATAAACAACAAAAATTTCCAAACTTTTTTTGTGTGGAAAATTTTGTTTTGAAATACTAATGTATCAAGCAATATTGGTAATTAGTGACAGTTACAGCCACTACTACAGTAGAATTTCAATTATCTAAGCGTTGCCGATATTCTTAATTTCAGGATCGATCTGTCACGTTGCCTAGTATTTTTTTTGGCTTGACATCCAACCTAGACAATCAGCAACATATAGGCCGGGTATAAAAGTTATATTAGCATATAAATGTTTGTACTGACTGTACTCACTTTTTTAATATTAGATACTCATCTGTTGTATTAAAAGCAATTGATTATACCTTTTCTTCCAATTATCCGGATAATTGGAGTTCTACTGTATTTTCTTTCTATTTGATGCCCAAAAAGTTATCCCTGATTTTCCCTTTACAGCAAGACATTAGCAAACGTCTCTCCTTGCCTGCCGATGTGCGCTTGCCAGAAAGTTTTATGGACAAGCAGAGTGTCAGTCCCACTCTTGAAGGACCCATCAGTCGCACTCTCAGGAGACAATCCTTGGTAAGAAGATTATTCTATTATTGTACGGCGTGAATCCCCCCCCATTATTTGCACTAAGCCTTTGCAGACACGGCATATTCCTCAGAACTAAGAGCAATCTTTTTGTGGCACCATCTTGAAGCTGGGATTACAATGAATCTGAGCTCTCTGTGGATGTTTAAGTATGTCGAAATTTAATTCTGCCAAGGGGACTTAAGCCAAATGGGTACTCAAGGGATCTCTTACATTCCACATAATCATTTGACATGCATGCCCAAGATTTTCCCATTAAGAAAATATGGTGACTCAGATGGGGCTCGAACCCGCAAAACTTGGACTTATGAGGTGGACATGCAATCTCTCTCAGCCACTGAGCTGCTAATGACATGAATTGTACAGTAATTTATTTGCCATTCAAGTAAACTGAAAGCTTCATTAAAGTTCAATGCGATTTGCTTGTTTTTTTCTTAAGTGCAAGTTGTTGCCAAAAGTGGTGTTTTTATTTAAAAAAGAAGCCTTATGAAAAAAGAATCTTTTCACCCTTAAAATTTTTTAAAATTAAAATTTTAATAATCTTTATATAAATAGATTTTTCAAACTATATATTAAAAAGTATCTTTTGCGAGTAAGTTTGAAAAATCTATTTAACATTTGCTAAGAGGCATGTCAATTTAAAGCATTTTATGCTTTACAGCAATTAAATCCCACAATTTTTGTGTGCTATGAAGAAACATACATGATAGGGTATAACATAAATAGGCTAACTATTTATTTAAAAATTTATTAACTATTTGTTTTATAAAAAGCTGCCTTTCAAGTTTAGTTTTTATGACTTAAATATATATATTTTTGGTTTTAGTCTGAGATTGGTTTTGGTCGGATGGAATCTTACCACAAACTGAACAAGTTGGGTGAAGTGAGTATAAGTTTGAATGTAACTTGATAATTGAAGGGTGGTAGTTGCAGAACACTCATTCTCCAAAGCATAACTAAGATATAGGGTCAGGCCTGTTTATTGGCAACTTTTCCCAGTTGAATAAACCATTATCAAAGTTGCCAATAAACGGACCAGACACTATATCTTAGCTATGCTTTGGAGAAAGTAAGTTTTTCAACTTCATTCCCCCTTTAATTGGATTTATCTTTTGCGTCCTAAATCAAATTTAGACGATTTGCTTTTTTTTTACATTGTCATAAACTTTATAATACAATTTAACTGTGTTCTAAAGCATATATGAATTTATTTTTAATTTATAAAAACTTATATATAGAATTTTAATAAGTAAGAAATAAAAATATATTAAGAGAAATTTTAGAAAAAACAATTTTGAGAAACTGATAGTTCAAGAAATTCGTTTAAATTTTGAGTGGTCTTCTCCTCTAATTGTGTATATAAATTCCAAAAATATAAATCTAAAATCTTTCTGAAATCTGTATCTTAATTAGGGTACATATGCCACTGTGTACAAGGGGAGGAGCAAACTGACACTTTCCCTGGTAGCCCTCAAGGAGATTAGATTAGAACATGAAGAGGGTGCCCCATGCACTGCCATTAGAGAAGGTAACCAAATATAATATTTTTTTTTACTATTTGGAGAGGAATTATATCCTTCTAAATCTCTTTTAAATTGAAGTTTGTATTCTCATTCGGTGTAACGTTGTAAGTTTACTTGTGCTTAGTGTAATAAAAAAAGTTATTGCTGTTTGAGTCTTTGGGTCTGGTGAGAAAATAATTGTTTTTTTACTTAATTTGCTTGTGACTTAATTTTAAAAAATTATTACATGGTTAGATATAACGTTTTAATTTGTTTTGCATATTTATTGAAATTCCTTCCTTATAATAGTTGTACATGGATATTTTATGGGAAATCTGTTAAAAAATTAACATGCAAAACCCCCTTCGCGTTTTGATTTGAAAATGTTAAAAATTTTAATCGTTGATTCTTATGTATTTTTTAAACCTAGTTTTTAAATTTTAACTACATTTTCTTGAAGCAACATATTTTTTTCTTCAATTCATTAACATTTGTAAAGGCAACATGTTTTTAGGATATGTTATTAGAGAGTTAAAATTTATATTTAGTGATGTTATGAACATTTCAGTAATACAAAAAATCTTGTCTAGTTTTCTACTGTGTTTTACAACCAATGCAATGATTAGTATAGTGTTTTGTTGATACTTCTTAACTTTTAAATTTAGTTACATAAAAATGGAGTATTGCATGTTTTATTCATATTGACATATTTAGATGGAGTACACACAAAAAAGGCAAATTTCTTAACGTTTTTTTTCATTGTTTTCGTTTGGTAGAACATTTCTTTCTGTCATATTTAAATTAAAATAACCCTTTTATTAAATTTTTGAAGTTGCTTGTATTTAAATGTCCCTTGTCTTTCATTTCAGTTTCACTTCTTAAAGATTTAAAGCACAATAATATAGTCACACTTCATGATATCATCCATACAGATACTTGTCTTACTCTTGTTTTTGAATATATGGTAAGTAAATTTTGTGTTATTTTTTAAAGTTCATAGATATCAAACTTTTAAATAAGCATCTTATAAGATAATTTAGCATTCAAGATTAATCTCTTAATGGTTCATCTTTTCAGAAATGCATTTTGCAATTCTGTTGTAAATTTAATTGGCACTGATGTATAGTTAAACCGTAATTTCCTTGCACAGAAGCCACGGCCATGGGCATAGCTATAAAACGGGCAGAACAATCAGATGAAGACAAAATAAAACGGCTGAAATTTTTATATGATCTTTATCTGATTGGTCAGCGCTTTTTATTGCTCCGGTGGTCGGGACTTCTGTGCAAGGAAACTATGAGTTTAACTACAGAGTATTTTGTTATTCTTTCCAATAGCATGTTATGCAGAACTGTAACGATCTCCTAGTGAACCATATAGAGGTCATTACAGAACTTATTTATATAATTTTGAAATTTTTGTTACAAAAAAGAATATTTTCTTGACTCCTTAAGTTTTCTAACTGTCGTATATTGTTACATTTGCATGTTTTTAGTAAAAGAATAAAAATGGAGATGATATGGTAATATGAATGAAATACTTTTAAGAACAGTTATTGCTTAACAACGTCTGAAATGGAGGGCTTTTGTCATTTTTTTATTCTAAATGTTTCTTAACAAATTTTATTAAACTCTTCATTTAGAAATACTAATGGGGAAAATAATACTGGTATTATAAATTATCGTTCTTTTATGACTGTATAATACTTTTTTTTATTCATTTGCGTTATTTTGCTCAAATTTACTTTTGTTTTAGAAATATAATTTTTATGACAAATATTTTTTTTAGGAGCATGATCTGAAAACATATATTGAAACATTTGGCCGACCCAACCCTAAAAATTTAAAAGTAAGCTATCTTCTTTAATGCATTTTATCAATTTAATATTTGAGCTGCAGAATATAACACCCCACCAGTGTTTAAAATTGGATACAGACAAAAATTAGGAGCAGTCTTGTGCTGCTAACTTAATAAAAAACTAGGAGCAAATGCACTGCATTATCTAGGGCAGTGGTTCCCAACAGGTGTCTCTAACACTAACTTCTCTTGGCTTTACTCAATTGCGTACTTAGCTCATGTGTTTGAACACTTTAATGTGTCAAACTTGAGTTTGCAAGGAAAAAAGATCCCTCCATTTGCAACCACATATAGGTGTGAGTTAGCATTTTGATCCATGTTTCATGAAAAACAAATATGAGAATAGGTTCGACATGGGGTTGGAATTCAGAGTGAAAGTTTCAAGTTTGGCACCTAATATTTCAAAAATAATGGGCTCAAAGGACAGATAATTTGGAATTAATGGGGGTCCTTGTTACAATAACGTCTTGATGAGGGGTCCGCGAGAAAATTTTGTTGGGAACCCCTGATCTAGGGGCATTATTTTTAATTATTGGAAAAAAAAATCTTTATGTTCGACAGAGTCTATAGTGCAAAAGTGGTTGTCTTTAAGATAGCTGGAGTTGCATGCTTATAAGAATCACCAGAGTTTCACTATTTTGGTTAACTGGACTTCACACAAAAATCACAATTTACTACAGCCGCAGTTTGTGGACACTCAATTGTCTGAGTTTTCTAAGTTCTTCGATCCTCACAGTTTCTGTATTTGACAATCGCCACAATTTAGGGATTTTACAATTTCCTCAATTTGTTTTTTTTAACGAAGTTTGGCAATTTGTAGATAACTGAAGTGCCATTTTAGGGCTGCCGAATTTTCGTGATTGTATGATCACAGCAATGGTTCGTAAAAAATAAAGGATCGATGACGATTTGTGATCTTAAGATAATTATTTATGGCGAGATTCTTAAAAACCACGATTGAAAAAGTTAATGACTTTTTTAAAACTATAGTGACATTAAATGCAACTAAATTTATTTTGTTTGCTGTAAAATTGAAAAATATTGTCGCATTTTGCATAATATAATATGCTTAAAATATCAGAAACTGAACTTACAATTACTCTTTCACTGGTTAAAAGTAACTTTAAACCACAATTTCGTGAAAAGCATTTTCATTTATGATTGATTATAAAATATGTATATTGTATTTTTAACAGGGATTGGAAATTTACTTTTATAAAATAACTCTGTTACATTTATTGAGTATGAAAGAAAACTAACTTTTTATTAGAGAAAAAAGATTAAAGAAACCGGGACAATCGGGAAAATGTTAAGAACAAAAATTTGGTGTTGTTAAACCTTAAATTTTAAATAATGGAATTTAAGTCTAAAACACAATTGAAGGGCTTAGTGGAAGAAAATGCTAAGTGACATCTTTGAAAAAATTTAGATTGTTTTTTGGTAAATAATTACTGACTTCTTTAAGGATAACAAGTTTCGTCTTTTCATAAACTTAGTGTTTATTTTTTTTATTGTTTGCAAGTACCCTTTTTTTAACAGATCCGAGTGCAAACAAAAAACTTTAAATCTCATTTTCTCGTTTTCACCTTTTTGTCACTTAGCACGTTTTTCCACTAAGCTTTTCAATTGCTGAAAATATATTTGAAGGGCGGAGTGAGAATTAATGGAATTACTTGATACTTCAATCTGTTAAAAGCAACTAAGTTATAGTAACTTTCTTAACACTAAAACTTGAAAAATCTTAACACTGTTACCTAAAAAAAAGTAACAGTTACAAATAATGATGTATCAAGAAACATGTTACTTCAATCCCTCATTCTTTTATATATTGTGCTTTATTTTCCTTCAGATATTTCTTTTCCAATTACTACGTGGTCTTGCATACTGTCACAAAAGAAAAGTTCTACACAGAGATCTGAAACCACAAAACCTACTAATCAATGAAAAAGGAGAATTGAAATTAGCAGATTTTGGTAAATTTCCAGTTTGTTCTTATCTATTGCATTGAATGTTTTTAAAACCATATTTTTAAAAAAATTATTCTTATTTCGCCTTAGGTCTTGCACGAGCCAAATCCGTTCCAACTAAAACTTATTCTAATGAGGTTGTCACATTGTGGTAAGTTATTTGCATTTATTAACAACCTATTGATCGTGTAAACTTGGGATTTGTAAGTTAAATATTAGGATATTGTTTTGGTATTAAAAATTGTGATGTTGATAAGAAGGGAAGTATGGTTAATACTGTATAGCTAACTAAAATTTTTTGCTTACTTGACTTGACTTAAGTCTCCTAACACTCAAGTGCCGATGAGGCCACAAGCATAGCTTTCCATCCCCTGCGGTCAAGTGCTGCATCCCTTGCGATCCCCCAGCTTGGCCATCCAAAACTGTTCCTTTCCCTTATCGCCATCTAGGTTAGTTTGGGTTGACCCTTTTTCCTTTTCCCATCGGGTACCCATGTGAGGTCAATGCGAGTTGGGTCTGATGGGGACATTCGCAGTACATGTCCTATCCACTGCCATTTCTTTATTATTGTGGATATAGGTTTACTATTTGATTTATTGTCTATTCATAGTTTGTTATTTTGTTTGGCCAGTATATTTTAAATATTTTTCTTAGGAATTTTGTTTGAAAAGTATCAAGTTTATTTTCAAAGTATCAATTATATTTAAAGTATCAAGTTTAAAAAATCTTAATCTTAGGTTTTAAGTTAATGCTGCCTGACCTCCAGATTTTATGGAGAGTTTTAGAGGTGTATTGTGCTTTTTTAATTCTTGAGGCAACATCTTTATCTGTCCCTCCTTCAGTTGATATGTTGGCTCCAAGGTATATAAAGGCCTTAACCTTTTCAATTTCTTTTCCATTAATACTTATATTTTCGTCTCTATTGCTGTGAATTTTCATCAGTTTTGTTTTAGTTTCATTTATGTTTGGTCCAATTTGTTTTGCATTTTCTTCTAACATCTTTGTTTTTGTTAACATTTCTTCAAACTTCGACGATAATAACACTGTCTCCTGCATAGTCAAGATCCTCCAGATGACTGTCAAAGTTCCAAAAGTTTTGCTAAATTTTGCAAAAGTTTTTAAAATATTGTATAGCCAAAAAAACTAACATTTGTAAAAACTAAAAAATATTGTTTTTGTATTCACAACTAAGCTCTTATAAACAGTGAAAAAGCAATTCATGTCTCAATATATGGAACTTTTGAATAAACTTTTTCCAAACTTAATTGAACTTTTCTGTGTAATATATATATTTTTTATTTTGTGTCTGTAGCCAATATTTTTGTATATTTTTGCCCAATCTGTGCTCTCAAAAATAACATTTTCAAATTTTAAGTTTCAAAAAACATAATTTCCCAAAATAATTTAGATAAAATTAACTTCAATCTGTATTGTTTTTTTTTTGTTTTAGTATTAGTAATGAATTAAATTGACATGGGAAAATATAAGTTTTTTCCCCCATCGTTTATATTGTTTTATGTACTTGGTTTTGTATAGATAATCCATAGTTAGAGGTGTCAACAACTTGATAATGTTTTCAGATACTTATGTGTTTCATGCATTTTTTTAGGTACAGACCGCCAGACGTTCTTTTAGGTTCCACAGATTATACTAGTTCAATAGATATATGGTGAGTAATTTTCAATATATTTTTGCTGAACTCTGTAAGAAAAAAATAAGTAGATTTCAAAAACTATTAAATGAACTAAGTTTTAACTTTCACCTATTAATTGTTTACAAAGGTTACCTAGTTGTAGTATAAGGTTTTGTACTTAAAAAACTCCTAATTTTTTTTTCTAAAGGCCCTTATAACTCCTGAAATTTATATTTATTTGAAATCCTGTTTTGAAGTTTGCCTCCTGAAAAAGTATCTACTTATAATAAAAATTTCTATGGATTTGTAGGATAAAAAAAAATCAGTTTTTTTTCATCTTATCCCTATAGTAAGTTGTGGACCTAACCTCTCTGTTGTGACACTATTTGAAGTTTATTTTTTGCAATTAACCATATTTTTCTAAATTTGTAATTGTCTAGTTTTGGTATCTTCCCCACATTATAAACTATTTTATTTTTGCCCTAGTACTGTATTCATATTTAGTTTTCCACACTATGTTTACAATGTAAAAAGTAAAATATTATAAAGGTTCAGTCTGTCTGCCTGTCACCCACTTTCATATCCCAAACTACAAATGTTACAGACAAGTGTGGTACAAGTGTGAAAAAATTCAGCGCATCGAAATTAGAAGACATTGAAAATCTCAGAAAAAAAAATCAAAATAATAGTACTTCAATTATTAAAAAAAACCCTGCAAAATTTAACACTTATTTGAAAACCATACAAAGCCATTTTGAGTAGAATTAAATCACCATTGCCATTCACAACAATCTCTTTAGATACTTTATTTCTTTTAAATAATAAATTAAAATAAACTTATTTTTGCAGCATAAATCAGTTTGAAATGGCGCCAAATATATTTCACCTTTGTTAAAGCTCCTAAATGAGGCTAGAAATAGACAGCCGGAATCGATTACAATAATATATTTCACAAAGAGACCCTTTGTAATTGTAGGTTAAATGTTTTCTTCCATTAAAAAATGAAGAATATTATATATTTATTTTTTTAATAGAAATTAATTTAGCAAACAAAAAGAAATAATTATTGAATTTTCAAAATAAAATAAATGAAACTAGCCAAATTTAGTGTGTAAATGTTTAATTTAGTATTAATACTGTGTTTGGTGCCTTTTTTCCTGTTGAACTCAAATTTTGTGTGGAAGTGGGCTGAGTCACAGATTCTGTTACAAACTGATCTTGTTTTCCTTTGAACTTGCACTCACAATCTACCTCTTTTTGCAGGGGAGTGGGTTGCATATTTTATGAAATGATAACAGGTTATCCCCTGTTTGCGGGTAACTATGTACGCATGCAGCTCAAGTGCATTTTTGAGGTGCTAGGCGTCCCCACCGAAGAAACTTGGCCCGGGATATCTGCCTATGACATCAAGTCCATAGGATCACGCATCACTAGGTAGGATAGAATTTTATTTTGCTCACAACAAATGTCCGTGATTGCTATGTTTATCGTGAACGATTTTAAACAGTTACGTTTTCAGTATTTTTTTGTCTTATTAATTTAGTCTTGGTTATAGCGACTATAGTTTTTCAAAAAACTGGCAATATTAACCATTTTGTGTCACTTTATTATTTATAAATTTTGAAGAATCTCGCCAAAAATAATTATCTTAAAATGAGAAATCTACGTTTTTCACATCATTATTGCTGTGATCATATAATCACAAATATTTGTCAGTCAATATTTCAATATTTGTCAATATTTGATTATATTTCCATATTTGTCAAATATTTGATTATATTTCCATATTTGTCAAATATTTGTCTTAAAATCGCTTGACATCGTTTTACAAATTTCAAGGACTTAGACGCCTATTCTTATGAAGCATTTTGTGCTAACCACAATTTTTCTTCACTTCAACCGAATTGTTAAACATATAATGGAGTTGTGTCCTCAAAAGATTTCAATACATGTTGGTGACAGCAATTTGCTCGAGCCTTCAGCAGGAATGCAGAATAAGAGAGCCGTCTACCAGATCGAGTGAGGCTGATGGCCAGTTGGCCTTATCCAGAATTGCTCTTTACAAACTGAAAACTTTGCATACTTAAATGATTGACTTATTAAAAAAAAAAAGGTGTTTATTTTATTTAACTTTTGGGAAGTTTATTTTAAAATTAAATATGCTGAAGTTTAAGCTTGATTGATATTTATTTAAATTGCTCCAATAAATCCAAGTTACACTTTCTAAAAGCCTTGTTTTAATAACAAGTACAACTTTATTGTGTGCAATTAAACATTTAATAGCTATACTGTATTAATATTATTTTGTTTTTGTGTACTTATATGTTTATGTTTTGTTAAATTTATATGGATGAATAACGAATACATTTTACTTAGATCAGAGAAAAAATAAAAATTGGTTTGAGCAGGAAGAATATTTGGCTAAAACGTTGGGCAGAATATTCGTTATTTGGTATTAGGCCATATTTGGTATTCGGTGCATCCTTGTATTTAAATAATTGTAATAATCGAGATGCTTCATTTCTCCTACAAGATGCGCTGATAGTTCAAAACCCTGCTAGATTCCGTTATTTATAGTATGTTTTTTTTTCTACCAGGCACAACAAAGTTCTCAGCAAGGAGGGGCTGTGCTCCCCAGTTCCAGGGGTGACAGAACGTAGGGAGGAGTCGGCGGTCGATCTCATTCATAGGATGCTAGAGGTATGATGGAATGCTAGAAGTTTTATTATTATGCAGCTTGAAGAATCGTTCCAATAGTTCAAGAGCTTAGTGGGATAACTTGCTATAGTTAAACTCATAGTTTCCTTGCACAGAAGCCACGACCATGGGCAGAGCTATAAAAAGAGCGGAGCAATAAGATGAAGAGAAAATTTCAGCCATTTTATTTTGTCTTCAGCTGATTGTTTCATGTGTTTTATAGCTCTGCCCATGGTCGTGGCTTCTGTGCAAGGAAACTATGAGCTTATGTATAAGTGCCAAAAAGTTGAAAATGAGCTGTAAATTTTTTTCTTTGCACTTAGACCCGTTTAAAACATTACTTGCAAATGGTTAAACATATATTTAATTTTAAGTTTCGGAAAAAGGGAAATTTATTATCTTAAAAGGATAGAATATGTTTATCGACACAAAAATCTCATTTTTTTTCTCAAAAATCTCACATAGTATGATGTTCTTAAGATCTTCAATGGTCAATCCACTAGTAGTTATAAAATTCGTTTTAATATTACATGGTTTGACTACTTGTGAGTGCTTTTTGTACATACAATTTTAATTTCATTACCTTGTTACAAAATTTGTAGCTACTCTCCAGGATCTTTTATTTAGTGTCTTTTTTCTATCTTTAGTTTATAGCTTTTCTAAAGTTATATATAGCATTGTTAGAGTTGTCTAAATTAGGTAAAAGTTTTAAAATTTCACTGCAGCTCTTAAGGTGGTATCTATAATAATAAAAGAAAGAGTCTGCCTGTGTGTCTGTCTGTGTGTATGTCTGTGGATCGCAAAAGACCTACTCAGACTGCTCTAAAAAATTCTAAATTTTTAATATAGATTCCTTTTTATACCTACACGTGCACCTGAGGCTTAGATTTTTCATATTTGATTGAAATTTTTAATTACAATAATTAGTTTCAAAGAAACGTCATCCACATGGGATTGCGGGACCATAACAGGGCTTGAAAATACATGGTCCGGGCCGAAACGGGGGCTTGACGCCATCCTCTATAAGTTTGATTGAGATATGCGCTCGCTCTAGGGCTGCTTCATCCTCTATTAGTGTTTGCTCTTTTAGGTGCGCATGCGAAAACACGAATTTAATTTTGTTTTAATTTTGTGTGTATTTTCATAAGGGGTAAGTATGCCTCTAAAAGGAAGCAATGCGAAGTTAACGGGTTCCCCGTAAGGCGGGACCATACTGCTAGTTTATCTATATTGCAATGGTGGCTCAGAGGGTAGACAGCAAGGTGTAATTTATGGTCTAAAAACTGCAACCAAATTGGAACCTAAACTTCTTGCCTTTTTTTCTAAATTAAATACGAAAATACATTTTAATGTTTATGTTATTGATATAAATTGTAGTTAATGTGTGTTATCAACTTAGTGTATTAGTTAATGTGTGTTGTTATCAGCTATGTTATTGATATAAATTGTAGTTAATGTGTGTTATCAACTTAGTGTATTAGTTAATGTGTGTTGTTATCAGCTTGAACAAATTTAATAAATATCTTAATATTTCAGTACAATCCCAGGAAAAGGATAAGTGCATCTGAAGCCATGAAACATGTATACTTTAAAAGTTTAGGACCAGAAGTTCATAATCTGTCAGATAGTAAGTTTCATTTGTAACGTATAATTGAAATATTTAAAATAATGATAAGAATTTTAATTTAAAAATAACTATTAAAAATAGTTTACATTTGCTATTTTTATAGTTTACATTTTTAAAACTAGCACTAAAAATACTTAAGTTATTCCATCCTGTAAAAAAGTCATTTTCTAATTTCTTGTTATGTATTTAAATTATACATATCACAGTTCTATGCAGGAAGGAATTTGGGTCCAATTGATATCCTTCACAAAATTCCAATTCCGAAAAACGGACTTGTCACAAAATTCTGTGTTGAAAAAAAGACCCCTCAACAAAATTTTGTGTTCAGGAACCCTAGCCTTCATAAATTCCTAGTTTCTAAAACAGAATATATAAGTTCAGCAAAATAAGTGAAACACATATTCTGTCTCAACCAGTCCCCCCGATTCAGATAACTAAGGATTATTGCATAGACATTTGTGTTTATATGAAACAATCCTGAAAAATTAACTGATGATGATTGTGCTACCATAATTGATCTATTTAAATCATCTAGAGAGAGAGAGTAAGAGAAGAATAGTATTATTGTAAACTGTGAGTATCATATATAGCATGAGGAAATTTTCACAAAATTATTCTTTTTTCGCAAACTTGTTATTTTTTTTTCACAAAAATAGGACTTTAAAAAAACCCTTAATAGACCTCTTATGTCTTATTTGGATAATTACAAATTATTATTTTTTATTTCTAGCTGCTTCCATATTTTCAGTCCCTGGGATTACCCTTAAAAAAGAGACAGGTACTATTTAGGTATTTTTTTTATTTGCTAATGCAATGATAAACACAATGCAATAATAATAATATAATTCCGAATCTCAGAAAAATTGAACCTACTCAATCCTTATGTGAAACTTGTTCATATTTAATATTTAAGATTTAGGCAACTTTGTAAGGAATTATTCTTTTCTAGAATATATTATCAAAGTATCTTCTTTGCTTTTGGTAAAATATTCATGATAAAATATTCATTATTTTCATAAATTTGAAATAATGTATTTGATTTAAGATCTGATCCTATTTAAGTGGAGTTCTATTATTCACGAATTTAAAAATGTTATCAATATGATCATTATACAAGACTTTTTATAATGATCTATAGATAACTTAATTTGTGTTTAAATAAATGTAAATGCATTAGTTTTGACCTTAAATTGGAAATATTATCAAACATTGATAGTTGTATTTGATCATGACCTACTCAACTACTAAGGCCAGAGAAGATTTCCCAAACAAGCTCTGGGTGGAAATTTTGACGTCATAGTTTTGAGTGACTTTGTTCCGAAAATGAAGACAACCTGTCTCGAAACCTGTTCAATTTTTTCGGGTTCCGAATGCGTCCGAACTAGTTTCTCGATCTTCAGCACTAGGAACAGTGACATCAAAATTTCCTTCTACACTCATGTTTGGGGAAGCTTCTCTGGTTCTCTTGTACGCAAACAGAACAAAGATCCATAACATGGTTAAATTGAAATATTTCATATAACTTTTAATTTCTTAAAGTAACTGTAAATGTAACTGAGTTAATACAGTTACTGTAACAGTTACTTTTTTTTAGAAGCAACTTTCCAATTCCTGATATAAATAATATATAAAAAAAAATAAAACATACAGTAGGACTCTTTAAAAAAAAAAATGAAAGTTCAACCTTTTCATATGTGTTGAAGTTACTTAAATTTATCTAACCATTTTCTTCCAGATAGATTCGCCGAAATGGTGAAAAAGAATGAAAGAAATTTTAAAAATGAACCTACTGTAGAGTCGAAATAAACTTTTATATTTTTAAAAAGTCTATGACCACAAGCAAGTTCCATGTAGTGTCTGAAATGTTATTTTTCGATGGCTAAAGAAACCTTGCTTGTGTGGAGACCATATCCTCTTCAATGTGATGATCCAACAGTGATTTTAGAATTTTGCTCAATTCTTACCGACATCATTTCAGCAAAATGTGATACCGTCTCTTGCAGTTTTCGGTGTTTGCTTTTATAAAATGAAGAATGGTAAAAAATAAACTACCTGTTTTCTGTACCTGAAATTAGAATGTCATTCTATTAAGTTATCTGACCACTGAAAATATAAAATCACTGCCTAAATATTTTCAGCTAGAATTGTACAAGTGTTGTACTTAATAGTCGTAATATTGAATTAGTAGAAACCAGGGATTGGAGTAAAGTGTTACTTGTAAGAGTTACTTTTTTCTGGTAAAATTACTTAAGTTACTTTTAGTGGTAACCAGGGTTGCCACGGTCCTTAAAAACCTTGAAAAGTGCTTGAAAAAAATATTGATTTTCAAGGTTTTGAAAGTGGTTGAAAAACATTATCCAACTTGAAAAGTCCATAATTTTTTGGGCTGACAAATTTATCTTGAAGTGTTTCAAATGTTAATATTGGATTTGTCAAAAACACTTTTAGTCAGTTCCTATTTTATTTTTTGATTTATTGTTTGTATAATCCATGAAGGCAGAGCAAGTGATTTTAGGTTGATTTTTTAATCACTAAATGGTTATTTTATAACATAATGCATTCTTTTGAAAGCTAGAGAGCTCTTAGTCGTTTTGTAAATGAATTTTTAAAACTATCGTGAAATTTAAGTGCTGCATTTCGACACAGTCCTCGAAAATGGAAAAATACGTCCTTGAATTTATTTTACCAAAAAGTGTAGCAACCCTGCGGCAACAATTCAACGAAAACTTTCCTTACTTCTCTCTCTGCTCGTCATGGATATTTTCACCATAGTTCGGCTCAAATTTAACTATTTAAAATGAAAGTTTTATCAACACTGAATTTCCGTTCTTAACTTATTTGGGTTGTCTCTATTTCTTTAGTCTTGGTTCTATTCGAAAAAAAAATGAGATGGCTAAATTTCAATTGTTCTTATAACTTGAAATTTCTACAAGTAATTGTGATTAGTAACTTTTCATATTAATAAACTGTAACAGAGCTACTTTTTAAAAAGTAACCTTCCATCCCCTGGTAAAAACTATAATTTTTCGAGTTTTATTCATTTTTAAGCAATATTAAAAATAATAATATTATATTATAATGATTTTTAAAAAAAATGATTTTTTGTGTGCAAATTTATGGTTTGTCTTAAAAGTTGTGTTGGAAATTGTTTTTTGTAAACTAAAAATTAGATCAAAATATTTGATTTGTCACAAATGTATGTCCAATGTTATGGTAAAAAAAATCCTCAGTGGTCAGATTACTTCTGGTACTCCAGCACTTGGTGTGATTTTTTTTAAAGCATCTTAATGATTCATAGGTAGAATGGTTTTTACACAATTGCTTTTGAATTTTATAGTTATTTGCAATTTCATATTTTGAAATTAGACAACTTTATGAATGTTTAATATTCTGATAAATAAATAAAACAAAATAGGGTTTATACTTCTTTTTTAAACTTAGTGTGTTTGTATACATGTACCATAGTATACCCAAGTTTAATTTAATTCCCCAAAAATATTAAATGGATTTTTTTTTAAATATATATTTTTTGAAATATTGAAACAATAGGCATATTAATTTAAAGAGCAATTTAATGTTTTTATCTTTTATGCAAACTGTTAGTTTAAAACTAGAATTTCACAAATTATTTTAAATATAAATTTTTTTCTGCTAAAATATTTCAGTTTATTTTGCCATTTAATAATTTTTACAGCAATTTTTATTATTTTTTCTCTTATTTAAAAAAAGTTTTGTTCTTTTGAGTTATGTTCAGTCCAACTTAAAGATTTCAACTTTGTGTTTGGTGTTATTTTTGAATTAAGTACACTTTTTAAGAATTTCTATAGATTGGAAATTATGAAATTTTAATTGAATTGCTGGGCAAAAAAGTCACATAAATTCTTATTTTTGTGTTCCAACTCGTTGTTATAAAATGGGTGCTAGATTATTAAGCTTTAAAAATGAAATAATTATAGAAATCGGAGTGGAGAGAGATTACGATAATTTGTTTCAAGTTTTTTTTTCTATTAAACCCTAATTGGTTAATCAATGTAGTGGGCAAAGCTAGCTTTTCCATGTTATACCACCAATAACTAAAACCACCAATGAAGTCTGGGAATGAAAGCAGGAATGATTCTACGTCATGTGAAAAAAGCCAATTGCTAAAACACATTTATTTTTAATTGCAAATTCAGACTTGTGTTACTGATGAGTGTACTTTTTTTTTAATAAGTTAGAATTTTTTTTATTATAAGATATTTAGTTACCAACTTTAAACATTTTTTACTTCCTTAACTATTGTAGGACAAGAAAAAAACCTTACTTTGTTACACTCCACTTATTAAATTTACATTGGAGGATTGGAATAGTAATAAATTCTTTTTAAGAATGGGAAACAGATTTTTTTAAAGTTTCTGTTGTTTATCCTCTCTTACCTTGCACTGGTGCAAAAAAAGTGTTACTTCTGTTTGTTCTTAAAATTAAAGAACATGCTGTATATTTTTTAAGCTGCTTTGTAAATATATTATTTGCGTTTTTTATTTTCCAATGCATTCTAAATTTTGACAGATTTTTTCCATTGTATATATATTTACTTAGAGTAAGAATGTATGACCAAAATGTTAATCATATTTTTATAGGAAATATAATTTAAGAAATTATGATTTTTTGCTTCTGAAATCTTACTGTATCATTTTTATAATGTATGAGTAAAGAGAAAAGTTGAAATAACTAGGTGCCACATTTTGTCATTCAGTTTATTTTTTAAAACACATGTATATTACTGTTCTTAAAAAAAAAATATGTATATTATTTTAATAAAACATGTTTTCTTTTCTGAAACTATTGATCCGTCGACATTTCTGTGAAATTGACTGAAATATGCAATAAAATATTGTTGATTGTTTAAAAATGCACTTACAATTTTTTTAGGGTTTACTTCTTATACTTGTGGTTTAAATTCGATGCTATATGTAAATAATTCCAACAATCTGAATTTAAAAAATAGTACTATTTCAAAATATTTAACAAAAATTTCTAAATGAACTAAAATCGCCCACTTTGCTTTTACTTAAATACTTACTGAAATTGGTATGGCAACAATGATTTAAATGTCTTGAAATTAAATTCCAATGTTAATTCAATGAGGAGTTCACCGATCGACAGTTAACAGATGTCCGTCTGACGTACAGACAGACGGACAAAAGAATGAAAATTGGGTCTCTGAGATCGTATTTTACTTTAAAAAAAAAGAAAGAATTTTTAAGATCCGATCGGGTAAAACCGGTTTTGGAAGGAGGGTACAGAGCGATGAGACATCGTCAGCATGCACCTATTTTTAAATTTTTTTTTGGATAATTCTGTAGAATTTAATAGAAAGAAAGTAGGCTAAAAATAATATTTGCTAGTTAATGAGGATAACTCTGTAACTGATCATCATGTTGTATTTCACTTTTCAGAAATTACATTTTCGATTATATCTCGATTGTTTCGCAAAGGGCCTTGCATCATCGAAATATGTAGTAGGACAATTCACATTAAAATAACTGAGATACAGGATCCTAAAATACATTGGCGACTTCGTCCGATTGAATTTACAATTATCAAATGCCGAGGGACTGGGGAGCCCAGTCGGTTAGGCACTCGCTTAGCATGCGAAAGGTCCCAGGTTCGGGTCCCGGCATCGCCAAAACAGCTTCCGACCTATAAACGGCGCGTGCAGCCAAAAATATCCGACGAATAATGCGTAGAGGGGATGGTGCACGTTAAATATCCTTCAAAGTCCCAACGCTGCGTACGATGTCGCCCTTAACGGTTGCGTTGGGTGTAACCTATTCAGGTGTCGGCTCGTCACTTGACTGTCTTTTTAAAAATACGTCGCCAATAGCCCTCGTGTTGCTCTAGTGCGACGATAATTCAAATCTAACCATAAAAAGTATCTGAAATTTACAGGTGTACGGAATATTTTTGGTACAATAGGTTATTAAATCAGAAAAATTTATATTCTTTTTACAATATAGGGAAATAAACTTAAAAACATCCTGATATCGCGTCCAGGGCCTGACCTAGGAAAACTCGGGGGCCTTATGGAAGAGCAGGCCATGATCGCGTCCTCCGTGCACTCTTTCTTCTAGCATCTTGTTAAGTGTGCGGCTCTGTTCTGGCGGTTCTAAAATACAACGCTCGTTACCAATAGCCCTCGTGTTGCTCCAGTGTGACGAAATTCAACCTAACTTAACCTAATGAAACCTAGTTTATGAAAAAAACCCGCTTGGAATACCATTTTACAACAATGGACTATTACACTCTTAAAACGAACGAGCGATTTTAACTCAGTCTGATTAATTTTCACTCCTCCAGTCTAGAAAATGCACTTCTCCTTTTGGAGTGGATCCTTTGTGTGCTAAACCTCCGACAGGATCACTCCAAACGAGTGATTTTAACTCAGCCTGAGTCAATATTAACTCCTTTCCAGTGACGAAAATGCACTTCTCTTACTGGAGTGGATTTCACTCTTTTGTTTTAAGAATGTCGGGAATTAAGGAACAGGGGTACTAAAGGAACCATAAAAAGTCCTCTGAATACACGTGTACTGATTTTTTTTACACTAGGCTAGAGTAAATCAGAAAACTTTACAATATTTATAGCAATGCAGGGAAATAAGCTTAAAAATATCCTGATGTCGCCTCTCTCCACGCGTCCATCATGTCCGGCACTTTTTCTTCCAGCATCTTGTCGAGTGTGCGGCTCTGTTCTCGCGAGAGGAGGTTCCTCCAGTCTCCCACGATGCCTCTTCGCATCATGACTGGCCTCTTGTCCTCCGAGGGCGCCGCGGAGCGCGATCGACTTGTACTCGCTCTGAGGTAGTTCTCCATGAAGTTGTCTTTGCGAGCCAAGTCGCGCATGAATTCGAAGCTGGAGTAGCGGATCACATCTGTGGGACGTAATAGCGTTGTTAATTACATGGCTTATATGAAGAACGACTATAGGTGTCTTATTTTAAATACATATTTAGTTTAAAAAAAGTCGTAGTTGCTGACGAAGTTTCAATAGATAAAATTTTTTTTTGCACTCGTAGTTGAGATCGTCCCGATCGAGTAGCTGCTTTGGAACTTCCGGACACGAAATTAACATTTCGAAATTCTGAACTACAAGCAGAAGATGAGGGTAACACTAAGCTGACTTTCCTTCGCCATATACCCTAATAAATCTTCCCCTAAAGTCGAAAACCTTGGTTTTTAAACTTTATTTAGTAAGTCCACCACACATTTATTTTTACAGTCGAATACATTGCTAAAGACAAATCATGCCGCTTACGTACCTTCCAGTGTACTTGCATCAAGGTGGATTCCGATAAAATCAGCGATGTCGGCAACTACCCGTCTTCTGTCTTTGTGGAGCGACTCGTAAGTGACGATGAGGACGTTGGGTTGATGTCTGACGGACACCCAATCGGCCACATGGTCGAAGAAGTCACCGTACGGGAGATCGCCTGCTACGAAAGCGTCGAAGAACTCATCGAAGCTCTCGAACTTATACCCAGGAAGATTCTATAATTTATGGTGAATAAAAGTTTTATAAGAAGGCAGAAATCGTTATGTAAGGAAATAAGCTGTTATTATACTCGTGGACTCGTTGTCAACTCAGTTACAATATCTGCAACTGTAGGTAAGTTAAAAAAAAGTGGTGGCTAGATCCACCGCATTGCAATACACAAGTCTTGTAATACTGTGAAAACACTATAGGCTGTGTGTTTTAAAAATAAAAAAATATATATATTGTAGAAGAACACCATGGGAAATTAGTTTTTCAGAGTTCTCTGAACAACTCAATTCTCTGGGTTATACGATTTTCTTCATGTTCTTAGATCTGATGAAGTCAATGAATAATTGCAGCAGCATGTATATTTCAACATCGAATTGTTAACTTCATGTTGAGCAATGAATAATTTTCTACAACTATTATCAAGAGATTAAACAAAAAATTATCAACTGAATGCTCTCATATCTATAATTTTTGTCTATTATTTGAAAAAGAGTAATATTTATGAGAATTGTTGCAACATAATAATAATAATTTTGATGCTATTTTAACAAGATTATGCTCTAATTATTTTAAATCTATGCTTTTTACTATATTAACTCACCTGAAGAAAGTAATAATAAGACACACATGCGTCCTTCGGATTCCTGGCCACATAGATATAGCGTGCCTCTTTCGTCAGTGGCGCCATCAGTTGCAGTGGTAGGTGGTACTTCAAGGCCAAGATTTCAGTGCCCTCTGGTGGCCATCCGTCCTGTGCCACATAAGGCACAGATCTGACCACTTCACCTATGTTGCTGGCAGGCTGGCCTTTTTTCTTGAGCAGGTACACTATGTGCTGCAACCATGTGGTTCCACATTTCGGGTAGGAGACTATGAAAATGTCCCCTGGTTCTGGAAGATAGTCCGTGGCCGATTTGTAGTACTCGTAGTTTGCACCAGCACTTAGACGGCAGCCACGAAAGGATTGGTAGCAGGTGGTTTTGGTGTGTGGTGAATTGGTGATTTCTTGCAGTGTCCCCATAACTTCTGTAATAAAAATAAATAAAATTATATACCTATCACCTTTGAGGATTGTGCTTCACTTCGTGACGTCTCAGGAGGTCTAATAAGTATGCGATTAAAGAAAAAGTTACTTCTAAAGTCAAAATGCTACAAGGCAGGATTCATTGCACCAAAAAGTAGCATATTCTTATTGATAATGAAACGAATTGGAGAGTTATACCCAAAAACAGTAATTTAAAAAAATATAACGTAATATTTTCGTTTTTAAAACTGATATTTTACTTTAAGGGGACGCGGTTCCCAAAACATTATTTCTAGAAATAATAACATACACTTTTAAATTTTATTGGTTTTATATAATATTCACTCTAAATAAAAATTTTCTAGCAATAAAGACGAATATTTACAAGTAGTTTTTCATTTATTAAAAAAAAAAAAGTCACAATTTTGAACTTTTTTTTAAACCCTACTCACTCCTCTTTCAATTTTGAGAATAACTCGACCAAACTTTTATGGTTTCTTTTTAGTACTATTTGTTCAAGAACTGTGCATAGATTTCAGGATGTGAGCTTCAGTTAAAAAGTAACATGCATTTATACTGAAAATCTCAGAAAATCACACAAAAATACAAATTATTGAATTCAACATTTAAAAAAAATAACTTTTACAAGACCTTATTCCATGCACAATTTTCTGCACAATATATATACGAACGCAGGTAATTTTTTAAAAAAATTCTAACTTAATTAGCAAAAAAGCCTTAGGGGTTTATTAAACACAAGAATTGAAAAAACGTGAAACAGAGAAAAAAGGTTGAAAGCAGACGAAATACGTATTCAAACTTATAGGAATGACTCCAGAAAATATTTTATAACTTTTTTTTCTACTGAAGATATCATTATGAAACTTTCAGTAAATGTTTAGAAGAATATTGTAAATAATAAAAAGCACAAAACTGAAAAATCGATATTTTGACTAATTATTGGGTACCGCGTCCCCTTAAAATTGCTGGGGCAACTAATTGTTGTCACTGTTAAAAAAGTTAACTTTATTAGAAAAGGTTCCGAATAACTATAAAATTTTATTGCTCTTATATATAGAGAGTAAAGGAGAAAAGAGCGCAATCGATAAAGATAGCAATGTAAGCTATTTATATGCAAATTACCTTACAAAATGCATATTGCATTTGAAAATTAGCCATTCTCAGTTGTTTATCTTTTTTTTTTAAAATTTCCCTGTATAATTTTGATAGTTAAACTTGAGCTAAATTTAGTTTTGTTGCCTGTAACTTATTTCATAACGTTTAATTAAATCTGTGTAAGTGACAAATCCTTAATCAAGTACAAGTATTCATAAAAATCAATGTTTCTTTTAGAATTGAATCTTTGTCAGGTACACTTATATAGTTTTGACACATTTTTTCGTTTTGAATATTTTTTAATTTACGCTACTTACCTTAAATTTGTTTGTTCTGCTTATCCAAAGTTTTGTCACATTTTTTAATACAGAGAATAGTCAACGGCACTTTCCTTAGCTGTTTTAACGACACTATCGAATTACAAAAACAACAACATTTCCCAAGATATTTTTTTGCACGTATCAGAGGTCAATTTATATCAGCTCATTATTTGATCTAGATTTTTTTGTTGAAAGGTCAGAAACTCTTAAGTCAAATATCACCTAGTTTAAAGCGTATTACACAGTGTAAATTATCTAGTATTAAGATGAATGATTCCAATAAGCACTTTGTATTTCGATGATGACAAATTGAGGCTGTTCGAAGTCATAGAAACGATAATTTCCGATTTTGTTAAAGATAATTTTTTTCCATAGATAGAAACTATTTTTATTGGTGCTATCTTAATAATAAAACCAAATACTTTTAACAAATTTTTCAAATAAAAATCCTCAATTTCATCTTATTCTTGACTTTTTGCAACTTAAAAAGTTATAATTTTGAAATGTATAAAGTTGAAAAATTTCTCGCACATTTTATCGTCAAATGCTTTTCAATTATTGATGATTTATTGAAATAATATTTATGTCTTTGATACTTCGACTATTTTTAGTTAATAGTATTTAAATAATATGAAGAAAAGATAAATAACGGGTGCTTTGAATTAAGAAAAAAAAAATTGGAAAAACATAGTTTTGAATTGTATTAAATTAAAAATACAGTTTTATACTATTAAAAAACAATTCTTAACTGACGGCCCAGTTGACAGTTTCTAACTTTAAAATCAACAGCTTTTTTGTAGTTTAGATTTTTAAAATTGTCGGAATATAGCACCATCATTAAAACGAAATTATGTTACAGAACTTTCTGCAATCAAAACTCAAGATTTTCCAACATTCGAGATCAATGTCCATCTTAAACACCATCATTGTGGAAGTTCCAAACAGATATTTTCTGAAAAAAAGAAAGATTCACACATTTTATCGTCAAATAATGCTTTTTCATTATTGAAAATTTATTTAAAGAATATTTTTATGCCTTTGATACTTTGACTCTTTCACTCCGGTGGCGCAATCGTTAGGATGCTAGCCTTTGGAGCTGCTGGGGTTGTGTTCGAATCCCGGACAGACATGGATGTTTGTGACCGTCAATAAATGTTGTTATTTGTCTATGTGTTTGTGTTGTCCTTTCTTTGCGTGTCTCTTGCGCTTGTTAAAACTCTTTCTGTCCCACTTGACGAAAGCTTATAAGCGGTTCTCTGAACAAGCACACAAGATGGAATATATATGTACCTACCATAACATACTTTGACGCTCTTTAGTCAACAGTTTTAAATAATATGAAGGCTGCTTTGAACTGAACAAAACACAGGAAAACACAATTTTTGACTGTAAAAAAATCCCATTTTTAAACTGTCAAAAAACATTTGTTAATTAACTTCCAGGTTGACAGTTTTCAAATGTAAAATCAACAGCTTTTCTGCAGTATCGATTTTATAAAATGGTCGAAATATAGCTTCAACATTGAAATGAAATTATGCTACAGAATTTGTGCAATCAAAACTCACGATTTTCTAACCGTCGAGATCAATGTATATCTTGAACACTATCATTGTGAAAGTCTATATATTTTCTGAAGAAAAGGATTCATACATTTTATCGTCAAATAATGCTTTTCAATTATGATAATTTGTTTAAATAAAATTTTTATGCCTTTGATACTTCGACACGCTTTTTAGCCAATAGTATTTAAATACAATACGAAAGAAAAGAAAAATGAGGGATTCTTTTGAATTGAACAAAACGGTTGAAAAAATATTGCTCCGAATTGTTTTGTATTGAAAAATACAGTTTTTAATTGACGCGACGTTCAAGTAGACAGTTTTTATCTGTAAAATCAACATTTTTCTGCAGTATAGAATTTTAAAATAGTCGAAATATAGCTCCATCATTGAAATGAAATTAGGCTACCGAAATCTCTGCAATCAAAACTTTTCAAACATTCGAGATCAATGTCTATCTTGAACACCATCATTGTGTAAGTCTCAAACAGATATTTTCTGAAGAAAATAAAACTGCACGCGGGGAGGAGGAAACGTAACGAAGCGCGCACAGTTATTCGAACGAACAACTTTTTTCCGTCCCATTTCCGCACAAATCACTTTATTCTGTCTTGTGTCTGCACGTAACGAGAAATCGATGTATCTTCCTGCGATCGCGGCACATTTAAAATAACTGAAATCTACACCCAGGAAGACATCATAGCAAGCTGAAAAGGCTGAAGGAGTAAGCAATATAATATAAGAGAGAAGGTAGGAGAAAACATGGAAGATGAAGATTTGAAGTCTGTAATACAGCAACAACTCGTTGTATCGCTCTTCCCGGGAGACAAGCAAAAATACGCGATTTCACCGAATGCGCGTTATAACGAGCGACTTGATAAATACTATACTTTTGATGTATATATGGTATCAACAAAGATTTTAACCCTCTAATGCATACTGTTACCGTTTGGTAACAAGTAACATAATCCACTTTATTATATTAAAGTAGAGCTCCTCCAAGAAAAATCTGTGTTTTTTTCATCTATTACATTTCATTTTAAAGTTTTAGTTACTCATAATCCTCATAGATGACAGTAGTAAAAGTGTATTCAAAATTAAAGAGTGAGGTTATTAACTTTTGTGAAATTACGTTTTTGGCAGTATTCAAAGAATAATAATATTAGTACTAAATACAAATAAATTGTTTTAAAAAAATTAATCATAGTTAAAAAGGGTTATTTTGAAATATTTTTAGAAGTTTTCTAGTCATTATTATCAAAATTGGAATTTTGCAGTTGGTTTTTGTCATATGGAAATTTTTTTTAAAAATTGAAATTATTTAAAATCTAATGCAGTTAATTTTTTTTAGTATTTTTCCCATAATGTGTGAGTATTAAAGAAACACACATATATATAAATTTGGGATGAAAATAAAAATTCATGCATTAGAGGGTTAAATTAAAGCTCAGCATGTATTTAAAATATATAACTAGATCATATTAAATAATATAACTTCTACTATGAAAAAAAAACCAGAAAGGACTTCATATTTCACTCATTTTCTAGTAAAAATCTATATCTAATGTTAGCTGCTTTGATTTTTCTTGTAAAAAATTGTTTGTAGGATAATATCAAAGAACGAAAGTTTATGAATTGCATTTCACCGATATTAGATGATCATCTTAACTTAACCATGTGTCTCATGTCGACTTTAAGGAAAGTATTCCGCCTTATTTAAAGTACACATTGAAAAAAGAAGCGTGGGGGGGGGGGGGGGGATCGGGAGACATGTTACAAGGCGCGATATATCCGAATGTGCAATGTAACGAGGTGCGATATAGCGAGGGGTTACTGTAATATGAAATTCGAATTTCTCCTCAGTAGTAATAGACAGTAAACAAGAAGTTCCGTAAGAAATGGAGTATCCTCATTTCCTGTTACTTTAATATTCATTGATATAGTTCTAATAGAAAGACAGGCGAAAAAGAGTGTAAGAGATTATCTGATGTCCTAATTTAAGAAATAAATTTTACTGTTAGAACTGAAATCATAAAGTCCTGTCGCAGACCGTCTTATTCAAAGGACAGATAGACGAAAAAACGTAGAGACAGATATAGCCAGACGAAAATAAAAATGATTAGTTCCTGATGACCTACCTTTTAAACAAAAAAAAAAAAAAAAACGACTTTCCATTTTTTTCAATTCTTCCTAATTGAAAAAAGGACACAAATTAACCAGATAATATTAAGACTTAATTACTATTGACAAGGTTAACCACAAGAATTCCAGTATCGACTGTTTTGGGAGCAGTATGGGAAAAAATGGGTTTTTAATCCCAGCTCTTGCAATTTTTTGTATATCACTGCGTAAGGTATTGCACGAATAAGTTTGTTATTTGGTTTTATATACGTTTCCTTCTCGTTTCCCCAAAATCACTTTATTCTTTCCTGTGTCTGCACTTAACGAGAAATCGATGTATCTTCCTGCGATTGCGGCACATTAAAAATGAGCGAAATTTAAACCCAGGAAGACAAAGTAAGCTGAGAAGGCTAAAGGAGTAGGTATCATACAGGGATTGGAAAGATGCTACTTTTAAAAAGCAACTCTGTTACAGCTACTTCATATGAATAGTAACTCGTTTATAGTTACAGATACTTAATATGAAAAGAAACTAGTAACTGTTATTTGATACAAAAAGTAATGCTCTAGACTTAGAATTTTTAATAGTAGCCAGTGGCTACCAGAGTGAAAAAAAATGGTAGCCACATTTGGATTTTTAGTAGCCAGTTTTAAACTTAAGTATATATGACAAAAAGAAAGTACTATTTTACACAAAACAAAATTTTATAACGGGCATTTTTTACATGAAAAGATTTCCAGTAAAAAATGATCATACCAAATATGTAAGTAATATGTGATTGGCCATAATTGAAAGGAGAAAATTATGTAATGTAGGGGAGAGCAGGGGAATCCCGCCACCTCGGGTAATGCCGCCACCCCTTGTATCTCACCAGCGGTGGGAGTGGGTGGGGGCTGCAAGCGCTGAACTGAAGCTGGAAACAAACTAATTTGTAGTATAGACGCTAATGGCCGTGCGGTGAGTTGGGGTGGAAAGTTATTCGAAAAAATACAGTTTTTAGGGATTTTCATCTAATTTTGCACCTTCTGAAATCAGGAGATAAGTGAATGTTTTATCTAAGTTAGATAAACCAGCTATATATCATTGAAAAGAGTAATTACTTTTCTATTTTATCGCGTTGTTAGTTTGGACGCTAGGCTATCTACCTTTCTTTAATCAAGCTGTCTATGCCATTTTGTCTTACTGGGGTAATGCCGCCACATCACTCTGGGGTTATGCCGCCACATGCAAAAGGATGGCGGCATAAATCCGTAAAATAGAAATTTCATATATTGGCCCTGAAACCTATTACTTTTCGTTCCAGATGCCACGTATCTGAAAATTAATAACTGAACTGGCCAAATTGACCAACGGATCTTTTTAAAAAAAAACCTTCATAGTTAGTTGCAAATGGAAAGTTAGTAAAAAAGTTGTACCCCGTGCAATTTACCATTCCAAGGTTAATTAAACCTATTTTAGTTCTATATGTATTGCATTATTTTTCTTTTCAATTATTTTTAGATTATTTACTTTGTTTATTGATGAGGCGGCATAACCCCAGTGGTGTGGCGGCATTACCCCAGGTACCGAGGTAATCCCGCCATATACTGTGCAAGCTTTTAGAAAAAACAATTTTATTCAGTTTCTATTAAAGATTTAAATTTTAAAAAATTACCACAATATAGGTTATGAACTGTAGTATGCTATGGTCATTACAATTTACATTAATTGCAACACAATTCTGCATGAAAATTCAATTTCCCTAAAAGTGGCGCCATTCCCCTTCTCTCCCCTACCTACACCAACAGTTCAACTACAGGGTGCGTCGCGAAAGTTCATTGTAAAAATTTGTCTTTCTTCCCGACAGAAACGAATTGGAGCGTTTTATTATTACTATATTTTAGAAATGCAGCTTCAGTATTAATTATTTGTTGAACAAAAAGGAAAAATTATGATCGCCAATTTTGGCGACTGGGGTTCGATTTTTAAGTATCCACTTTCGATGTAATAGTCGTCAGTTGGCGACTGGCGACCGCTAATCTAGAGCTTTAACAAAAAGCTACTAATTAAAGTTACTTTTAGAAATTTAAAGCTATGAGAAAATGTGAAATTTAACCATTTCTCAAAGAGAAATAAGATTAAAGAAATAGTTAAAACAGGGAAAAGTTTGGGGAATAGGGAAAAGCAAATTTTCTGAAGTGCAAACTTGCTTTCGCTGTATGAAGTTAAAATGCAAGTTGAAGTTAAAATGTAATGGTTTTTCTATCCTTACTCTTGTACTTTTGGATATCACTGCGTAAGGAATTTGTAACGAAATAATTTTTTTTAAATCTTAAATTTAGTTCAGAATTTGGAAGGTGGGTACAGACACATGGGCCTACGGCAATCTCCATGACCTACTTTCATTTAAAAAAAATCATCTTTGGAAATAAAAAGAAAGACTAAAAATTTACTAGTACATTTTAAGGGGGGATCATAGTTAGCGACAGCAAAAATGACCAATTCTTAGTATTGATTTCGAAAGGCTCTAAATCATTTAAAAATTATGGTACAATAAAAAAAATTGTACCAAATTATTAATTGTACTTTTATTATTATATTTACACCTAAGAATCTTATATTTAAAAATTATTATTTTTGAAAAAAGACATCTTTTGAAACATACAATTACGAATTTTCAAAAATACAAGTATTTTTTCGGTACACTTTTCTCCAAATCTATTAAATATTTTTTAATAATTTCTTTTGTGTGTTATAAAACCATTTTAGATCTAATCAAGTCACCTATTTTTTTTGCCTAAAATGATTTTTAAATTTTATTTTAAAAACATTATATTCAACGTTCATAAAAATTCTGATTTTCAACGAAGAAAAGTGTAAAATAATAAAATATATTTTTAAAAAAAATATTCAATAGATTTAGAGAAAAGTGTACCTAAGTGTTGAAAATTATAGTTTTGAGAAAAACGCGAAAAACAAATGCAGTCGATCTCGTTAACACGAACTCGAAGTAACCACCGGAACATTTCTTGTTAACCGAATTTCATGTAAATCGTCAGGAATTTTTTTTTACATTGAGCCAGTGAATAGTTTTCAAATATCAACACAAAAAAATCCAGATTTTATAATGTAATACATAAATTATACAAGCATACAATTAGTAATTCAAAGGAGGCGTGGCACATTTGTTTATTTTTATAATTTTAATTTTTTATAAGAAATAATTAGCCGATCGATACAAAATTGGTCTTATTCGATAGATTGGGTTTCCATCTATCAGAAAATACTGGTTTCGAAAATTCGATTTTTTGGTTTTTGTTAACTATGATCCCCCCTTAAAACCCAGGTGCCTAATGACTAGATTCACCACAAAGATTCTAGTATAGATTGTTTTAAAAGCAGTTTAGGGGAAAAAGTGGGTTTCAAATCCCTGCTTTTTCAATTTTTGGAATTAAAAAGAAAGACTTAAAATTTACTAGTTAGTAAATTTTAAACCCAGGTGCCTAATGACTAGATTCACCGCAAATATTCTAGTATAGATTGTTTTAAAAGCAGTTTAGGGGAAAAATGGTTTTGTAATCCCTGCTCTTTCAATTTTTGGATATCACTGCTTAAAGAATTGCGCGACTGAGCAAATTATTGTGTCTGCACTTAACGAGGAATCGATGTATCTTCTTCTGGTCGCCGCACGTGTAAAACTACTGAAATCTGAAGTCTGAGATCAGTGGATCGGACCTAGTAGGCACCACATTTTATCCGACCCGTAGTTTTCAACTAACCGAAAACTTATAGCACCATCCCGTGTTAAACTTCTATGTATAATATGGCAAAATAACTGCCATAGTTATAAGCTACATAGGGTACCTAACTACTTATGGCAAAACCCGATGGGAAAGGTCTTTGTTTTTCCCCTTAACAGACTTGAGATTTAGTAACATTCCTGGAATTTTTACACTGAGGACTTATGATAATGCTATAAAAAAGAGTCATATTTAACGCCCAAATCTAGTTCTTTAAAGTAGCCTTGGGGATTATCTTTTATAACAAGATAAAAGTTACGTATTTCGAGGAAAAGTAGGATCTTGATAGCAGCTGTCGATGGACGATAAATAATTAGCTTTTGTAGTTTATACATGTATAGAAGTCTTACGGGTTCGCATATTCATTGAATGGCTTTTGGGTGATAATAATTATCACAAATGCCCAACTTTTTTCATATTTTTGAGACGAAAACTTTTTGTTTTTAAATTGGAGTAATACTGGAAATTCTAGAAAAATAATGGAAAAAATTAACTGCATTGGAATTTAAATAATTTCAATTTTTGAAATTTTTGCCATATGGCAAGAACCAACTATACAAAATTCCAATTTCGATAAGAATGACTAGAGAACTACTAAATATATTTTTAAATAACCCTCTTGAACTATAATTATTTTTTAAAAACAATTTATTTGTATTTAGTACTGTTATATTATATTATTTTGAATACTCCCTAAGCCGTAATTTCACAACAGTTAATAACTTCAGTCTTTAATTTTGAATACACTCTTACTATTGTCATTTATGAGGGTTATTAGCAATTAAAACTTCACAATGGAATGTAATAGATGAAAAAAATAGGGTATATAATCATTAATTATATTTAAATGTATTGATTCATTGATTGTCACGAAGTGTTACAACTTACGAGTTTCATTAAATTTAGCAGAACTTTAATGCTAAGTTTCAATTGTTATTAAGAGTAGGCAACTGTACACAATCAAAGTTATATTTTGCTACCACAGCTCTGATTTATAACTTCTCAGAGTTACTTTAAAGTATTTAAGAATTATTGAACGAAAAAGACTTATAAATTTGGTAGAAAAAAGTCCTCGTTGTTTACAAGATCAAACTTCAAAAAGTACGAAATTGTTTTGTGATTAATTTTTTTTTCTGAAAACGTATATCATTTAACTGCATATAAGTCTCCTGATCGAGAAAACAAAAATACAATTTCGAAATAATAAAGACCCCAAATAATCAAAATAAAGCAAAGAAAAACAGGGTATTGTTCAAGAAACTAATAAAAGTTCCGTTGCTCTTGATTGTACCGAGATTTTTTCGATTTTTCTTCAGATAAAAACTGAAAATTAGAAAAGAAAGTAAAATAATACTTTTCTTTCTTTATAAGAGAAATTTTCGTTTTAATTCCCCTGGCTTGCCCATTAAATGTTATTAGTGTTTAGTCAAATTTTCTCAAGGGCTCTTTTTTTTCAAAAAATATTTTTTTAGTACTTCTCTTTAGTTTGCAGAACCATGGTGTTTCAACGACATAGATAAAATGAACAGATAATTTAATGATAAAAGGTCTGATTGTGGAGGGGGCCAGATGAATCACGCCAAATCGCTATTTTTTCTAGAAAGATTGTTATATAAGTTATCGTTGCTGATGTTAAAAAAAGCACACTTAAGGCCATTTGCTATTTTTGATGTAGTTTCCTTATATCGGTGTTTTACGCATGTATTGTGAAGTTTATACATTTTTAAATTCTTTTTAGAAAAGTTGTGAAGTAAAAACATCGTAATTGTTTAGAATTATGTAAAAAAAAATCTTCGGAAAAGTCACATGACTTTCTCATCGATGAATATAATTTTTTTAGGTTTATAAATAAGCAGTTCAATTTATCAAAGGTCTCTGGGTTGTTTCGCGACCGACGAGAATCGATTATTTTAAAGAAAATATTCGATTAATCGATTTGTGCTAATGTTCGTCTCCTGTCTAATGGTTCAAGGAATCGATCTCCGGTTTTATTTAATAGTTGAAATACGAAAATGAATAGATTCCTTCCTTTCGAATAAAATATTAAAATGTAAATAAAAAGTGTTTTATCCATTGAACTTGACTTTAAAAATAATAATATATGCAATATCTGAAAAGGTGTTTTATATATTAACGTTCGATATTTGAAATGTCTTTCAAAAGAATTGTTCTGATATTATTTCGCTATAAAATGGTGAATATTACCGGATTCAATGTGTTCGAGACTAATACTAGAAGTTTATAAAAAAATTCTAAACGAATTGAATTTTAATTAAATAGAACAAATCTGGGCACATTAATGTTTAGCACATTAGCTTGTTTTCACTTGACGAAATCATTCCTGTATTCATTTCTAGATTTTATTGGTAGTTTAGGTGATTGTTGGTCACTGTAAGCTCCGCCCACTATTTCTGATACGTCGATTAACCAATCGAAAATTTATTTTCATTCCTGGGGAACTGTTAACAATTGGCTAATAAAATTAATTTTCGATCCATTAAGAACGGTCCACAAAAAGGCTTGAAACTTCAGGTCAATCTTTTGACCAAGTACTGAACGATTTGTAAAAAAAATCAGAAAGATTAATGTGTGGAATGTGAAAAATTGCATGAATTTGCGCTTAGTTCCACTAAATATTTAAATGTAAATATGACTTTACGGTCCTATTATTAACTTGATTTAAATCTTTATCAGAATTTTTGTATCCAAAACGAGCATGAGACGCCATTAAGAATTATGGAAAATATGAACTTATTAATTGCAAATTCAGAAACTAAATTCCAATTCTTTAAAAAAGAGTTCAAAATGAATTGTCATTACTATTTAGAATATTGATTTTAATTAGAGATATAAAACAAAACAAAGGAGTAATAGATAAAAAATAAAAGCAAGTCGGACTTTTAATTTTGACCTCTTCACTCCTCAGCAAAATCATATAATAATACAGGGTGGTTATAAAATAACGCTCGCTATTCGGAGTGGTCTGTAGCTTGAATGAACAATCCAAATGCATCAAACATTCAGACACTTACTAATGAAGAAAGGGGGAAAAGAATGGAATCATAAAAAAGGATAGAATCATAAAGAATAATCATAAAAAAGAATAATCTTGAAAAACAAACTCTTCTCTTGACCATGGTTCTAAATTCCGAGGCTTAGTCAAGTATGGCCAATTACGACCAACACAGCCAATTACGCATCGTAATTTAGAACCCTGGTCAAGAGACGAGTTTTTTTTTATGATTCCATTCTTTTACTCCCCTCTTGATTAGTAGGTGTCCCAAAGTTTGTGCAATCGGATTATTCATTCAAGCTACAGACCTCTCTGAATAGCGAGCGTTATTTTATAACCACCCGATATATCTAAAAATATTTTCAATTATTGTTTTGAAAAATTATTAAAAAACAAATATGGTTGAATTTTTCTTTACGACACATCAGTTTGATGGAAAACTAGGTTTAAAGCACAAGGTTTAGGTTTAAGGCACAAAATTCCTCAAATATTTTCACATCGTATTTATTTCTCCATATGTTTAAAAAAAATAGTGACCCATATATAAAAAAATTAATATTAAGAATGAAGTTGTGGTACATAAGGCAAGAAATTCTTGAAGTCCTTTTGCGGGAGATGGTATTGAGCATTTCCTCTCATTTTCTTTCTCATTATTAAAATTTTTGATGAAAAATTATTTTATGAAATGAAAAAAAAAAAATCTTCTAGTCCTTTTGCGTGAGAGGGTAATAAATATTTTCTTTTCCATCTCCGAAATACTTTTTATGGAACTTTCTTTGTGATAAAAATGTCTAAACTATTAAGCATAATCTTAAATTGATATTTTCAATGAACGCTTGACTCCATGAAAAGTATCACTTTTCATAGAGTCTATGTTCTAATAATTTTCTTTCTCGGCACTCAACATTTTTCACATGTTCATCAATTAATATTCCCTCCATTGTTTTGCCTAAAGCAAGCATAAGAGACGGAAAAAAAATCCATAATTTCTTTTCTTCCCCTAAATATTCGCATCGAAAAGAACTGTGTTGTCCGCGAAACTTCCTTGTCGCAAGGAGATCGTCTGCCAAAACCAGGGAGTTGCCACCGGCCGAAAGACAAAAGAACAAAGGATAAAGTTCCGGCGAAAGGGGGATGTCTTGTTCTCCAATCAGAAGGCGCCATGTATTATTCAGAAGAAAGTTGAAGAGAACACACAGTATAAAAAAAAGAATCTTTCCAGTAGAATAAAAGACCACCAAAGAAAACGGAATAAAAGATTGATTTCGTTTTCTGTAATGGCGGTAATGTATATTTATTCTAAGGAGTTGAAGTTGTTTTTGTATGTTCAACAACACGCAATCAGTGAAATCTAATGAAGGGAATTAATAATATGAATTGTTCGTTTTCGTGAAATGCAGCAGCTAAAAGATACAATATGGATGATAGCTTCTGGTTAGTGTAAAACTGTGCTTCAGCGCTACATCAATTTAACCCAACCAAATATAATTTAAAATAAAATAATATTTATTCAGTGAACGGTAATGTTTCATTACGATAAGTTTAAAGTTATAAAATTAATTTCAACAACTTTTAATCATTTAATGACCATAAATAGGCATGCTATAAGTCCTTTTCTTGAGGACTTATAAGATTTGAATAATAGACTTTAATTGAATAAAAGACCAACAAAGAAAACGGAATAAGAGATTGATTTCGTTTTCTGTAATGGCGGTAATGTATATTTATTCTAAGGAGTTGAAGTTGTTTTTGTGTGTTCAACAACACGCAAGACATCACGCAATCAGTGAAATCTAATGAAGGGAATTAATAATAAGAATGGGTATGTTTCTCATCACGAGTGGCAACAGCTCTAGATATATTATATTGTTTTCACTTTCGTTCATTCTGGAATTACATTCGTTTTGAACAATACGATACATTCTTACCTTACTAAAACGGATGTTGTATTTTTTTTCAGTAGAACCAAAACTTTTCACTGTTGTCATGTAAAGTTGCTGCAACACAATTTCGCATAATTTTTTAGCGTAAAATAAATTATCATCTCAGCCGAAGTTTTCTGACAACATTGAAGTTTTTCTTTACATACTAGCAATTTAATCGAATTAAAACCAATTAAGTTTAATAAATAGCAGGAATTAAAACGAGTTGTACATAAAGAACTTTAAAAAAAATAAAAAAGAAACAGCAGATGATTAAAATTCTCGTTCTGAGAGTGAAAAAGGAACAATCAATGAGATTTCAGAAGAGCAAGAAATGAACACAGGAGCAGACAATGAGGACATAATCTGAAACCTCATTGTTCATGTTCGTGAAATGCAATAGTTTAAAAAATACACTATCGGTGATATATTCTAGTTTGTTTAAAATTGTGTTTGCCTAAGCGCTATGTCAATTTAACCGAACCAAATATGATTTAAAAAAATATATTTATTTAGTGAGCGGTAATGTTTCAATTTACAGAAACCGAAGTCAAAGAAGACCGTCTTTCTCAGATAGATGGACGATACTGAAAGAACTGAAGGACGTGGGGACAACATGGCGGGAGGCGAAACATCTGGCCACCAACAGAGTAAGATGGAAGAATCTGACAGAGGCCCAGTGCTCCAGTGATGGAGTGATAGAGGGCTAAGTAAAGTAAGTAAGTAAAGTAATGTTTCAATCCGACCAATTTAAAGACATAAAACTAATTTACTGGCATAATTTTTTTATTAAATAAAAATTTCAACACTTTTAATGAGCATGAATGGGCAGGTTTTCCGTCTTGAGTGGCAACAGTTCCACCCGCATGAATAAGGTCTCGATTGATCAATCAATGTAGTGGGTGGAGCTTACCGTATCATACCAGAAATTACTGAAACTGCCAATAGAATCCAGGAATAAACTGCGTCATGAAAAACAAGCCAATTATTTCAAACTATAAAACATATGAAGAGTACACGGGAGGAACCACTTGATATTTTAGGAGTCTTACCTTAAGTGTCTGCTTGGTGGACATTGACGACAGGAAACCGGTTTTTCTTTCGGTTCTTCATTTGCGGTACAAACGTGTTACTCGTATCCACTGATCTCTGGCGTGAATCAGGGTTGCAACGAAAGACAAACGAAGCGAGTAACCGGTTTCTTTACACAAGTTTAGGCGATTTCTCGCTATCATTGCAAAAGAGGCCTATTGATGAAAGCCTTCTACGAAATCAAGTGGTTTTTCCCTTGTACTCTTCATATTAATTTTGATAAAACCTATTGTGAAGTGTTATGTTATGGTGATTGTGCTACGCATGAGACACATTGTGCATATGCTTATAAAGGCGATCTCTCTTATCTAGAGTTGAAATAGATTTGTAAATATGTGGATAAATATAAAAGTACGCAAGTGAGCCGCATAGTTTTCATCAAAGGTTTAAACTTGTTACGGTGCTGTTCATATGAAGAGTTCACAGGAAAAACTGATTGATTTGGCAGAGAAGTTTCCTTAGCAGACTACTTTGGCCATGATAGCGAGTGATCGCCTAAACTTGTGTAAGGAAACCAGTTAATACCATAGATATCATAGTTAAAGTAATAGAGTGACAGATCACGTGACCTCCAATGCTAACGACGGGATGAGCAAGTAGCTCCTAGAGCCCCTGTGAAGTCAGTGTTGTAGGTCACGTGATATACCACGCTAATACTTTATTGACTATCTCTGTAGTCCTAGCTACCAAGATTCAGGCGATTGGCGATCCCAACGCTTGGATCAAGCGAAGAAGAAAGAGAGAAACCGGTTTTCTGCCGCCAAGCAGACAATTGCGGGCGTCCGCCTAATAAATCAATCGGTTATTCCCGTGTACTCTTCATATATAACCCCCCCCCCCCAAACATTTTCGTTCATTTATTCCAAAATGCATTTTAAATAACATTAGATATGGAAACACTTTCCAATAAAAAAAAAAGGTTGAAAGGGGAAAAATGTACTTTTTCCGTTCAACGAAGCGGTAAATGAAATTTGAACACACCGCCCTGATTCTTGAGCGAAAGGATTTGCTAACTTAAGAGCGGTATTTCAATGCGATTAAAACACTTCCCCTTCGCGAGATTGAAATGTGTTTATTTATAATTTACTTCAATCTGTTTATTTTAAGGTGCAGCGAAAATTGACAGGCAAGTCCGCTTATAAGCCTTTGTTCAAGCAATGCATTTATCAGATTTGTACTTGATTACACGTCAGTGAATTTAATTACATTACAAATTTTCTAAAGGCTAAGGAGATTTTTTTTAAAAAGTATTTTTAAATAACTTTTGATAATATTTGCGAATGCAAAAGTGTTTTTATAAATAAGATTTGAAAATGTTTGCGTAAATTGCAATTTTTTTAAGAATTGAATTTTCTATTTCGATATCTTTATAGGCACTGTTAGAAAAGTAGCTCAAGGTTTAACCAAAAATATGCAACTTTTGTGTGGTTAAATACCTCACTATATATTTGGTATTCGGTTAAAGCACATACATCAGGTTTTTTTTAACAAGTAACAGGAGATTTTTTAAAAACATAATAATATTATATTTTTCTGTTTCAAATATATAAATCAGACGCAACTCTTTAAAATATAAATCCGACTTTAATTCAATCAGTTCTTCAAACTCTAAAGAAATTAATTAAATGATTTATTCCGTAATTTAAAATCGTTTAAGTACTACTTGTCAATTTTAAGACACATTTAACTAAGTTTTAAACTTGATGTAAAATTCGTAGTTGCTGATATTTTACTCATTTGATTGGAAAAACAAGCACATTAAATGCATGGGCACTTTTAATATGATCAATATTTGAACTTCTTTATAACGAAATCCTCTACAAAAATACATACAGAGTCAAAAAGTATGCAAACATAAAAACCAACACTTAAACATTTTGGTGTAAGATTGTACCGGTATCCCGAAACTTGGTGACTGTTACCACAATTAGTGATTTACCAATTTTGCGGTATAACCATAACTTCGATAAACCGTAAAAGTGGTAAATCATAGCTCGAAACAGTGGAAGCAGCTAGAAAACTCCATGATTCTTGTTTGGGCTGGGGAGCCCAGTCGGTTAGGCATTCGCCCAGCATGAGAAAGATCCCATGTTCAGGTCCGGGCATCGCCAAAATAACTGCCGACCTATAAACGGCCCTTGCAGCCAAAAATGTCCGACGAATAATACCCCGTGCCCCCAGGAGTGCACGTTAAATAGCCTTCAAAGTCCCAACGCTGCGTACAATGTCGCCCTTAACGGTTGCTTTGGGTGTCTACTCAGGTGTCGGTTCGTCACTTGACTGTGGTTCTGTTGCCAATAGCCCTCGTGTGGGCTCTAGTGCGACGATAATTCCAGCTAAACCAGGATTCTTGTGCAACCTTGCAACAAAATCTTTAATTGTGTAACATGCGATTTCTTGCGCCTACTCGGCATAGTGGATAGCGCGTCTGAATCCCAACCAGTAGGTCACGGTTCTAACCTCGGTTGGTAAGCTCATGGATGTTTTTCTATGAGTTTGTCTGTGTGTAAAAAGAGGTCCAACCTCTTCGGAGGCTCTGGCAATCGTCTTCCATATAGACACGGCAGCAACAAGATTTCTTCACGTTTGAACTATTGTTAAACGAATCGGAATGCTCTTTTTCTTCGATATATACAAAGAATATAAGGATATTCCATTTAACTCCCCTTTAATTTCAACGACAAAAGTCTGTTCCCCTCCTCCTTTTTTTATTAGCTTGATTTTTTTTCCTCGAAATTCCTTTCCCAACAATCACGTAATGCTATAATGTATCTCGAGAACAAGAAAAAAAGTAACCCAAACAACATTGCTATTCAAATTCTTCGCGAAAGAATGATATTCGAAATTCTAATAGAAAAAAAACGCATCTTGGCCATTTCGTATGTGGCGGTTCTAAAAGTAACTCCTTTCCTCAATCGATATATACACAGGACTCAAGACATATTTCCCAAATTAGAACTGCCTCTCAGGCTTATTACCTATAACGCTAATTCAAGCAAAAAAGCCCAGCTCCTTTTGTGTCCATTAAAACAGTTATCAAATGTTTTTCAAAAAGTATATTGTGTTTCGTGCCACCAAATGTCATTACTTATATTTAATAACCATTTCTTTTTTCTCTTGAGGAGAGAGAGGGGGGATAATTGCGTTAAGAATTCAGACGATTCAAAGAGAGGACCGAACATCTTTTTTTTTTATTCTCGATCCCAACTATCCCCCCTCCCGTTCCTCTTTCATTTCATGATATAAATCAAGCTGTCGTGAAACGCGATCCGAACAAATCCGGAAAAATGCTCCGATTTCCCGTCCTGTCTGTTTCTGAAAAGTGTCCGGGGTATTAAAAATTGATTCGGTTTCCTGTTTGGAAAATGTAGAAGAATGTTGCCTGGTAATGTGTTTACTGGAAACGTAATGATTTGGGATTTTTTTTTACCCCTTCGAACTAACTCCTGGGTTGTCTATATATATGCAGATATGTATACATATACAACAGCACAGCCCCATGCGAATATGCAATGCAGCCATTTTCATTTCCTTCTTGCATGACGGATGTTGTTTCCATGTAAATCGACAAGGCGTCTCATATTAGATTATGGTTTAACGAAATGAGTTTTGCGTTTTAAACCTTTATCTACTGACTCGGTGTACCTCGGTGGCGCAATCGTTAGGATGCTAGCCTTTGGAGCTGCTGGGTTCGAATCCCGGTCAGGCATGGATGTTTGTGACCGTCAATAAATGTTGTTATTTGTCTATGTGTTTGTGTTGTTCTTTCTTTGTGTGTCTCTTTTGCTTGTAAGAAGTCTTTCTGTGTCTGTCCCACTTACAGAAAGCTTTTATAAGCGGTTCTCTGAACAAGCGCGCAAGCTGGAATATATATGTACCTACCATACTTATAAGTACCACTTTTAAGGCCACTGTTTTACTTTTCATTGTTTATTTGGAGAAAACAGGGACAAGGTGGATTTTTTTTATTGTATTGTATGGTTTTAAAAAAATTAAAGTTTACAAAGGGAAAGAAAATTCCTCAGAGAAAATTAACTTAAGTTACCGGCGCCATATCGTTATGAACTGATGGTACTTATAAGTCTCATCTAAAAATCTTTGTTTTACTCTTCATTGCTTGTTTAAGAGAAAAAAGATTTATTAATGCAGTGTTCAGTTTCAGAACATTAACGACTAAATTGGTAAATTATAGTCATTCAACAAAATTCCATTGTTGCACAGTGTAATTTAGTTCTACAAATAAAAAAGGAATAAAACAAAAATAAATTAATCAAAAAAGTGCATGCTATGTTCCAACAATTTATTTACCATATCATAGACCGGACTAGCATTTCCATTCTCTACAAATTGAAACTTATTTCAGAGATCCATAATTTTTTTTTTACAGTGGATCCCATCTCAAGTTGACTTATATGGAAACGAGCAGGCAGATAGTTTTGCCAAAGAAGGTTGTAGTCACTTCAATCCCTATCTTCTTTAGCCCATACCTTCTTAGTTCTTAGAACACCAACAATCCATTGTCAACTGAGAAATTTCGACGGAGCGGAGAATCCATCCCAGTCATCACTGGTACGCGGCAAGGAACCGGGCTCTTCACAGGTTCTCAATATTGTGACAGAGCCACCTGCACTGCGGTCCCAGATTGGCAAGTGGCCGCCTAAAATGCCTTTCGTTCTCGCAGGAAGATCTTTGCAACCTGCTCTAAATGCCATGTTCACCAGGCCTCTCCCGAACATATTTTGGAATGCGTCGGACTTTCCAGATATGATGTTTTCATATTTTCTCTTCTGGTTATCGACTTTCTCCGGATCAGCGATCGTTTGGACTTGGTCTGACAAGGTCAGACCAAGGATTAGTCACAACAACAACACAACATGAGACATAAATGACAAAATCAAAAATAACTCTAAATCAATAAAATGAGTTTAAGTGAAAGAGGAACTATGTGTATATGATTTTTTTTACATTTGTATAATAAGAATGCTCCTTCACCTCTGACTCAATAATTTTGAACTATTCATAGTGTTTTTTCTTAATTTTGTCTATTTGTACCAATTTTTCTAATTTAACTGTTTTATTAGATTCGGGAGTCAACCAGAATTTGTTAAATTTCCAATTTTTTTTGCAACATCCAGCTTAGAAAAGTAACCCATATGCTCAAAACAACAACAGTATTACTATAATAACTTTAAATCTCTATGATTTGTCACTTTCAGGCCATTTGTAAGCCATTTGCAGCCGTCTATGAACTTCTGTAAGAGAAGATTACGTTTTCTTTGGTACATGTGTTGGTATGGGATGTTTTTCTTCATGTTACATATGGAATTGATAGGAAGATCTATCATGTGTAGAAACTGAAATTAAAAACTAATGCTTCATTGAACGCTATGGGGCTCATTTATTCTTCTTTTATGAGCAATAATGTCTCTGTACCTCGAGTTATTTATTTTAATTAACATTTTAAAAGTATTAATTTTTCTGGCCACAACGCAATAGATAACTGATATTTTTACTGTAAAATATACAATTAAAATTTTTTTTTAAAGTTTAATTTCCTTCTTTCAATTCGAAAGAATTAAAGAAAAGCAAGTTTGTAAAAGTTACTGTAACAGGGAACTGCTTCCACAAACAATTTATAAACCTTAAAAACAAAATACCCAAACACAGAATTTAGCTCTAACTTAAAGTTTTAGTTACCTAAATTGCCTATTTTCATTAATTTTGTGTCTTTTAAGCTGAATAATTTTTCTCTATCGCACACTTGCAGAAATTATAGTTTGTCCTGTAAAATCTATACCAGACGGACTGACAAACACAGCCTTTATAAAAGCCTAATGTTATAAACGTATTATGGAAGTTTAAGCAACGTATATGGAATCTCATTTAAATTTTAAATGTCATCAAAGAAGATCGACATTTGACAGCTAATTTGGAGGTTGTGAAATAGATCTTTCGGAGTTATGTTAAGCAGCAAAACAGTTTAAATCGTAAAAGTTAAAAGAAACTAATTTTTTTTAGTTATATTAATTTAATTTTAATTGGGACGAAATGGAATTTTTTCACAACTTTTCGTTTTTACTTATTTTATAACTTTATTATAACCATATTATGTATACCATATAATACTTATTATAAACACTTTTGGTTTAAATAACAAAACTATATAGAAACTGTTGAATTAAGTTCAGTTCACAAAACTATTGTGGGCTGTAAAATGTATCGATTTAAAAATAGTTCTTAACTGCGATGATAACTAATGAGGTTCTTTGTGGGAAATACTGCGTGAGAAAACGTCGTTTTAACGATATCTAATTTTTATGCGAGGAAAAAAATAGAAATTCGCAATGATTTTATCCAGGTCAGAGTGTTAAGTATCCGATTTCCCAAGAGCGGAAATCTTTATTATCGTGCAAAAATCAGTGATATAAGATAACCATATCTTGTTTATTATTACGTCATATCTTCATATTAAAACAAATGGTATAACTATATGTATATTGTATAAATATTAATAAGTGACGTGCTAGTTGAAAATTACACATATCGCGACACATTGAAATAAATGAAACTCTTTTTGAGAATATAGTGTAGCAATGTATCTCGTGTCTTACGTATTTTTTTTAATAAAGTTTTAGATTAAATCTACTTTGTTTTTAGGATACGATTTAACACAGTTCATTTTGTATTCGGTATTTTTTATAACGTTTATTCATGCTTAATTCTAAGCAGGGCAGAAAAAGGAATATGGATTTCAAACTAGACTATATTATTTATTATATAAAAATATATTCGAACTCATTTTGTGAATACAAATCTATGAGTTGTTTTTTACTATAAATATATGAGTTTTTTTTTAACTCTACTGCATATTGGCTGTGATTCAGTACATTATTTTTTTTACATTACAAACATTTTTCAGGATTTTTATAGCGCCTATTGAAGCTAAGTTCTAAGCAGCCGAAATTCAGAATTTTGGATTTAAACTTAGACTATGTTATTTTAGCAAATATATTCGAATTCATTTTGTGAATACAAATATATGAATTGTTTTTTCTATACTGATTGCCTTCAATGAAAAAAAAAAAATCCGACTCATCTTCTGTACACGGAATACGTAAACAGGATCGTCAGAAAAAGGTTGGGTGTTGGCTGAGAGATTACTTTTTACAGGAGATGATAGGATTTTGGCGCCAATACGGTTCTCAACCTCTCCCCTCCCCCTCTTATATCTACTCTGCTACCGTGAAAAAAGCCCTCCCTCCCCCCCATTTCGATTTCATTAAGCCTCCTTAAAATAAATACGACTATAAAAAATAAAATAAATAAAAGGAGGAGTAACAAGGGAGAGAGGAATAAAAGAAGAAGAGAGATTGAAATATATAATCTAAAAAGAAAAAAAAAAGAAAATATAGGGGAAAAAATAAAAATCGGTGCGAGTTCTTAACGATTTCCAGGAACGTGACGCGAGTGGGGTACGACCTCAGGTGTTGGAGGAGGGGGGGGGGGGGGGAAGAAGAACACGGAGAATTTTTCGCGGGAAAAACATTTTCGGAATCACTTTCGTCGTCTGCTACTTTTCTTTTGGATGGCGAGAGAGAAAACATTAGTCGCGACATTACACTTTTCAATAAGTGCCAATCGATGGCCATAAAGAGGGGGAGGGGGGGGTATGTGCCCCTTCCCCCCGTTATTCAAAATGATGTCTCATTCTCCGAATTTGAAAGGAAGGAGCGAGATGTTGAGGTGACGCCATCTTTGGTCATCGCAGAGTGTCCGAATTTTAGTAGTTTTGGTTTGAATTAATGTCGCATTAGAGATGTACTCGGGTGCTGTAACGGGTGCGGGATCGATTCACGCCTTCGCCTGGGTGTACTTTCCTTTCTCTGTGACAGTAAAAAAACCTTTCTGCGTCTGTCTTACTTGACAAAGGCCTGTATAAGCGGGTCTCCGATCAAGCACACAAGCCGGAATGTATATATGTATCTACCCTGTACCCCCTGTACCCTGATGTACTTGGACTAATAATAGCAGATATCGTAGTTTTAAATAAATTCCGAGAGGCAAGGACAAATCTGAGCGGGCATCCAACGCAGTCTAAAAAAAGTTATTTGCCGAATCAGGACTTAGTAACACAATAGCCTAATGCACATCGTGCACAGAGTTGTTAATTAGTAGTGCTTTATTTTCCTGCACTATTTGTTTATAAGAAGGCTGGAAATTTCCAATTATCTTTATTTTTTACAATATATTACTTTAATATGCGTCACTAGAGATGAAATAGATCCTTAAATCAATAGCCAATAATCAACAAATATCATTTCAAAATCTACTATAACTCCTTTGTTGCCTTCCGAATTTTAGTAAAAGTAAAATCTCTTATTTAATTAAAAATTGATTAATATTTAGTGCAAGCATCTCAGTAAAGCCGTAAGAATCCGATAAAGTTTGTTGACATCTTTGGTGCTGTCACTTAACTGTTTAACTGGTCATAAGAAATCGTAGATTAAATATAATATTATATTCAAAACCCACATGGCTATTCATACCAGCAACATAGGTGTAAATAACGAAAGAAAAAAAAGTTAAGATCCTTAGGGAGAAATATTCATGGTTTAAACTTGTACGAGTATTCTTTAAAAAAAAATAATAATACAAAAAAAACCCCTCGCTGAATTTTTAGTATTTTTTATATTTATATAAAAAGTATTTCGGTCTTAGTTTTTGATCTAAAAAACTATTTGCATAAGACATAGGACCCTTGATATTAGTAGCCTTGTTTTGGATGAAAATGCCTTCTACTTGAGTCATTGATTAGAACGGAACCTTTAATGGAATTTAAACTGCAAAAAATAAAAGTGTAAATTTAATCACTTTTTTTTTCTCTTGGTATTAAATTTGAAACCAACAATCAAATTATATACTTGTTCTAGATTTGAAGTAGAGATACTTTTTGTATCTTTATTTGAAGCCGATACGTAAGTATTTTTTGAATAAAAACGTAAATGGTCATCAAAAAGTCATTAGTTTCCAAGGCTTTTAGATTAAAAAAAGACCGGATTGTATAAATGTTTCGTGCTGTTTGACACTGGAAAGAAATGCGATGTGAAATTTAAATGTAAGTTAAGGAATTTCGACACACTAATTCTGTCTTTTTTTTTGTAAAAAAGAACCAATTTATTTAATAAAAGAATTTTAATGATTTAGGAAAAACGGACTGTTTGGGGTTGGACTGTATGTAAATTCTCAAATCCTATATTTTTAATGAAATAAAAGTATTTTTCATGTTATTAGATACATAATAAATCCAAAAGTAAGTAACTAAGGTATCAGTACGGAACAAGAATCACGGGTTTGAATTAAAAAAAAACACCAATGTGTACTAATTGAATTTTTTAATAATGAAGTTATCCTTAAGTTATAAAGTATACAGTGGTGGAAATTGATTTATGAACTGGCAGTTTTTTAACAGTATTTCTTTATTAAATGCGTTTTTATCGATTTAAATTTCATACACTATACAGGCTTTGTATTATAAATTATATCCGTAAATAAAATTGTATATAATTTCGCAAAAAAATTATTTTGTTGATATTTTAGTTTTAGCATAGGGAAATTGATTTATGAACTTTTACATTCAATATCAATTAATAATTACTAAAACTATTTTTTTTCGTTATTGCTTCCTTGATTTGTATTTTCATAGACAACACGAAACTTTGGGTGAAGCAATTTCCAGTTTTTAATGATTAAGTCCTTCTATTCCATAACTGATACACACTCCATTGACACCATACTTTATTTGAGTAAATTATTCATACCAATTGATCTCAGACATTATTCTTTGGGTTTAAGTCATGGCTATTGGCAGTATGATCTAAATGAACAACATTTTGTACGTTAAAACAGTCTACCATTTCGTTTGAAATGTGGATACTTGCATTATCATGCATAAAAATATAATCAAAAGTATACTTTTGCCACGCAAAAAGGAATCAAAGAATTTTTTTAGAACTAATCTGCAATAAAGTGATGTTTGTCAGCCCTTTAGAAACAAAACCTTGTTTCTTCAATCATAAGATATCGTTGCCCAAACCATCAAACTTCCACCACTAACATTTCCGCCGAAGACAGATCTTGGCTATCTTCGAAGATCCTTTCAATAACAGTTTAAACCATCACGTCCATCCAAATTGATTTTTTTTCATCAGCAAACTTCTCTTTTTTCCCATTTCTCTCAATACACCCCCACCCAATCCATTTTCATGAAGTTATGACCATATTTTAATAGCCTGTTTTATGGTGAAGAGGCAGCTTTGGGACAGCCTTCATTTTGGAACATTTCAAGTTCGACGACGATATCAATATTTGTCCTACTCTTCTGGGAGTTACAGGAAGTGATAGTTCATAACAAATTCGTCCTGTAATGCACAAATGCAGGCATAAATGGTAACTTTTTGGGATGCAAGTCCAATAATCGTGCTTTTGTGCCTCGTCCCACGAGGGTTACACCTTTTTTATTGATGGTTTTTGCCCCAGTCAGAATGATTATTCAAATATTTATGAATTATATTTATTGATCGTATAATTAATAAGCTGATTTCTCTTATAGATTTGTTACAATATTATATAAGGGTCATTTTTTACCTTTTTGGCTTCAGGCAGTCCTGCAAGCTTTCCTATTTAGTAAAATGGGAATAAAACATATAAATTTCAAGAAAGTTGGCTCTAATCTTATTTATAAGCAATGATAGTAAGCTCCCGTGAAGTTCAAATTAAGAACTAGTTAAAATATTTGGTATCTGGGTTCAAAATAAATTTGAGTTCATAAATCAATTTCCACCATTTGACATGCTTAAAAACTAAAAATAGATATATTTTTATTAAATATCATTTTTTGAAAAAAATTATGTGTGAAAATCCTTTATTATACTCTGAATATACAACACACAAAGTTCGAATTGTGAGCACTTAATACAAAGCGATATCTGGTGAAAAGAATGTTAGTTCATAAATCAATTTCCACCACTGTATAGTTTTATATCATAAAGGATCATATCATATCAATTGTTAAACAACTTATAATTCCTTTTTTGGGATTTGTACACTTAGCAGTGGGATTAACCAACTTTGATGGTCTTTGGCTTCTTGGTCATTAATTTTGTATTTGTAACTATAAATTTATGCTTAAGGTAGGCGAATACCCAAAATTCTCCAAAATTCTAAAATTTTTACTATTACTTCAATCTTCTCCAAATTTGGCATTTTGAATGAAATATATAGTGACCAATGCTATTTCGGCATTTTTTTATTTAAATATTTTTTTATTATTTTAAACGGTGTTTTTCAGCTAAAAAAGGAGGTTTACGCTAACAAGTCTTCCACATTGAATTGTCCCTCTATAAACATTAATTATGTGTTAAATTCTTCGTTTTGAACTGATACATGCAATGACCCTCTAGAGTTACATACAAATTAAGTTATTAAGGAAAATGTTATGAATTATGTGTTAAATTCTTCGTTTTGAACTGATACATGCAATGACCCTCTAGATATACATACAAATTAAGTTATTAATTTGTTAAGTTATTAGTTTGTTTTGTACAATTTTCATTTGCGTTGATTAGATTTGTCTTAATCGTGTGTGAGTGTATTATTATAGTAATGTTTGTTGTAATTGGTGCCTTATTATTTAGTTAATCACCTCCTAGTATAGTATAAACTTAAAAGTAAAATCACTTTTATCTTTCCAATTGCTAAAAATAGAGGTGCAACATTATACTCTTACGACATTAGTAACTATTCAAGTTACTCTATAGCATAAGTTTCAAATAAAAGTATCACAACAATCACATACACAAACTATCCAAGGACATTTATCATTTCCAATGTTTTTAAACATAAGTTTGTTGCCAGTTCTCTCAGGAAATATTCACTTTAATTTCAAATGTAATTTTCTCAAAAACCAGAACACGAAAAGCAAATGGTTTCACTGCTTGTCATCCACTCTGTTTCGATTTAATTAGTAGCGTTTAGAATGAAAACGAAACAAAAGAAATAGTAATTATTATTGCTTTCTGCTTTGCAGAAAAAAAGGAATTAGCCATTTTTTATACTTAGTTTGAGTCCCGCCTTCTCATAGTATATCATTAAATAATTTAAAAATAAAAAGTTGCATTTTTTTTCTCTTCATTCTTAGCTTATTTCTGATTTCATTTACAGTTCTAGATCCGTGGAAAAGAATTCTCGGAATAATTATTCCAATCAATATTTTTTTCCCGCTTATTTTGTAAAGATTTTTTTCTTGCGTATTTTTTCCATTGATTTCCAATCCAATTTTGGTAATCCAAATGAAATGAAAAATTATGTTTCCCTTTTCCAAGTGCTTAATTCTTTTTTTTTTTTTGTAATCTTTTTTCGAGAAAAGCCTCAGGTTACCGAAAACTTGAGGTTGGCTTTTGATATATGCCAATAAGTGTTTTAAAAAAATCTCTTAACTGGGATGTCAAGCTTTAATAAAGGGCTTGGAGTCGAGTGTCTAGTAAAAATGTGTTCTTCTTTCTAAGTTTAAGAATTTGTTATGTAATTCGTTCTTTTATTTAATAAAGGAAATTCAAGTACGTTGAAACAGTTGTTTGATTTTTTTAAAAAATTAAACATGGAATAAATAATCAATAAAATATAAAACTACTTAGTTGATTATAAGTTACAAATACAAATTTGAAGTAATAACTAAGTTGCTTAATATTTGTCCGTAACTAAAAATCTTACTTCTATAATAACAATTTCTGACATACTATGTGTGTGTTTTTTAAAAAAATAATTTGCATGAATATTGAAATAATAAAAATTCCGAATTTATATGAATTTAACCCTTATTTAAATTTAAACTCTCCAAGTGCTTTTTGTTCTCTTTTATGACCAAAAGTATATTTAATGCTGTAAATAACAATTCATCCTTTAAAATTAATGTTTCATAAATAATTTTATGGCATTAGCTAAAAATTAAATCACAATGTTAAACTAAATATTAACCTTCATTACTACTCCTACATTTTGAAGTCTTATTTTGAAAAAGAGACACATTATTGATGTTACATAATGTACATAATTCCATACATTTCCCCTTCTACATGACTTCGGGGTTCATTCATTTAATGGATCCTTCCACCTGGGAAGTTCAATATTTTTTAAAAATTAAAACAAAGATAATCATTTTAAGAAATACAATCTTTATAAAATTCACCCGAGAAATCTCTAGCAAATCATACGCTCCAGGACCTTTAATTTAGAAAAGCGTGTTTGCTTTAGAAAATGATCGAGGAATAAGTATTATTTGGTAGAATATCAATTTCAAATGAAGACACTCGGCAAACATGCATAAAACAAAACGAATTACCCAAAAACTGCAATTATTGAAATCAAACCCTATCATAGAACCCCATAAAAGAGATTCTTCATTTTCGCTAAGAGTGATTCAATTAATACACGAAGAGCTCTTATAAAAAGAAATGCAAACAACGATTAGTTGTTGAATAAAACGACCGCAAGGGTGCGCTTTTTCCGATTAAAATTTCTTCAAGGATTTAAATATAGAATGATATGATTTATTTTAAAATCTCACAGGTATAATAATGTAAGTCTTTGATGGGCATGTTTTACGTCTGAGTCACGAGTGGCAACAATTCCAGCGGTAATGTTTTGTTCTTTGGGAATTACATTTGTTTTGGTGATAGTTTGATTTTATTACATCAATTAAATATGAAGAAGTTCTACAAGAACTAAAATGGCCTGCTCTCCTGTTTCTTAAATACTTAAATTCTTATCGGGAAACAACTAGGTTCGTAAAGTAAGTGTCATCTTCAAAAGTTTCAACATAAAATATAAAACTTATACACTACACATTAGAATAATTTCAATTAACATTTGGAATAAATTCCACTAAACACAGCATCCAGCTAAAGTTTAAACTTCTTAAAGCCAAAATCAACTATTTTCATTAATTTTCTATCACAAATAAAATTAATATTTTTTATCGTCTGCTTAATTTATTTGTAGCTATTTATTCGAATAACTAAATATTTATTTATAACAAAATACATGAAACTACTAAAAAATGCTATCATAGTAATAAATGTATATTTTTAATTTTTCTGAGGTCATAGCTTTCTAACTAAAACAGGTTTTTTAAGATCGGATGGATACAACCGATTTTGGAAGGGGGTACGGACAGATGGACGGACATCGATCGCATGGCAAAACCTACTTTTTCCTTTTTTAATTCTTTCGAATTAAAAAAAGAAAAGTAGGCTAAAAATGTTGAAATCGCTGCAATATAAAATCTTTGCGGTTTTTTTCCTCGCATGGAGAGTAAAACGGAAGCAACAAATGAAATCGCAGAAAAAATAGATAGAATGAAAACCAGAAACCTACGTCGCTGAAACAATCCAATTCAATTTTATAAAGGGGCTGGGGAGCCCAGTCGGTTAAGCACTCGCTTAGCATGCGGAAGGTCCCAGGTTCGGGTCCGGGCATCGCTAACATAGCTGCCGACCTATAAACGGCCCGTGCAGCCAAAAATGTCCGACGAATAATACCCCGTGTAAGGGAGTGCACGTAAAATATCCTTCAAAGTCCTAACGCTGCGTACGATGTCGCCCTTAACGGTTGCGTTGGGTGCCGATTCAGGTGTTGGCTCGTCACCTGACTGTGGTTCTAAAATACGACGCCCGTCGCCAATAGCCCTCGTGTAGCTCTAGTGCGACGATAATTCAAACCTAACCTAATCAATTTTATAAAAATTTAAAGCTGTTTAAAGTAACGATGCTTTACTACTTTATGAAATTAAAATGGGAGGATATTGTTAAAGTTACGTATGTTTTAACATTTACAATTAATCTTTTAGGCTTATTAGCGACCTCATATTTTTGTACTCAAATCTACAAGTAAACTGAATACCGATAATCTTAGACTTACACGTGTTTGTCTTGTAAAGTGTAAATATTCGCTTTAGGGCTTTGTAACTTTGTTAAATTATGATTACGAAAGAATGTTTTGAGAAGGAATTGTATTTGGATTAGGAATAGATTTTCGTTTATTATTAAAATGTTTCGACTAAGTACACAGACCTTGCGAATTGATACAATGACTAAAAATTAATAATAAAATATTTTTATTACGTAATTATGATGTAATTTTAGAATAATTTGTTTGAATTGATTTCTTATTCTTCCTATGTGAAATGAAATAAAGCATTAAAGCATTGAACTTCATATTGACTAAAATGCAAAGCGTCAGTTTTTATTTGCAAATATTATTTTTTTTGTAATACATGGAATATGTTTGAAATAAAGAAAAGCATACACATTGAAAATGAGAGTTTTTCATTTTTTGATATGATACAAATCGTACTCTCATTTTGTTATAATCTGATTTTATGCTTAGCAAATCTTTAATAAAAGAACGTATGTATTTGCAGAAGTGTTAAAGTTAGTTTATCTAGCTATTATGAATTGAAAGACTTATTTAAGTAGCTATATTTAAATTACAAATCACCATTGCGCTTTTTTCTAAAACATTAAAAAAAATTGCGATTTTTTACATTACTTTTTATGGAAACAAACATTATATTTGGAATGAAACATTACTTTAGGCTAATGAATATTAGTTTTTTTTATGTAACTCAAAAATTGCAGAGCTCACGCAAGAGTACATCTCAATGCCACATTCACAGATCCCCCAACAAATCAAAAAGAAATATACGAGTGAAAGTTGCAAAGTTAGCAAAGTATAATCTTAAAAGTTAAATTATGACTAATTATCCAAATAAGACACAAATTTTTTTACTTGCCCCCTTTTATAGAATACGTCATTTCGGGTTCATACGTTAACACAAAGCGATTAAAACTTGTTTTCCTGTTCACACTTTCTCAGGAAATACCATTTGAATAAATGTCCCTGGACCTGTCTCCTAACTATTTCCGGATACCCCATTTACTTGCCGTCTTTAAAAAGTAAAAAAGTAAAATTTCTCTTCCATTTGGGGCACTTAAGCAGCCGTTAGAGCGATCCGCCAAGTGAGCGTCTTTTACCTCGCAACTTTTCATAATAACAATTACGATAATAATAATCACACGACGCACCGCTCTTCGGCCGGCAAACGATAGTTTGAGTTAGAGATGTCAAAGAAGGAAGTGGCAGTTCCCTCTCACGTGTTCTTCAAATTAAGAATATGCTTAGCAACTGTCGATATAAAGCTTTTGTTACGAAATATTTTAAGAAGAAAAGAAGTACAGTCTATTTTAAAAATACAAAGGCTGAATAAAGGCCTAAATAAGAAGTACGGATAGTAACAATAAATTTGTTACTTGTGAATGAACTTCAAGGAAAGGAACCTCGATAACTATTTTCTTCTTTTAATAAGTACTAGGGCTGGGGAGCCCAGTCGGTTAAGCACTCGCTTAGCATGCGGAAGGCCCCAGGTTCGGGTCCGGGCATCGCCAAAATAGCTGCCGACCTATAAACGGCCCGTGCAGCCAAAAATGTCCGACGAATAATACCCCGTGTAAGGGAGTGCACGTAAAATATCCTTCAAAGTCCTAACGCTGCGTACGATGTCGCCCTTAACGGTTGCGTTGGGTGCCTATTCAGGTGTTGGCTCGTCACCTGACTGTGGTTCTAAAATACGACACCCGTCGCCAATAGCCCTCGTGTAGCTCCAGTGCGACGATAATTCAAACCTAAATTTAATAAGTACTTTTATAGACTGAAATAGGTTGCAGTAGAAAAAAATATAAATTTTATAATTAATCTTCAAAGTTTATGATGATTTTAGAAATAATTTTGTAGTTCGAAAATAGCCCAGAAAAGGGCAGAAAACCGCCAGTAACAATAGAAATATTGTTAACAGATGCTTTTAAGTGGATATATTTTTTTAAAACGAAACTAAGTTAACAAATGCTTACGTATGGAGAAAGTAAATAGAGTATTTCATGACTATCATCCACAATCTTTTAATTATTTTTTCCAAACTTACTGGCATAGGTATTGATGCATCCCCTGTAGGTATTGATACGTCCAAGTTTGTGCATCTTTAAAAAAAATGTCTCTAAGTTAAGTAGAGAGTTTAGCATAAACTGATAAGCACAACAATGCTTCACAGTATATTAAATTAAATTTCGAATACAATATCAAAGTTTTAATACACACAAACGTAGGACTTATCAATACGTAAGCATACCAACAATTTTGGAAACAATGTGCAGACAATTGGAAATGCTAGTATGAAGAACTTTATATAATTTCTCTATAAATAAGCATTGGGGAAGTAAGTTACGTTTTCGGAAATTTATGGAAATCCCTTGGAAACTACTACGCCGAAATATGAAAGCGTTTAGATTAGTTGGGATTCACAAAAACAATTTGGTGACATTTAAAAAAAGTTTCTTTTTTTCAGCCATCTCATGTAAATTTCATAGTTCTTACTGAATGAAATTTCTTTTTCATTTTGATGGACAAAAACAACAAAACAACTGCTCTCTGAAACCATTCCATCTCTTAACAAACCCAACTTTTCAAGATGTTCCAAGGGGCAATTAAAATCTCACCCCCCTACAAAAGCCCGCGAGAAGAAACGTTCGCTTCACAGGGAAGGAAATCGTCTTTCTTAAAAAGGGGGAGACCAGGTGAAAAGGGGGTTTTCTTTTGAGTGGACCCCATAGAGTTAAGAAGGAGATAGAGATGTTTCTAGTCAAAAAGAAATGCGAAAAATGGTTTCGCAAGTGAAGCCATTGATCGCTTTTTAGTAAGCCCAAATAAACTCTCTTGGCGTTGCTATTTGGCGTCGTTTTGTAGTGAGGTTTGCACAGTCTTATTAAACCGAAGACATTTTTTGACTATCCTTGTAAGAACTACAATTCTTCTTCTTCATTGACACTTCAGTCTGCTACAAAAAAAGCCGTTTACCAAGTCTCCTCCATCTGACTCTGTATGGTACGGTACATATATTTTCCAGCTTGTGTGCTTGTTCAGAGAACCGCTTATAAGCTTTCGTCAAGTGAGACAGACACAGAAAGAACATTAACAGTCACAAAGACAGGAATAACACATAGACAAATAACAACATTTATTGACGGTCACAAACATCCATGCCTGACCGGGATTCGAACCCGACCCCAGCAGCTCCAAAGGCTAGCGTCCTAACGATTGCGCCACCATAAGGCTTCTGACTCTGCCCCTTGCAATGGCCTTCCGAAAAACTATAATTAAAACGCAATTTTCTTACCTGTTATGGGATTTACTGAAATCGTATGTAAATTCAGATGTCATACGTTATAATTTTTCATGAGCTCTTTTTAACCATCTAATAAAACTACACTGTTAAAAATTTCGGCGCAAAATTGCACGGTTATCTAGAAACTTTCTAGCTGCCACCACTATTTGGAGCTTGAATTTACCAATTTTGTGGTAAAACCGTAACTTGGATACATCACAAAAGTGACGAATCAACGCTCCAAAAAGTGGTGGCGGCTAAAATTTAAGGTGCAATAGTTGAGCCGAAATATTTAACAGTGTATAATTACGACATATTCTTCTTACCAGCAAAGGGAATTACTACCATCTTGGCGAAAATTCATATATTGCGCTACAGCTTGCAACAGTGTGAATAGTCATTTTTTGATTTTTAATTCGCGCTTTTTAATTAATAAAATAATGCATTTCAGCATGAACTAACATTGCGTCAGCTGTTTACTTTAGGCTTCAAACCGACTTTTTAACTCTCGATATATAACCCATGACTTTAACGCATGTTTACTACTTGTTTGGGAAATTATTACCATCTGGTATAAATTCAGATCTCATGTTGCCAGCTTACTACTGCGCAAACAATTATTTTTAGATTGAAGAAATTAAATGATGCGTTGCAGCATGAACTAACATTGAAGTGAGCGGTTAGTTTGGGCCTACCAGGGCTGCTTGGCGACTTTCTGACTTCATTTCTCGCCAAGCATCTCCACTTTCTTCTCAACTTCCCCCGTCAAAGGACCGTGAAGATGCGGACGCTCGTTACACACGCTTATCATTAACGCTCGCCTTTCCCTAATTAGAGGTTCAAGCTGTCAGGTGCACACAGAGAGAGGGCGCAAACCGCAGACTATTGTAATTATATGTGATTCGGGGGTTTTAATAGGGGGGCGCTGGCGACGAGGGGTCTTTTTGATGGCACCCACCTTCTTATTATGTCAAAGGGGGGCTTTGGGTAGGGTGTCATAAGGTTTAAGAGGGGGGGGGGGAGGGATGTTGGGATTTCTTTATTGAAATATTGTATTAAATATTTGACAAGGGGGAGGGAAGATTTTTTTGAAGAGGAGATTTGGAAATAAGGTGAAGGTGTATTTAGTAAGGTAATCACGTTGCAATGATACTGTTAGATGTGTATTATTTTATTTGTCAAGTTGGATAAGGACACTGTTAGAAGCCTATTTTGGAATGTATGAAAAACTATTAATGTATCATAGTACAAAAATGATTTATAATGATCCTCTGTAAAAAATTCATAATATTGTTTTCTATTGTATTCATAATATTTTACAATATAATTTAACAGAAGATTCGCAAACGTGATTAATTCGCACCTTGCTCTGAAAAGTGGCGTATGGGAAAAATATGACTTTTTTTGGGTTTAAGTATAAAATATTAAAAAAATATGAAGATATAGCGGTCGAATCAAATTCAAATAATTAGTTTAATAGTTGAGATAATTAAGAATTTTTTTTCCGATGAAATGCAATAGAAAAGGTAAATTTCAAGCGGATTCTTTTTAAAAAGGATTTTCTTTGCCTATACACTAGTTTTTCCCATTTGGTGGAAACTTCATATTCATAAAACTTTTACTAAGAATATATCTTTTAACAAAGCACAAACAAAAACGATACAAAAATATTCAAAATAATCTTAATAAAAAGCAAGACCTGAATAAAAAGGCGACAACAACAAAGTAATATTCAATTTAGATTGCGTATGTGGTTTACGTAATAAAAAAGTAAAACCAAACATGTTCGAAGCAATTAATTACATCTTTGCTACTCAGCATGTTGAATGAATCTGTAAAGTTTTCCGTAGACATTCAACGCTAATCATGATAATTGCTATGTTCTTTATTAAAGCAGTCCTATTTTTTCACCTTTGGAAATGTATAGCAAGATATGAATAAAAAGGCAACAACTAAGTTAACTATTTAATTTAGACTACGTATGTTATTTACGTATAATAGAGTATAAAACCAAACATGTTCGAAGTAAGGAATTGCATCTTTGCATCTCTGCATATGTAGAATGAATCTGTAAAAGTCGTTTTACCTTTCGTGTCTCCATATAGTAAGAAAGCCAACTACAGGGTTACTTTTGGTAGGGGCAGGTGAATATTATTCGGATAATTAATATATTCCGGTTTATGTGCTTGAGAAGAGACCCGCTTATGAAGCCTTCATCAAGTAGGAAAGACACAGAAAGAATTTTTACTGTCACGGAGAAAGGGATATACACCCAGGGCAAAGGCGGGAATCGAACCCGCACAAGATACAGCTCGCAGACTGCCAGCGTAATGGTCCAAACCAAACGAACACCCGGACCCCACAACTAAGGTAACTATTTAATTTAGATTACGCATGTGGTTTACGTATAAAAAAGTAAAACCATTTATGTTCGAGGCAAGGAATTGCCTCTTTGCTATTCTGCATATGTCGAGAGAATCTGTAAAAGTCGTTTTACCTTTCATGTCTCCATATAGTAAGAAAGCCAATCACCAGGTTACTTTTGGTAGGGGGTAGGTGAATATTATTCCGGTTAATTAATATATTCCAGTTTATGTGCTAGAGAAGAGACCCGCTTATGAAGCCTTCATCAAGTAGGACGGACCAATAAAGAATTTTTACTGTCACGGAGAAAGGAATATACACCCAGGGCGAAAGCGGGAATCGAACCCGCACAACATACAGCTCGCAGACTGCTAGCGTAACGGTCCAAACCAACCGACCATCTGGGCCCCACAACTAAGGTAACCACTTAATTTAGATTACGTATGTGACTTACGTATAAGAAAGTAAAACCATTTATGTTCGAAGCAAGGAATTGCATCTTTGCTACTCTGCATATGTCGAGGGAATCTGTAAAAGTCGTTTTACCTTTCATGTCTCCATATAGTAAGAAAGCCAACCACCAGGACACTTTTGGTTTCATGAATGGGCGAGGGAAGAGTAGGTACACATATATCCCGACCTGTGTGCTTGATCAGAGAACCGCTTATAAACCTTCGTCAAGTAAGACAGTCACAACACACACATAAGTGACATATGCTGCAATCTATCACCACCTCCGCAATTTAGACATGTCCCTGAAAGGGAGCACTTTTAGTTTCATGAAGTCGATTGGTTTGAAAGAATACACTTTCATTTCTTATAAATCAGTTTTTTTTGCAATAAAAAAGTATTTTCAGTCATTTGTCTCTTAGAGTCAGTCTAAATTGAAATGGTTTTCGGAAATTAAAGTAGCACTAGAGCTACGCATATTTACAGCGCAACTTTATCTTTCTTAGCCGATGTTCTTCGAGGAGCAGATTAGCGGTTCGGAATTACGTGACGTTAATTCAGATGTGTGACGTTAATTGAACCAGACCGAAGTACAGTAGATCTCGTTATTTTACCAGGATTCTAAATCATCAGGCATATTTGGCTGTCCTGGCATATTGTGGTGCATCCAGGCATACTTGAAAAATGTTGCATTTTGCGTTAAAGATTATTTCTTTATAATTCTCCAGGGGGCCCGGTTGCCCGAGTGGTTTGGACCATTACGCTAGCATTCTGCGCGTTGTAACGGGTGCGGTTTCGATTCCCGCCTTCGCCCTGGGTGTACTTTCTTTCTGTGTGACAGTAAAAATTCCTTCTGTGTCTGTCTTACTTGACGAAGGCTTATAAAGCGGGTCTCTGATTAAGCGCACAAGCTGGAATATATATGTATCTACCCTACCCTATAATTCTCCTCGTTTTTAACATAAATACAGTAATTTAAATATGTAATACTTAAAATCATTATTCTATGACAATTTCTGAATTGAAACCAGATCCAAATGATTTGGATAATCTGACTTCTACTGCACATCAAGAATCACATCAATCCAAAATTTCTGTTTTAATATAAAAAAAAATACAATAACTCCAAAAACACCAACAAAACCAGTCTCGCCCTATTTCATCTTCCCCAACACAAGACGTCTCTGCCATGCCCCAATTCCCATCTACAAGGGATATAAGTGGCGTTTGGCGATGTCTTAATGCTCTTTGGCAGATCCCCATATCGATCGCCAAGATCTGTTGGCCCCATAGAGTAAGGTGCTGCTTGGTGAAAACTAATGTTAAAACTGGGTTGTCAAATAAAGCCATTGATCGCTTTGTAGTAAGCCCAAATAAACGTTCTTGGCGGATTATTTGGCGCTATTTCAAAGTTGAGCTTGTATAAACCCATAGAGATCATAGTTAAAGTATAAGAGTGGAGGATCAAGTGACCTCCAATGCTAACGACGGGACGCGCATGGAGAGCAAAATTGGTAGGGTATGGGTCCAGTGTTGCCAAGACTTTAAGGAGAAAAGTTCTACGAAAAAATAAAATGTTATTCTAAAATGTAAGAAAATATATTATTAAAATATTAGAAAAGCGTTACAAGATTTTTTTAAAAGTTACTAAAACTATTCCAAAATGCAGCTAGTATTGATATGGTATTTTATTTTTGTAATTTTAGTTTTTCGAATTAAATGTTATTTTTTCGTAGCACTTTTCTCCTGAAAGTGTTGGCAACACTGGCCCCATACCCTACCAATTTTGCCCTCCCTGAGCGCCCCGTTGTTAGCATTGGATGTCACGGATCCTCCACTCTAATACTTTAACTATGATCTCTATGACCTTACTGCATCAACTTGGAGATTTTTTTTGAATCTCTAATAAAAGTATAATTAGAACGTATTTTTCTTAACTATGAAGGGAATTACTAACATCTTGTGTAAATTCAGACCTCGTGCTGTAGTTTTACAAGGGGAATGTTTCTTGTGATGGCAGACTCTCCGAATCACGATTTCATTGGCTTCGGTTTCAATTCACGAACAGAATGCGGAACTAGAAGAAAAGGAATTTTTCGTTCTATGAGAGATTTTTTGCAACCAACAGCACAGAAATAAGTTGGCACTAAAAAATAACATAAAAAATATTCTTAGAAAACGCACTTTCGAACACCAAAATAAAAGTAATTCGAGAAAAATAAAAAAATAAAAAGATTGCGGAGCTGTTGCCAGATCCGACGTAAAACAACACCATTACGCAAATAGTTATTATTTTAATTCTAATCAAGGTATTTTAAAAAAATAAAAAGATGCGTAACACATTGAAATAACATTGGTGAGATCTTTCTTTGGGTTTACTAGGGCTACTTGGCGAATTTCTGACGGCTTCACTCTTTTTTCTCGCCAAGCAATTTTATCTTCTTAGCTCCATGGTTGGCTCCAACAGGTCTCGAGACCTTTTCCTCCCCCTCCTTCTGGGAAAGTCGTTTGGGACAATCTTATCTGAGGAGATGGAATTATCCTTCAATAAAGTGTGAGGACAAATACTTCGGGTCTTTTGGAGTGGAGGTTGTTTAATAAATTGATTGAAGGTCAAGAGTTTTCTTTTGTGAGCTGAAGGGTAGACATATCTATGGTCTAGTCGAAGAGTCTTGTCTGGTTTTTATAGGTGATAATGTGGTATGGGCTTTTGTTAAGTTTTAAAGTTAGATTTATTTGTGGGGCAGTGTTTGAGTAAAATACCCTGGTACATTTCAGATGGGTATCGTAAGGTGGGATACTCCTTTAAAATATCAATTTAGTAAAAGACACATTTTTAGGGTATAACCACAAATAAAAAAATTCATTAAAAAACTATAATATCTATATCATTTTAGGGGTAGGGGGTAGGAGGAACATATATATTCCTGCTTATGTGCTTGATCAACGACCCTCTTATAAAGCCTTCGTCAAGTAAGACAGACACAGAAAGAGTTTTTACTGTCACAGGGAAAAGAATATACACCCAGGGCAAAGGCGTGAATCGAACCCGCACCCGTTACAGCGCCAGGCTGCTAGCGGCGTAGCGTCAAAACCACTCGGTCATCCAAGCCCCACATCATCTTATTGAGTTACCTTTGACCAACATTATCTAAATTTATGTATTAGAAACTATACTTGCATAATTACTACTTCTTCAAAACTTCATCACTGGTTACCTAACTACACTTCTACTTTTATCGGTGACCGAGCCTTATTCTATATTTTCAGTCTTCAATCGTTTGCTTATGTTGGACTTGTCTCCGATGATCTACTTTCAAAACACATTTTTAAATAAAACATCTAATGAAAAGTTTAAAAAAAATCCCAACCTTCATATAAACTTACTCAGTTACCATTTACCATTATTATTTCAATTATTCATAAAAAAAAACCCTAGAAAACTGCATCACAAACTACATTTCTACTATAATCTTCGACCGAGTCCTTCTTTTAAAACCCATTTTTAACGAAAGCTACTTATAAGTAGGTTTTTTAAAAATCCATTAATCAATATTCCGATAAACTTATTCAGTTACATTTTACCAATATTAATTCAATTTATAAATTAGGAAATATATTTTTATAAATAAACTACTCCTCAAAACTGCACTACCGGTTTCTTAATTACATTTCTACTTTTATCGTCGACTGAGCCTTATTCCATATTTTCAGTTCCGCAATCGTTTGCTTTAATTGCACTTGTATCTGAGGAGCTGCTTTCAAAACATATTTTTAAATGTAACCATCTAATGAAAAGTTATTTTTTTTTAAAAATCCCAACTTCATATAAACTTACTCAGTTACCATTATTATTTCAATTATTCATGAAAAAAAAATCCTTTAAAAATGCATCACAAACTACATTTCTACTTTTATCTTCGACCGAGTCCTTCTTTTAAGACACATTTTTAACTAAAGCTACTTATTAGTAGTTTTTTTTAAAAAAAAATCCATTAATCAATATTCTTAAACTTATTCAGGTATATTTTACCAATATTATTTCAATTTATATATTAGGAAATATATTTATATAAATAAACTACTCCTCAAAACTGGTTTCCTAACTACATTTCTACTTTTATCATCGACCGAGCCTTATTCCATATTTTCAGTTCCGTAATCGTTTGCTTAAATTGCACTTGTCTCTGCGGAACTGCTTTCAAAACACATTTTTAAATGTAACCGTCTAATGAAAAGTTTTTTTTTTATTTTTAAATCCCATCTTCATATAAACTTACTCAGTTACCATTATTATTTCAATTATTTATGGGGAAAAAATCCTTCAAAACTGCATCACAAACTACGTTTCTACTTTTATTTTCAACCGAGTCCTTCTTTTAAGACACATTTTCAGCTATAGCCAATTATTAATTGTTTAAAAAAAATTAAAATTCCTTTAAACTTATTCAGTTACATTTTACCAATATTATTTCAATTTATGTATTAGGAAATATATTTTTATAAATAAACTACTCCTCAAAACTTCACTACCGGTTTCCTAACTACATTTCTACTTTTATCGTCGCCCGAGCCTTATTCCATATTCTCAGTTCCGTGACGCACGCTGCCATGACTGAAATTCCATATGAGGGAAGGGCCCGAAAGAGATATGGGTATTTTAATATATCTATATTTCATTGGCAGGGAAATCCTGTGAGAAATATTTTCTTCCTCGAACCGAGTAAAGTTGTTTCCACGTTTCCGAACACGGACTCTAAAGAAAGAAATGGATGTTTCCTTTATCATGTTCTCTGAAAGTAAAGGACGAAATTTCGACTACTTTTATATACATGTATGTTTTTTTTCTCTAATGGATGGGGCTGCAATATTGGCGGTCAAGCCTTTGCAGACTTGACATTTTCCCCAGAACTGAGAGCCATTTTTTCGTGGCAACATCTAGTAGACTCTCGCTACCAATTTAGACGCGCAGATTACAATGAATCTGAGCCCTTTGTGGATGTAAAGTATACCGAGATTTAATTTTGCCGAGAGAACCCAAGCCAAATGGGCCCTCCAGGGATCTTACATGCCACATTATCACATCACATGCGTGCCCAAGATTTTCCAATCCGGAAAACCCAACTACTCAGCCGGTGATCGAACCCGCGATCTTGTGCTGGCGGACATCCATACAAAAAGTCTTCAAATGCAAATTAGTACTCAGAAAATATCCACAACTTATAAAAACTAAATAAAGAAAATTTCTACACAATAAAACGGTTTGGTGCCAAAAATTAATGCTCTTTTTTCTATCTTAATGCAAATCCAAACTTTTATGATTTTTTAAGTAATTATATAGGTTTTAGAGCTTTTTTCTGTAATATAAGTTATTAAAGATTTGTTTAATAGTAGATTTATTTTTTAAAAAGGGATATAAGGAAGGTAGAGAAGGGAGGTAAGCAAACATTATTTTTACCCTAGAGTTGTCAATGAGTGGAATGCTTCACCAGATTATGTTGTTCATTCGAAGAGAGCAGAAAGCCTCTGGCCTCTTGTCGGTTGACGATTTTTGCATTTGTTTAATATTAATATTATTTTTTAATAATTCAGTTTTCTAAAAATAAACCTATATTAACTGATTTTTTTATTGTTTATTTTTTCTTTCTCTAATCGTGCTGCAATATTGGCGGTTTAGCCTTTGCAGACTCGTCATATGCCCCACAACTGAGAGCCATTTTTTGTGTGGAAACATTTAGGTGACTCTCGCTACCGATTTTGACGCTCATATTACAAGGAATCTGAGGATTTGTTGATTGTATGCAATGATCTATATCAAAGAAATGCCATATTTTATTTTTAATTTTTCCCCTGTTGAAAACACGCAATTACACAAAAAAGGTATTCCTCACCCTCCTTATCCTCCCAGGATATTTTCTTAGGAACGATGGAAAATTATTTTGCAGCATTACTTTATATTATAATATATTTCTATTATTTTTTCGTTTAGTATAATAGAAGAGCTTAGTGGAAGAATGTTTTAAGTGACTTTTTTTTTGCAATTAATTATATTTTGGTGTCAATGAACGTTTTGACTCAAAAAAGAACATGTATGGTTGAATGGTCCTTATGGTTTTCAAAATTTATTTACAGTTTGAATAATAATTATGAAAATTGCTTGTGTCAAATCCTAGCATCCGTTAACATCCGACGTTTGGCTTATTTGAAAATGCTGCCAGCGCTTTAAAAATTACAAAGAGGTAGACAGATACCGGTCCGTTCAGACAGATGTATAAAAACTATGAAAGTTAGGTATCTGATGTTTTACATTTCTAACACAAAACTAATTTTTAAGATTCGAGGGATAGAACTAATTTTCGTAGGGGAGTATGGACAGACGAGCATCTTCGGCATGTCAACCTTTCCATTTTTTTTAAAAACTCGTGTAGCTCTAGTGCGACGATAATTCAAACCTAACCTAACCTAACCATTTTTTTAAAAAAAATTATTTCGAATAAAAAAAATTTAAAAGTTAAAAAGAGTACTAACAAAAAAACACCTATTTCCGAATTATAGTCCAAACTTTACACTTCCAGACTTCCAAACAAAGAAATACCTTCATTTTCTTTCAGGGAAATATGAAAGGCTAGCGGAATAGGAAGGTGAAGTATATTGAAGGTGGGGGGTGAGGGCTACACCTTTGGTTCGGATAGTAAGGTGCGGAGGACCGAAAAAATTCTACGAGGTGCCGACTTCTTCCGAAATGAAAAAGAGCGCCAAAGAATATATAAGGGATGAATTTTCAGAATTTTTACTGGAATTTGGAACTTTTGTTTTTGTATTATGTGTGTGATGAAGCGGGGAAGGAATTAGTTCTTGGTAGGGAGAGTTGACTATCTTAGAAAAACTTTGTGAAGTCTCTTTTCTGTTAGTTGTAAAAAGTTCTGGGTTAAGGGTTAGATGGAATTATCATCACACTAGAACTACTTGAGTGCTACTGGTGAACTGGAGTGCTACTGGTGAACTGGAGTGAGGTGAACTTGAGTGCTACTGGCTACTGGTGGTTAAAAACCACAGTCAAGTGACGAGACGGCTCCTGAGTAGGCACCCTGCGTAACTTTTAGGTGCGGCATCGTACGCGGGGACGAGATTTAGGAACATATATTTTACGTGCACGTTCTATATGAGGTATTATTCTTAGGAATTTTTAGAAACACAGGCTGTTTATAGGTTGGCAGTTATTTTGGCAATGCCCGGACTCGAATTTGGGACCTTTCGCATGCAAGGCAAGCGCCCTACCCACTGGGCTCCCAAACACGGTAGATGTGTTGAAGAAGAACAGTAAGCAATAATATTCCTAATGTATATGGTATCTTTTGTAATTTTTGCCAAATTTTGGCATAGTCAAGAAAAATAAAGATAATCAAGAAATAAAATTGCTTTGTGATTCATTGTATTTTTACAAAAGTAAGCAATTTAAAAATCCAAATATGTGTTGCTCTCTAACGAAAAAATTATATTAAAACTATTTTGTGATTCATAATATTTTTTATAAAAATAAATTTCCGGAGTGCTATTTTAATACGCATACGAAAATATTGATGTTGGTTTTACTGCACATTTTAATTTCTTTAAAATGATTTTTTAACTTTTATTCAGTTTCATTCTGTTCAAGTAAGGTCTAATTAATGCTATAATTGAAGCTGTAAGTTAAAAATAATAGTTAAAAAATATTTTTCACTAATAATAATAATAATATTAGTAAGGATTTTTCATTAAAAAAAGCGACATTACTTAAACTAATCGATCCCCAAACGCGCTCAAGCCTTCCAGTCACGTTCCGCCGAAACTATTCGCACCATAATCATTTTTTCGACAATACATCTACGATTGTGTACAATATATAAATATATCCATCAAACATTTTTTCTCCGCCAAACAACAACAACTCGCGCATAAAGAAGAGGACAAAAATTCTCGCTGAAAAAAAAATACTGGTCAGATGCAAAGTTTTTTTTTTTTTTACTTACAACTTTTCCCCTTTTTAGCTTTTAAGCTGCCATTTTTTTTTATCCTGGGTCCCTTGCCCACACAGAGTTAAGAATAAGGTAAACATGCTTGGCGAGAAATGAAGTGAAGCCGCCAGAAAGTCGCCAAGCAACCCTACTGAGCCCAAACGAACCACTTTATTCCTTAAATCGTGTTAATTGAAAAAAAAAGATTTTAAACAGGTTGCAGGCTGCAATACGACATCTGAATTTACACACTATTACAGCGGTTCCCTTCACAGGTAAGGAAATTGCATAGTATTTATAGTTTTTTTTAAGAGAGTCAGAAATCCCCAAGTCGATAAGCCTATACAATCTCTACGGTAGAATAGCGCCAAAACCTCCCCGAAACTACTCACTCAATGTTAGTTCATGCTTAAAAGCATCATTTTATTCCTTAAGAACAATCAAGAAATAATTGGCAGGCTGCAGCGCGAGATTTGAATTTATACAAGATGGCATTAATTTCTTTCAGAAGTACGAAAAATGAGTTAAAATTATGAGTTATTTATATTTGAAAGTTAAATTGTAACCGTACAATAACCGAACAAATCATTTCAAAGAAATGATAATCTCAACTTGAGGACAAGCAAGCTACTCAACACACTGCCCAAACTGTCCTGGTGTCCAACTGTCCCGGCAACATGTCTTTGGCTGCCCAGCAATTCAAGCCAAGCTCTTCAAGATTAGCATTGAAGACCCAGAAGTTTTAATCGTCTCTGATAAAACAATTAGAGTCGCAAAAGAAGCTTCGGACCTATTTAATTTTGGCACATATTATGGGCATGATAACAAGAGTTAAAAATCGCCAAGGCGGTGTATGTATGCATATGAGGCATTAATTTCTTTGCATGGTTTTCGCTTGGTTTATTAGGAGTCTTCCCGTTATTGTATCTGCTTGGTGGACATTGGCCACCGAAAACCGGTTTTCTTTTGGTTCTTCATGCGCGGTACAAACGCATGACTCGTTTCCACTGATCTCTGGCGTAAATCAGGGTTGCCGCAAAGGATAAACAAATCGAGTAACCGGTTTCTTTACCCGAGTTTAGGCGATTTCTCGCTATCATCCCCAAAGGGGCTATTAAGGAAACCCTCCTACGAAATAAAGCGGTTCTTCCCCTGTACTCTTCATATGGGCAATTCTACCATAATTTTTAATTTTATGTCCCTTGGGCATAACTTTTTAAAAAATTAATATTTCTTTACCATTTTTTCTTATTATACTAAAAGACGGGTCCTTTTATAATTGCAAAATGTAATTTTAAAGCAAAGAAACTCAAAAAAAAATTTAGAACACAAAACAATGCAGAAAAGTCCTTACCATCGTGTGTCCCGAATGTCAAATTTTTAGTTTAGGGCTCAATCTAATACTTTTTTAGCTAAAAATTACATTCATTTGGATTTTAAATTGAACTAATACTGTAGCTTAACGATTTCCTTCCATTGAATTTTGGCTTCTAACATTTATAATGCGTTTTTCTCGTCTCTTAACTTTGTCCCTGGGTTTTGATACATTCACTGACCTCATTCCTAAAGTGGTGAAGAGCGGCACTGGATTGAGCTACAGTGATTCTTCAAACATGCAAACTGTATTGCAGAAAACTGACATTTCAGTTAGTAGCCACATATTTTTGCTAAAATTCACCAATAAGCCCAAAATTTTAAAAAACTCAGTGAAATTGACTGCGAGGCTTTATTGCTTTCCTTACAGTCTCAGAGATTTAAGGTTAATTTTTGCGTGATAATTGAAATTTTTTTCTATAAATATGTTTAAGTGGAGTACAAGAAGTAAAAAAAAATCCATTTTTATTAAACTGGAGTTAGTTTCAACACAAAAAAGACCGAAAAACAGCGTGAATGTCCTTTCCTTCCGTTCCTGACCTTCCGATCCTTACCGTCGTAATGATCTAGGGATGGAAAACCGAAACCAGTTTTAAGACTAACCGATTTTTTGCAATTTCGGTTTCATTGAAAATCAGTTAGTTTCGTAAGGCCGGTTTAGACCGGTTTCTTTAGAATCGGTGTTTTTAAAAAACTGCCGTCCCTTATTATATATATATATTTTTTTGCAAATGAGCTTTGCTAAACTTTTTTTCGTAATTCTAGAACCCTTATAAACCTTTTGATAAACATTTAAAGTGATTTTGAAAAAATAAATTTTACAAGTTTTTAATACCTGAAATTAAAAATTATGGTAGAACTGCCCATATACAAACTCCACTGCAGACTGTCGCCAAGTACTTCTCCCGGAGTGTTTGCTTGGGCTTACTACAAAGCGATCGATAGCTTCACTTGGTATATCGGTTTTTGTATTCATTTTTGCCCGGCAGCATCTACGTCATCTTCTTAACTCTATGCCCTAATGTCCCTGTGACCAAGACCTCATTGGTCATTCGGGTCCACGCGGGCCCTAATGGCAACAACAATCACAGAGACACAGCGAGCACACGGAAAAGCGGGCATTCCGTGGAATTTCAAAACGACCCCCCCCTACATTACTCCCCCCCCATGGAATTCAGGGATTTACAGAATTTACCCAGGGTCTTTTTTTTAGTTTTTGTGGGAGAGGGGATATCAGCATTCCAATAGCATTTAGGAATTTCTTTATTTTTGTTGGGGGAGGGAAGGCTGTGTGCATTTGAGCTGTAATAGTACAAGTTGGAACCTTTATGTAAAAAAAAGATGATTTTAAATGAATATAAAAGTAAAGCGTTTTTACATAGCTATGGAAAGCTAATGAAAAAAGCCACTAATATTATTTTTAATTTTATAGATTTGGTTTAAGGTCTAATTTAATTTTAAATTGAAACAAAAGCAGGGAAAATCGCCAAGATTCGTTTTTTAAGGACTTACACCATCCTGCCTTTAAAGCTTAGACATTTGGAATATGTATTTTATTTGTATCAGTTACAAAGGGAGAAACTAGCAAATAGTTCAAAGCTGCAATTCACTTGTGGTCATTTAAACGGTTGGGGAAAGAGCGATTTATGTAAGAACAGTATGGATTTTATAAACAAATCCATAGGTGACGATAGATTGCCCGGATGGCTGAGTGCTTTGGACCATTACACAAGCAGTCTGCGCGATGTAACGGGTGCGGGTTCGATTCCCACCTTCGCCCTGGATGTACGTCCTTTCTCCGTGACAGTAAAAATTCTTTCTTTGTCTGTCTTACTTGACGAAGGCGTATAAAGCGTGTCTCTGATCAAGCACACAAGCTGAATACGTATCTACTCCTGGGTGTCGATAAAATAATGCTATATATTTTAATATGCTTTGCATCACAAATGTTAAATTTGATTTTTTCTTAAGTCGACATGAAAAAAATTGTTTCTCTGATAACTTTCATTATTCATTTCACTTAATTAGACTGTTCCTGTACAATAATTTTATAATGTTTTAATTTTTTAAATTTTTTTTAATTATAACCATATTGTATTTTAAATACCAGTTTAAGTACTTTTTATTTATAAACTCAACGAAAATAACTTTATTAAAAGTTGAATAAAAAAATTGTAGATAAAATATATTTTCGTTAAGGGTTATCCATTACAAATCATCCAGACCTGTTGCTCAACATTTTTGATTTTCCTAAATTTTTTACCATATATTTCCCAATACTAGGCGAGTTTAAAACCAAAGTAAATTTTTTTTTTGGAGCTCATACTTTTTTTGGCAGCCATTATAACTTGTAACGATGTAAATGTGGTCTTTTTAAGCATTCACAGTTAAATTATACACATTTCCCAAAGTTCAATTATCAATTAAAAACATACAGTTGATCAAATTTTTTTTATATTTACTTTTTTACAATTATCAAAAATATATATTCTGAAGTTTCCAAAAATGCAATGTTTTTTCAATTGAAATGATTTCAAAAGATATTCCATTACATTTATTTAGTAGAAAAACATTAAGCAATTGTTATTTTTCATGTATTGAAACGTATTTTTCAATTTCTATGACATCATAAGATGTTTTATCCTATTTATTTTGTAAAAAAAATTTTAATTGTTATTTTTCGTTCTCCTCTTCAAATGTAAAACAAGTCAACGAATCTACTATTACTATTTTTGCTTTTCTTGTATAGAGGAGAAATATTTGTCTTCTCTCCGATCTCCAGCATTTATCCCCGGGGTTATTAAGGAGCTCTTTCTTGTCCAGAAGTTCATTTGGAACTTTATAAAGGGGTTTGTTTTGTAGAGAGTGTGTGTTTGGTTTTGAAAAGTTTGTCCTTTCAACGACGGAAATGAAATCTTTTTTTTTTGAACAGAGTCGACATGGAAATCACTGCAAAAAGGTACATAACGCTTTTTTTTCTTCTTCTGTTGTTGGTCATATAGAAACTCGGAACAAAAAGTATTACGTTTTTAAAGTAAACTTTAATGTGAAATATATATTATAAAAAAAGGAGATTTTTTTTTCTTTTTTTCTATAGCTTAATATGAAATATGGGGTAAAGAAAGTATTGCTATGGAGTTGAAAATCCGAAATGAAAATTTGGTGTTTTCTACTGGGTGTGTAGGATTGTAATTCTAAAAAATGTTTTTTGAATTTTAGTTCGTCTGTCCTTCTGTCTGTCTGAAACAAGCCCCTGTTTCACGTGATGTAGAACCGACGGTTCCCGGTCTCCCTAAGTAAATAAGAGAAATCTGAAATTCGGAGAGAACCTGCATTAAGAGGTTTTGGGTGTCAGACGTACTGGTTAATCGCAGGTTTTTAACCTTTTTGTAGGGTTTTTTGGAGTAGATGAGCAGAAAATTTCCCTGCATTCTATTTTGCAATTTACATCAAAATTTGCCTTTTGTAATAAATTTTCAAAATTTCATTGCATGTGTCAGTGTTTTCAGTATTTTTCCCGAAACGGTCAATAAAAATCGATTTTAAAAAATTAATTCAAATTTTTTCAGAAATTGAAGCGAATATATTCAATAATTTAAACATTTCTCTAATAACAATTAGTTTTAAATATTATGTAAAATGGTTAATTTAAAAAATTGACTAATAATTTCAAAGCTATCCATAAAAAATTCTCGAAATTACCCTTACCAACAACCCCCCACTTGTTTCTGAAACCGAAAAAAAATTGCGTTCCTGCCACGAAAAGACCGCGTAGTACAGGTTTCCTTTGAAGTTTACCGACTCCGAATGGATACGACGTCCTGGACCGTCATATCCACCAAAAAGACCTCTATTCCAGTCTTCACTGGCTCTGGGGATGTCAGACGTATACGTGCATACGCGGTCTATGACGGTGAACCGTCGGTTCTACATCACGTATAACAGGGGCTTGCTTGAATTGAAGGAGTTACAGACTTGGTATACGAGTTTCCCGTACTTGCCAGAAGTTACGTGTCTTGAAAGGCAACATATATGATGAATGAAAATAAATCCATTCTTGAGCCCCAATTGTGGCGAATCAATTCGCGAACAGAGTACCCAAAGAGTTCTACAGTAGGGTAGAGGAACGACTCGTACTTTTCTGCCATCGGCAGCCATGGCTCACTACGGAGCCCGAATAGAGTAGCAAAACTGATAGTTAATTTATAATTTTGTTACTGAGAAAGGAAGTACGCCCAAGGCAAAGGCGGTAATCGAACCTGCACCCGTTACAGCTCGCCGACTGCTAGCGTTATGGCCTGCGATCCGAACCACTCGGCCATCGGGCCCCACATGCCACCCTATATTGTCTCTATGATGGTCCAGGGTGCTGTTGCCAGGTTCAGTCTCTACCCTACTGCAGAACTCTTTGAGAACACCATTGGAGATATCGAAGAAAGTATCGGACTAAAAACGGGTAGAAACTGCGCCACCTGAAGAAAGAAAATCAGTGAATGATTTATTTTTTTGACATCAAAATACTCGTCAAAAATCCTTGGAAAAAGTTATTTTCAACTCATCAGAACACCGATACAACTTTAATAGATCTTCCTCTACTAATTTTTATGTCTACGAATATATGTGCTTTTAAACACAACAAAGTCAACATTTATTGCAGGCATCAAAACCTCAGAGCAGTGGCAAAACTATATTTGTTCTATTTGATTCGTTGTGGTTACCCGTGGAGCTAACAAATATGAAGAGTTCCGCTGTGTTCAGGTAAACTGCAAACTCTAGACTATTGACCTAGACCACTGCTGTAATTACTCCACAACTCTAACTCTTAAAAAAGTATGCTAAATTAACTGATTATTAACAGGCAAAAATTGCCAAGTGCTTTGTTATGGTTACGGCAGTTTAGTTTTAGGAGTACCTATTCAAAGAAAGGCAGGAATGAAAAATGGGAGAAACTTCAACGCCTGATTCCTGAAACACATACTCAGATAAGGACTTTTTTTATTCGACATTAAAATACGGAACGAAAGGCTCCAGGAAAGGTTCGAGGTTCCAAAGATTTCTCTGTTAATCAGAAAACAAATGTGTATAAAATTTAATAAAATATTTCAACTAAATTGAATGTCTTAAAATTTTATGTCTGTCTCGCTATACATGTTTTTAAACATAATCAGAGCAGGCGAAAATCCGTCGCCTGCTTTGATTGGATAGTGAGGTTTATTTTTACTCACGACGTATCCTCCACGGATGCGCGCGCAACTGCATACTTAATCTGTGGTTGCCTGTAGGAGATATTTGAGGAAATTAAAATTTTGTAAATATTGTCATAGTTTTATTTCCCGTAGGTGTAAGGTATCGTAGGTAGGTGTAATGTGATATTACGATTCAGAGAATGGCCAGGTGGCCCGCGCAGGATGGATGAAAGCACTTGGCACCCGAAAAAGAGGAAGACCTAAACTCAAATGAATCAACTGTGTGGAAATGACTTTAAAAATTTAAAAAAAATAAAACTGGATGTCGTTGGCCAGAACTTGGAGATCCCGGAATTCAATACTGTGGAAGACAAGGACCTATACTGGGCTGTCAGGCCAATGCAGAAGAAGATAATGTGTTATTGATTGAAATTGGCCAGGATAGCCTGGTTGGTTGAGTGTTAACTGACATCCTTTTGGTTGCGAGTTCGATTCCTAAAAGTTGAATGAGATAGCAATTAAATCTTCGGCCTATCAAATCCATACCTCTAGGGAGAAAAGCCAATTCGGGGTCCTCTGCTTGGCCTCTTTCTCCAAAATTAGTAGGATCCACTTACGATCGCGGTAGTGCTGCCCTGTATCACGTTGCTCTCGAACGAGGAACTTCCTCGCATATACTGACTCGATGATATTGGTGAAAAAATTTACAACTCATATTGTTTGATCTTTGTACATCTCATATTGTTCGTCAACGATCTTTAAGGGCGAATAAGATCGAATAACCGCAGATCTCCAAATCAAAGTGCCTCTGTGTTAATACAATGGGGTATTTATTTTTTGTTATTTTTAAATCCATATTTCTTCGGCTGTTCTGAATATTTTTACGACTGGTTTTATTATCAGATAAATGTAGTGGACTTACAGGGTTCTACAATCCCACTTTTTAATTTTTTTTCGATATTTTAACAACTTTTAATAAATAATTTTGCAAAAAATATTTGAACCAATTTCAAAAAGTGGATATAGATCCCTGTAAGTCAGCTGCATTTATCATATCAAAAATAGTTTCACACAAAAAAGTCAATTTTGGATTTTCTACTACATCGCAATACTTTCATTACGAACTACCATGAACATCATATAAGGTAATTGAAAATAAAAAGTGCCATTTTACCATAGTGGAGCTTTTACGTGATCATTTTACGGGCAGCGTCTTTCGCAATTAGGCCTGTCGTTCTTCTTGAATATTTCACCGGGCCGGACATCTTTGACGACGCAAACCTCGTTTCGTCAATCACTTTCCTTCATTACACCTAAAGATTTATCAGCCCCCTAGTGCTGCCTTAATGATTACAGCAAACACTCTTCCGAGGAGCTCATTACACCTCATAATTAACACTCCTAATTATTCTGTGATCGAGCATGTCCTTCTCTGAAAGGTGGATGCACACAGTTAATAGAGTTCGATCCAATTAAGTTATGACATTGCCTTCCCGGCTAAACAAATTCTGGTAAATAGGTGGCGAACTTTTCAAAATAGAAATCATTAAAATTTGTTCTTAAAAATCGTTGGAGCATCTATGGAAATAGTTGTTAATGTAAGCAAAATGTAAAGAAGAATGGTTGATGACAGTTCTTTTGATGCGAATTAGAAAGGAGATCACTAAGGAGAAAACATTTAAATAGGATACACTGACCAGTGAATGAACAGTTGGTAAATACTTTTAAAAGGTAAGAATTAAAAATCATTCCACTGGATGGATTGGCAACACTGACTTCCTCTCATCTAGTAGGAGGCTATTTGACATCTGATTGATGGCCTCTCCGTGGCCGAGTGGTTTAAGGCGCGAGCCTCAGGATCCAACCTTCTCTGGTTCGAATCCCACTTACTACCAGTCATCCTAAAAATCGGATATCTGTACTGGAAATAGTAGAAAAAATCCAACTCGTGACGGATGGGCCCGAGTACTCTGGGACAGACGTGCTCGTTAAATCTGTGGAGTCCAAAGTCCCGACGGCGTCAGCGTACGATGTCGCTCGAAGTTTCCGTTGGGTGCCCGCTCAGGTGTCGATCTCGTCACTTGACCAGGGTTCTAAATTACGAGACGTTATTGGCTGTGTTAAAGCTCCTGACGGAGGCTAGAAATAGGCAGCCGGAAACGATTACATTACCATTACCATCTGATTGATTGTCCTGATCAATAATTAAAATCCAACATGTTTATTGACTGAACATTTTAAGTTCATGCATTGGTAAGATTACTGTTCATTCACTTGGCTATTGTTCCACTTTTTATTTGGACCCCCAAAAGACCTAAAGAATTGCAATATAAAGTCACCTCCTTTTTTTGTAGAATTTACTTTTAATGACAGATGTGTGTAGATTGTCATAAACCCACAAGCTATATTTTCTTAAAATGTATGAATTTTCTTAAAAAAAATTGTGCTTAAGCGTTCATTCACTGGTTAGTCAACCCTAGGAAACATTTAAGTTTATTCTCTTAAGTGGGAAATGGGGCTATGGAGCCCAGTCGGTTAAGCAAACGCTTAGCATGCGGAAGGTCCCATGTTCGGGTCCGGGCATCGCCAAAAATAGCTGCCGACCTATAAACGGCCCGTGCAGCCAAAAATGTCCAACGAATAATACCCCGTGTAAGGGAGTGCACGTAAAATATCCTTCAAAGTCCTAACGTTGCGTACGATGTCGCCCTTAACGGTTGCGTTGGGTGCCTATTCAGATGTTGGCTCGTCACCTGACTGTGGTCCTAAAATACGGCGGCCGTCGCCAATAGCCCTCGTGCAGCTCTAGTGCGACGATAATTCAAACCAAACCTCTTAAGTGGGAAATGGGTGAAGTAGCCGGGTCTCCAAACCGATGTGCCTCTGAGTTAATCTAATGGGTTAAGTTAGGTTTTGAATTATCGTCGCACTAGAGCTACACGAGGGCTATTGTCGACGAGCGTTGTATTTTAGAACCACAGTCAAGTGACGAGCCGACACCTGAATAGGCACCCAACGCAACCATTAAGGACGACATCGTACGCAGGGTTAAGACTTTGAAAAATATTTAACGTGCACTCCCTTACACGGGGTATTATTCGTCGGACATTTTTGGTTGCATGGACCGTTTATAGGTCGGCAGCTATTTTGGCGATGGTCAGCAGTTATTTTGGCGATTATTTTTGCCCGAACCCGATTCTGGAACCTTTCGCATGCTAGGCGAGTGCCTAACCTACTGGGCTCCCCAGCTCTGTTAATCTAATGGAATAAATATTTTCTGAGCCAAATTTCTATGACTGTATTGAACAATTGTGTGCCCTCTACACGTTTTGGAACTTGCTGAATTTAAAAAAAGTAGTTTTCAAATATTGATCCGTTTGGTATTACTAAGGTGGTATTTTTTTTTTGTAGCTGCTGTACTTCTTTTCTACCCCCCCCCCCCCAAAACAACAACAATTACTTCGCAAATAGTTTAATTTTTCATTTGCTTTAGTTTGCTGTTTGAAAATATGTGCATACTGAAGTATTTCTATCCAAAGATACAAATAAAAAAGCTACGGAGATCGTTAGATATTGACACGCAGTTTTCGTGTATACAATAATGACAAGGAGATTTAACAGAGTGTAACGTTTAGAAAGATGCCAAAGATGCCTAAGATGCCTCAACCACTTTAATAAGCATCTCGCTTCTATGTAGAACGAAGGAATTTGCCCTCTTATAGATACAGATGCATGAACTAGTCACCTGAGAGTCAAGTTTTCCAGCAAGAAACACATTTTTTTTAAAATAAAATTTTGTAATTTTTCTATATTTTAAAGTTTAAAATACTAATAAGTCATTTTTTATCATATACTGTAGAAATATTATTCCAATTCAAAAAACATAATTTTCAGTTAAAATTTTAATCTCACAAAGTGAAAATGAGTTTATACATCAGTACATTTGCTTATCCCTTGGAGAGCTAGATTTGTTCACCAGCCTAACATCTTAAACATGCAAATGATTTTTTGAGAAAACACACCAAAAATATTTTTAACAAAAAAATAAAATCATTATTTCCCACTCAATAACATTACACATCGTGCCTTTCCGTCATCAATAATTTCCGTACTACTTCAATGGCGTCGTATTACGCCTCTGTTTCCTTTAAGGTAGGTGGGCGGGAAATTAATGATAAACTGTTCGTCGGTCTTATTGGAATTTGAAATAAATCCGTTTCCATTTTATGAATGCCCACATTTTGACATTTTCGAATGTGTACCGGGGGAGGCGCTGTTTCCCTAAATTGACGTCGGTCGGGTAACATTCGAACTACGAAGGAACAACAATGTGACATTGCGTACGTGTTGACTGGTAATTAAGCTTTCCTAATGGCCGCTCATTAAGATCGACTGCGGGGTCCGAAAGACGCGAATGTTGTAAATTGGAATCGTTTAATTTTAAAGGAGGGGAAAAGGCCTCTCTTTGATTTTATTGATTGGAATTTTAAAGCCGTGTTGCATGTAATGGTTTGGGTAATGTTCGTCATAGGGAAACAGAACTTACGGTTTTAGTTAAGTTTAGTTGGAATTATCGTCGCACTAGAGCTACAGGAAGACTATGGGAGAGGGGCTTCGTAATTCAGAACCCCATTCAAGTGATGAGCCGATACCCACTTGCGGTTTTATATAAAGTAGTGAACATGTCAAACGCTACTGCATGGCATGGGGCCCGGATGGCCGAGTGGTTTGGATAGCAGACCATTACGTTCCCTACTAAAATGGTCAGTTGAGATCAATAGAAAATTTGTATGTGGAAATGGCCAACTGGTACCAATAGAAATCTCTATCGATATCTATACAAATCTCTATTGATATCTATTTATACCCACATACAAATCTATACTGATCTATATAGATATAAGTGCATGCCAATTGATGTCATTTGAGATCAGTAGCTTACTGATATTTTCTTTACTGGTGCCTATAGAGCTCTATTGATATCAATAAGAAATATTATCAGTAAATTACTGATATCAATAGCTTCTACTGATAACAATAGTGACATCCGTAGAAATAAGTAGACATCAATAAAGCTGCACTTATGTCAATAGATTTTTGTATTGATCTATGGATCATTTTTAGTAGGGTTTGCAGTCTGCGCGCTGTAAAGGGTGCGGATTTTTAAGAGTGTAGCATTGTACGGCCGCAATTTTTTGCTTAGAAGCTGCTTTTTTGGCGGATCAAGTCTTTTGCGTCCCTTCCCTGAGAATTGTTTTTTGAGGCACCATCTAGGCGACTCTCGCTACCAATTTTGACGCTCAGATTACAATGAAACATAGCTCTCCGCAGATGTTTAAATATGTCGATGTTTAGTTTTGCTGAGAGATTTAAAGGCAAATCGGTACTCAAGGGATCTTTTACATCCCATATAATCATATCATTTGCGTGCTGACGATTTTCACATCCTTAAAAGATGCAGTTGCTTGAACCCGTGATCTTTCGCTCATGAAGGCGGTCACGTAATACCTCAAGGCCACTAAAGAGGCCACTGAGGTTCCACTACTTGATTGAAAATCGCAGGTAAAATCTTAAGAACGGTAACATGTGAAACTTTCCTAGGTACTATATTCCAGATGTGGTATTTGTTTAATTTTTATAGTAGGTACTGATTAGAAAATTAAAATAAATGAATTGAAACGTTTTATTAACTATTAATTTTTTGTAAGAAAAACAATAACCATTGAAACAAAAATTTTTGAGATTTCAATCAGCTTGTGTTACTTTAAAGTTACTTCATTGTGTAAGTATAAATAACTTTTACTTAAGAAAAATAGAAAGTATTAATTTAATTCATGCATTGGTTAAATTAATTCCATTTGGTGCAAATAAATTAGGTTTATTAGAGTCAGTAGAAAATTTAAGGTAAAAGTACTGTATTAATTTAACAAAAGTAGTTTAAAGTTTTATAATTAAGCGAATACTTTCTAAACTATGTGGATACAGAATTATCGGAATTGGTAGACAAGAATTATCGTAAACAGCAATGAAAAATAATCACGCTATTCCAATGGCCTTATTATTTATTTATTCTACTACAACTTTCGATCTTTGTGCGCTGAATAAATTGAATTTAACGTGTGAGTTTAAATAAAGTTATTTAAATGATAAATACATAGAACGAAATATTTAAAACTATGAATTTTTTTAATAAAATAGTTGTTAATGAAATTTTCTATATGCTATTTGTAGCACCTTGAGTTTAGCTGGAAGATCGTAGATTCAATTCATAGCTGGTGAAGCAACTTTAATCTTAAATCTCTATATGATTTAGAAAAATAAGTAAGACTTTCTAGAAATAGTTCTGCACTTTCCTTCTGAAAATTCATTTAATATTCTATATCACTTGTTGAATTAATTTGCATTTCAAGAATAAAATTTTAGTAAAATTTCTTGCAATAAAAAAGCAAAAGTTTCAAAATTGACATGGGTCGATTGAAAAAGATCCAACTATCAGTTTTCAGCCTCTGATCACAGGTATCAGTCATTTATTTCTATTAAAAATGAAATTGAACGTGGGTTAATACAATTTTAGAGTTCTAAAAAAGTTATTTTTAATTTTCTTCAAACTTTTCAAAAAGTTCTTTTAGTAGTTAATTTTAAAGGTATTACATTAAAAACAATGTTAAAAAATCTTTTAACTACAAATAAGTGACGCGGCCTCTTTTGTTGCATTTGTAACACAAAAAATGTGTATTTTTAGAGTTTAAGGCGTATCCTTAAGTAACTATTGAACATAATTTTTTTTTAAAAAATTCTCTGAAAAACATATTTTTTAGCATATATTTATATGAGAAGTATGTTAGATTAAGAATATAAGTGTACGATTTTTCTCGGGTCTCAAGAGGTTATATACTATTCAATGTTTTTTTTTATGAAACAATTATATGTGTTCATTTATTTGAAGTAACACATTCTAAAATTATTGTTATAATAAATATTATTGTAATTATCATAACAGCCTTACATAAAAAGTCAAATAACAATACAAATATTTTTTCTATAATTTTTTTATGTTTTTTACTGCAGCTTTCTTGGTGAATGGGAATGTTTCAGATGACGTAATGCTCTTAATTTTTTCGTGTCCTGTTATTTCATTGGTTGATTCGGTTTCACTCTCAAAATGAACGTCATAGATGAAACGAAACTTTTCTTTCTATGCAAGCTTTCTTTAACATATGTTCTGAGAACCAACAGCACAGCAATAAATTGGAATTAAAAAAAATTAAACAGTTAAAATATTCTTAGAAAACTCATTTTCGAATAACAAAATAAAATTAACTCCAGACAAACTATTAAAGCAAGACCGCTGGAGCTGTTGCCATCCACGATGTTAAGGGGAGTCGGTCTTCTGTCGCCACCTCCGCATTTTAGACATGTCCCTGAAGGGGAGGGAAATTTTCTCCAGGGACTTGTATCCGTGGGAAACTGCGCAATGACCCCCCACAGGACTTTTGGACCCAACAGATTTAATGGGCACGTACTCCGCATATACTCGACAAACATAAACATCCATGCCTCAACGGGATTCGGACCCGGACCCAGCAGCACCGAAGGCCAACGTCTTAACCACTGCGCCGTCGGATCGGCTCTTTTATTTATAATCTGCATATCTATAGTTCTAATTTAAGACTAAGATTATCGATTTATGTTTAGTGTTTTTCTTTTAATAAGCATTTTTCAGAAATTCTGTATATAAATTCTTATTAGAGAGCCTAAATAAAAGAGTTTTTACCTATACCTTACTTTTGCGTTTTCTGAAATATGGTTTTTTCAGCAGTTAGGAACCTTTTCTGAGGAACTATAAAATATATCAACATGTTTTTTTTTATTTATTTCCGATAAATAGCTCTTTGATTTAAACAGAGGAATTTCAAATATCTCTGCTAAAAAATATATATAACTTCAAATCGGATTTTTTTGGAGTTTTAAATACATAAATTTTTTAAAAAATCACTGTAACAGTATTTTTTTATACTGTAAAATATCCTCAGTTTAAATCAAAGAGTTAAATGGAAGGAAAAAAATATTTATAAAAATGCAGATCTTATATAGTTCCTGAGAAAAATGTTCCGAACGTTAGTAAAATTAACATGGACGAGGTAGAACCATCCGACTCCCCTTAAACAACACCAGGAAAAATTTGATCAAGTTTCTGCTTAAGGTAGGCGAATACCAAAAATTCTAAAATTTTTACTATTACATAAATCTTTTCCAAATTTAGCATAGAGATTTCAAATATAAAGAGCAATGCTATTTAGGCATTTTTTTAAATTTTTTTTTTAAATATAATTTATTTATTTTAAACGGTGTTTTTTTATTAAAAAAAGAGGTTTGCGCTAACAAGTCTACCACATTGAATTTTCCTCCTATGAACATTAATTATGTGTTAAATTCTCCGTTTTGAACTGATACATGCAATGACCCTCGAAAGTTACATACAAATTACAAGAAAAGAAGTTATTAAGAAAAACGTCATGAATTTAACTAAAAAAAAAGATTTTTTTCGTAGAGATCGCAAAGAACTTACACTTGAAAAGTAAAAAAAAAACTACTATATTTGCACCAGATGTAGAGCTTTTGCACAGATATATATTGAAATAACATCTGTAAATTATTTGAGGTAAATTAATGTGAAACTTTGTATGCTAGAAGTGTTGGCGTAAACCTCCTTTTTTAGGTGAAAAACACCGTTTAAAATAAATCAATTACATTTAAATGAAAAAAATGCATAAAAAGCATTGCTTATTATATTTGAAATCACTATGCCACATTTGGAAAAGATTAAAGTAATAGTAAAAATTTTAGAATTTTGGGTATTCGCCTGCCTAAAGTTTTAATATTATATTATTATTCAATGTTTTAGTAATAATTGTTGACCAATGTTTTTTTATGAATAAGCCCCATGGTGTTTCTTTCTCTCAAATATGTCCATGTACTTTTTTCAGCTCTAAAAAACAGGAGCGCACCTAATCACACAGACGTTGAATATCTGTGTTGAATTACCCCGTAAACCTTAAAAGCTGAATCAGCATGCGACACAATATTACACAAAGTTACAGAGCAATCACTCTAAAATAACATTTTAACACAAAAAATAACTATCTCTTTTACTGGACACACAAACGCCAGTATTGTGACATAGACAAAAGCACATGTTTTCGTGTATTATCCTCCTCGCCACCAGAGGTCGCTGGCAGTGTGTGTTTAGCACGAAAGCGAGTTGTACAGGGGAAAGAGAGAAACTGTGTTCGGCAGTGAAAACTCCGCACTTGCGAAAGGGGGAGCGTTTCCATAAGAATCGGGATTATGAATCGTCTGCAAAATATTCTGTTTATGCTGTTGGCAACGGAGGGTAAGTGCCCCTGTTTTATTATAAATCGTTTGTAGGCCTGTTCTTTTCGCACTTTGTGGGGTTAGATGTGTTGTAAAGTTGTTTAAGAAAGTTTGGGGGGAGTTTTGAAAAGTTTTGAAAAGTTTTTGGGTTTCGTTTTCGGCGTCGGGCGTGTTGAGAAAGTTCCTGTTTTTGTATAAAAGTCATTTTCACATAAAAGTCATTTTGTTTTTATATATTCAGTATATAGACACTATATATAAGTGTTTGGTAGTCATTTGGAATACAATATAATTAGCGATAAATTGCTGTTTTATTATATATAATATCAGTTTTAAATTTTAAAAGAAAAATTTGGATTTATAATTCAGTAATTAAGTAATTGATTCATTTTTGTAACTAATTTCAAGAGTTTAGGTAGAAAGCAATCTGGGTTCATATTGTTGTTGTGTAACGAAATTTTTTTTGGTGTGGTAAAAAAGCGGTATAAAAATATGGACCTCAACAGAAAATGCTAAGATTGCAGTTGCGTTATGTTTAAGATTTGTAAAAAAAACTTTTGGGACTCATAAATGTTAACGAAAAATAGTGAAAATAAAGTTATTATGCTTAAAGACACATGTTATACGGAAATACTGTTTAACGTGAAAAATTCCTCTATATTTTGTAATTTAAAATGTTTATAATTCCAGTTTTTAATGTATTTTTTAATATACATTTTGATGTTTTTAACCAAGTTAAAAGTCTTCTTTCGTAATTAAAATTGATAAATAATTGCTCAAAATAAAAATAGTTTCTATATTTCATTAAAAAAGATTATAATTTCAAAATATATAATTGCACTTTCTTAATTGTTAGGGAACAGAATTTTAATAAAGGTAACAGATTTAATTTTTTTTATTATTTCTATTTTTTTCGAGTTGGCGCGATCATATTAATTAATACTAAGCACTTTTTATAAATTTTTATAGCAATCGTAGGAACTTCACACGAAGAATTGTAACTTAATGGCTACATTAATTTCGCTTCTACTATTTGGGAAATTGCAGAGGAATGTTTGTACGTTAATCACGTTTTGGAGGATTTAACATTGCTGGAATTTTTTTTAGCTTTATATCTTCGGAACTTTTAAAGTTCGCTTCTTAAATATTATTTTAATTTTGTTTTTGTTATATTTATACTTTTTTGCAACCCTTACATATTTTTTTGAAAAATAATGAATTCATATTAGGTTGGGGATTGTTGGTTGTTGGGCTTGATACATGAATATTTAGCCTCTTAAATGTTTGTTAGAGTGTTACGCGAGCCAATAATTCGCAATGGACTGAAAGTAAATCGCATTTTTAATCTTCTTTGTGCTCTCTTGTGTGTAAAATATATCAAAAGCTAAAACTATGTATACATAATTTAACGATACCGACGCTGAATTAACAAAATATGATCGCCTAATTAGTTGTATCCTCACTCCAAATTAGGGACATGTCTTCGTACATTATTTTGAATTTTTTGCTTTTTCCGGGTTTATATTTATCATCTTAACTTTTGAACAGCCCCTTGTTAATGTTATTGTACAATATCTAGTAAAACCAGTTAAATTCCATTTTAAGTTTGTAGGCAGATTTAGTGCTACTTTTGTTTTTACTACATTTTTGAGGTGTAACATTACTTCGTCTTTGTTGTGGGTGTAACCATATTCTTTTCATGTGGTGTAAGAATGCTCATATTTGGTGTAAGTTTACGCTGATTTTGCTGTAAGTACTCCGTAAAACCGGAAGGCTGCAACCGCTTTTACGGAAAAACGCTACACAAAACGTTTTACGGTGAACTAAAAATTTTCAAAACTTAAAAAACTGAATTTTATACATAATAAATTAAAATTATTTAATTTCTTTATTAGTTCTTTAATTATATTTAATTTTACCATTAGTGAATAAAACCTGACTTTATTCACTTAACTATAATTAATTCTAAAAATAGTTCTATTTCTTTTACTGATTAGAGTGGATAATATTAGTTTGTTTGAGCCCACAGGCTATATGGGGAGGGTGTTCATTCATTTAGTTATCGACGTATATACTGCGTTAGCGTTGAATTGTTTTTGATAATCTAAGCATTTATATGGAAGTTTAAATACATTTCACTTGTTTACTTTTGTAAAAGAGATTCAATATTTAATGAATATATAATATATCTTGGCTTAGATGAACCAAAATAAAAAATAAAAGATCACCGAAAGTTAAGGGAAATATACCGCGGGCTGCCAGCATAATCGAAACTATATAATATATTTAGCTATGAGTTATTGTAGTTTCAATAAATTAAGTTAGAAATGTATCTGTTTCTTAAATTATATTTTAATTTACAGAACATTCCTTATAATATAAATTACACAACTATTTTTTTTTCAAGAAAATCTTTCATTTTCGAAGATTAAATTAATTTATTATTTGTTCTTTACAAACGTAATACCACATGCTTTAATTTATATTCTTATTCGCACTTCTTGTTTCAAAATAACCAGTTATAGTCGTCATTTTAAAATAATTTTATTTCGAAACAATACTTATTTTATCTGCATCAGTACCTTTTTACGAAAATATTGTAATGCTACCATTTAATAATAATATTTGCAAAGAAAACCAACCCTATTATATGAATCTTTTCATTACAGTCAAGGAGTTAGAATGTAGTATAAAAATTGGTTTGTTTTCTATGACGTAAATTTTCCAGCTTCCGTTCCTACCTATCCTTCGCTCGGTGCTCCGATATTGGTGCTATTTTCCCCTCTAACATTAATTCACCAATCAAGCTCGAGAAAGAAATTTTTTTTTTATAATTTGTTGCCACTCAAGACCTTCAACATGTTCATTGAATTTTTTTAGAAAAAAAAAGAACACACTTTTTGATATTTCATTAACTATTATATATTTTTTATTATTTGATATCGTCATATTTTATATACTAATCCAATTGTCTCTACATCCACCACCTGTAGAAATCAATCGATAAGAAAAAACACTTATACCCGTCCTAGACAACAACAAAAACAAAGGGGAAGAACGAATCCATTTGCGGGCGCAATAAATGCCGCAATTTATAACCGTCTGCTGGCACGCTCATGAAATACATCCCCAGTCGCTCTACTCCCCCCTCCCCCCGTTCAACCAAACAATGTTTAAGATCTTGCGTGGCAACAGAATGCTGAATGAAAATAAAGTAGTTTCGAATTCAATTGGTGAATCAATGTCACATGAGATAAGGAAACCCAGAATCAAAGGAAACCCAGTGAGGAAAGCGGGAAGGGACTACGTTGCCTGAATCAAGCCCATTGTTATATTGTCCCATGTTAGTTACTAAACATGATTGTCTCCATATCCAACACCTGTAGAAAGTAATCGATACACAAAAAACGTAGGTTCCGATTTGTGTGATTTATGAGAGATTCGCTTATAAACGTACGTCAAGTAAGACAGGTACAGACAGAATTTTGACTGACACAGAGAGAGTAAGTACACCCATTGCGAAGGAGGGAATCGACCCCGCACCCGGTATAGTACGCAGCCTGTTAGCGTCATGGGCAGCAATTAAACACCCTAGGCCATCCCGGCCATTTTTACCCGTCCTCGACAACAAAAACAAAGGGGATGAACGAATCCATTTGCGGACGCAATAAATGCCGCAATTTGTAACCGTCAGCTGGCATGCTGATGATGAAATACATCCCCACTCTTTCTACTTTTCCCCCACTCAACTAAACCATGTTTCAGGTCTTGCGTGGCAACAGAAATGCAGAATGAAAATAAAGTAGTTTCGAGTTGAATTGGTAAATAAATGTCAAATGAGAACATAGCACCGATAAAAAAAAAAGGAAATCCAGTAATGAAAGCTGGAAGAGTATACGTCACCTGAAACAAGCCCATTTCATATTGTCATATGTTAGTTGTTGCTGTTGTTGTTTTGGCCATGAAATGTGCAAAGAAAGAGTCAAATTGTGCCAAAGCTGTCGTAGACAGCCTCAGTGACTTCTACTGCTTTGTCGGAATAAATGAGGATTTCTGGGTCTTCAATGCTGATCTTATATGTTAGTTACCAAGCATTATTGTCACCATACCCACCACCTGTAGAAAGTATAATCAATAGAAAAAAAACACTTATACCCGCCCTAGACAACAAAAACAAAGGGGATGAACGAATCCATTTGCGGACGCAATAAATGCCGCAATTTATAACCGTCTGCTGGCACGCTGATGAAATACATCCCCACTCTCTCAACTCCTCCTCCCCCCGTTCAACCAAACCAAATGAATCCATCACGATGACTCATTCCTTTTCCCCGAACCAAGCCGGACAATTACCGGACAGACGACCCCCGGATCGATCGAATTTTTCGAACTCTCTTCTTGTTTCAGGGGTGTGTTGTTGTCCGGTCAACCCACCCTTGTAATCGTTTGAGAGAATGGAGGGGCATTTTCATGGTCTTTCAACGCAGTTAATGTGTCGGGGGGGGGAAAGGTTTTTATGACTGAATTGGGAGTAAGAGAGGGGGTAAAGAATCGGGCTAATGAGAGGATGAAGCTTTATTTAAGGAGCTAAAAAGTCGCAATTGAAGGCAGTACTTATATGAAATGGTTTCGTTGTTCTCTGCAATTGCCCTGAAACGGAGTAATAATTTTTTTGAGTGATGTATAACTTTAGTTTTGTTCCATGGGTCCACAATTGATCCGTATTCTGAATGGAGAGATACTGAAGCGAAGTTTTTTTTGTGACGAATAGGCTTAGAAACTACACGACCGAAGTTCGAAAAATTTGTACTAAGTTGTAGTTACGTTCGTTTCCTATGCGGCCACTATCGAACAGTTTTTAAAAATCTTTCATCCTTTATTATTTTAAAACACAATTAAAAATATTATTTTTCAAAGTTTTTAACTCTAAAAACTTATTTTGACAACTATAACCCTTATTTTTTGTAAACATATAACGTTGGGGTCCTAGTGACCTAGTGGATTTGATCGCAGCCCTTTACGCTTACAGTCTGCGCACTGGTGAGGGTTCGATTCTCGGCGCCTTTGCTCTGGGTGTACTTTCTCTCTCTGTATGTCAGTAAAAAAAACATGTTTGTGTCTATCTTCCTTGAACGGTTTTTTGATCAAGCACACAAACTGGTAAATTAATGTACCAAATTACCTACCTACAAGCAACCTCACATATTTCGATAAATTCACACATCACTAACTTTAAAAAATATTTAATTATGTAAATAGGTGTTCATTGTTTAGTAGGAAAACGCACTTTACTTGTCACTTTCCCGACCACTTGCCCCGCGGAAGTCTAAAATCCGGAAGACGCGTAGCGGCACCACGCGCCACGAAATAAATGATTAATTGGCGGAATGGCTGGCCCTCTGCATAATTCATAACTCGAGAAAGGCAGCTTTCTGGTTTGGAACCGGGCGAGCAAGATTACCATTCGTGCGATATGTGGTCGAAGTTGGCGAGAATTGCACATTTCACTTGAATATGAATCATTGCTTTGGAGGAAGCTGAGGATTTTAATGTATGAGCTCTTTTGTTACTGGTAATGATTGGGTTAAATAGTGCACTGTTAAAGATAACGTTTCTTTAGTTTGAATAATGTAGTTATATCTATTATTTTTCGTTTTATATGCAAAAGGGATATTCAAATATTTCTATATTTTTTTAAAAATCTTTGTACACACTGCAAATTATAAATTTAAACTGTATTCATTGAAGTATAATTTCATTCTTTTACTTGCTTTCACTACAATAATGGTTTTTAGATGCAACAGTTGTGTGGTGAAATGTTTCGACATATTTTTAGTATTCGGTAGAAACACTTTTCAGATTTGGTAAACGAACACCTGGGATATGGTACTGAATACCAAATATATATAGCATACTAAATACCTAAAATATTGTGAACAAGTTCACTACACAGCCGTTGCAGCTTCTGGGAAGCATATATTTGGTTAAACCAAGCTCTGTGCCGAAGATCGACAAACTAGTTCGGGACGCATTCAGAGCCCTAAAATTGTGGTCAGCTGTGAACGAGTGTTCCGAACAGGTTTCGGGACATGTTCTTTTCATCTTCGGAACAAACGTCACTCGGAACTATGACGGCAATATTTCCGTCCCCGACCTTGTTTGGGAAAGCTTCTTCGGCCTTAGTAGTTGAGTAGGCCGTGATTGTGGAGGAATATATATGTTTTACGACTTTCATGTTATGAAAGTCTATGTTTTTATTTTAAAATAAAACCCAAACTTTTTCGATAATTTCTACTTTCTTTCTTTTTCCTCTCTTTATTCCCTTTCTTTTTTTTACACTTCAATTGATTTTTAACAACCCCGTTTATAAATATTTCTACTTTATCCACTCGACAATTCAATTTCCTTCTCCAAATACCCTAATCCATTTAAAACTTCAACATTCGCATGCCAATGACCAAAACTCATTTCCCACATAATCCCTTCCCCCTCAGCTAAAAAATAATCCTAATTAATCCCCTTTGACCCCCCCCCCCACTGTCATTGTGTATTAACACCCCGAATGCTCTACGGTCTTTATCGTGATTGCGCCCCTCGCGGTCAATCTCACTCCAATTACTGTCCCTCTTGATTATTATGCATTCGGGGGCGGACGAGTCAATTATTCATGTTTTTCGACCCCGCTGAGTCAAGCCCGACATTGTTTATTCTGTAATCTTTGTTACTCATCTTCCAATGGAAAAAGATCGACTGGCGAAAAAACCCGCCCTGGATGTCATTTTCCCTTTTTGGTTCAAAAAATTGTGACGTCCCAATTGGTCATGCTTCTTTGGTTTGGTTGGGGTTTTCTGAGTCACTATTGTTTTTTGGTTTGCGGAGCGCAGATGTCACAAGTTTTCGTTTCTTTTTTGGGACGTCGTTTCTTTGCTTAGTGTTTTCTTTTTATATAAGCCATTTTTGGACTTGGATTTGCTTTTTAGAGCTTGGGTTTCCAACCCCTGCTTGCTAATGCGTGTCAAACCCTGAAAGTATTGCTTCGATCGGAATTGTAGTTTTCACTATAAAACAATCCAGTTTTACTCAACCAAATATTAAATACAAAAATATCTTTCCATGAATCAATACTTTATTCAATTTACTTCTAAAGAGCTATACTGTAAAACATGTTAATTTTATAGAAAAATAACAACATTTATAGAAAAATACTGTTATTACCTTTAAACAGTTTTTTTGTTGCATAAATTTACTGTTTAGATTAATAGTTATTTAATCAACTATTGTCGAAAATAACACTTTATTAAGCGAGTGGCTTTTATTTCACGAGACCGTAGGTCGAGTGTCGAGTGAAATAATGACAAGAGCTTAATAAAGTATTATTTGGCACGTGCTTGCTTGCAATATTTTTAATAGTAACGTGCAAAAAGTAATGCTTGGCGCGAAATTTGTGTTTTTACTTTTGTCTTATTTAATTTTCCTTTAATAACTTTTGGGGAACTTGTAGTTTCCATGGAGATATTAGAAAATGCAAAAGCAATGAACCAATAGAAATAAGTGAGTTTCATGACCATTTAGTTTCCATGGAGATATTCATGACCATTTTGTTTTTCTACCAATCAGATAATCTTATTTACTTTACTGCACTAGTGCCGAAAACCCCACTTTCGGCACTGTCTGTGACGTAAGCACGTAAAGTGTCTTTTTCGCAACGATTTATGAATGAATATGATATAAAAAAGTGAACTTTTTGCACGTTTTTATAAAAAAGAAGTGTTCGCTTTTAACCGCTTGAAAAGTAGTAGGCTGCGAACCGAAAAAGCATTTTAACTGTTTGCTTGTGCCGAAATAGTGTTGAATAGCGCCGAATAGCGTTGGGAGAACATTTGACTGAAGATTTAAAGGCCCCTTTGAGCCCGGTTTCAGTATCCCTACCTGTCACGGGGTAACTGGTGGTCCATCTCCCGCCAGAGAGAGAAGCGGATTTTTTTTCTTTACAATTTGTCAGTCAAAAACCGATTTTGCGTTAAAATTACAAATAGTTCGGATAATTAAACACATTTAATCTGTTAATTACACGGTATTGTTCTAGCACACCAGCTGACAGTTTTTCTGTAAGAACTTTTTTTACAGTACATACCTAAAACTTCAGAGGTTCCTCTAGGTATTTGAAAATAGAACCTAAGAAATACCTTCGGTCAGGTATTATTCCAAGAGGTATTATTAGTGAAAACCTCAAAAATACCTTTTAATACCAGGAATAACTAGTTTAAACCTCCAAAAAACCTATAACTATCTTACATTTTAGTAAGGGGTTTGTGTAAAAAACATATCGACATCGTACACTCTTAAAACGAACGAGCGATTTTAACTCAGTCTGAGTTAATTTCACTCCTCCGGTCTGGAAAATGCACTTACCCGGAAGGAGTGGATTCTTTGTGCGTTAAGCCTCCGACAAGATCACTAAAAACAAGTGATTTTAACTCAGTCTGAGTTAATATTGAATCATTTCCAGTGTCGAAAATGCACTTCTCCAACTGGAATGGATTTCACTCTTTTGTTTTAAGAGTGAAACAGACATAAAACTGGACTATTGCTACAAAAATTCTTTATAATTAGGATTACTGGATATTTACTTCAAACTTTATTCTAACATTCCATTAACAGTATTCAGACCAAAACCCCCAAAGCCAAACTGCCAATTAATTCAAATTTTATAAGGCTCCCCCCACAAAGAATCCAAGTCAACAAACGAAGTCATCAAAGGCGACGCGGCAAATTGCTCCTCAGCTGTAACAAGGGAATCCAATCTGTGGGCATTTCACTGTTTCTCAAGAGAATGTCCGTCACACTCTCTGCTAATCCCTCGGGCTCATTTGTTGCCTGGCAGCATCCATTGGAGGTAGGAGTAAGATGGAAATGCCGTATGGTCGAAATCCAATGGGAAATCAGTTAGCCGATTGAAGCTATGGAGTGCTTCTATATAAGCTCTTGGCGAATGATTTGGCGTCATTTGATGCACGTAATCAAGCTTCTCAAGATGGAGTCGATACAGAAAAATTGCTGAATAACAATCTGTAAGATGATTATCTGCTGCAATCTACAATTAGCAAGATGCATGGTCAAAATACAATGCATAATCTGTTTGCAAAACTGAAGCTATTTAATGATTCATCATTAGGTTTATTTAAGCATTTGGCCAATGATTTGGCTTTCTCTAAACATTTAATCAAGCTGTGACAATTCAAACTAGGGTTCATAAAATAAGTTTGCTTTATGGCAATCCACAGTTGAAGGATAAATACTTTAGTAAAAGCGTTAATTTGTTGTAACTTCATAAGGTGTAAATTAAAGTTTTCAAATCGTTATTGTTGGAGAACTCACATTTTCCAAGGTTTAACTAAGTTTTAGAGTCAGGTAAGTTCATTAGCGGTTTTTGACAATAAATTAGACGAAGTCGGCAATGAGCGGACCCGGACTTAGTGTTTAAATTAGACTGTGTCTTACTATATGTGAGTTTTACAGCTACACCCTTAAATTAAGAAATATGAATTTAAAAGTAGAATTTTCTGTAGTCAATTTTTAAAAAATATGGCTTCTGTCCTTTCACTTCTAAATTTAGTTAAAGTCTAACATTTATAAGCTTTTGAAGATGTTTGTTCTATATCTCTTAGCTGGTTAGATCATACTTATGACAGAAAATGTTAAAACCTACATAAATTTGAATCTACTACTACAGTCTACAGCTGCACAAAAAGTTCTTTTTAGTTGTTGATTACCGACTCTACTTACCTTTCAAGTTGAAATAACTGATTGTAGTTTTTCAGACCTGTCATCGTCAATTTGGCGACTTCACTTTTTTTTGTCGCCAAGCATTCAGATCATTGCTACCCTCCCCTTGTTAGAGTTTCTGCGAGAGACAGATTTCTTTGGCCCTGCCCCTGGCCATGCAAGGAACAATGGCCAAGAGACAATAAGACGTATTCCGGGCCCCTAAGGAACAAGGAGGGGAATCCGCAAACAATTTGGAGGGCATCAGTCACTTTTTCAGACAGGATTTTTTTGTGTGTGATTTGTTCTTATGTATAGGGAATTGAAGGGTCTGAATGTTTTATTATTGTTTAGGGGGTGCCATGGTTTGATATGCATTAGTTTGAAAGTGATTATAAAAGCACTTACATATTTTTGGAAAAATTAAAAATTGTGGACTATTAAACTGTGAGAGGATTTACGAAGGAAACAACGCAGATTATTGGCGCAAATAGTTTATTTTTAAAGGTATTAATTTTACTTTGTTTTATGTATTTGTCTGAAGAAGGCGAGCTTGAGACTTACCGAAACATGTGAAATTTGTACCTACAAATAAACTATTTGCGACAATAAATCTAGGTTGTTTCTTTCGTGATTCCTCTCATGTTGCATAAGCAAAGTTGAAGATAGATATTTTTTTCGGAACACTAAACTGCACAAATTGATGTAGATTAGTGCAGGAAAGTGTGGAGGAGTAATTTGTTATTATCTGCTATGGAAATTAAGTTCATTACATTAAAGAAATTTTCAGTTAAAAAATTTAAATTTTACACTCGTGTATTGGAAACAAGCTTCGAAACAGCCGATTTGCATAAAAACCATATAGTTAACTTATTTAGTGTGCAGGTAACATATACTAAAATAATACACTTTACTAAGCCATAATATTAAACAATTTACTGAGTTATAATAATTAATTGTGCATTAAATAAACTTTCAAAGTTAAGAAACTTTCCTAATTTACCATCACCCAGAACGAGAATTATTAATTAAAGCAATTCCAACGATAACACACATGGCCTTAGGATGAAAATAAATTCTTTTTTTGAGGCTCTATTAGTGAATAAATGTCACGTGGAAATAGAGCACCAATCGAAACACCGATCGAATGAAGGAAAGACAAGCCACAAACAAGTCAAATGAGTATATGAGATCACGAACCACACGTCAAATTTGGCTAAACTAGTTTTACAGCGAAATAGTTATACACGGAAAGTGTTACGAGGTACTGTCAGTCCCTTAGAGCTAATGCATTAGTTGTAGAATCACAACTTGAACTTCCGCAGAAGTATTGCTTTGCCATGTTAGCCCATTTTCACTGTTACGGGAGTCATAATAAAATCAATTTAAAACAAAATTGAAAAGAAACTAACATATGGTTATTAAGTTATTAATTGATAAAATTTTTAAATAGTGTCGCCATATGCTGCATATTTTTGGCATTTTAAAACTTCAAAAAATATAAATAAACAACTAGATAAAATTTTCATTTCAAATTTTTTTCAATTCGATGTCATGTTGATTCCCATACCTGGAGAAATAAGGTTAACATGAGAAAGCAATACTATTTCATTTTTCCACATTAAGATCTTCTGCATTTAATTAATGGTTCAAATTAAGTTGCACCCATCTACCAGTTTACTTCGGATTTTTCAACAATAAATTCCCAATCCCAATAAACTCACGCATTTACACCCAATAAAAAGCAAATCCCACCTAAAAAACCCTAACAATTCCTACAGAATGCCATTGTCCTGGTGGAAAGTTCGATTTTTCGAGACTTGTGTATATCGATTCCGATTGAAATTGTCTCCTTCAGTATATAGCAGAAGCAAGGACTGATCAGTCCTAGTCCTGAAATACGAACAACTGTATGAGTGACTGGACATTCCGAAAATCGATATCGGAAACAGCCCCCCCCCCCCCAACTGTGGGACTCGGACTCCAATAAACGTCCAGATTCATGAGACAATTCCTCGGTTGACTGCTTTGGAACACTTGGCAAAAGTTCTCGGTTTCTCTGCACTGTTGCCAAGCGTGGCAGAGCATTTTTAGATGTGTTCACAGTGGGTGTAGTTCGATTTTGTATTGACATTGAATAGAGTAGTTTCATTTTGCACGAAGCGTATGCAGCTTGACTTGTAATATTTTAAAACTGAAATTGATAATTAGTTAATCCGTATCAATTTAATCACTATCCCATTTAACCCAGATCAATTTTAAAAAAATCAAAGGCGAATTTACAATTGCTATTTATTTTTATATTTGGTAACTTCCTGTTTAAGCAAACGATATTTGTAAGTATTTACGTTAGTTTTTAAAATTGCGTATCCAAAAATAGTTTACATATATTTTTAGTATCTTGCAAGATGCAATTGCTTGCAAGATGTAAGGCAAAAATGCAATTAAATGGGAATATTTCTTATGTTGTCACGCTCTCCATTCTGCAATTTAATTGGTTGCTTTGTCTAAATCTGTTGGGTCGAAAAGTCCTGTGGGCGGTCATTGCGCAGTTTCCCACGGGTTCAGGTCCCTGGAGACTATTTCCCTCCCCTTCAGGGACATGTCTAAATTGTGGAGATGGTGCGCGATAGATGGCAGCCTCTTTCATGTGTGTGTGTGTGTCTGTCTTACTTGACGAAGGTTTATACGCGGGTCTCTGACCAAGCGCACAAGCCAGAATGTGTATGTACCTACCTACTCTACCTACCCATTCATGAAACCAAAAGTGTCCTGGTGGTAGGCTTTCTTACTATATAGAGACACGAAAGGTAAAACGACTTTTACAGATTCACTCGACATATGCAGGGTAGCAAAGATGCAATTCCTTGCTTCGAACATAAATGGTTTTACTTACTTATACGTAAGCCACATACGTAATCTAAATTAAATAGTTACATTAGTTGTAGGGCCCGGATGGTCGGTTGATTTGGACCATAACGCTAGCAGTCTGCGAGCTGTATCATATACGGGTTTCGATTCCCGTATGTCTACCAACCCACTACCGAATATCACTTAGCGTTGGGCATTAAATTCGTTTCTAATTTATAACCTCAACAACGTACAAATGATGACACACCGCCAGCTCGAAAATAAATTTCCAACCGTACAAACAAATTAAAAACCTCAAACATTAATGCATGCGTCTATTGTTCCACTCGGAGTGCGAAAGTCGCCTTTCCACAATGCCAAATTAATATCTACTTGACAGGAAGAAGGGAGATTTTAAACTTTCCCCAATCTCATCCATTCTCCGTGGAGAAGAAGAATAACAGATCTCCCCTCTTACCACAAAAGTTATTCGATTACACGAAGAGGGATTACTCACCAGACGACATCCTGAGTGTTTATACACATTTGTCTCTCTCTCTGAGGTAATCCATTCAGCACTCGGAAATTATCATCGCGAGGAACATTCACGGATGCTTGAGCGCGCGCTGGAAACTTAACTTTCTTGGTCGCCATGGGGACGCGGCAAAAATATCGGCCAACCACTCCTCTGCCAATTAAAAATCACGGGACAATAATTGTAGCGATGGGAGTCCGTACCTGTAACCGTAAACGTCTTTTTGAAGAAGGGGTTTTGGTGGATAATTTGCGTAGAGTTAAGAGGAAGATGGGAGATACTTGGCGAGGAAACAAAGTGAAGCCATTAGAAACTCGCCAAGGAAACCTAGTAAGCCCAAACAAACCCCTCATTCAATATTAGTATTATTTTATAACTTAGCGCATTATATTGTAATGCATTATTTTATCCCTTAAAAGGCGTTAATTAGAAATAAAAAAATGACTATTTGCTCCATAGAGTTTGCTCAGTTGTAGGCTGTACTACGACTTCTAAATTTACATTATTGCGGCAAGTCCTTTCACAGATAAGAAAAAGGGGTTGTAATCATAGTTTATATTAGAGAGCCAGAAATCGCCAAGTCGATGTAGTAATCCTATGCAAACTCCACTGTAAAATAGCACCAAATACTTCGCCTAGAGCGTCTTTTTGGGCTTACTAAAAAGCAATTGATGGCTTCACTTGACAAACGGGTTTTTGTAATGGTTTTTGCCCCAGAAGCATCTCCATCTTCTTCTTAACTCTTGCTAATTATCCTTTTGGGGGGAGGAACGGGTTAGTGGATGAGTGTTGCGTTTGATATACGAGTCGTGATGGTCTAGTAAATGATTTGGGCACGTTAATAAAGAGAGTCTTGCATAACTGGGCGTGAGATATCTTCATTTGGGGGAAGGATGCAACCTTTTTACTATTTATTAAAATGCGTGAATTTAAGGTATGCTGTAGTTATTGTTTATTCGCGTCAAGTTATTATTTGGCCCTTATGTAGCTAATGGATTTTGGGATCTTTTAATTGAAGTTCAGTTGATATGGATAATATTAGGAAAAAGGTAGCAGCGGAGCAATTTTGTGGGAGATGAAGAACACGAGCTGCGCATTTGAATGGTTTTTGTTGCAAAATTATCACTATCCAATGTAGAACTTAAGATATAGGGCTCGTTCCTTTCATTGGCGACTATTGGTAAATTCAATGGACGAAATCGCCAATAAACGGGTCAAACGTTATATCATGGTTGTCCTTTGGAAAATTCTGACAATCAAAAGCCCAGGTACATTAAAATTCAAATATTACAATAGCCCTCGTGTAGCTCTAGTGCGACGTTAATTCAAAACCAAACCAAATATTATATTTATATTTAAATATATGATTTGTTACAAATTTATATTAATCGTTCTTTCTGTAAATGTTCCTTTTCCAGAATTTAGATGTTCATGGGCCTAGTAAAAATCCCTCGCTAGTCGTAATTTGCAGACGAGTTGCTCACTTGCCCTCTAAAGTTTATCGAAACATTTCTAAGACAGTGTAACCCCGGTATCATGAATCCAAACAATTTCTTTATTCTTACACTCCCATTAAGAGACTTGGTCGATTGAAATCTTTAACCATAAACAAATCTTCATAAATTGATTAAAAGTACAAGAGCTTTCCCCCCAAATGGTTCTGATGTAGCTTATCCTTCCATCAAGGTTCGAACAAAAGTCCTTTTAGAAGTAAATTTTTTCCTTCCATTTGACTTACCAAGAATTTAAATTGTTAAAGAAATTCAAAAGTACCATTAATCAATTGATAAAGATTTTATAAATGACGAACATTTTTGTAATTGACTTTCATAACTTATCAGATATTCAAAGCCAAACGCACATCAATACAATAAAATAAACAATCCTTTAAAGCCCACGAAAGTTTTGGGAAGCTAGCTTCACGAATCCCAAAAATTCCAATGCCTATTCCAAACCCCCTGATACGAAAGAAAACTTCTATTTGACTCTCTGAAAATTTAGAGTACAAATGCACAGTACAAATTAACGTATCTAGCATATTTAAGTACAATAAGTAATCATCAGTTCTCTAAAACTCTCAAAAGTTTCAGGAAGCTAGCCTCACGAATTTCAGCAATTTCACAAATGGCATTTGTCGTAAACCTCGTAATGAGTGAGAAAACTTCTTTTGGACTCACTGAAAAGTAACGTACTAACATTCATAGCTAACGTACAAAGTAATGTAGCTAACGTACATCAATACAATAAAATCAACAATCTTCTAATCTCACAAAAGTTTCAGGAAGCAAGCCTCCCCACAATCCCGGCAATTCCACTATCATAGATGCCCATTTGCGGCCAAACCCCTTAATAAGTGAGCTCTTCTACAATAGACAAATCTTCCTGAAGCTGGCCGTAGGTCAATAAGCCATCCTCCGCCCGGACGGCCCGAGATATCTCGGGCCTTCCGAACCCCCTGATGCGTAAGAAAACTTCTATTTGACCCACTATAATTTAGAGTGCAAACTTTGCGTACAAAGACACGTATATAAATACAATAAAAAATCATCAGTCCTCTTAAACTCACAAAAGTTTCAGGAATCAAGCCTCACGAATTTCAGCAATTTCACATATGCCTTTTGTTGCTAAACCTAGTAATGCGTGAGAAAACTTTTATTTGACTCACTAAAAATGTAACGTTCAAACATTCATAGCTAACGTATAAAGTAATGTGGCTAACGTATAAAGTAATGTGGCTAACATATAAAGTAATGCAGCTTACGTACATCAATACAATAAAATCAACAATCTTCTAATCTCACAAAAGTTTCAGGAAGCAAGCCTCGCCAATCCCAGCAATTCCACTTTCATAGATGACCATTTGCGGCCAAACCCCTTAATAAGTGAGATCTTCTACAATAGACAAATCTTCCTGAAGTTGGCCGTAGGTCAATAAGCCATCATCCACCCGGACGGCCCGAGATATCTCGGGCCTTCCGAACCCCCTGATGCGTAAGAAAACTTCTATTTGACTCGCTATAATTTAGAGTGCAAACTTAGCGTACAAAGACACGTATATAAGTACAATAAAAAATCATCAGTCCTCTTAAACTCACAAAAGTTTCAGGAATCAAGCCTCACGAATTTCAGCAATTTCAGATATGCCATTTGTTGCTAAGCCTAGTAATGCGTGAGAAAACTTCTATTTGATTCACTAAAAATTTAACGTACTAAAATTCACAGCTAACGAAAAATGTAATTTCGCTAACAAATAAAGTAATGTAGCTAACGTACATCAATACAATAAAATCAACAATCTTCTAATCTCACAAAAGTTTCAGGAAGCAAGCCTCGCCAATCCCGGCAATTCCACTATCATAGATGCCCATTTGCGGCCAAACCCCTTAATAAGTGAGATCTTCTACAATAGACAAATCTTCCTGAAGCTGGCCGTAGGTCAATAAGCCATCCTCCGCCCGGACGGCCCGAGATATCTCGGGCCTTCCGATATTCGGAGGTGCTCCAAAAGCCTTTGAGCCCAAAAGCAGTCCAGGAAGGATCTACGTAGGGGAATTGTTGACGGACGATTGTGGAAGGCCTCGTTTTGGGCACTAGAGCGCTTAAATGATTTAATTCATTTAATTATGATGTCATGATGTGACTTCAAAGGCCATGGGTGTTATCGTTGGAGCTGCTTTATGTAATAATTCTCGTTTTGGGTAATGGTAAATTAGGAAAGTAGCTTAACATTGAAAGAGTATTTAATGTACAATTAATTTCTGTAACTCAGTAACAATGTGGAATATTATGACTTATTAAAGTGTATTTTTAAGTATTTAATAATAGCAAATGGTGTATGTACACCAAATAAACTTTCTGAGGAACATTAGCTGTTGTGAAGCTTGTTTTGCCTACATGAGTTTAAAATTAAAGAACCTCAAAAAAGAATTTATTTTCATTTAAAATTTGTGTTGTCCTCAAAACCTGAAACATGCCTATTCATGATTTTTTTTTTGCAATTCTAGTAATTCAACCCACTTACCTATTAAAAAAATATTTTTAAAACTATCTTTTTTGATACTTAAGTTTTACCTTGAAAACAGCAAAATAAGAAAATCGAGATTTTATAAGTACATAATTTTTAATCTGAAATATACAAATATCTGGCTAAATTTGGTTGCTACACACAAAGAAATACAAACATATTTCATCGAAATGCACACAGCTATTTGATTATTAGTCGACTCAGATTGCGTGAGCTGAGTAATTTAGGAGTTTTGTCATTGACTTTATGAATTGGAATTTTGGACATAGTAATTTCTTTAGCGTGGTTCAAGCTACATTATGTATCAATATAGTTTCATTATAAAAATATGCTGGAGTTCCACAGGTGTAACATTTTTAATAGCCTATGGTGGAATTATATTTATGTGTGAGGTAGACTGCATGTTGGAAACACTCTATGTAATGCCATTAGACACGCCAAGCAAATATTCAGTGGCTGATTAGTAGGCAAACTAGACGTGAGTTATTTGACACATGGTTTATATCAGTATGTCCACATGTCTATGCCAATTTAATTTATGGCTATAACAGCCGGACGGTGGCCAGTGGTATTGGCGCCAGCCTTCGTCTATGGCTTTGAACCACACTATTTTCAAATTAAAATGTTCGTAGCTGTTATGTATTTCTTTAAAGTTAACATGTTTTTTAGATGAAGTTGCCCTAATAGGAACTGATACGATGTCTAACATTTGAAAATTATTTGCTATATTTATTCAGTTTTAATATACAAAATACAATATTTGTGTATAGTTTAATCTTGTGTATAGTTTAATCTAAATATACAAAATCAACATAAATGAAAACCATAGCAGTGAAAGATTAAACTTTACACAAAAAAAGTAACTAAAATGTTTGAAGTTAAAAATTTTATTTGGTAAAGAAGGAGTTAAGGGCATTCCCGAATCCATCATTAAAGGGTTAATTAAAAAACTGTTAATATAAATATTAGTCTACTCCATCCAAAACAAAATATCGTTGAATTGTTATACCGTTTTGAATAAGTTTGTAATGTGTTACGTCGCTGCTATTCATAAAATGAGCCAGGGAAGGGGAGTATTAGGGCGTCAGTAGACGGGTTGGCGACTTCGCGACGCCCCTAAAATCGATCCCGGACAATCCCAAGAAAAGAAGTTCCTATCCAAACAAATATCTAATAGGCACGTGGTCTTTGTTTTGACCATAAACAGTAAAATGGGAAAGGATTTCATTGAGAGTATTTTGATGATACGGGTAGAAATTAGACTTGAGTTCGAACTTAAGCAGTTTTCAGTCGGAATTATTCTATTACATTCTTGTGACAATCTTCATTTGACTATATTGCATGAAAAAAATCTAAAATAAAAATTTGCACAGTTTAGGTTTTTTTGCTGGACATGTGCAATATTTGAGACTGCTACTTTTGGCATACTTTAATGTTTTTTCTTCCATATAGTGTAATTGTCAATTCATTTCTTAAGTAAAATCGGTTCTACATTCTCAAATATACTTCCTGAAGAATCTCAATAAGCAGTCCATAAAATACGGTCTAAATGAGTCAGGGAAGGGGAGTATTAGGGCGTCAGTAGACGGGTTGGCGACGTCGCGACGCCCCAGAAATCGATCCCGGACGCAATCCAAATAAAGATGATTCTATCTACAAATAGCAATGGACACGTGGACTTTGTTTGGAACTTAAAAGAGGTTTCAGACGTTTTAACTCTCATGCTTCCATTTTTTTCTTTCTGTGACTTCGGTGGTTGTGTCGACTTCACTCTTAAAATTAACTTTTTTTCGTCTGCATTTTATTATTTAAAAAACTTTTTTTATTCTATCGATTCATAAAAAAAATTATCGGTTTTAATTAGATTAAATTTCATGTTTGCAAAGCATTGCCAAAACGTCTACTTTGTTGGAAATCGCCGTTCAATTAAGCGAAATTGTGGGACAGCAATTTAACGTGATACACGAACAGAGAAAAGCTTTAGTTGTACTGTAAGAAAAGTTTGGAAACGCAACTTTAGTTTGAGTAAGGTACGAAAAAATATGTATTGTTCAAAACAAATGTAATTCCAGAGGGATTAAAAATGAGAACTATTTCGCTGGAACTGTTGCCACTCACGGATAGATGGCAGCATCTGTTACGTATGTCTGTTTGGAGGGGGGGGGGGATGTTTCTGACCAATATTACACAAGCCTGAAAATAAATGTCACTTACCTACCTACTTGATTTTATTTCTACACTCGGCAAATGTAAGACTTTTTCTTCTTACCATAGTTCCATGATAACAGTTTTAACTGCCTGGCACTTAACCGGTTAATGAATAAGATAACTACGATATATCTTGACCCATTACTTATTCATCAACTTTATTTAACATTCAACAGGACCTGCAGCCCCAACTATCTTATCAAAGTAGAGTTGTTATCAAGTACTTAATAGTTATCGATAAATTTAAGTACTATTTAATTGTCTCGAAAACTCCCATCCGTCACAAAGAGGCCCATTGAATGTGGAACACTAATAGGAATTCCGATTCAACTTTCATAAAGAATTCTGCAATGAGGCAGCCATTTTGTCTGTTCAGAAGGTGGCCTGTTCTCATTAACTTTAAAAGAGGCTCGCTATACGCTCTCTCGCCCTCTTCTTTTTTGGCTAGTTAAAGGAGCCATCATCTAATGATCTCTTTCGAAGGGGACGCGAAGCCATTAGAATTTGGAAATATATATATCGCTTTTTGGAAGTGCACAGGAGAATTTTGTATAGTTTTGGGCATCGGATGATTTTCAACTTTTACTCTTTCTCATAAGAGTGCTCGTAGTTAAAAGTCGTTATTGTGATACAAACTTAAAAAACGGCTTATGCATTAATACATTTTATTCGAAATTTGTTTTGTACGATATTTATAAAGTTGAGAAGTTTGGAAAAAATTACCTTTAAATTACTTTTCTTTTACCTTTCACACTACGCTTATAACATAAAAACTGAAGCATTGGAGGAGGCTATGTTCTTTCGACTGTCTGTTAACCACTTTCTTAGCCCAAATTACCAATTCTATAGACAATTTTATTAAACGATCTGAAGATAGAATCTTTCCCATAGTAAACAAATCAATTAGCGTAATAGTACTATCTGGAATCAAATAATTAATAAACGATAAACTAACAAACTATTACTATTTAATAGTATCCATCACACTTTTTAACTAAAGAGTTACACAGAACTACCTAAAAAATACTACCTTATTTTATAATACAAATGCAATATAAACCCTACCCTCACATCACTCCAATTATATTTATTAGATAACCCAAATATTACGTTGTACCACACTAACAAAACAAACATAATGGTATCTAATTATTATTTGGACAGTGGTATGGGACCAAAAAGATGCTCCACTGAAATGTGTACCATTAGGGGAACACTTATCCTAATTCCTTTTACGGGTAACAAGAGATAAGAACGGGCTCATAAGAAGATTATGGCTGGAGAGGTCAACGAGCCTATCACGCGATGTATAGCACTAGGAGGTGTGCAATGTTTTTTGGAAATAATAGTTTGTCTTATTTCTAGTTTCGATTACTTAACCTCTTAAGATCCGAGCAAAATCCTACACGTAGATTCTTCATCTAAACATAATTTTCATAAACACGCTAAAAAGTAAGTTTTTCAAAGAATTTTTTTAAAAAATTATGTTTAATAGTTACTAGGGACACGCCTTAAACTCTAAAAATACACATTTTTCGTGCTATAAATGCAATACAGTAAATCTTATTTGTAGTTACAGATTATTTTAACATTGATTATTTTAACATATTAACAGATTATTTTAACATTGATTATTTTAACATATTAACAGATTATTTTAACATTGATTATTTTAACATATTAACAGATTATTTTAACATTGATTATTTTAACATATTAACAGATTATTTTAACATTGTTTTTAATGCAAGTGCCTTTAAAATTAACTGCTAAAAGAACTTTTTGAAAAGTTTAACAAAAAAAAATAATAAGTAAATAAAAAAAAATTAAGAACTCGAATATCGTATTTAATCTCGTTCAACTTCATTTTTTTACACAAATAAATGACTGATACTTGTAGTCAAAGACTGAAGACTGTTATTTGGATCTTCTTCTATCGGACCAGGTCAATTTCGGAAGTAATTAACGTGTTATTGTTTGTGGGGAGATTTTAGAAATTGTCCCCAAATGGGGACGCCAGGTCGCAAAGAGTTTAATTTAAAGGAAATGAAAGTATTGCGATGGGGTAGAAAATCCGAAATGGAGTTCCTTTTACCTGTAATACGTCGTAATAAAGTTTTCGAGAGAATCGCGCATGCTGGTAAGGGTAAGGTCCATAGATATTGTTTTTAGTTTTAAGGGTATTATTGAAAAATGAAAAAAAGATGAAGACTAAAAATTTGTTACACAAGTTTTGACTACGGGTTGAAAGTCATAATAGAGTTTTTGAGAAACTTGCGCATGCTTAAAAAGTAGCTATCAAAGAAATTTTTAGGTTTTTAAAATATAGAAATAACTTTATATGGAATATAATTACTTTCTGTGCATTGGTTTATTGTGTGATAATTGAAAGTCGCGTTGTCTTACACACTATGTTTAGGAAATGATGGGCTTAAAATTAATATATTATATAAAAATCATTTCAAATAAGTTTGCTTTCATTTAGTTGTAACGTTCTAATTATTTATAATCAACAAAACGAAAATGTACAATATTTATTAACTAGGGACCACGAACAAAAGCAAAATTCGCATATATCGGAAAAATTACAATCACTATTTAAACTAAAAATGTGCCGGAAAAAAAAACATTAATTTGACCTACAAATAACCGTCTGTCTCTAACGGTTAATTGTATCAACTAGTTTTTTTACTTAACATCCCCTCTCCCCTCAAGCCTCATCCTTCAGTGTCAGTGGGGCTGAATTTTTTATGCGGCCCTTGTTGCTTCAGTGGATGGGGTGTGTCATCATTACGAGGAGTGTCTTGTCCCCCCTTTGGAAGGGCTCACAGTGGTACAGGAACAAATATCACGCGACTCCATCCATATGCTATAGAGATCTCCAGTCACGTAGGCTTTTTTGTGCCTCTATGGTCAAGTGGGAGGTAGAGGTAACACTACTGACTTATTAATGCACCTCTTTGGTAACTGATTAGGCCTTATACAGAAGCTTGTTCTACTTGTTGTTGAATTTGCCGTGCTCTTATATATTAGATGTTGCGGAAAATTATTCTGTAACTTTGTAGGAATGTATGTCAACTAGCAACCCGAGGTTTAAACAAGTATAATCTATCTGTTTTTTCGTGCCTCTATGGTTAAGTGGAGGGGGAGGGGGTAGGATTGGTTGGTAGACGTATATTTTATGGCTTGTGTGCTTGGTCAGGGACCCGCTTATAAACCTTCGTCAAGTAAGACAGACACAACACAGAAGTATACACGACAGATCCATCTATAGCACCTCCACAATTTAGACATGTCCCTGAAGGGGAGGGGGGGGATAGGAGTATCCCTACTGACTTATTAATGTACCTCTTCGGTAATTGATTAGTCCTTATACAGAAACTTGTTCTACTTGTTGAATTTACAGTGTTCCTAGATGTTGCGGAAAATTTTTCTGTAACTTTATGGAAATGTGTGTTAACTATCAACCCGAGGTTTTGAAACAATTTGATCTTCAAACAAATAGAATCTATTTGCTTTTTCGTGCCTCTATATGGTTAAGGGGGGGGGGGGATAGGAGTATCCATACTGACTTATTAATGTACTTCTTTGGCAACTGATCATGCTTTACATAAAAAAGCTACACTCTTAAAACAAAGAGTGAAATCCACTCCTGTAGGAGAAGTGCATTTTCGACACTGGAAAGGAGTGAATATTAACTCAGACGGAGTTAAAATCACTCGTATGATCCTGTCGCAGATTTAAAATACAAAGGATCCACTCCTATAGGGGAAGTGCATTTTCGGCACTGGAGGAGTGAAAATTAACTCAGACTGAGTAAAATTCGCTCGTTTGTTTTAAGAGTGCACTTGTTTTTGGATTTGTCGTGTTTCAAGTTGTTGCGGAAAATTATTATGTAACTTTATTGAAATGTGGGTTAACTAACAACCTGAGGTTTTAAAATATACTAGTACTGAAACAATAGCAGCTATCTTTTTTTGACGAAAAAAAAAAGCCGCGGATAGGTATTTTTACTGAATTACGCAACCATGAAGTTAAAATAGTTCTAAGCCATTTTACTATTTCCCGACATTCTGGTCTTTTGGAAAACTGAGTATAGTGGTACTCAAAAGTGGGATAGTCTACAGTGGGAGTCAAAATTATGGAGGGTAATTGGCTGTGTTAAAGCTCTTTTTTGTAGACTAGAAATAGGCAGCCGGATACGTCCTAGCGTTACTCATCTAGACCCAAAATATGTATTTTTCATGCTGTTTTATGTTTAGTATCACTGAATTTTACTTTTATGTTTTAATGTTTATGAAGATACAAGTTTTGATTTTTTTTTGTATTTGAACTTTGCAGCATATTTAATTCCTAAATATGTATTTTTTCAAGCATAAAAATACACTATATATGAAAGTAGTATTCAAAATTTACTCTCTAGCTTTTCGTAGGGTATATTGTTCTTTAAAATTTAGCTAGTAGTTTTGTAACCATAATTATGGTTACTGAATGAGAAAGCAATTATGAATTAATTATAAAGAAATATATGTTGAAACACATTTAAAATGAGCTGAGTTTCTTACAATAATAGCCGACATTTAAAGATTTATATAATTGAGTCGTTTAAATAACAAAATAAAAATTAGTTTTGTCATAATTTTCACGCAATGTTTAGCTATTAAAACCTTTGAATTAATTGCAAGCATTCGAATCAATTATTCCTATGTAGTATTTTCCTTGTAATAATAATAGGTGGAAGTCTTTTATGCTAATTGAAAATGTACGCTTGGTCAAACACATAATTAAACGAATACTCGCTTAAATAATGTTTATGTTGATGAAATTTGTTAAAAGATCGTCACAATAATTACTTTGAAATGCTAAATTTTGAAAAAAACAAGAAGTTCTAAAAGAACTAAAATAGCCTACTTTCCTGTTACTTAAATATTTACTAAAATTCTTATCTTGAAAAAACTAGGTTCGTAACAGTGAGTGACATCAACAACCGTTTCTACATTAAATTTATATACATTAGAATAAATTTCACTAAACACAGCATCCAGCTATAATTTCAACATCTAAAGCAATTACGTATTTTCATTAATTTTCTATCGCCAATGAAATAAATATTTCTTATCGTCCGCATGATTATTTGCAGTTATAAATAAATATTTAATTATTCGCAGAACAAAAACCATAAAACTACTTCAAAATTCACTTAAAATAGGAAATGTAAATTAACAAGTATGTTTGTAACAGAATGTGTCACTTAACCCGCTTCCACAGGTAAAAAGGCGCCAAACACAGCATTAATTCTATATTAAACATTTACCTTCTAGAAATTCGGCTAGTTTCATTTATTTTATTTCGAAAATTAAATAATTATTACTTAAATCGTTTGCAAAAAATTATATTTCAAAGAATAAATATGTAATAGTTCTCGCTTTTAAATAGAATGAAAACGTTGCATACCACTATACAAAGACACTCGAGGTTAAATATATTTGACGTCATTTCAAATTGATAGATGTCGCAAAAATAAATTTATTTTAATTTATTGTCTAAAAGAATTAAAGTTTCTCGCGCGATTGTTGCGATGGCAATGGTGATTTAATTCTAATAAAAATGGCTTCCTATGCTTTTTAAATGAGCATTAAACTTTTAAGTTTTTTAAATAATTGAAGTACTTAGAATTCGAATTCTTTTCTAAAAATTTCAATGTATTCTCATTTCAATGCGCTGAATTTTTTGACGTATCTCACTTTTCCGTAGCATTTGTAGTTAAATTCAGCGATTTAAATGACTCGAAATTGAATTTCAATGCTAGTTCAATGGGAAATTCGTCGACAAATAATAGATTTATGTCCGTCCGATAGTACAGACAGACGGACAAAAAGTATGAAAGTTGGGTCTCTGAGGTCATAGCTTTCTAACAAAAAGAGAATTTTTAAGATCGGATGGATAGAACCGATTTTGGAAGGGGGGTACGGACAGACGGACAGACGGTCAGACGGACAGACAGACAGACAGACAGACGGACGGACGGACATCGACCGCATGTCAATACCTACTTTTTCATTTTTTTTAATTCTTCGAATTAAAAAAAAAGAAAAGTAGGCTAAAAATGACTGAATTATTTTGACTTAATTATTAAATTATAGTTAAGTTTCTAACAATAGTTTAAATAGTAATATGCATTTAAAATCTGAATTAACCTCGTTCTGAATATATCAGATGTTTTAAATTAATAGTTTTTATTGACAATCATACTTAGTTCATTGTTATACTTCATTCAAACAAACACATGAAAAATCGCGTTATCCATGAAACTAATTACTCTAAGGGACAACTTAACTAGGTACCAAAATTAATTAAATATAATTTGGTGTTTATAAATGTAAAATTGTGAAGCCGTCACGCGTTTTTAAGAAGAAATAGATCGAAGCTCGGCCTTCTAATTACTAAAGATAAAAGTATGCACTATATTACAAACAAAAAAGTAGTAGGCAAAGTAGTAGTGTAAAGTAGGCTTTTTACAGGAGACTACATTAGCAGTATAACAACTTTTAAAGGATTTACTTTAGGGAACTTGTCCTTCTATGCAAGCTTTCTCAAACAAACTATTCGGACAGAAAATTGCCCAGCGAGAAGTCAGCATTTTCAAAATTTAATGAGTAAATTTATTCTTATTACTCATTTTGAAACACCAAAACAAACTTCATTCCAAACAAAAAAATGAAAACAAGGTTGTTTAAGCTGTTGCCATTTTCGACTTGAAAAACTCCATTGATACTTTTTATTGGTAATTTAATTTAGCTGAAAAGATAATTATCATATTTTAAATGCAATTGGTAATATTTTACGTATTTTAAGATATCTGTTGAAATTGTGAGTAAATTTATTGTGTTAATTAGATAGTATTCATAGCATAAATAAATGAGAACGATATAAAAATAAAATTAATTAATTAAACTTGCAACAAAATTTTAATGAATATCGTCTGAATAAAACAACAACAACAAATAGGATTCTTGATATTTAGAAAAGAAGGATCTTTTCTAAATTAAATGCACAGTTTCGATGTTTTTTATTAATAAAGTACTGTAGATGTATTTGTAAGTATTAATCAAGTTTTTAATTGCCTTTTTTCATTGATTTGAGGCATCTAAATTGAACCATGGTAATTGTGTTATAATTTGTTGCGAAATTTCGAGCTCTTGTTAAATATTGAAAACGTTTACGTAGTCAGTTGGATTCGAATATTTATGGTATTACAGATACTGACAATTTTGCTAACAAAAAAATATAAGCACTTATATATAATCTGTTTTATCAAAAGCAGTTTATTAGTTTGCTAATTTTATTTTATTAGTTTTGTACTTTCAAACGCCTAATATTCAAACAAAATATCAATGACAACTTACTTGGATTACATAAAATTTATTCTTAATCTACAAGGTATGTTATAGGGTTAAGAAGGCTTATAAGCGGGTGTCTGATCAGGCACACAAGTCGGAATATAAACGTACTTACCCACTACCCAACTACTTTATAGGCACTGCAACCAAAAGTGTATTAAATTATTTTTACAACAGTATGTTTGGTAACAGGTGTAGTGTAATCGTTTCCGGCTGCCTATTTCTAGCCTCAAATAGGGTTGGTAACATGTACTTCGCATTTTTAAGGAAAAGTATTTAATAATTGTTACATTCAATTACCGTGTATGATATATAAGGTAATGAACGGTTGAAAATCGGAAATAGAGATTTTGTCTTTTCTACACGTTTTGGGGGTGCTGATTCTGAAAATGTGTTTTTCAAACATTGGTCCGTCTGTCTGAAACCATTCTATAGGTCGAACTGAAGGAGTTAATTACTTAAAATTTGATACACGAGTTTTCAGTACAGCTTGTGAAATTACCAAATGAGGTAGATAATTTCTTTTGAATGCATTGGTTTGAACATTAGTTTATTGAGCGGTAGTTGAAAATCATGTATTGTTACACTCCCGTATTTTTTTTGTAGTGGTTACATATTTTTTTACAGTATTCAGTAAACGTCATAAGTATTTTTCCCGTCCCCAGCAAAAGTAAAATGAAATATTTCCCATCTTTCTAACTTCTCTGAAGCGAGAAATGTTCTTCCCGCTAAATCATGTGAAACTATCCATATTTACATAACTATTTTCTGTAATATGCAATTTTTTTCTTTGGAAATACGCGTTTAAGACTTTTTTGTGTGGCGGGTATAGATTCTTTTTACAGTATTCAGTAAGCGTCACAAATATTTTTCTCCTCAAAATAATTATTTTCATCTTCCTAACTTCTCTGAAACAAGAAATGTTTTCCCACTAAATCATGCATAAAATGACTCATATTTTTACAGCACTTTTTTAGTAATATGTGCTGAACATTTTTAGTAAAAGTATTTCATATTTTTTGAAGCAGTAATATATTCTTTTTACAGCATTCAGTAAACGTCAAAAATATTTTTCTAGTCACAATAAAATATTTCCCATCGTGCTAACTTCTCTGAAACTTCGCGTTAAATCCCATAAAGCAGATCCCTTTGAAGTCAAAACGCTTTCGCAGAGTAGAAAATCAATCGAATTTATCCCCAATGCTTTAAAAGTTCCCAGCGTGAACTATTTGGAATTAATACCCGTGAATATCGATCCAAATCTGAATTAATTTTGATTCAAGCATTCCGACTTATTGATGAATAACATTTCTTCCCCATGTACCAATGAAAACACGCTTTCTACCCCGAAGGGCATAAGCTGGGATTGGATTTTTTCGAATATTTTTTTGAGGGGTCTTCTATCCTAGGAACGATATTTTTCTGCGGATTTCTGTTCTCTCTCTCCAAATATTTAGGGAAAAGCAAAAGAAATTAGGGGAGTCAAAACAAAAGTCGAGCAGTTACTTCTTCGTCTTTTGACATGACTCGAGCGTTTTATTTTGTTTCTTGTTTTGGGAACAAGTACTCCCTCTAGTTATGCTATTCAAGTCTGAGTTTATTTTACTGACATTAATCGTGTGCAATACGACGTGATCGGCCATAAGTGACCACATTTCGGCAAAACTGTATCAAGTAAAACTATAATAGAGATTGGTAAAACTTTCATTGCTCTTTTATGTTAGACTGCTTATTAACACATACAAAAGTTCACAATAGTTTATTACAACGCAGGATTTTGCGTTCTATGGTTCTTTACGTCATAATTTTTCAAGACCTGTTTGCTTCCAAGTGTTTCTTCTTTCGTAGTCCTTTTCACTTCGAATTAAATTATCAAAGTTTCGTAAGTAGGAACGGGTTCGTATTTTTTAAAGTTCGGCAGAATGAATGAAAGTTCAGTATTTTTAAAGTATAATTTCAATATTAAAAGTATATATCAGTCTCCTAAGATGTCCTGAAAGAATATGACTGCGTCCCAAGAAGCTTCGAGGCTCAGTTTTTGAAATTATACATATTTAGAACAAATGAAATATCGATATATTTTCTGTCGTTAAAGTATTGATATCTTTTCTGTTGTATCTTTCTGTCGTCAAGTTTTTTGTGAACAAAGATGGCAGCCGATGGGACAAGGCTGAAAAAGAAATGAATCGAAATTCTATTTGTTTAATTTTTACCAGTATTTTTTTAATTGAAACTTCCTTTCGATTTTTTTTTTGCTCTTCAGGGTATCTTTTATTGCTTTCGAATTTTTTATACCTCTCCGATCGTTTTAGGTATCATTTATATTACATTTCATGTTCCGAGTGGCGTTTGATTGATTGTCAAAAAAAGCTTTTAATTGAATTGTAGATTTGGCAGAAAGCAAAAAATCTGAACTTCGAAACAAAAACGATCGTTTTGCTCGTCAGTCCAATGATTTAAACCTTCAACTTGTTTTTTTTAATGAATACCAATAACTTTTTACTGTCTTATAGTTACAGTAATTGTAAAAAAAATTAATTAATTGTGTGAATAGAAAAATTATGTTTTTTTTTAAAAATACTTTAGGGCTACTATTTTTAAATAACATAGTTAGTTGGCCGCAATTTACATATATCTTACACTCTAATGTTATTTTTCCCAAATGAAAAACATCTATTAAACAAAAAGTAAAACAAAATGCCAATTTTTTAATTAAAAATGTTAAACATTTTGTATTTCCACCAAGAATCCCTTATCAAAGCTAAGTAATTTTTAAATTATTCTACACAAATCTAGAAATCCTTTCCAAAACGTGTAAGTACGTTCATCAGCAAGTTAAGAGATACGCAGATTTAAAATTGATATTTTCCCGATCGTGCCGTCATCTTGTGTCCCAAGCCTTGAGCTGCACCGATCACAATATTCCATACTACAAGATACGAATTATTTTTTGCCCCCAAAATGAAATTACATTTCCCTAAATAATACTTCTCAGAAATCTTTCCCTACGTGGGTATTCATTAGCAAGTTAAAAGCTACGCCAATATGAAATCGATCCTTTCTCGATCGTGCTGTCACTGATCCCTATGGCACATTGCACAAATACAAAATCGTAGTTTCTGTGTTAAAAGTTCTAGAAGTTACACCTTCCCAATAAGAGCCTTAATATTCCCTATCCCAAAGTGAAATGATATTTTCCCTAAATAATACATCCCAGGAATCTTTTCCAACACGGGTTATTCATCAGCAAGTTAAAAACTACGCCAATACAAAATCGATCTATCTTCGATCGTTCTGTCACCTATCCCTATGATCACTTGTGACGCATTGTACATAAATACCAAAATGTTAGTTTTTCTACTAAAAGTTCTTGTTACACCTTTGCAAAATGAACCCTGAATATTCCATACCCCAAATCGAAATTACGCATTTTCCTTAATTAATATATCTCAGATATATTTTCCAACATGGGTTATTCGTCACCAGGTTAAAAGCTACGCCAATACAAAATCGATCTATCTTCGATCGCTCTGTCACCGATCCTTATGACCCCTTGTGATTATTTACAAATATATACTTAAATGTTAGTTTTTTCTATTAAAAGTTCTGAAAGTGACACCTTGCCAATTAAAACTCTAAATATTCCATACTTCAAAACGAAAATTATATTTTCACACAAATCCCAGAAATCTTTTCCTACTCGGGTATTCATCAGCAAGTTAAAAGCTGCGCCGATACAAAATCGATTCCTTCTCGATCGTGTGTCCCTCGGGTACGGCACCGACCCTCCGATGACACGAATCGGCAACACCACACCCGAAAAAGAACACTTTTTATCCCTTCATCGGCTATCATTAAATGGCAATTTGTTGCGTTCGGAAATGGTATCACTCACGGACAGGCATAGAGTTAGGAAGAGGGTGGAAATGCTTGGCGAGAAACAAAGTGAAGCTGCCAAAAAATCGCCCAAACAGCCCTAGTAATAAGCACAACAAACAGCTCATTGAGATTGAGTTTATCTTAAACCCTCTAATGCATATTGTTGCCATATGACAACAAGTAACATAATCCACTTTATTCGATTAAAGTAGAGCTCCCTCTCGACAAATCTGTGTTTTTTTTCATCTATTACATTCCATTTTGAAGTTTTAGTTACTAATAACCCTTATAGATGACAGTAGTAAAAATGTATTCAAAATTAAAGAGTGAAGTTATTAACTGTTAATGTAATGTAATCGTTTCCGGCTGCCTATTTCTAGAATCCTTGAGGAGCTTTAATATAAACTGTCGTGAAATTACGTCTTTTGCAGTATTCAAAGTAGTATAATAATATTAGTACTAAATACAAATAAATTGTTTTTAAAAAATAATTATAGGTTAAGAGGGTTTTAAAATATATTTAGTAGCATATTTAGTAGTTTTCTAGTCATTCTTACCAAAATTGGAATTTTGTAGCTGGTTTTTTGCCCTATGGCAAAAATTTAAAAAATTGAAATTATTTAAATTCCAATGCAGTTAATTTTTTTCAGTATTTTTCCCATAATGTATGAGTATTAAAGATACATGTATTTTTTCGGGATGAAAAAAAAAATCATGCATTACAGGGTTAAACGCATCATTTTATTCCAAAAAAAAAAAAAAAAAAGCATTAACTAAACCTTACTTTTTGCTCGATGGCAGACTGTAGCACGATATCTGAATAGACAAAACGGTAGCAATATCCTTCACAGGTAAGAAAATTGCCTTGCGATAATAACTTTTAATAGAGATCAAAATATCGCTAAGTTGATGTAGTAATCATATACAAACTCCACTAGGCGCGTTTACACGAGCCATCGAATCCATGGAATGTCAAAATCCCCATTTGGGGAAAAAGAGGTCGAGCAGGATTTCTAACCCAAAGGATAGTCTGTGTCGAATCCATGGTATGAAACATCGAACCCTCCTTCATTGGAGCGCTTGCGAAACCCCCCAATGAGCCCTGCAATTCCGGTTATGTCTGGGAGAAAATCCCCAAGAGGGAAACATTGCTGAGTTTGCTCTTCAATCCATGGAATTGATGGCCCATGTTAACGCGCCTACTGTAGAATAGCGCCAAATACTGCGCCGAGAGCTTTTGATTGGGCTTACTACAAAGCGATTTATGGCTTCACTTGGCAAACCAATATCTGTAATGGTTTTTTGCCCAGCCACATCTCTCTCTCTTCCTCTAAACTCGGTGCGGGCAGGACAAGGGGAAACATGCGGTTAAGTTTGAGGTATTTGGAGTAATTTAGGTCGTTTTGACAATGTGTAATTATCTGTGGTGTTTAACAGGTTGTTTTGTTAATATGTTTTTTTTTTTAAATAAAGGGTGAATTGAGGGGTATTGGCACAATGATTGAAAAAGTATTAATTTAATTGAATATTTTTCGGATAAAATCCTTGTTGCATATTTAAGTAATAAAAGGTAAATTTTTAATTGAATAATACTATTATTAAAGACTTTTTCTTCGACTATAAATTTAAAGTTCTTTGGAAATAATGAAAGTTAGTGTGGGAATTGGCACCCGATAATGGAAAAAGTAGCCTTGAAAATTGATACTCTTATGTCAACATTGTTTGTATATTTTTTAGTGAATGATTAAGTTATTTAGATAATAGTATTTTTAAGCCTTTGTTTATAAAACTAAAGTTTAACATCGGTTTAAAATTGAAATGCATTATTAGTGTATCAATCTTATTATACATGCTATAAACAACGCACTTTACAAACACAAAAAGAAAATTTTAGTTAAATATACTTTATTACACTCTACAAAACGTTACTTTTCTTAAAACTTATACTAATAGAGATTCCCAATTTTTCTGTATACTGCTATATGTTATCTTGGTTATAAAACATAAAAGTGGTAAAACATTCAAAAAATCTACTTTGATTACATCAAACCGCAAAAAGGTATCCAAATTTAAAGGGGTGTGCCACTCGTGCATGATATCATGCCGTACCTGGATCAACCGTTTATTCAACCCTTCTGTGGAGATGAAAAACGTGCCACCTCATTTGTCAATATTACACTCCAGCTGGGAAAACGCACTCCGTTTCCCACCTGTCCCGCACGCTTAAAAAAATTGCGTGCGTAATTTACGCATTAATCTATTGGGAAATTATGTTTTTAAAAATGCGTGCTACATGAATATAAGATATTAAAAAATTGGAATTTAGTTATAAATAATAGATGAAAGTAGTTATTAATAATGTGTTACAGTGTGTAAATATATTTAAAATTATGTTTTATTTGTGTATGTATTCAAAGTCAAATTTTAGCCGCAACTTTTTAGTTGTGCAAATATGTTAAAAGAAATAGCTGTAAGTTGTAATGGAAACGTTTATTTTTGTTGAATTAATTTTTGAACTGAAATCTGAAACTAATATCTACTGAACAACACCATATAGAGTAATAAAGTATTTCCTTTAGAACTTTGAACAATGAATTTATTGCTACAACTCCATATTTTCAACATTTTGATCCAATTTTGTATAGCCACTTGAGGGATACAGGCGTCTAAACCCGTGACTATCAGATTTTCCTGAAACACACAGTATTTTTAACAATTAAAAAAATCAGAATTGAATTAAACTTTAAAGTTTTAAGTATGGAAGATTCATTTATAACTATTTTCTCCAAGAATAAAGTTTTAAATGCATGCAAATATTTGATAATAAGAAAATTTAATTTAAAACTGATGAAGTGAAAACAAGTATACTCCTTGGCCAAATCGTGTATTCCTCAGAAGAATAGAAAAAATTTCGGTCATACTAAATCCGTTATTAATTAACCTTCAATATGCGTATAATAAAGGAAAGGCGTAGTTTTAAAACTCACATTCTCTAAAGTACAACTAACATATAGGATTTGGATTGTTCATTGGCGATTTCGTTCAATTGAATTTACTGTTTTCAAAACTCGCCAATAAACGAGCTGGATCTTATAGTTGTGTTTCGGAGAGTGTGAGTTTTGCTACTACACCTTTAAATAGCATCACTGTTCATCTCATAACTCATAATTGTTAACATCTCCGAACTGTTAACATATCTAACTGTTAACATATCATAACTTTTAATATTTCAGACTGTTAACATTTCATAACTGTTAACTTCTCATAACTGTTAACTTCTCATAACTATTAACTTCTCATAACTGTTAACTTCTCATAACTGTTAACTTCTCATAACTGTTAACTTCTCGTAACTGTTAACATCTCATAACTGTTAACATTTAGAACTGTTAACATCCCATAGCTGTTGACATCTCATAACTGTTAACATCCCATAGCTGTTGACATCTCATAACTGTTAATATCTCATAACTGTTAACTTCTCGTAACTGTTAACATCTCATAACTGTTAACATTTAGAACTGTTAACATCCCATAGCTGTTGACATCTCATAACTGTTAACATCTCATAATAGATAACATATCATAACTGTTAGCATCCCTATTGATTAAGGATAAGGTAATCACACTAATATTTCTGATTTTTAAGAATGACAAAATTCCCATTTAAAAATTTAATCGAAAAGTATCCTCCTAAAAACAATATTTATGCACAGTTCCAAGCGGAACCCGACCTTTCTGGACATAAATATCTTTTCTGATACAAAGAACAACAGAAACTGTAATTCTAGCCCGGTGTGCGGTCTGGAAATACATAATTTTCGATACGGCAATAAGCTATTTCTGTCATGGCGTAGGAAATATACTTCGTTTGGCGGTTTTTACGCCAGTTAAAATTTCCGTGCATTGATTTCTCATCGGGTTGCGAAAAGAAATAAACTTTGACTTGCAAATGAGATTCGTTGAATCTTATTTCGGGAGGACCTTTTGGCTTGGGATGCATTTCGCAGGGTCGTTTATTCGTGTTGGGGAACTGCAGTTTTTACAAGGAAAAATGCATTTATTGTTTATTGAGGTTTTTTTCTTCTGAGAGAAGTTTTTTTTCTTTGGGAATAATGTGTAAATTTTGATTTATTTTGTAACATAAATTGAAATGTTGGAGTAAGACATTTTTGTTATTTAACAAGTAAATCACAATATATATGCGCCAAAAGCACCGGAATTATTACTCTAAAAGTATCGTCAAATTGCATTCCCAAGCTTTTCAAATGCTTATAAAATACTTGTGTACATTGTAATTATAAGATTTCATATATTCATTCATTATAAAACTAATTTATTCATTTAGATACAAAGCTATTTCATTGTGATATAAATATATATTCAATGTTTATTGAAATGATTTATTGAATTTTTTTCCCTGAAAAAGAAACCACCTTGAATGGTTTCATTACTTCAAAGAATTTACAAACTAGGCGTGTGTAAAACCAGACTACTTTCAATTACTACTCAACAAATGAATACGTATAAATTTAATTATATCCCCCATAAAGCAATTTTAATAACTCAAAAAAGTTTGAAAACTAAAAAAGTTCTATGCTACATTTTGGCACTAGCGCGATTTTCTCGAAATCCTTTGACGTCCAACAGATACTAGGAACTCGTGTATCAATTTTATTTCGGCACTCCTTTTAGTTCGAGCATAGAGTAGTTTCGGACAGACAGACCAATGTTCAAAAATCACTTTTCCGAATCAAAACCCAAAACGTGTAAAAAAAATACTTAAAAACTCCATTTCGGACTTTCAATCCAATCGCAATACTTTCATTACATTATATTCTTCATATTTGGTTATTAGAAGTAAAAATTACAACAATGAAGATATAAACTCTGATGTTTTTGAATTCCTTCCATGACTTTTACCATTTTCCCCAAGGACCTTTCCGACCATTTTCAGTACAAATTATGCTACTTTCCATACTGACTCATACTTTAAAAACAAACGTCCAACATGTTCCTTCTAAACGTTCCTTCTATGACTTTTACCATTTTACTAATAGTCCAGACAGAGTATCCCAGTCTAATAAATTCTATTTTTATGTTCCTGCCACTATCATAGCCATGTGTGGATTTAAATGGCTCGTGTTGCACCAACTACTCTCAGCAGTCACTGTTGGCCAAATACATGTAGACACTGAGTAAAGAGTGCGTAATTATGCAGCTTTTTTGACGATGACATAAAAGAACCTGGTTTGAGGACCGAAGACCCCACACTTTCAACAAGTACTTAGACTCGTGTATAATCTCAATACTGTCATTATGTTCCTTATTCTTCCTATTAAGTTATTGAAAGTAAAAATTATAACCATGAACAGTGAAAACTCTGATGGTTTTGAATTCCTTCTATGACTTTTACCATTTACTTATAGTCCGGACAGAGTCTTGTCACTAATTTTAACAAGATTGTGCAGCATTTTAGCCACTGAATGAAAGAAGGACAAGCAGAAAGCATTGGGTTGACAGGAACGAACAGATTTATTGATAAGATAAGAACACGTATATATACAAGTAGAACTAAAAACAAATTTACATAACTGTAACCGCATCAAGTTGGATGAATTTATGAACTTATCTTATGAACAACAATTTATCGCTGACAAACGGCCCCATCATAAGATAATCATTTAAAGTCTCTGAAAAAATAAGTCATTACAATATTTATTAAAAATTCAAGTGCTTTCGTGAGAATATCAGCAACATTAGTCTTCCCAGATACATGATACAAATTAAACTTTCCTTGAGACAATAAACTTTTAACAAAATGAAACCTTACATCTATATGCTTAGTTCGTTGATTCTCGTTTAAATTATTTGAAAAATGTATGGCACTTTGACTATCAGAAAATATTTTGGGTAAAGGCAAATTTATTTTAAACTTTTTACTTGCTTTTAAACTTTTAGAAAGCCACATTATTTCTTTCCCCGTTTCCGAAAGAGCTATAAATTCGGCCTCCATGGTCGAAAGAGCCACACATTTTTGTTTCTGGGACTTCCAACTAATTGGGACTCCTCCTAAAAAAATAATATAACCGCTGAACGATTTCCTATCGTCCCGGTCTGATGCCCAGCTGGCATCTGTATAGGCAACCAAATCAGTATTAGCACACTTACTCAAGTTGATACAATAATTACTTGTACAGAAAACATACTGCAGAATTTGGCATAATAATCGCCAATGCATTTCTGAAGGATTGCTGCAATACTGAGATAGTAATATAACTGCAAACAAAATATCAGGCCTAGACCTTTGGGCTAGAAATAAAAGTGAACCAACAAGATTACGATAAGGTACGTCCTTTACAATCATACCCGAAATCTTAACATTTTCTACAACAATACCTGGACTCATCGGCACTCTTCGATGACACATAGGAACACTTGAATAAATTTCTTTCATTTTATTTACATAATTGGTTTGATGCATTAGTATTTGACCATTGAAGTACTCAAATTGAACACCTAGAAAACATGATAAAATTCCAAGGTCTTTAAACTCAAATTTACTACCAATTAACTTACAAACTTTATTTAATACTTCCTGATCCTTTACAAACAAAGCTAGATCATCTACGAAAATAAGAACTATTGCAGAAGAATCTAACATGTAAACACAATTACAGTTTAACAATTTCTGGAATCCAAGTTTCATGAAAGTTCGATCAAGTTCATTGTACCACTCTTTTCCCGATTGATGTAGTCCATACAAAGCTCGTTTTAATTTCAATACACAACTATCATGCTTTTTAGATATAAAGCCTTTTGGTTGTTCCAGATAAACTGGACTAGATAGCTTACCATACAGATATGCATTTTTGATATCCAAATGACGGGATATAAACCCTTTCAATACAACCAATAATAGCATAAACACTCTTACTAAAGTAAATGAGACAACGGGAGAATACACATCTTCCTCGTAGTCTACACCTTCAATTTGACGAAACCTTTGAGCAACGAGACGGGCCTTAAAGCGTTGGACATTTCCCTCAGAATCCTTTTTAATAGTATATACCCACTTGTTACCCAGTACTTTTACATCAACTGGTTTGGGTACTAAATCAAAAGAGTCTCTACTTTTTAATGTATTCAACTCAGTTTTCATTGCTTTAACCCACTCGTGTCTCTCGGGTGATGCCAACGACTCCTCGAAAGAGTTAGGAATCTTCATCTCAACCAGATTTACCTCTGGATCAGAATCGGTAGATGTGGTTTCACTACATGCAGTATAATTTGCGTGTTTAACTTCAAAGTCAAAATTTTCAGGATTAAATTCAATATTGTTATCCGAACAATACTTAGAAACGTCATTGATATTTCTTAACCGGATACTTTTATCCCGAATTTTCGGCAAGTAGTAAATATCACCACGTCTAGTTTTCACTCTTTCCCAATTTTTAGTGTCCGATTCTAATTCAGAAGTATGATCTTTACATTTTGGTTGTAGTAGCTCAAACTCGTCTTCACCAGTTTCCTCATCAGTATTACTGATTATTTTGACGACACTTTTGTTAACTGACCTAGTTTTAAGTCGCTCCCTTAGGGTTTTACTATTGGATCGGTTATTTGCTTGACTATCAAAATTATCCCCCTTTTCCCTCAAGTTCTTAATGAATTCAATGCCAATTTTACTTTCGTCAAATTTTACATGCACGGTTTCAATGACTTTTCCCGTGGCCGGAATATAAATTCGATATCCACGAGTTTTATATGCATAACCAATCATGACGCCTGGTTCTGATCTTGGGGAAAGTTTATTACGTTTTTGCTTTGGGATATGAGAAAAGGCCAAACATCCGAAAACTTTTAGATGTTTTACACTGGGTTTTGATCCATACCATAGTTCCAAGGGGCTTTGATTTTTCGTACCAACAGGACAACGATTCCTGATATGAACATAAGTAAACAAAGCTTCTAGCCAAAATTTCTTATCTAACTTAGATTCGATCAGTAAAGATCGAACCGCATCAAACGCGTATCCGTTAAAACGCTCGGCAATGCCTCCCATTTCTGGGGTGTAAATTACAGTTCTTTCGTGTTTAATTCCAAGGTTTTCCAGATAATTACCAAGTTTTTCATTTACATACTCTAATCCATTATCTGACCTTACACACTTTAACTTTTTCTCTGTTTGTTTTTCAACCATAGCCAGAAATATTTTAAATTTTTCAAATACTTCAGATTTACTTTTTAAGGGATATATCCAAACCCTACCTGAATATTCGTCAATCATAGACACAAAATATTTAAATCCACTACTAGTTTTAACCCTTTCAGTCCCAGTGATGCCATTTGGCATCATCACCTTCAATATTTTTTTCAAAATTTTTATGTCCCGTTATGACATCCAAACACACATCATTCTATTCTTCATCCTTTGTTCTATCAGACAATATTTTACATTAATCTCAATAGAAGCCAGAACTACTATTTTTTTTATTTAGAAAATGGTCAACAAGCGTTTCTCCTGATTTTTGATAAGTTCACTTCAGTTCCACATATTTAAAACACAATTTAAACTATTTCGGTTAAAATAATTACTATTTTTTTTTAATAATATGGTCAGATACCTTAAAATATATAACCCGAAGTGTTTTTTATCTAATATATATTCTTTTATTTTGTTGTTTTCCACAGTTAAAAATTTTTGGCATTGTTTCAAAAACCACATAAAAAATTTAATGAATTTTTTGTCTTATGGCATTCGTATATTTGACCTAAAATAAGCTTATTTTGTGAATATCAGATGTTTCTGTAGTGTATTAAATTTTTGGGACTGAAAGGGTTAACTGGCGCTTCTCCCCAAACGTCGGTATGAACACGCTCTAGCACATTTTGTACAACTGTGTGATCCAATTCGGGAAAGGAAGCACGTTTGGACTTTGCTTGATGACAAGTCTCGCAAGTTATTTTACAATTCGGAATGCAGGGCAAATCTCTAACGGCCCCATTCCTTGACATCCCCGACATTTTTTGATAATTGCAGTGTGCAAGTCTACGATGCCAAGTTTTAATTTCCGATTCTGATATTAAATTCGCACTTTCATTACTACCTAGTTGACCTTTTTCAGGGTCACTCTCCCAAATTGGACACAGTTCATAAAATTGATCAGCAAGATTAAAAACAATCAATTTTGAGTTATTTGGCGAGAAAACAGTTGCTTTACTATTACCGCAAACTGTTGTATAACCATTTTTATCCAAACGTATGCCAGAAAATAAGTTACGCCTTAAATCTGGTGCGTACAAAACATTACCCAAGTTTACAATATTTAACACACCATCACAATTTACCAAAAATTTCATATTACCAACACCTTTTATGGGAGCACACCCATTACGAGTAGCAACAGTCAAATTACCATTTTCAATAGGTTTATAATTTAATAAACGGGTACAATCATTAGTGAAATGGTTCGTTGCTCCAGTATCAAGTGTAAAAATGAATTTTGATTCTAAATTACTAGTCAAAGCAGATTCATATTTAAATTCAACAGTCGAGTCCTTAACTTCTAAATGTGCTTCTGTAATACTAGAATTACAATACTTTGTATTTAGTTTATTACTATTCATATTAGAAGTCTTAGGTTTGTTATTACGTTTAGTACAGTCATATTTTAAATGACCAAATTCGTTACACGACCAACATGGTCCAATTTTACCTTTATTAGAATTTCCAGCATTATACTTAGGTATATTACGATTAGAATATTTTCCGCGTTTAGTTAATAACACATTACTAGTTTTAAGTGATTCTTTATTACAATCATATTCTGTTAAAGTTAAACGGCTATTTTCTAATAGTAAAGCTTCGGAAATCTTTTCAACAGTAAAATCTTTATCATCAACAGTGTATAACTTTTGAACTACACCATTAAATTCATCCGGTAATTTTCGGATTAGTTGACAACTAATATATTGTTCATCAATCTTGTGATTACTCTCATTACACCGAGAGGCAGCTTGTTTTACTCGATTGATAAACATACCTATAGTTTCTTCTCCCGGTTCAAACTTTATGCTGAAGAACTCGTCCAGTTGTCGAACCAGCCTGGCGCGGCTGTCCATGTCGAAGTTATCTTTTAATAGTTTCCAAGCAGCACTACAGCATGTCACGTCATCCAGAAGCATTTGGTAACGCTCCTCTAGGCAGATGTAGATAAGGGCAAATCCCTTTTCGTTGACGCGCTGGAAAGACTGCAGTTCCTTCGGCAAAGCTGACGCTCCCGGGTCTTTCACATCACCTGTGATAATCCGCCAGGCTCCGATTCCCATCAGAGCTGCCCGCATCTTGGCCGACCACCGCCGGTAGTCACTCCCATTGAATTTCGGGACAGCAAACCTCCCAAGACCGCTTTCAGATTCATACTCGTCCATCTTATTTTTATTTTACACTTATTAGTTTTAAATTACTATTAAACGCATTCAGAGGCTGGGCTGGGCCCATAACCTCTTGTCACTAATTTTAACAAGATTGTGCAGCATTTTAGCCACTGAATGAAAGAAGGACAAGCAGAAAGCATTGGGTTGACAGGAACGAACAGATTTATTGATAAGATAAGAACACGTATATATACAAGTAGAACTAAAAACAAATTTACATAAATTCATCCAACTTGATGCGGTTACAGTTATGAACTTATCTTATGAACAACAATTTATCGCTGACAAGTCTAACAAAGTATATTTGTATGTTCGTGCCACTATCATAGCCGTGTGTGGATTAAAATGGCCTGTTGGCCAAATACCTATTGACAATGAGTAGGGAGTGCGTAATTATGCTGCTTTTGACGATGACACAAAAGGAACTAGGAGTAAGGACCGAAAAGCACACACTTTCAACAGGTACTTAGAACTCGTGTACCAAATATGAAGTCTGTAACTGTAGTCTGCGAATTCTGAAGTGGCTTAATTACTTAATTAAAGTGGACTAATGTTCAAGGATCATTTTTTTTGATTAGATCCCTTCCACAAGTGTAAAAAAAGCACGTTGTGGATTTTCGACCCAATCTCAATACTTTCATTATGTTCTTTATCCTTCTTATTAAGGTTATTGAAAGTAATAATTATAACAATGAAAATTATGATGTTTTTAAATCCCTTCTAGGACTTTTACCACTTTACTTAGAGTCCAGACAGAGCCTAACAGAGACTATTTGCATGTTCCTGCCACTATCATGGCCGTGTGTGGATTGAAATGGCTCAAGTTACAACAGCCTCTCCCAGTAGTCACTGTTGGCCAAATACCTATTGACAATGAGTAGGTAGTGCGTAATTATGCAGCTTTTGACGATGACACAAAAGAACCCGGGAGTGAGGACCGAAGAGCACACATATCGAATAACTCATTTTCGAACGGGCCAAATGGAATGCCTTTCGGTAACGAAGCTCACGTTTTCCATTACCCGAAGAGGGATTGTAGTGGTACGATCTTTCTAAAGAATAGTTGCCGTTTTTCCTGTTTTCTTTGAAAATTCTCGATTCACGTTTTATTACTATTATTATTTTTTTATTTTGATAGATTTAAATAAGTAGCATTATTAATATTTTAATGGTCCACCTCTTTCACATATTGGAGTTAGGTTAGGTAGGAACATTTCTGGGGCTAACAGTCTGCGCACTGTGCCGTGTGCGGGTCCGATACTCTCCATCGCCCTAGGTGTAATCTCTCTCTGTGATAGTAAAAGTTCTTTCTGTGTTTGTTTTACTTGAGGAAGTTTTACAAGCAGGTCTCTAACCAAGCACATAAGCCGGAATATATATGTATCAACCTATGGAATATATAGCCGGAATATATATGTATCTTCCCTTCCCTTAGACGCTTTATTTCTAGCCCTCGAGGAGTTATAACACATCCAAATTACGCCTCGTAATTTTGAACCACGGTCAAGTGACGAGGTCGACACTTGATCTGGCACCCAACTGAAATTTGATCGTGCGCTAAGGCCGTCAGGACTTTGGACTCCGCAGTTTTAACGAGCATGTATAATGTATATCTCGGTACTAGGGGAACCCCACATATTGGATCAATTTTTTTTGCCAACAAATATAAGTCTATATAGGATGTGACCAGTTAATAACGCGGGACTCTCTGTGTAAGGCCGACCCGGTGGCGCAATGGTTAAGGTGTTAGCCTTTAGAGCTTCTGGGCCCGGGCTCGAATCCCAATAAGGCATGGATGTTTGTGTTTCTCGAGTATATGCGGAGTACGTGCTCGTTTAATCAGTTGGGTCCGAAAATCCTGTGGGTGGTCATTGGGCAGTTTCCCTCGGGTACAGGTCCCTGGAGACTATTTTCCTCTCCTTCAGGGACATGTCTAAATTGTGGAGGTGGCATGCGATAGATGGCAGAATCTGTCACATATGTGTATGTTTTTGCTGTCTTACTTGACGAAGGTTTGCAAGCGGGTCTCTGACCAAGCACACAAGCCTGAAAATATATGTCAACCAACCAACTCTGTATGAGAGGCCGATGATCTGGCGACTGGGTTACCGAAACCCTTCTCCTCCTCACACCGACGTTTATCATCCGTTAAGAAATTAAGCCCCTTTCCAAAACTGACTGCATACTCTTACCGTATTCTATATTCGTAACGGAGCATGCCACATGATAAATGGACGTGTTTGTAGTCACGTTATTTTTATCCGTTTATTAGTCAACATGTTAAACCATCTTGAACTAAGAAAGTTACGTATGAGAACAATTAAACTTTAATTAGTTTTTAGCTTTAAAAATCAGTTGGAGTCCGGATATTTGTTTTCAAAACTATACTATCAGAGAACGATAATAGACTAGATTCCCTCTGAGAAGGTTCCAGGTTCGTATCACAGCATACTCTGAACATGTTTGTGCTGGAAAACAGTCATCGAAAATCCTGGGGATTTTCGAGTTCACTGGAATAGACGAGTTCTTTAAATCTGCGGCGGCCAACGGCGTTAGTCGTACGATGTCGCCTGAAGTTTGTTGGGTGACTCTCGTGACTTGACCAGGGTTCTAAAATACGAGATATACTTGGCTGCTGTTGAACACCTCACAGAAGGCTACACTCCTTTCCAACCTAAGTTGGGTAAATAGAAATATGGGAGAAGATCCTTCAGCCGATGTAACGAGTTCCAAAAATTTATTTGTGAATTTATCCTGAAAACATGTTCAAAACATTAATTTCGTTTGCAGTCTAACAGATTTGAATATTATTTGAGAAAATTTGGCAATTTTATCAGAATGAAAAGCGTATTTAGGTTAAATTGTATTCAGATCATTTTGTATGTAAATACTACCTTACAAGAGTTTCCAACTAACGGACCAACCGCAATTTTCCCTATGCCTCTCCCCTCCTTGTTTTTACCCAAGTTAGGTTGGCAAGGAGTGCAGAAATATACAGAAACGATTAACTTACCTACATACTAAACAGCATGTGAAAAATATCATCATTATACATTTCCTCAACATCCAGCGCGTATGCTTGGAAACAAATGGAGTGTCGATCATCCTGAGGGGTTTATTCTTGTTGAATCACACTCTTTTTGATAAATGGATTCGACGGACTGCAAGAAGTCCGTCCGTCTGCCTGCTGCTTTCCATCTCAAAGGAGGTTCAAGACGGGAGCGAATTAGGTCTTCGCTTTGTAGGCGATGTTATTGCAATCGATCCGTTATTGTCGTCCGTTTCTCATTTGGTGCAGAACACGTCCAAGCTCTTGTTAAGAGTAATGCATTTTCGGGATTATGGATTAGACATTTAAAATAAGTTATTTTTGATGCAGTAACTACTACGTTTTAAAAGAGTTCGTATATTAGCTTGTTAGTGTGTTTAACAACAGAAATGGTTAATGTAACAATGATAATACTAATAGTAATATTAATTGTAATAATATTATAGTAACGATGATAATCATGGTAGCAATAACAATAACAGCAATAGTAATACAATGGTTGCTAACAATGGTTTTAGTTATGTTTGTTGAATAAAATTAATGATTTGCTGAAACTCAACAGAGATAAGGTGCTTCAATTGTGTTAAAAAGTTTTTATTTTTTCTGCTTTATTTATTTGTTGAAAAAGAACTGATAAAAATAATCCTAATTCAGTTACAACAATTTCTGAAAAAGTCATTTAATATATAGCATTGTTAAAAGTCTTATTGTAGTGTTTTATTGCAACCGATCCGTTATTGTTGTCCGTTTCTCATTTGGTACAGAACACGTCCAAGCTCTTGTTAAGAGTAATGGATTTTCGGGATTATGGATTAGACATTTAAAATAACTTGTCTTTGATGAAGTAACTACTACGTTTTGAAAGAGTTCGCATATTAACTTGTTAGTGTGTTTAACAACAGAAATGGTTAATGTAGCAATGATAATGCTTATAGTAATATTAATTGTAATAATAGCATAGTAACATTGATAGTGATGGTAACAATAATTATAACAGCAATAGTAATACAATGGTTGATAACAATGGTTTTAGTTAGATTTGCTGAATAAAATCAGTGATTTGTTGAAAGTCAGCAGAGATAAGGTGCTTCGAATGTGTTAAAAAGTTAGTAATTGTTTAGCTAAACTTAATTATTAAAGAAAAGAACAGATGAACACACACGATCGGAATTCTGTTACAACATTTTACAAAAATGAAATTAGAAATGTAGCATTGTTGGTTGAAGTCTTGTAGAAAGTCTTTTTGCAGGGTTGTACAGTGGTGGAAATTGATTTATGAACTAGCAGTTTTTTAACAGTATTTCTTCATTAAATGCGTTTTTATCGATTTAAATTTCATACACTATACAGGCTTTGTATTATAAGTTATACCCGTAAATAAAATTTTATATAATTTCGTAAAAAATTTGTTTTGTTGATATTTTAGTTTTAGCATAGGGAAATTGATTTATGAACTTTTACATTCAATCCCAATTAATAATTACCAAAACTATTTTTTTTTCGTTGTTGCTTCCTTGATTTGTATTTTCATAGACAACACGAAACTTTGGGTCAAGGTTTGGTCAAACAATTTTCAGTTTTTAATGATTAAGTCCTTCTATTCCATAACTGATACACACTCCATTGACACCATTCTCCATTTGAGTAAATTATTCATACCAATTGATCTCAGACATTATTCTTTGGGTTTAAGTCATGGCTATTGGCAGTTTGATCTAAAAGAACAACATTTTGTACATTAAACCAGTCTTCCATTTCGTTTGAAATGTGGATACTTGCATTATCATACATAAAAATATAATCAAAAGTATACTTTTGCCCCGCAAAAAGGAATCAAAGAATTTTTTTAGAACTAATCTGCAATAAATTGATGTTTGTCAGCCCTTCAGAAACAAAACCTTGTTTCTTCAATCATAAGATATCGTTGCCCAAACATCAAACTTCCACCACTAACATTTCCGCCGAAGACAAATCTTGGTTATCTTCGAAGATCCTTTCAATAACAGTTTAAGCCATCACTTCCATCCAAATTGAACTTTTTTTCATCAGCAAATATCACTTTTTTCCCATTTCTCTCAATGCACCCCCACCCAATCCATTTTCATGTAGTTATGACCATATTTTAATAGCCTGTTTTGTGGTGAAGAGTCAGCTTTGGACCAGCCTTCATTTTGGAACATTTCAAGTTCAACTACGATGTCAATATTTGTCCTACTCTTCTGGGAGTCACAGGAAGTGATAGTTCATAAAAAATTCGTCCTGTAATGCACAAATGCTGCCACAAATGGTAAATTTTTGGGAAGCAAGTCCAATAATCGTGCTTTTGTGCCTCGTCCCACGAGGGTTACACCTTTTTTGTTGATGGTTTTTGCCGCAGTCAGAATGATTATTCAAATATTTATGAATTATATTTATTGATCGTTTCATTAATATGCTGATTTCTCTTACAGATTTGCTACAATATTATATAAGGGTCATTTTTTACCTTTTTGGCTTCGGGCAGTACCGCAAGCTTTCCTATTTAGTAAAATGGGAATAAAACATATAAATTTCAACAAAGTTTGCCTTAATCTTATTTATAAGCAATGATAGTAAGCTCCCCTGAAGTTCAAATTAAGAACTAGTTAAAATATTTGGTACCTGGGTTCAAAATAAGTTTGAGTTCATAAATCAATTTCCACCATTTGACATGCTTAAAAACTAAAAATCGATATAATTTTTTTTAATATCATTTTTTGAAAAAAAATTATGTGTGAAAATCCTTTATTATACTCTGAATATACAACACACAAAATTCGAATTGTGAGCACTTAATACAAAGCGATATTTGGTGAAAAGAATGTTAGTTCATAAATCAATTTCCACCACTGTATTACAATCAATCCGTTATTCCGTTTTCATTTGGTACAGAACCTGTCCAAGGTCTTGTTAAGAGTAATGGATTTTCGGGATCATGGATTTAAAATAAGTTATTTTTGATGAGGTGACTGCTACGTTTTAAAAGAGTTCGTATATTTCATTAGCTAGGGTCATATGGGGGAATTATGGATCAAAAAATCACAACATCCTAATTTTTTCTAAAGTATGAAAGATAGAAAGATTTAATTTTGCATGGATTAACCATAAATAATTTAGAATTTATTTAAATAATAACTTTACCTAAAACTTAATTATTATTAGTTTTATTTTAATTATTGAGTGATCAGGAATCACCCCGGGTTTGGGCAATTATGGATCACTCATAAATATGGGTCACCCATTTTTTTTTATAGTAATGCATGTCAAAAGTAAATTAATATTCCAAATTATATCATTTTTAGCACATAAAAAGATTGTTTTAGCACATAAAAGTAATGAAAGCAAAACTTGGCATATTTTTTTTCACGCCAAGTTAGAATTCTCTATGCATCTTTCTTCATACATGAATAATGAACCATCAAAAGAACTCTATTTTAACAAAAAACAATTCAATGGACTTTATTACAGCAATCCAAACTGAATTATATCGCACAAATAAATATTCTTTCAAGAGTTTTTATTTTAAATAGTTTCTCGTAAGTTTAAAGCAATGGCAACAGTGAAAATATTGAATCCCAACAAAAACATCTCTGTAAAAGAGGGCCAAGTTCTTACAAAAAAAGGTCTGGCCTACAAAAGAAGTGAAATCAACAAAAAGACCAAGTTCAATGGAATTTGCTGAGTTAAAGTTCTAGGAAAAATTAAGCCTGGACAACCAAAGATTTGAAAACAAAAAAGGATCAAGTTCAATAGAAGTTGATGAGGTTATAAACCCCAAAACATTTTGTTTTAAGATGCAGCTTAGGTCTAACACATTCTTACTACAGGGTGTTCCATAATTGACCGGAATTGTATAGGACGCAATTCCTAAATATTTACCCGGGCCCCGCCAATGAAAATCGGCTAGCTAATTGGCCGCCCCTTCGGTCGTTCATGAAATCCTGCACTTGTGCTACACAAGAATGTAGAACTTTTAGTTTGGTTTGGTTGAATTTACATCTGATAAAAATTACAGGTTCAACAACTAGTTTTCAAAAAAAAAAAAAAAAAAAAAAGAGGCTGTTCATTTTTTTAGGTTGTTGCATTATTGTTAAAAGGAACTTGATGTTGGCCACCAGTCTATACATAACAATTATTGTATTTTGCTTATTTTTGCTGGGTAGGTATGCACATATACAGGGTGATTATAAAATAACGCTTGCTATTCGTGGTGGTCTGTAGCTTTAATGAATAATCCAAATGCAGAAGACTTTGAGACACTTACTAATCAAGAAAAGGGGAACATCTGTCATATGTGTTTGTGGGTGTCTTGTGATGTCCTACTAGACGATGGCTTATAAGCGGGTCCTTGCGACCAAGCACACGAGCCAGAAAATATATATCAACCAATCCAATCCAAGGAGAAAAAAGAATGGAACAATTAAAAAACAAACTCGTCTCTTGCTTGACCAGGGTTCTAAATTACGAGGCGTAATTGGATGTGTTGGCCGTAATTAGTCATAATTGGCTACGCCGCGTAATTTAGTACCTAGGCAGTAATTGGCCATAATTATGACGACGCCTCGTAACTTGGAACCCTGGTCAAGAGACGAGTTTGTTTTTTATGATTATTCTTTTTTGTGATTATTTTTTAAGATTCTATCTTTTTTTATGATTCCATTCTTCTTTTCCCTTTCTTGATTAGTAAGTGTCTCAAATTTTGAGGCATTTGGACTATTCATTCGAGCTACAGACCACTCCGAATAGCGAGCGTTATTTTATAACCATCCCGTATAATCCAGTGTGTGTGCATGATCAGAGACCCACTTATAAGATTTCGTCAAGTAAGGCAGCTACAGAAGGATTTTTTACTGACAGAGAAAGGAAGTACACCCAGGGCAAAGGTGGGAATTGAGCCCGCACCCATTACAGCGCGCGGACTGCTGGCGTTATGGTCTGCGATCCAAACCACTCGGCCATCGATCCCCCATGATACCCTAAATTGTCTTCGTGTTGGTAGATGGTGCGGTTGGTAGGTTCAGTCTCTACCCTACTATAGAACTATTTGGTCCCAACACATGCACATTTCGACAAACTGTACATTTCTATCGCAAAACGTTTAGCTCCTTCCAATTTTCAAACATTCAGCTCGAATGTGAAACACACCAAATCTTTTAAATCGAAAATCCTAACACAAAAATTACTCGAAAATTACTAGGCAATATGTCGATTCAACCAAACCAAACTCAAAACAAATGCATCCCTTCGTCAATACATTCTCGTGCTGTCCTAGTTCAAGTATGCAACCACGACCAAAACGCGTGATCAATTGGCTTTTTACTATTTTTCGGAGGGGCCGGCTCAATATTTCGGAATTGCATCAATTCCTATTCCGGTCAATTATGAAACACCCTGTAGCTGTTTGTGTAACTTGGCCAATACGCATCGTGAATATGGAGTTGAACCCTTCGTACCTGGTTGAATTTCACCTCGGGGCGTTTGAGTAAGTCTGTATTTGATTTATCCTCAGTTAAGTGGTGAATGACACGCACCTCTCGGGTGGAAAGGGGTAAAATAGTAGTCGTACCACATGCGTTGGCGTTGCAGGTAAATAATAAAAATAAAAACGTTTGCTTTTGTTGCCAGGATTACCATCAAACTTAGTTGGTGATACTTATCTGAATGAACATTTAGCTGTTTGCAACTGTTGAAGCGTTTTAATAAGGTAATCGTTCTATTTCCTTCAAAGAAAGTAAGAAAGAGTAATCAAAGCTCCATATATTATAGTAAAGCTTAGCGGTTTTACTACAAGATTCAAGCATTGGAAAACGAGATGCTACATTTACTTACGTGATCTAAAGAAATGCTCCAATCTCCATCGACTATTGTATTGATCTATTTAAAAATTTTAAAACATTTTTTTTATTTTATTTTACTTGATTATCAATAAGGTTTCAGCTGAATAAGGAGAAAGACATGTTTTTTCAATTGCAAATAGCATTTATTAATATAAAAACACTAACAGAAATGTAATAATCTCGAACATATATATATATATATATATATATATATACATAAAACTACATAATACAAACTAACTAAATGTGTCAACTTTATAGTTCATTATTAAAACACCACAGTACATTATTGTTCTATAGATATACAACACATAGCCATCACCACGCAGAATACCACTAGGATTAACCATTTGATTAACTAGGGATAAATCAAATACAGACTTACTCAAACGCCCCGAGGTGAAATTCAACCAGGTACGAAGGGTTCAACTCCATATTCACGATGCGTATTGGCCAAGTTACACAAACAGCTAGTAAGAATGTGTTAGACCTAAGCTGCATCTTAAAACAAAATGTTTTGGGGTTTATAACCTCATCAACTTCTATTGAACTTGATCCTTTTTTGTTTTCAAATCTTTGGTTGTCCAGGCTTAATTTTTCCTAGAACTTTAACTCAGCAAATTCCATTGAACTTGGTCTTTTTGTTGATTTCACTTCTTTTGTAGGCCAGACCTTTTTTTGTAAGAACTTGGCCCTCTTTTACAGAGATGTTTTTGTTGGGATTTCACTTCTTTTTGTAAGTGGGAACACACAGTGAAGTATAATGAATAATGTGTTTAGTGAATAGGCAGTATCCTAATAAAATAAACATAGGATGGAGATTTACACTGCGGCGAGTACAATATTTACAATTCCTGTTTAAAAGAAATATATATTGGTGGCAACAAGCAGTAAAAATAGTTTATAACTTTTTAAGTATATTTTGTAACAACAATTGAATTAACGTCGCACTAGAGCTGAAACCAAACAATATCTATAGTGAAATTATATCCTGTTCTGACTGCTTTTTAAACAAGAAGTTCTAAAAGAACTAAAATAGCCTACTGATGTCCTGTCACTTTAATACTCACCGAAATTCTTAGAGAATAACAAGTAGGTTTGTAGTAGTAACTGTCACCTGGAACTGCTTCCACACAAAATTTATACACCTTAGAAAAAAATAGCCAAACACAACATTTAGTTTTAATTTAAACTTTTATAAACATGCCTTTCCAACAAAAAAAAGAATTTTTAAAAGTGGACGATTAGAACCGAAAGAATGACAGACTGTTTTATAAAGGACAGACGGACAGAAAAAAGTACAGACAAAAAATCAAAAAGTTTGAAATATAGGTGTTTGATGTCATACCTTTCGAACAAAAAAATAATTTTTAAAATCGAGCGGTTAGAACCGAAAATATGACAGACCTTCTTATAAAGGACAGATTGACAGACGGACAGAAAAACGTACCGACAGACGGACACAAAGTATGAAATATGATGCCATAACTTTATAAAAAAAAGATTTTTTAAAATCAGACGATTAGAACCGAAATTATGACAGACCGTCTTATAAAGGACAGACGGACAGAAAAACGTACAGAAAAAAATCAAAAAGTTTGAAATATAGGTGTTTGATGTCATACCTTTCTAACAAAAAATAATTTTCAAAATCGGGCGGTTAGAACCGAAAATATGACAGAAATTCTTATAAAGGACAGATTGACAGACGGACAGAAAAACGTACCGACAGATGGACACAAAGTATGAAATATGAAGCCATACATTTATAAAAAAAAAGTTTTTTAAAATCGGACGATTAGAACCGAAATTATGACAGACCGTCTTATAAAGAACAGACGGACGAAAAAGCGTACAGACGGACGGACAAAAAGTATAAAACATAGGTCAAGCCTTTGATATATGTCATTTCTTTCTAACAAAAAAAAATATTTTTTTAAATCCGATGGTACTGTTTGAAAGATTCTGTTCAAGAAATCGTCACTTGACCACGATTTAAAAAATACGAGAATCGCCGCCAATAACCCTTATGTAGCTCTAGTACAACGTTACTGCAAGAAAAATCCTTAAAAGAAACATTTGCCCGTTGTGAAGCATTGGTTCCAACCATTACTCATATGTAGCCCTTGTGCGATGTTAATCCTACCTCCAAACAACCAATGGCTCTTTATAAAACATGGTGCTGGTTGCCAGCTCAGGTTCACACATTAAATTAGTAATATCGTGTGCTAAATCCCACACATGAAAAACTTTAACGTATCTGAAGGCAAATAACTATTTGAATTTTTGGCGACGACGTTTAATCGCCGCTGGTATATCAGCGTATGGAGAGCATTGCAACTGCTTATGAAAAAGGGCGCCAATCAGTTTACGCCCAACCCCGGGTAAAATCTTCGAATTTCGGATTTTTCCTGTTATATGCATGCTCTATTCTATAAGTGTTCCAATTTTCGTAACTCCATAACAAGCCGTTGTACCTAAACATTATGATCGCCCGTCAGTGAGTGAGTCAGTCAGTGAGGGACATATTTGTCGTTTTTCTGGTTCATTTATCTCTGGCTCAAATGAATTTCGAACGCTGGAAATTTTTTTCTAGGTTAAGTCTCACTTGGACACCCAGAAAAAAGTCTAAACTCGAATCTAAAGTGCGTAGAAGAAAAGAACTGGGTCTCCAAAATTAGGCCGAAATGGTCCCAGTAAAGGATAGTCAGTGCCGCCTTCGTTATGAACTTGGCGATGCACTACCGTGCATCCAGATAAAAATGGAATTTGCATGTTATTTCAATGTAGATTGAATTTTTGGTTATTTAAATTTTAAATAAACTTCTAATTTGAATTTTTTAATGAAATTTGGAATGTAGCCTAATTTGATTTTCTGCTTCAAAATGACATATCCCACTTAGCTAAAAAACACCTGAAAAATAAAAAAAATCACTGACCCAGAATTACCCCAGTATACTGGGGGAAAAATCGATATACCTTTAAAACCATTTAAAAAAATTATTATGAAAAAATTTATATCGAAATGAAAAGCTTAGACCTTTTCCTATTGAAAAATAGCACCAGCAAAATAGTTAGTTCAAATATGTTTCTCCAGTATGGATCTTTAAAAAAATCATGTTTTTCAAAGACTATCTTTTTTGAAGATGTTTTTATAGTAATGTAAAAAGTATTTTTTTCTATTTTTTGCTGCAGAGTTACATTGTTTTTGAACTTGATATAAGAAAATAGAATGTATAAGGATGACTTGGCATAATTTTTTTTTCTAAAAACCATTTTAAATCCTTAAAACTTAGTGATCATTATTTACCCCGGAAAGAGAGTGATCCATAATTCCCCATGTGACCCTACCTAGTTAGTGTGTTAAACAATCGAAACTGTTTTGTAGCAATAATAGTTATTATCATTCAGTAACAATGGTTCAGTAACACTAATAGTTATCGTAATTCAATAACAATGGTTCAGTAACGATAATAGTTTTTGTCATTCAGTAAAAATGGTTTCTTAACAATAGTAGTTTTTATTATTCAATAACAATGGTTCAGTAGCGATAATAGTTTTTGTCATTCAGTAAAAATGGTTCAATAACAATAATAGTTATTATCATTCAATAACAATTTTTCAGTAACGATAATAGTTATTATAATTCAATAACAATGGTTCAGTAACAATAATAATTATTATCATTCAATAACAATGGTTCAGTAACGATAATAAATATTACAGTTTAACAATAATAGCAATAATAATATTTACATGAATAATACCACTAGTAGTAATAATTACACAATGACTGACAACATTGTTTTTAATTACTTTTTTGAATGAAATAATTATTGAGTGCGTCAATGGAGATATAAAGTGCTTGGAGTGTGTTAAAAAGTTTGTATTTGTTCAGCCATATTTACTTATTAAAACAAGAAGTTATTGAAGAACTAAAATAGCCTACTTTCCTGTTACTTAAATACTTACTAAAATTCTTATCTTGAAAAAACTAGGTTCGTAACAGTAAGTGACATCAAGAACCGTTTTTCCACCTTAAATTTAAAATAAATTTCACTAAACGCAGCATCTAACTAAACACAGCATCTTTCACTAAACACAGCTTGATTTGCAGTCATAAGTAAATATTTGATTTTTCGTAGAACAAAAACCAAAAAACTACTCCTCAATAAACATTTACTTGCTAAATTCGGCTAGTTTCATTTATTTTATTTCGAAAATTAAATAATTATTACTTAAATCGTTTGCAAAAATTTATATTTCAAAGAATAAATAAGCAAAATTTCTAAATTAATAAAGTGTTTGTTGTTGTTTTTGTTTGTTTGCAATACTCCTCGCTTTTAGATAGAATGAAAACAATTTATATCAAAATACAAAGATCTCGTAATGAAAAATATATTTGACGTCATCTTAAATTGATCGATGTCTCAAAAATAAATTTATTTTAATTTATTGTCTAAAAGAATTAAAGTTTCTCAAGCAATTGTTGCGATGGCAACGGCGATATAATTCTAATAAAAATGGCTTCCTATGCTTTTTAAATGAGCATTAAATGTTGATGTTTTTTTAATAATTGAAGTACTTCGAATTCGAATTCTTTTCTGAAATTTTCAATGTATTCTAAATTCGATGCGCTGAATTTTTTGACGTATCTCACTTGTCCGTAGCATTTGTAGTTAAATTCAGCGATTTAAATGAATCGAAATTGAATTTCAATGCTAATTCAATGGGAAATTCGTCGTCAAATAGTCGATTTATGTCCGTCCTATCGTACAGACAGACGAACAAAAAGTATGAAAGTTGGGTGTCTGAGATTATACCTTTCTAATAAAAAAAGAATTTTTAAGATCGGATTGATAGAACTGATTTTGGAAGGGGGGTACGGACGGACAGACGGACAGACGGACGGACGGACATCGACCGCATGTCAATACCTACTTTTTCATTTTTTTTAATTCTTCGAATTAAAAAAAAAAGAAAAGTTGGCTAAAAAGAACAGATATAAAAAACCCATCGGAAATATGTTACAGCGTTTTACTAAAATGAAATTTGAAATTCAGAAATCTTGTTGAACCATTCGGTTTTTGACTAATGGATTTGAATGACTGTAAAATATCAGTCTGCCTACTGTTTTACATTTCAAAAGGGTTCAAGACGAGATCGAGTTAGATCGTCACATTGTAGAAGCTTGTTACAATCAATCCGTTATTGTTGACCATTTCTCATTTGGTAAGGAACACGTATAAGCTCTTGTTTGCAAACTAATAGACTTTTGGTATCTATTAGAAATCTGAAATTGTTCATTTTCCTTAAGGGAAGCATTAAATTTTTTAAACAAACTTTTTCTAAAGACGGGGTTTGTTGATAAATTTTTAGATTTTCAATTGCTTTTTATTAACGTGGACAATTGAAACATGTTAAACAAATTTGACTTTTTTTTATGTATATAAGTAAGAATATTGTTTCATTAAGATTGTCTTTTTTTTGCATTTTGAAGAAACAAACACCTCAATGAAGAAAACGTTGCATTTGTTTGTTTATTTTCTTTTAAAAAAATCTGTATATCATTTTCGTATTGGATATAAAGCCTATCATTGATCCTATTTAAACAAAATTCCGATCTGAAAGAAAGCAGTTTCTTTCTCTAATTTCCAGGAAAACTTTCGCGATCTTGCAAAATGCTTTTAAAACTTTTTAACTAACGTTTGAATTAAGAGTTATTGCAGTTTTTTGTCCGGTCGAGTGATGCTTTCCACTATTTGCGTTTTATATATTTTTTTTTTCAGGGGGATGGGGAACCCAGTCGGTTAGGCACTTGCCTAGCATGCGAAAGGTCCCAGGATCGGGTCCGGGCATCGCCAAAGTAACTGCCAACCTATAAACGGCCCGTGCAGCCAAAAATGTCCGACGAATCCCCGTGTAAGGGAAGGCACGATAAATATCCTTCTAAGTACTAACGCTGCGTTCGATGTCGCATTTAACGGTTGCGTTGGGTGCCTATTCAGGTGTTGGCTCATCACTTGACTGTGGTTCTGAAATATGACGCCCGTCGCCAATGGCCCTCGTGTAGCTCTAGTGCGACGATAATTCAAACCTAACTTAATATTTTTTACAATTAAAAATATGAAACTTTTAATGCAAGATTGTCATTTTTATGTATTCAATTAGGAAAAAGTTTCATTCAGCAAGTTGAAAAAGCATTTAAAAAAACAAGATATACTGGGAAAATATTGCACTGGTTTCTTTTTTCGTAAATTTCAATTTATTAATTTTCTTATGTAGTTGTTGTGTGTTTTGTCTATGGATAGAAATTCGGAATTCTCCCCAAATAAGGCCATACAGGTCCGCATAGCCTCAGCAATATGAAGACAGTTGTCCGAATAAAGAACCTCGAAGAGAGAGTAACTAACTAAATAATTTCTCGATTAGATGGCCTTGCAAGATGTGTTTGGGATTAAATTCTGTGTTGTCGCTGTTTTTGAAGCTGGGATAGATTCGAGTTCCATCCGGTTGATTTTTTAAGAAGGAGACATGATCTACAGGGGAAATATTTCCCTTATATCTTTCTTAAAATGTCAATAAAACAACTCCTATAATTTTAATATTGAACATTTCACACTATTGATTTTATTAACGAAATTTTTAGCGTTGAAAAAATCGTTAATTTCGTTGCTTCATTTACTTACCGGGTAAACTCTTGCGGTCTCACAAAACGCTTTAAAAACTTTCCGACGGGCAACCTGGAGTCAAAAGATATTGCGGTTATTTTTGTTTAATTAGAAAAAATTCATTAAAGATATAGATTTAAATTTCTTTTAAAGATATCTGCATATCATAAACTGCACACGATTGATTTTTTTTTTAAACGAAATTTTCGTGTTTTGGGGAAAGCGTTAGTCCCTCTCCAGGTAAACTTTCGCGATCTTACAAAACCACTTTTAAAACTTTCCAACACGCAGCGTTAAGAGATATTGCAGTTGTTCTCGGGACGGGGGGATGTTTTCCGCTAATTGGCTAATGAGAAAGCATTAAGAGAGCAACAGCTTTGTGGAATGCCTCGGTCTCGTTGGGCGTTCGCGCGACTAATGATACAAGCCTCTCGCTAACGACCCTTGCTTCTTATGTTACTGGCCATGTTAAACGACGAGGGCTATATAGACTAGAATTTGGTTTTGTAATCTCGCAAATCTGCATTTAGGGGGAAGGTTTATGGGAGCATGTTGTTTAAGGTATATGGTCGTTCAAGTATTTTGTTCTTGGCGATGATTTAAGTACTGAAAACGTACGTTGTACGATCATTTTTTTGCAGGTTATTTAAGGTATATGAAAACAGGTTATTTAAGGTATATGAAAACAGGTTATTTAAAGTATATGTCGTTCAAGTATTTTGTTGTGGCGTTGATTTAAGTATTGAAGTATTAAGTTGTTTCAAAATTTAAAAAAAAACGCTTACTCCTTTTTGGTAGGGAGGTTTGTGGAACACATGTTATTAAGTTATATGTCCTTCAAGTACTTTGTTGTTGGATTTGATTCAAGTACATTTAAAATCATACGTTATGACGATATTTTTAAATAATTTTTTCCTTATTTAGTAGTGAGTAATGGTTAGCCCCTTAGAGCGAATGTATTAGTTTTGAAATCACAACTTTTGCATAAGAATTGCTTTTCTATGTTATCTCATTTTCACCAGGTATGGGAATCATCATAACATCAGTTTTAAACAAAATTGAAAAGACAATAACATCCGGTTATTTAAATATTGATTTATAAAGTTTTAATTGGTGTCACCATCTACTGTATATTCTAGGCATTTTGAAAATTCAAAAATGTATAATTAAATTACTAGATTACACTTTCGATTCAAATATTTGTTTGGTTTCGATGTTATGTTGATTCTCATACCTGGGGAAAAAGGGCTAGCATGGCAAAGCAATACTTCTGCGGAGGTTGTGATTCCAAAACTCATGCAATCTGTCTAGGGGACTGACAATCCCTTTTAATTCTGTCATTCAATTACTCGAACATCTGAAATCGCGTGGTCCCGGTGTTTATGGGGATTCCTTGTCAGAAATGACCACTTTTTTCAATTTTACTCGTTATAAGAGCGTTTCTCCCTATTTAGTAGGGAAGCTTGTGGGAACGGAAAAATGATCAATAACTTAAAAATTATCATGCATTATCAGCATTATAGTTTTCTGCTTTCGGTAAGTTAAATTTTTAAAAAACATTCTTGGTTTTATTTTGTAAATATTTTTAATACGATATCAAAATTTAGTTCTGACACCTTAACTTTTTAACAATGACTAACGACTAATTTTTAGGAGTAATGTAAAGTTAAGAGAACCCAAACCTGTTGTTGTTCATTCGATTTTTTTTATGATCTTCATTCACTTTAGTTCTATATTTTCAACTAATTTTTAAACACATTTTATAAATACTACTCAAACAATAACCTAATAAGTCATTAAACACAACCCCCATATAATTTATATTCGTTGAAATATCTGAATCCGCAAGCCCCTCTTCTAAGGCTGATCAAACACGCCCGAGTCAAAAACTTCTGTTTAATTTTGAGTTTTAATTAGAAACATTCCTCGAAGTATCTCGCAACAATAAGATGATTTTTCCTCCAAGGAGCGAATTCTTCGGACCCTCTTTTAACTCGCTTCGCGCATGAATGCACACGTTACGAGATGCAAAAGGAAATTTGCAAAGCCGCTTGGTGAAGAAATGTGTAGTTTATAGTCTATGGGTTTGAAATTCATAGCATTTTGTTTTTTAGAGTATGAAATAGTTGTATGTGGGGCCCGGATGGCCGAGTGGTTTGGATAGGAGACCATTACGATAGCAGACTGCGCTCTGTAACGGGTGCGGGTTTGATTCCCGCCTTCGCCCTGGGTGTACTTCCTTTCTCTGTGACAGTACAAATTGTTTTTGTGTCTGTCTTACTTGACGGGGGGGGGAAGACTTATAAGCGGGTCTCTGATCAAGCACGCGAGCCGGAATATATATAAACCAACCCTACCCTAATAGTTATATGTTGGCTTGTCGACTGAATGCTATTATTGAAATATATTGAATTTCACATTTTTTAAAAAAGAATTTTGAGCTATGTTGATAGTTTTAGTAGTATGACTTAAAAAACAACAACATATGGCTTTATTTGGAATGTAGTCCATACATCATACAGGATCTCATCACTATTATGATTTATGAAAACGAAGGATGTTGTGATACCAACGATATGCAAAAGGAAATTTGCAAAGCTGCTCGAGAAGAAATTTGCAGTTAGTCTCCGAAATTCGTAGCACTTTTTAATGGTGGTGGTGGTGAACTAAGTGTATGTTCATTTCACGCAACAGGATGCCATTTCGAATTGGAATTTCATATTGTTACTTTCAACTACCTTATAGGAAATGTAAGGTAATAAAAGTCGTGCGATGCGGTAAAAAAATCACAACGGGGATTTTGTGTTTTCTACACGTTTTGGGGGGTTTTGTTTCCGAAAAAGTGGTTTTAGGACATTGGTTTGCCTGTCAGATTGTCCGTCTGAGCTGATGTTACTTTGGTTTCGAAATTGCTTAGAACTTTGTTTATGATGGAAGCTCGTTGAATGTAATGTAATTACGTTTACAAAGTAACTTTCTACCATTTATTTATACTGAGAGTTTGGAGCAGGTGCATATATGTCAGTTTGTCATTATGGGGTGCTATTTAAAGTTACGTAGTGTTACACAAATGTAGTATTAATTTGCATTTTGATATGTGATAGCTAAATTATCAACGCTCTTGTTTGAATAAAAGAAAAAAAAGTATGGAAGCCATAATTGAACTATACTTTCTCCAAAATAACTACATGATCCAAAATTAAACATCGTCCTCTCAAAAATAAATAAATTCGAAAAGGAGCCACCACGATTCATTGAACCTTGCCGCCAAACTAATTGGCAGAGAATGGCCGGGACAGGCAGGTTTCGTTATCTAAAACCCATTCACTTTTCCGATTCAAGAATTCCACCCTCCGGTGTTGCCATTCGCATTAAAACAAATATTGTCACATAGCCCTTCTCACTTCACTTCACCCCTTGAACCACAGCGGGTGTTATTTTTCTTTTGGTCCGCCATTTGCATAGAGCTTAGAAGAAGATGGAACTGCTTGGCGAGAAACAAAATGAAGCCGCCAGGAAGTGGCCAAGCCACCCTAGTAAGCCCAAACAAGACACTCATTCAACGTTAGTTTAAAGTAAAATGAATGATTTTATTCTTTAAAAGGCGTTGATTAAAAATCAAGAACGACTGTTTGCGCAGCTGAAAGCTGTAACACGAGTTCTGAAAATATATAAAATAGTAGTAATTTCCTTCACAGGCAAGACAATTGCGTAAAATTATAGTTTTTATTCAGGCGCGTTTACATGAGCAATCGAATCCATGGATCCCCATCAAATTCCCCATTAGGGGAAAAAGAGGTCAAGCTGGATTTCTAACCAAAATAATAGTCTGTGGCCGAATCCATGGTATGAAGCATCAAACCCTCCTTCATTGGAGGGTTTGCGAAACCCTCCCAATGAACCCTGCAATTCCAGTTCTGTCTAGGAGAAAATCCCTAAGAGGGAAAAATTGTTTTTTTGCTATTCAATCCATGGATTCGATGGCTCATATAAACGCGCCTACAGAGAGTAAAAACAATTACCCTGTCTTCGTAGAAAGCTTATGCAAACTTCACTGTAGAATAGCGCCAAATACTTCGCCATGAGCATTTATTTGGGCTTACTACAAAGCGATCAATGGCCTCACCTGGCAAACCGGTTTTTGCATTGGTTTATTTCCCGGAAGCATTTCCACCTTCTTCTTAACTCTATGGTTTGTTTATTTTTCTTTTGGGCCGCCATTAATGAGAACATTAAATGCTTATCAGAAACCCATTAATTCCATTCCCTGGGCTTCTTAATTTCTGCCAATACGGTGTCCCCTCTTCCCCTTCAATTGCTTCCGGTTTCAGCGTACATAAAATCGGGCTTTTCATATTTTTAAAAAAGCTAGACATTGGAGGAGAGTTGCAGTTAAAAGAGTTTTACGATCTAATTAGGAAATTGGTTTTCGAGTTTCACCAGGCTTTTGTGCGGTTAGGAATGTTCTTTTTTTTTTTTGTCGCGGGGGTCCTGAAGAAAATGAAATATATTAATACGTTCTTAATTATTTGATGAAAATAAAAGTTGGAAATGTTATTATGCAGTTTAATTCTAGGAAATTCTTTAACAGTGTGATTTAAATACGTATATTTCAGTATTGCGGAGTTTTTTTTTAAATTGTAAAGGAAAGCGTTGCTTTTAACTATATTACATCAGCTATTGATTCCTTATATAATCCGCAGTTCAATTAGATTTCATAAGAACGTCGAAATATTTTTGTTGATGTTAGGAAGAAACTTTTACCAACCATGATATAATTTAACTACTTCTTTTATTTGGTCTTTTGAAACTGTCAAGTATCTGAAAATTTAATTACGAAATGCAAGTTTAAATAGATTTAATAAATAGTTAGGGATCATTTCAAACAGTCTAATTTTTTTAAATTTAAAAACTTACGAAGCTTCTTATTTTTATTCGTTAATGTTTTGTATTAAACTGAAAATTTGTTCAAATCCAGCATGCTTTTCTATTGCTAATACTGCATTTACTGTTTTATAGCCTTTATTGGTTTTGATTTTTACTAGCTTGTATTATTTATATTTTCTTTTTTTCATTTTTACTTGTAAAACATATGCTTTTCTTACTATTTATGGAAATACGACAGAATAAAATCAAGTAATGCTTGTTTTTCCCAAAAAATAAGTCTTCACTTAAGGTGCAAAAAATGGTTTTACAAATCTTGTTTACAAACATATTTTCCAGATTTATTTTGCTGTAAATACGACGTTACCTTTTCAACACAGGGAGATTTCGATCCTGTGTATGACAAATTACCTAGTTTGCTACCAGGGAATGAAATGAAGAAATTCATTTACAACAAGTTCCAGAAAGTGTGATTAAGGCGAACGTTTTGCGCAAACCAAAAATCGCATAGGAGAACGCAAAACCTCCCGAATTGGATTCTTTTTACCACGACCCGGGGTTTATTTATAGACAGGGTTTCTCCCCACACTTTTGTTCCACCTTGGGATATTTGGATTCCATATTTCGGTCGGGAGCGAGACGTCTCCAATTCCAACTCCGAACGAATAATAACTTTAAAAAAAATCTTCGAAAATCTGTCATGGTTTGGTAAACCGCAGTAACTAGCATAGTGACATGGACCATTATTACAGGTACTCAATTGCTATAACTTATAGGAAAACATAAATGATTTAAGAGCAAAAATGGTTCTGTTCAATGTTGTTGTTACTGCAGTTTACCAGCCTATGGCGGAAATAGTTCCGGCCAGGAATATGAGAAAAGCGTATTTTTTAGAGGAAAATGATTTCTGATGAATGCGAAGAGGACGAACAATTCAAAAATTCAATTTCCGGTCCGCTTTCTTGGAGGTAGGGACGGTAACGCGGTTACGGGTTTCTTCTGTCGATTCCCATTTTTGAGTGTATTCAATCAGACGTCCTAAATGGCGTCTGCTCGGCACCTATGCCTCAGAAGGGTCGACGATAACAACAACTGTAATAGGCTTTCTAATAGTAAAAGGCTTACTTCTTTTTTTATGTAACACCACCTTTTTCTTGTGAGGTTTCTTGTTTGAGGTTTCTCCGTGGAAGTGTTAGTTTTACTCTTTTTCAAATGAATTTTAAGTTTGGTTGGATTGCACTTAGAAAAAAACTTGTGTTGATTTTATTACAAGTTATGTTGAAACAAATTAATTTTTTTATTGTAGCCTAATAATGGGAATGTTTCAGATGATGTAACGATCTTGTATTCACTTTCATCCGTACTAGATTTCATTGGTTGTTTCAGTTTCGTGTACCGCGATTTCATTGGTTACTTCGACTTCACTCTCAAAATAACCTATATAGATGAAACAATATTATTTCTATGAAACATTTCGTTAACAACTTATTTGGACAACCATTTCTTGGAGGTAGGGACGGTAACGCGGTTACGGGTTTCTTCTGTCGATTCCCATTTTTGAGTGTAATCAATCAGACACAACAACCACAGTAAGAAGTTGGCATTTAAAAAACTTAATAAGTTAAACATTCTTAGAAAACTCATTTTTTAATACCAAAAAATTTGCAATTTCAGGCAACAAATGACATCAAACCTTTACAGCTGTCGTCATCCACGGCGTAAAACAGCCTCATAATGCATTGTTAGAACACAATGTGTGTTGAAGGCGCAAACACTTTTTCCGCTTACAATTTGGTCTAATAAAAAGTCTAAACCATCTCAAAAATAAGCAAATTAGCTGACAGAAACTTCTTTCACTGCATGAGATAAAAATTACTTTTTAAAACTGAAATTTAAGTTCTTTCAATGTTTGGAATTATATATCAGTGGCAGATTTTTATAAATTAACATTTTTTTAATTTTAAAAATGAGTAAAATTATAAAGTCTAGAAACTTGTAAAAGTTTTGTGTGTTGTTGTAAAACATTTTATTCAGGTGAAAGTTTGAATGTTTGTTTCCCTCAAAGGACTAAAAACAACAGAGATCCTTTCAAGCACACAAGCATAAAAATATATGTCTACCAACCAACAGAGATCCACATATTCAATGGTCAAGGTTTCCTTAGAATCAAAAGAGAAATTCAATCAAAATTGAACATTTTATGTAATGTCTTTGGTATCCTTATTTATTTCTATAAAAAACAATATTTCAGAAATGTTGGGCCTACTTATTTTCTTGTTCCTACTCTGAAATATGATAAACTCATAAGCCAGCCAACAAGAATGGCGAAACACGATTTGACAAGAAAGGGGCAAAGCGATAACCCTCACAATTGTCAAGTGGGATGTCTATTTTACTGTTATAAATGGTCAGAATATATTTTTTCCCTTCTTCGTACAAAAAGAATTCAATCCGGTAGAATTGCTTAAACTGCTTTTTCTTTGAGTGGTCTGCAAGGAAATGTCAATACACAAACCTCTGTCACTAGTGGTGTTCCTATTGTTGAATTTTGATTCTATTCCTTCAAGTCTGAAATATTTGGAACAATTTTTTTTTATAAAAATTCGTATCGATTCCGTTCTTTTCCTACTCGGTAATAGTAATAAAATATAAAAAAAAGTTCGAATGGAAATAGAACAAAAGTAGCAAAGCAACTGGTAAATGGGGAAAGAGTTCGAAAAGAATGGCTGCTTTTGCTGAGTATGAAACATTACAGTTACAGTTAAGGATAAACGAGGAGGAGTTTTAAAAAAATGGAAGAAATCCGCTCGAGATGATTGGTTGTATCATTTCGGGAAAGAGACTAAGTGATGTTTTAGAGGGGAAAAATATATATTTAAAAATAGAACTGCAGTATTATTATTCTTTTGCAAAATAGAAGTAGGATATTATTAGTATGTCATATAGATAAATGGAAAAGTCAGGGACTTTTCATTCACGGAATTAAAATTAGAAAGAAAAAGAATATTTTTGAAAAGTTGAGTGAAATGAAAAAGAAATATACTTTTTATGTTAAAAGTTATGATGCACAATATTTTTTGACTTGTATATGTGTTCTGCTAAATGGATTTGAATCTGTATCGACAAACACAGTTATAAAATAAATTAGAAAAATTATTAAAATATGTAGCATTCATTAAGCTTTTGCATTCATTAAATAAATTTTATTTCAACAAACTCTTAATGCAAATACACAAGCAAATTTTTTATACGAATAGGTATTTCTCTAACTTAGAATAATTTTGTGCGTATGGTTAAGAAAAATTAAATAATAGTTTTTAAAGAATAAAAATTTGAAACTACAAAAAATATTCGTGGGCAACTAAGAATCGATTCCTAAATCTGGAATTATTTTTGAAAAGTGAGTGGCTGCTTTTGAAAAGTAATGAAATGTTACAGCTACAGTTAAGAATAAGCGGCGAGGAATTTGAAGAAAATGAAAGACCTGCTCTAGTTGATTGGTTACATCATTTTGAGTAAGAAAATAAGTGATGTTTTAAAGGGGAAATATGTATATTTTAAAATAGGACTGCATTATTTATTATTCGTTTTCAAAAAGCAGTTTGGTTTTATTAGTCGTTCTGATGGATAAACGAAACTATCAGGGAGTTTTCATTCACAAAATTAAAAGTAGATGGAAACTGAATGTTTCTTTTTTAATTTCAGTGAAATGAGAAAGGAATATGGGTATTTTTTACATCAATAGTCATAATATAAAGTATAAAAGTTTTTTTTAAAAAGAAATATATTCTTAAAAGCAAATGAAAAGTCAAAAGATCTTTAAAAGCAATATTTTTTAGCTTTTCATTTGCGTTTGTGAACATGATGCTTTTTAAAACTCAATTTTTATTTTACCTGTAAATGCGCTCTGATAAGCTTAATATAAACTGCATCTACCATAGATATTTAAATAAAATGAAATGTATAAGGCATTCACTTAGATTTTTACATTGATATGCTTAATAAATAATAATCAAACAAACTCTTTATAAAAACACACATACAAAATTTCATAAATTTTGTGGAAATAGTCAATAAAAATGAAATAATTTTTAGGAGCGCATAAATTAAAAACTACAATCTTCGCAAACAACTGAAATTAATTTCTGATTCTAGAATTATTTAAAGTAATTGAACATTCTTGAGTTTTTGTTGAACTTTGCAGCGGAGACAGATAAATAACTGTTTTTAAAATAATAAGTGCATCATTTGACAAAATGTTTCCTGAAACATTTCTCGTTTCTTTTTAGTCGTCGGGAATTTTAATTTGAAAAGAATTAAGAACATAATTGATAGTTTGATTTGTACTTTCGAAGATATATTTTAGTTGTATGTGATTTTTAAAATTTCCCTGTTATAATTTGCTTCCAGGCGTAACTAGCTTTAATACCAATCCAAATTTAAAAATGTGTTTGGCTGTCAAAATTCATTAAAACATTTCTAATAATTATATTGATGTGCTATTATGTTGAATGTTCGCTTGTTTAAATTCCTTAGATATGTTATTTTAAGTTTCGTTTTTTGCTTCCACACAAGGCTTATAACGTGTGAAGTGGAAGCTTTTATAAAGGTTCTGTTCCAATTTCATAGCCCAAACTACAAAAGCTACAGACAAGTATGATGCTCCAAAATTCAGTGCATCGAAACTAGAAGTAATTGAAAATCTTAAAAAAAGCCCATTGAATCTAAAGTAATTTAATACTATTTATTCCATCGTGCTACTTGTAGTGTAGTGTAATCGTTTCCGGCTGCCTATTTCTAGCCTCCTTTCGGAGCTTTAACACAGCCAATAACGCCTCGTAATTTAGGACACAAATCAAGTGACGATCATGTGACTTATTTAAAAATCGTTTTTAAAAATGAATTCGTTTAGTTATGTTTTGAAGGAGATAGTTTCAATGTAGCATTTGTGACCACATTATAAAAGTGCGAGAACGGTAGCCAATAGATGAAGCTTTAGCGGCGATGTTCATTCAGCAAAACCAAACCTCATTCCAAAAGCAATCTGCCAAAGCTCTGGAAAAGAGTGCTCCCAAAAAGCAACAACACCGAATAAAAAAGTGTCCCCTTTTGTGTTTGGATGTAAATTCCGTCCGGCAAAAAAATGGCTATTCGAGCCAAATGGTTATGGCCCTGGCTATCGTCGCAACTCTTGCCAAAAAGCTAACATAGCGCTAGGACATGAAGATGACAATTTTTATGAAGCACGCAAAGAGAAAAAAAGGGGAAAAAGAATGAATGTGCATATCCGTCATTTCATTCTTTCTATTTTTTCAAACTTCTTTATTCTATTTTTTGTGCTTCGTTTTTGTTTCTTTTGACATCGGTGTAGAACAGCTGTAGAGTGATTGTGCCGCTCTAAAGAAAAGGAAGTCTTCCTATTTATACACAAATGAGGAAGGTTGTGTTTGTGTTCTTATTCATGAGATTAAAGTGCAATGTTCGGAATTTTTTGATGAAGAGGGTGAAATAAAGAAAGTAATTTATTGAATCCTGGAGTTTTGGAAAGCAAACGCAATTGGTTTTTGTATCAATAACACGATAACTATATCAAAAATGCTGAATTTATGATTGGGTTGTTTCAGATAACGTAGTTTCCAGTAAAGAAGTTGGTTGTTTCCGTTGGTAGACATATATTTTCAGGCTTGTGTGCTTGGTGAGAGACCCTTCAAGACAGACACAACACACACGCACATACGTGGCAGATGCTGTCATCTGTCGCGCGCCATCTCCACAATTACGACATGGCCCTGAAGGGGAGAGAGAAATAGTCTCCAGAGACTTGTACCGTGGGAAATGCGTGGTGAAAACTACGGATGTTTAGGATTTAGAATATGTATTTTTCTTAGTATTTAAATAAAATTATTCGACAGATTACTGTATAATAAACTACACACATTAAAAAAAAACAATGGGAGAACAAAAACGATGAAACGAACAATACGAGAAAATAAAATTAAAAGAAATCGCTATGGAAACACACTTAAATATATTCAGCAATTCTAAATTTTTTTACATTAAATTTAAATAATTAAATCAAATGATCACCCAAACAAATGTAATTCAAGAAGAACCCAGAACAATAAAAAAAAAGCGCAATGGAATTGTTGCTACTTAAAATGTGAAACATGCTTACTATAAGTACTAAAATGAAAGTTGGATAAACACTGCGAAAATATCAATACTTCCTTATGTGAATATTCTGATATGTGTGAGCCAGGTAATATTTAAAAGGCTAAAATTTCTTAAACAAAAAATGTTGCATTGTGGTAAAAATAAACATTAACTTAAGATTTAATTTTTATTTTTGTTCATGTGCAAGAAAGATATTTTTTCCGCAAATTTCCCGGAGAAAAAAAAATCAATTGGCTCAAAAATAATTTACTTGACATTTCTCCCATTGTGGTCCCCTTTACGACAACGCAATGACTACAAGAAAAGACGTTTAAGGATAAAAAGAAACTGTTATAAAAAATAAAAAGAAGAATATATTGCAACTTTACCTCCATCTTTTATTTTGTTGGAAATAATAAACAAAAGCGTAAATTCACTCCCGTAACTGGATAATAGCAAATTCGTTCGCTCGTAAATAAATTACCTATTGCCAGAACCGTATAAAAATAAAGGCAGACGATAATATTATATAAAAGTTCTTTTTCCAAAATCTTTTTATTGTTTTCCTTCTGTGTAATTTACCGAAGTGTTGTACTTTTTGTATTGTTTTCTCAGTGGAAGGTGAGAGGGCTGTCCCCTTATCCTCGAGGAGGTGTAACCGATTTCGAAGGACAAATTGCCACTTTTTTTTAATTTTTCTTCTGGGATAAAATTTTCACCGATAATTGCAGACGAAACTGTTTTCGAAAAGAATTTTCAATGGGAAGAAGATAAAAAATAAATAAATCTGGGATTCTCTGAGAAACGATAAGGATTAAAGGATGTATATGTTATTTAATTTGAACGCTTTCCAAAATCAGCTTTTTATTCTTATTGTGATTACAGTGACTATTTTCCAACCTAAATATATTTTAAAGAAATTTTTAAACTGAAGACTGATTTAATTCAGGATCTTCATTAAAAAATGAAGATCTTGATATGATTATCTCAAAGTCTGTAAATGATGCAAGATCAGAAACGTAAAACTTTAATTTTATTTTGTGATGCGTTTAAATATAACATTATTTCCAATTAGTTTACTACTTTGAGTTTACAAATTACTTAATACTTCTTATCTTTGAATTTATTGTTTTAGGATAATGGTGAGGATTCTTAAGAAACTCAATGATAATTTAACCCTCTAATACATACTGTTACCGTTTGGTAACAAGTAACATAATCCACTTTATTCTAGTAAATTAGAGCTCCTCCAAGACAAATCTGTGTTTTTTCATCTATTACATTTCATTCTAAAGTTTAAGTTACTAATAATCCTCATAGATGACAGTGGTAAAAGTGTATTCAAAATTAAAGAGTGCGGTTATTAACTTTTGTGAAATTACGTTTTTGGTAGTATTCAAAGAATACTAATATTAGTACTAAATACAAATAAATTGTTTTGAAAAATTATTCATAGTTAAAAAGGGTTATTTTGAAATATTTTTAGTTTCTAGTCATTATTATCAACATTGGAATTGGCAGTTGGTTTTTGTCATATAAAATTTTTTTTAAAAATTGAAATTATTTAAATTCTAATGCAGTTAAATTTTTTTAGTATTTTTCCCATAATGTGTGAGTATTAAAGTTACATATATATATTTTTGGGATGAAAATAAAAATTCATGCATTAGAGGGTTAAAGAGAAAGAAAGTGTAATTGCTTGAGTTTCAATTTTTTTGGTAATTTTAAAATGCCATAAGTATATTTAGGTGCAATATTTATTTTTCTTGGTAAAAGCGTCGATACGCATAACTAAAACGCCTACACATTTTAAATGCTATTCTACGTATTTTCGAAGCTTTTAATGCAGCACAGATTATTAAAGATTTTTTTTTATCAATTTTGTAATTAAGGAAGCATGCGTACTTTAAACAAAATAGAATAAACTTTTCATAAATGTAAAATCAATCATACTTGATGATGATGAATTACTTTAGTGTTTCACTTTATTGTTTTATTTATTGAATAAAAAACTTAATAGTGCAACTATTGGAAAATAATTTATTAAGCAAATAACAAGTGGTATTTTTTACTACAATGTTTTACAGTTTATTTTGTACCTTTAATACATGAACATGTTACACACCGGTTACCATCATGAAATGGAAGGGTTTTCATTAGCAGTCGTTTGCAGTTTTCTATTCTTGATGTGTCTCCCTTGGTGAGATTGTATAGAATTAAGCCTCGTATATATATTATCCTATGAATAGCTTGTTTGTTTGTGATCTTTAAATACCAAATACCTTTATTAGTATTAAAATTGAAACTTGCAAAGTTTAGGAGAATAGAGCAATCCATGTATGTGTGCAGTAACGCACAAAAGGAGCAGGCTAAAGCGGTGCATTTTGGGATACTCAGTGCCAGTTTCCATAGATTCGGCTACTATGTCATGCGCAGTAGCTCAAAAAACTACTAAAGTGGTGCATCTTGGGATACCTCAGTGTCGGTTTGTTATGAGCAGTAGCTCGAAAAACCTGACAGCCATGCTTCAAAGCATTTGAACTGATAGCCCCCTCTACTCCTCCTTCCTAACTCTATGATTTATTCCTACCATATTTTCTACTTTTGGTAATTGGAGAGACTGATCGATTGAGGAATCCTCTTTGCATGCAAAAGATCTTAGGTTCGGGTCCGGGCATCGCCAAAACAACTGCCGATCTGTAAACAGTCTGTGCAACCAAAAAAAGTCTTACGAAAAATCAAGAGGGAGTGCATGTTAATTATGCTCCTAAGTCCCGATGCAGCATGCCATGACACCTTTAAAGTTACTTTGAGTGACAGCTCGGATGCCGTCCTCATCACTTGGCCAGGGTCATAAGAATTTCGAGGCATGTGAACTAAAGCGAAAATGAAACAAAATATAAGAAAACCTTAACTATCAGGTAGAAACTCATGACTGCTTGGAAACAATTAACCAGATAATCCCTCAACTGAAATCTACTTATGCAAATTAAGTCTGTTGACTGTCGCAAATCCAGACACCCATTGGGTTGCATTGGATGAAAGCTAAGTCACTTTAGCAATGTTTAAAGTCCCGCAGTTTTTATTAGATATACTATGAGTATGGTCCCGCCTTGCCGCCCCGGTGGCTCAATCGTCAGCGTGCTGGCCTTTGGAACTGCTGGGGTCGGGTTCGAATCCCAGTCTGGCATGGATGTTTGTGACTGTCAATAAATGTTGTTATTTGTCTATGTGATTGTGTCGTCCTTCTTTGTGTGTCTCTTGTGACTGTCTCTTCTGGCGAGCGGGATAATGGGCTATATAGCCTACGCCCTTCCCTTCCAGAGGGCGCAATCACTGTCATTTGTCATGGTCCCGCCTTACTGGGAACCCGTTAACTTCGCATTGCTTCCTTTTAGAGGCATGCTTACTTTTGAAAATACACTCAAAATCAAAACAAAATTAAATTCGTGTTGGCGCATGCGCACTTAAAAAAGCAAACACTAATAGAGGATGAAGCAGCCTTCGGGCGAGCGCATATCTCAACAAAACTCAATCAATCAAACTAATAGAGGATGGCGTCAAGCCCCCGTTTCGGCCCGGTCCATGTATTTTCAAGCCCTGTTATGGTCCAGCAATCCCACGTGGATGACGTTTTTTTAAAAAAATAATCATATTAATTAAAAATAACAATCAAATATGAATAAACTAAGCCTCAGGTGCACACGTAGGTATTAAAAGGAATCGATATTAAAAATTTCGAATTTTTTAGAGCAGTCTAAGTAGGTCTTTTGCGATCCACAGACATACACACAGACGGACAGACAGACAGACTCTTTCTTTTATTATTATAGATTAATTCAATTAATGTCACATTGGAGTTGCATATTTGTCACGGACGTCGTAATTTTGCAGCACAGCCCAGTGACGAGTCGACACAAGAATAGGAACCCAACGCAACTATTACGGGCGGCGTCGAGACTGTGGAGCATATTTAGCACACAAACCCTCCACATGGGTACATTTAGCCAGATTGTTTGGCTACAACGACTGTTTATAGGTTTATCGGTTGTCAGTTATTTTTGCGGTGCCCGAACACGAACTTGGGACCTTTCGCATGGAAAGGAAGCGCTTTATCGACAGTGCTCCCCCTCCCCACTTAGCTATGTTAGGTTAAGTTGAACGTTTTATGATGTCTTCTTCTCACCTCCAAGGAACTTTAACACAGCCAAATTCACCTCGCCATTTAGAACCGAGGTAAAGTAACGAGGTCCCACCAGCTACACCATCTCCATAACAGAAACTGAAAATAGGCAGCCGGAAACTTTTCCACTTTGCGCTGCTTTTTCGCCTAATAGTCCCGGCCCGGAAGAAGCCATTTCTTCCTCTGACAAGAAACAAAGCGATCACGAGACATGGTAAATGGCGCGGTGGTTAGAAGGGGGGACACTTAATTGCAGGGGGGCGGAATCCACGGAATTCCCGGGAGTGAGTGGCATGTTGTCATCATACTTATTGCGAGACGTTCTAAATGTCCTGCTCAGTCGTTTAGGGGCAATAAAGGGGAGTGGGAGGACATATGACTGCGATGTCCACTGCTGCGGAGTAATGTATTTTTGGGTTGCCGACTGGGATGGTAAAATTCGCCAAGATTTTTGTTTAAGACCTTTATATAAATGTTGGCAAAATATGCGGGTATGTCTAATGGGGAATTAGAAACTGTTACTTTGTAGAGGTTTACAGAAGTCAGCTTAGATTTGGATTACAATAGATCGAGACGTAAGGAGGTTTTCGTTGAAATAGTATGTTTAAGTGTAAGAAAAAGTGTGTGGGTGTAAATAAAAGTAAGTTCGAAACTAATAATTTGTAGAGGTTTACATAAATCTTATTGCTTAGATTTGGATGACAGGCAATGACGGCTGCTAAATTAAACTTTAGGTCGGAAAAGAAAGCTAAGGTTTGACCAAGGTTTGAGTGGTAGAAGAAGTAATAAAGCGGATAGAAAAATTCCCCAAGGATTTTTGTTAAATAGTATGTTAAGAGAGTTATTAAAGAGTATGTAGGTATGTATAAAAGTTAGTTAGAAAAAGTAATACTTTGTAAAGGTTTAAAGGGAAGTGGAGGACATATGACAGCAATAGAAATCTTATTCCTGATATTTGGATAAAAATTGATGAAAGCGGCTGAATTAAACTGGGTCTACAGCTAAAGCCTATGTTTTTTTTTGTTTAAAAATTGCCTGTTTGCATTTAAAGTTATTCGTGTTGTATTTAAGTATTTTAAAGTTAAATTAGAAAGTAATATTTTGCAGTCGTTTATAGAAGTCTTATTGACTACGGACAATAGATGGAAACGGTTTATTTAACTTATAAAAATGTATAGATTCAAATAACATGATGGTGTGTAAAAACATAAAAAAAGGTTTTTATGCCTTTCGGATAAAAATAAAGTCTGTGCTAGTAAACATTTTTAAAATTTTAACAGAAATATTGCTGTTTATGTTCGTGAAAAAACTATCTACGGAAAGCTATCTACGGAAAGATTGAGTGTAATCTGAATGTTAAAATTGGCAGTGAGAGCCGCCTGTGTTTTGTCACAAAAATTAGTTTAGGGAAACATGCCAAGTCTGCAAAAGGCTTGAATGGACCAAAAAGAAGCCCCCGTTTAGGAAAGTATTTTTAACTTTAAACCTATGAAATAATTACTTTATTTCATTTCAAAATATGTTGTTTGCTGTACATGTTAGACATTTCCGGGATAAGTGACGCAACTCCTATTGAATAAACATGAAAACGTCAGTTTTCAAAATTCATTGAACAACATGCATTCTATTTACAAGATGTCTTGGAAGTGAACAATTTTCTCATGACATAAGGAACGTTTCCCTAACGCTATTAAATTGGCGAAGATCTCCCTCCATCCTCTTCTCCAACCGAATCCCATCCAAAAACTTATTCGGCGGAGAACTGCAATTCGAATCGGGAATAAAGATCAAAACCGATGTGGACGAGATATTTTTATTAATATTTCCTTACCCATTTCCTACTCTTCCTAGAAATGAGATATCTCTTTCGGGGATGTGGGGTGGGTGTTATTTTCAATAAATACGTATTCTTATTTTATAATAAAACTAAGGGTGTGGAAAACTAGGGCCCCTACTTTCAATTACCAATCAATACATTTAACCCTTTCAGTCCCAACATCATTTTAGATTTTTTTTTCTGATCGTCTATAGCCATATATGATGTCAAAAAGCACATCATTCGATACTTCAAACTTTTTTCTATTATTTTTTTTAAATCCCAATAGATGTCAGCCCAAATTTTTTTTAAGAATTATGATCAGAAACATGATGGTACCAAATGGCATCACTGGGACTGAAAGGGTTAAACAAAATTATAGCCGTCCAACCGATATGGTGATTTCGATCCTCGCTTGTCATGGGAGTGGGGCCAGGGTTTGAATACCAGCTAATGAATTAATATGTGTGTTATTCTGAGTACATGCGGAGAATGTGCGAGTTAAATCTGTGGATCCGAAAATCCTGTGGGTGGTCATAGCGCAATACCATGGGTGCAGGTTGGCTAGAGAAGAATATTCCTCCTCTCCAGGGATGTGTCTAAATTGAGGAGGTAGAGCTTCAGAAGTAAGACCTCCAACACTCATGGGTGCCCCAAGCCTTATGCCAATGAAAACTACTGCACCCTTTTTGACTTCCAGGCTATGCCCTGAAGGCACACGCCAACAAAAGCAAATTAATTTATGCAAACTATAAAAGGTAAATTCAATGCCTTTAAAACCAAAAACAGTTTCCTCTTAAACGACAGACACCCAGGCAGCAAGCCTAATCGGCGAATGGTTGGCCAATCATCGATTTCGTCGGCAAGTGATCGGAAGTTTTTTTACGAGATCGGGAAGACGTCGCGCCAGCTTGTCACTCAGACGTCTACAGAAACCGGTCAATTTGTGAGATTAAATCGATTGATAACCGACTATTGGGGTCGCAAAAAGGGCTGTAACTAGTCGCCAACAATCGGCAAAAGGTCGTGTTTTGTACATCGGCCCCATGTTCTGCCGATTGCCATTTTCGATCTCTTGCCGACTACCAAAATGCTTCGGTAAGTGGTCGCACATGATTGGCAAATAGTCGCTTGCCAAGGACGAAAAGCAGTCGCTGCGATGGACATCGCCAATCCTTTTCCGACGCGTCGGCTTATGTCGCAGTACTTTTTTGCGACGTTTGGCCGATGCTCGATGGCCGATTATTTGCTGCTAGGGCAGGCAGACCTATGTTCAGAAATCATTCTTAAATCAGCACCCTCCAAAACGAGTACGGAACACAAAATCTCCATTTCACACTTTCAAACCATTTGTAATACATGTATTACTATTCATGTTTCTTTTTAAAATGAAAGAGTAAAATTTCATGATGTGACTTCTGAAACAAAATTATACTTGCTTCAGATTTTCATTGTGTAATGGAAGCTCGGTAATTTTAAGATTTTTTTTATGCATGCTTAAAATGTATTTTTATTAAAAAAAAGTATGTTAAAATATAATGACAATTGAAGAAAAAATTTCGAAATCAACTAATATCTTTGTGAATAATTTGTTAAATTTTAACACATTTCAATAGAAATGTTTCAGGTAATGTAACTATCTTGTTTTCATTTTTCCGCGTTAAGCAATTTCTTCGGTTCCTTCAGTTTTACTCTCAAAATAACTGTTATGGACAGAAAGAAACTTTTCGTTCTATGTAAGCTATATTTAACAAATGATTTGCACAGCCAACAGAACTACAAGAAGTCAGCATTTAAAAAATTTAATAAGTAAAATATTCTTAGAAAAATAATTTTCGAATATAAAAATAAAAGTAATTCCAGACAAAAAAATTAAAACAAGACAGCTGGAACTGCTGCCATCCACGACTTGAAACAACCACCCCATTAATAAAAGTAACATATTAGTAAGAATGCAGTGATAATTTTTCAGTACATGATGGAACATTTCAGCTAATAGCATGAATTCATTCTCTTAGTTTGCACTTGAAGTCTTTATCATGCATAATTATTTACTTGAGTTAGACAACGCATATTCATTTCAAAATTTTACTGAATTTGATTATTTAATGTAATCGAAAAGTAATCGATTATTTAATGAAATCGAAATGTAATCGATTATTTAATGAAATATCTAAAGAATTTCCCACTTAAACTGCAATATTTAAATCAAAGCAAATAATTACGACAAAAAAATTGATTGAGAACTGAATAAAAAAACTTCTATTTACGCAAAAAACAAGTAAATAAAACCAATTCCATTTTCTTTTATAACTCACCTTTTCCGATTGAGGAAGCAGGGTTACATCTCAACTCTACATCCAATAAATCCCGTCCAATCGTAAAAAAAACGTTCGGAATTATTTAATAGCGGAAAGGACTCTCTCTTAATGTGTGAATTTCTTCCTAGTATCTTTATGTAGCATAAAAAAAAGGACAAGAGAAAATAATTAAACCCCAGCTTCGCCTTTTACTTCTAACGAGTCGGTTGAAATGTTTTTTTTCTTCCCTTCTTGGTTGTAATGGTCTGGTGGAATGAGTTCTTTTCATGTTTCTTGGATTAGTTTGTGGAACCGAGTCGATTGGTTGTTTGCTGCTGTGAAAGAGACGGGAGGCAGAATCACTGTTGTTTCGCATTAAAAGGGGATTCCGTGTGTGCAAATTGAAATTCCGAATATTGGTCAAACTTACAGGAATTTGATTTTTTTGGGTGCTAATCTTAGTTGATCTATTTTTTTCTATGCATAAAGGTCAAAATGTCACGTTATTCTTCGCCCTCTGTATAAAAATGTCCAAAAAAATATTTATAAACATAATTGAAAAGATGGGTTTAGTAAAATACGTTTTGTTTACATGTATGCCATCCTTTATGAATAAATACAATATATACAAATAGTTTAAAACGATGTGACTTTAGCAGCATCTTAAAGCATTGGTTTCACTATGGTGTGCTTTTCTTTAAATTTTGTTTTGCTTCGAGCTTGGCTGGTCGAGTTTGCTTTACTTTGATATGGGAAAATATTCAATTAAGCTATTAAATAATTTCTAAAGAATGTCATTATATATTTTAACCAAGGGAAATTCAGGTATCATAGACTTAACACAAATTCTAATTTTGAAGAATATGAGCCGATAACTTTTTCCATTAACTTACGTACACGACTGGGAAAAAAATCCAACTGAAGTTTTCAAATCAACCCCAAAAGGCCAAAACGTATCAAAATGTCCAAAACCTTCTACAACCACATTTTAATGACATACTGAGTACTGACATTCTAGATCTACGGCGAAAATTCCCCAAAATTTATTACACAAGAAAATAACTTCCCACTGATAAATATACATCAAACTCATCTCCCCAACTTTGTCAAGTGACTCACATTTGATGCATTGGATGACCTTGGCACGAAACTCCATCGCCATAACCCTTCGTCAATAAACTGGAGGGGGGAAAGGAATACGGTCATTAAAACCTCTCACAACTTGAGGTACTTCGGTTCGGTAATCTACTCATTTCCCTCCCCCCTACATTAACAGGTATTGATTAGCTGCTACCTCTATCGCTGTGAAGGATCTAGGCATAAACAAACAACATTACGGATATGGGACTAAATATCTGGAGGAGGTACTTGAAATTGGTACTGGTTTTTGATGGAATAATACATGTTGCTAACTTTTTCTTGTTATTATTGTGCTTTGGTATAAAGTTGATAATTTTATATATAATTATTTTAGGGAGTGAAACAATTTGAATGCACATTGAAACTAAATATATTTGCTTGCAAACAGTATTTTTTAAACTTAGGGAAGAGCCCAAACCATCTGGTGGGTTTCCTTATTTTAATAAATTGTTTGTATTCAATTCAAGGTTCTAAGGTTCTACATTAATTATTCATTACAAAATTTCAGTTTAAATATATTTTTCCACTTACTTCGAGAATTACTTCTTTTGAAGTAATTTTTATTTATTAATATTATTAAACGAAATTTCGATTAAAACTTCTTGTTATAATAGCCAAATAAATTTTAGAAAATATTCTCCCGTACCAATCATTAAATAACCATCTCTCTAGACAAATTATTTCAGTGCACTATTTTATATTTTTAATTTTTTAAATATTTTTTATTTGATTTTAAAATATTTTTTATTTGATTTTAAAATATTTTTTTATTTGATTTTAAAATATTTTTTATTTGATTTTAAAATATTTTTTATTTGATTTTAAAATATTTTTTATCTGATTTTAAAATATTTTTTATTTGATTTTAAAATATTTTTTATTTGATTTAAAAATATTTTTTATCTGATTTTAAAATATTTCTTTATTGGATTTTACTAAAATTTTATTTTACATAAATATTTAACAAAATGTTTTATTAAAATTTTTTATTTTAAAAACAGAGTCAAAAGTTTCTCCATTGGATTGTATAGAGGTCTGTTACCATACAAGACCCTAAAATATCCCTTTTCAAACACTCATAAAAGTAACTGTTAAATTGAATGTTTAGTTATGTTTTCTCGCTTTAAATAGCCATAGTAACCACATTATTAATGTACTCTTTAACTTTTGGGTGTGTCTAGCAATCAGCTGTCCGCCTTATCGGGCAAATATTAACTTCACTAAACGCCCTCTTTGTTCCTATTGAACATGTCAAGATTGTATGTTTAACAAAAGATTTTGCGACATGCGTAACCAAATGTAATTGATAATAAGAAATTTAATTTGGCATTTTTTTGTGTGACCTAGAGTTCCGATTGAATGTCAATTTCAAATAAATCAAGCATTGGTAAATTATTTTCCATAAATTTAAATTTCAACTGATAATAAGATCAGTGCGGTGTTTTTAAGCGTTTAATAAATTACGGCTTTATACTTTCACTGTAAAAAAGTCTCAGTATGTATTAGAAAATTTCTGTAGGGAAAGTTGAAAAAAAAATCTGTTATGCTATTTACAAAATCTGTGGACATAATTGGTACGTAGCTAAGCTCTACAGAAAATATTAGTGTCTAACAGTCCAACCTATTTTTTTGGAACTGTTGGAAATTAAAAAAAAAAAAACGTCAAGTCATAGCCAATATTCGAACCAGACGGATTAAAGGCCAAGTGCACTGGCCACTGCACCATCGCGGCTAAGGAAGTATTTTGTGTATAGATATTTTTTAGCAACCAAACAGAAAAAATCTTCTCTCAACAGGTGTTATATGTATCAGTGGTTGTAGATTTTATCTATTTACAGAAAAAATGGTTCTTTTGTCACGCTGTCACATAATTTTACATATAACTGTAGTAGTTTAAGACCATGGAAATATACCGTAAAAAATAACAGATATATTCTGCTTTTTAACTGGTTTTACAGAGTTTTTACAGTTTTTTTAAACTTATTTTTACAGTTTTTTATCTGTTTGTTAAGCGATAATGCAAAATCGTTTACTTATCACTGAGCTATTTTAATTAAATACACCTCGTTGATTCATGTAACAAAACATAAAGAATAATCCGAAAATTATTAAAATCTAATAAAAATACCCAACACTGCGCTCGATATCCATTACGTACGAGAAATAGTTTCATTTTCCCATCCCCCTGCCTCTGTTATCAAATAACTAAGTTCAAATTTCCGAGATTCCACGAAAAACAAAATATAAATATATTACAGCAACAACAACAAAAAACCCTCATCGGATCGCGACCGGGCGCTTAATAAAAACACGCACTCATTCAAAAAGCCCTTTCTTAGTGAATAAAAGCCACAAACAAAATAAAACTCTCAGACGGGGTAATGAAAAAATTAAGAAAACCCCGAAAATCTGAGAAAAAGAATTCTACACGCCGTTGTTCGTTTGGAGTTTGTGTGACCCTTTGCATGTATTATTCATCCAATATGTAACTCCTGATGACGTTTTTCCTTTACGAATGCTCCCGTTTTTCTTTATTTATAATTCCCCTTATTCATGGAAGAAAATGAAAAATCCGGGATACAGTTCTTCCATGGGTAACAGTATTTGTGGGGTTGAATAGGATACTGGTCCAAGTACCGGAAGATTCATTTCAATCAGTGACGGAAATGTGCTTGGGTTAGGAAAACCGTATTTGTGACCGGTTTTACCCTCTGAGGGATGGAGATGTATACACCTGAATGTCAGGTTTTCAGCAGCAAGCAAAATGAATAAAAAAAGTTTAATTTTTAATATTCTGAACTTTAAAAGTATTAACTATTATCCACAATGCAAATAAATTAAATTTCCAGTTTTAATTTAAATTTTAACTCATGCACAGAAGAAATCGGTTTACACTTTAGCCGCTTAGCTCATTGGGTTAAACGGGCTTTATACCTCAAAGGGTTAAACGGACTAGCTACATATGTAGACCAATATGGATTTTCGGGGAAAAAATCATGACTGTTTGAAGCGTGTACTTCAAAACTAAGCCCCTTCTTTTAACTAAGAGTACGAATACGTTGTAAAAATTTGGCGCTTAATTTTCATCAAAAAATTTGTTTTACTTCCAATACCTGAAGAACGGCTCAACTTAATACCAAAATGTAGTGAAACATTTCACCACAAAGTCGTTTCAGCTACTAGGAACTATTCTTTGGTGAAACATGCCACCAAATTTTTAACAGTGTATCTACTGATTTTTATTATCTTTGTGTGCAAAAGGTGACACGTTTCAAAATAATATATAAAAGTTTATCAATTTCTAGTGCGTCTTGTAAAGTTATCAATTTATAGATTACTAACTTCGTTTAACAGTTATTTTGCTCAAAGTATTCTAATTTTATACCTGAATCGAAATTCAAGTACAAATTATGTTTATGATAATTTATATACGTAGACCTAAAATATTATATAAAATTTATCATACGATTTGAATATTAAACTGAATTTGAGTAATAAATCAATTATTAAATTCGTTATCATTCCGAATTCTCACATAAAAGTTCTAATTAGAATAAAACAACTTTTTCGGGGACAGTATTTTAAGTGTTTTAAGCCTTTCTAAAGTTACGTAAACCAACTTATTCGGTACTTATCCCAGTCTTAATTCCAACCCTGCAAATTTTTCTCGCGTCTTTTCTGTAATACCTACTCGGGGAGAAGATATTTCTCAAAAACCGCCAGGAAAAAAGTAATAATAACCCAGATAATTAGATTTTGTCTTTTCTACTCGAATGGGATTAAGTTATTTTCCATCTCTATTTCTCTCGCTTGGAGAAAGAAAAAGGCATTGATAATGAGACTGTTGGGAAGCTTTTTTTTCTTCTGTTCCGGGAAAGATTTCTGCTGTTGTTCTCTCGAAGATATTAGTTGTTTCCTGTTGTTATTTTTAATAAGAGTATATTTTTATTTGTTGGGATGGTTTTGGACTGGCTGATAACAAATCAGAATTAATATTAAAATAACAATGTAATTCGGCCATGAATCAATTGTAATTTATTTCACGTGAACTTGTATTTTCTCAAAAAAAGCAAAATAATATTTAAGGCAAATAAATAATTTAAAAGTTTTACATAAAAAATATTTGATTAAAAAACGAGGCAATGCTGTATTACAATGAAAATGGATTTTGGTCATTATCGAATAAAGTTTAAGGAAAATCGAAAATTGTTCACTTTGCAGAACCTTCTTAAATATTTAATAAACTTTAATTTCATCAAAAATTGTAACATTCTGTATTAATTGAATAAAACTCAAACGATTTTAGGAAAGAAGTAATTGGTATAATAGTTTTTCTTTTGGTAAAATAAATGTTTATTTGTATGTATAAGAATAATTTATGTAAGAAGGAATGTTTATAATGCATGAGTTGTTAAGAAAATGCAGCAGACATTCAGTGTAACTTAAATGATTGGAGATTTTATTTTTAGATAGGAGCACATTTTTAGTGATGTATTTTACATTTTTAATGCAATTTCTATATTTTTCTATCGTTTATTGTATTTCAATAAGTTTCTTAAATATTTAAATATTAGAAATTTTAGTACTTTTAGTGTAAGCATTCAACCCAATATACTTTTATTACCCGTTTTCTATATTTCAAATAGTAGGAAAAAACATTAAATGCATTACAAAAAAGAAGCAAAGCGTAAACGTAGAATTGAGACTCACAAACGGTTCTGTAAAACGAGTTTTTCCTTGCATGTCAATAGTATACAGGGAAACAGAATTCTTTTTTCTTACGTTTTGCATTCCTTACGGGGAAATTAGCACAAATACTAGACTGCTCCCAAGTTCTGGGTATATGTGGTAAAAAAATCGTGTATCTATTTTATTGATGAAGAGTAATATATTACAACAAAAACTTAATTGCAGTTAAATTACTAAGATATAGAGTCATTGCAATGAGATATATATGACGGAAAATAGTTATGAATAATGATATGCAAATATTCTTAGCGCATTTTAATTGCTACAAAGCTATTTAATCTTCAAAATATATTTTCCCTTGTTTTTAGTTGAAGTAGCATTCAGCTTCAATGCGGTTATTGGTTATAGGCCCCTTTATTTGAAAATGTGGCCAAGTAACGAAACCGCAGGCACCCAGCTCAATCGTACGCGGCTTCAGGACTTTAGACAGCTCTGGAATTGAGCCATAGTCATGGCGTTATTATTATTTTTTTGTTCAGAATGATCCGTTCATAAGATGCCTAAGACGAGCACAGAGCCTGAGAAGGTATTCTGCGGTAATAAACCCACAACACCACTGCGGCATACTATTTTCAATTACTAAATGTGAAATGTAAGGTCTGAGGAAACTTTAAAAATTCAACTTTCAGACCATTCCAACATTCATCCAGACAAACCATCTAAAGGTTGTAAAAGTTCGAAGGGGGTTGCATCTCGGTTTAGTAAAACCGAAAGTAACTCCCGAACGAAAGAGACTAAAAATCGTTTGCTCTCTTCGGGGGGTGGAGGGGGGGGATGGAAAAGTCTTTTGTCCGTTCTACGAATGATTTATGAAGAGGAAGCTTCCTCGGGGGTCCACCCGCTTTTCTATTAGAACGACAGAATTTTCCTTTTAGCCCCCCACGCCCCTCCCCCCCACCTTTTAAAAAGCCCCCGCTATTTTTATTTGTTTTTTTATTTCTTTTGTTACGCCCCCTCGCGGCGATCCCGAGAAACGAACAAAGATTGAGTTACTTATTTTTAAAGGCTTATCTGCGTTCTGGAACGATTGGCGAAAGATAAAGGGAAAGTCCCCAGAGGACGATCTTGCACAACTATTTTTCTCATAGGGTTAATGAATATAACGGTGTTTTGGGAGTTTTTGTTGTGGATTTTTTTTTACTAACCCTTCTAACCATGACGTTTTTATTTTGCGTTGTTGGTTATAGTTATGTAAGGAGATAATAAAACCATCTTGTGTTTATTTTTCTTTCATCTATCTTTTCTGATAAAGCAGTTTTCCTCAATTATTGAAACAATTTTTTTTCGCAAATGCACATCCTCTTTCCTATTTTTTTCTGAAACCACTATGCTTAGGAAGTTTATTTTATTGGTCTATTGTTTGTTGATTGAATTGTAGTTTAAAATAATTAGTTTCGGATTTGAAAGAACGTAAAAACATCAATTGTTTAACTACAGTCATTACAAAAAGTTAGTAATCTAACATATCGAATAGATGTATAAACATTTCTCTAGAGATTGATGAATAACGGTGTTTTGGTAGTTTGTTTTGTGGAACTTTTTTCTAACCCTTCTAACCATGTGATGTTTTTATTTACGTTGCTGGTAAAAGTTATGTAAGGTGATAATAAAACCACGTTGTGTTTTTTCCTTCGTTCATCTTAATTTTTTTTCTTCAATTGTTAAAACAATTTTTTCTCAATGTACAAATTGTTTGGTTTTCATTTTCCTGAAACGCTTAGTAAGTTTATTTATGGGTCAATTACTTATTGATTGAATTTTTTTGACTTTTTACTAACTCTTTTAACCATTATTTGAGCTGTTGGTAATAGTTGTATAAGGAGATAATAAAATCTTGTGTTTATTTTTCTTTTATCTAGAAAACATTTTTCCTCAAATGTTGAAACAATTTTTTTTTCAAGTGTACATAATCTTTCATATTTTTTTTCTTCTGAAACTACTATGCTTAGGAAGTTTATTTTAGGGGTCGATTGTTTATTGATTGAACCGAATTTGCTAATTTAGCTTAAAATAATTAGTAACAGATTTAAAAGAAAGCAAAATTCAAATTATTTTTCTGAATGCCTTAGAAAAGATGTATTCTAAAAAAAGTATATAAAAGTATATAAAAAAAGTGTGAAATAAAATGTATAAAAGCAATAAAATGTTCAATAATAGTAAGTTATTAAAGAGGTGTTCTTTATAAAAGAAATCATAAAATACTATAGCACCATACGCTGGTCATGCATGTCTCATTGATTTTTACAGGAGAGATAAGTGACTTTTCTGCATTCGGTTTTAGATGCTGAATATTATATGAAGGGTCTAGTTAAAAAAAACTCACATTATACAAAGTATAACTAAGATACAAGTCCCGGTCCTTTCACCGGCTCCTTTTGATAATAGTAAATTCAATTAGATGAAGTCGCTAAATAAAGGACCGGGACTTGTATCTTAGTTATGCTTTGGAGAATGTGAGTTTTGCAATTGGCACTTCTTTATAAATGAATGCATTTAATTTTATTTTAGTTTAATTTCTTTAAAATTTATATTCCTTTTTATCGCCATATTAATAAATCAAACAGATAGAACTTAATCAATAACTTGTAAATTCAAAGCGAGACAATAAAAATTTAAATAATATAATATTTAAAAAAAGTTTTAAAAACGTCGAGTAATTATTCAAACTTGGCACTTTCCCCCTTTTCAGCGATTCAAAAAGTGCAATAGAAACGCGAAGCCTCCGTAAGTTTCAGATCGGAGGAGGTGTTGAGAAAAATGAAAATGGAAAAAAAATAAGAAAACTGCGTAACTTCCTCAAAGAAATATTAATTTATTGAATTTTAGATATTAATTAATTTGGCGTTTCGAAAATTGCGTTAATTGAGCGCAAGAGAGAGAAAACAGACACAAGTATAAAAAATAACTGTGAAGCGTGATTTTTTTTGCTTCTAATTGCTGCTTAAAAAGATCTTAATTCCTGGACTGTTTAATTAGAGAGAATGTCAAAGTAACGGCTGCCTCTGCACTTTTCCACTAAGAAAGTTTTTTCCTCGCTTCTTCTCAAGTCCGTATTTCTTTTAACGTAAGTTAATGATTCATGGAGAAAGGTTGAGAGGTTTTTATGTCCTTTTTAAGGAATTTTTATTTTTCATCGCTTGAAATTCAAAGAGTCTTGAATGTAAACGCTTGGGATCGCATTGAAAAAGGGGGATTGGAATTGTAGATGTTCGTTAGATATTTGGTAGTATTGCGACAAACGTAATCTGTTATTTTCTTTTGATTTTTATAAATTTACATTTTAAGGATTTCTTTCATTGAAAGGATAATTTTAAATTCATATGATTACAAGATTCGTTTTTTTTTTTAAAAAAAAGAAGCATGAATTGATTTTTCTCTTTTGGGCAATTTAAGTACCAAGCTCTGTTAAAGACATTTTTGTAACTGCAAAATATAGTAAATCTTGTGTTCAAAGCGATAAAGTGAAACATTAGCTATTGTGTAAAAATTGCAACATTACAAAGTAGTGTTGTTTCTATTTAACCCTTTCAGTCCCAAAAATTTACTACAATACAGAAACATCTGATATTCACAAAATAAGTTTATTTTAGGTCAAATATAAGAATTCCATAAGAAAAAAAATTCATTAAAATTTTTTATATGGTTTTTGAAACAATGCCAAATTTTTTTAACTGTGTAAAACAACAAAATAAAAAATATATATATTACCTAAAAACACTTCGAGTTATATATTTTAAGGTATCTGACCATATTATTAAAAAAAATTTGGTAATTATTTTAACCGAAATAGTTTAAATTGTGTTTTAAATATGTGGAACTGAAGTGAACTTATCAAAAATCAAGAGAAACGCTTGTTGACTATTTTCTAAATAAAGAAAATAGTAGTTTTGACTTCTATTGAGATTAATGTAAAATATTGTCTGATAGAACAAAAAGTGAAGAATCGAATGATGTGTGTTTGAATGTCATAACTGGACATGAAAATTTTGAAAAAAATATTGAAAGTGATGATGCCAAATGGCATCACTGGGACTGAAAGGGTTAAGAAGTGTGTTGATGACACGCTAATTTGTGTTGTTTACCCAACAATCACAACACAGTAGTGTTGTTTCAATTTAAGACGTGTGTTGATGACACACTAATTTGTGTTGTTTACCCAACAATCACAACAAAGTAGTGTTGTTTCAATTTAAGACGTGTGTTGATGACACACTAATTTGTGTTGTTCAACCGGCAATCACGAGGGGAGATGATTATTTTATCATGTGAAATCGACAAGAAACTGTAAACTATATAATTTTCGAAAATATGTGCAGAAAATTATAACATTCCTTTTAAAGAACCTTGATATATACACTCTTAAAATGAATGAGCGGTTTTAACTCAGTCTGGTTGATTTTCACTCCTTCAGTCTGGAAAATGCACTTCTCCTTTTGGAGTGGATCCTTTGTGGGTTAAACCTCCGACAGTATCACTCCAAACGAGTGATTTTAACTCAGTCTGAGATAATATTCACTCCTTTCCAGTGTCGAAAATGCACTTCTCCAACAGGAGTGGAATTCACTCTTTTGTTTTAAGAGTGTATGTTTCAAGTTGTAATATGGTTATTTATTTTTTCGTAAAACATTCATTTAAAAAGAAGCTGCTGTAATGCATTTTTTAAGAATGCACGCGTCTTGCGCTTTTAACACAATTTTTGTTCTAACCATGTATTTCCCTTGAGTTGCAACACCGTTTTTTTTTTTTATTATTCCAACATAACTTTTTTCTGCTTGTCGAACGTAAATAAATGTTCTAGAAATAGCTTCGTCATTATAATTCAAGTTAAGTTCTTCTGTAAAAAACTTACAAAACTATTTAATTTTGTAATGTTATCTAATACTTTCATCTTTTTCAAAATCTAATCTAAAAATAATCTAATCTAAATTCTACCATAATCTAATCTAAAAAATACTATTACTTATGTAGCAAAATACGTCATTTTCTTTTTTATCAAACAGTGTATGTAAACTTCCCTTGTTTTATTATTTAATCAGTTTCTTTTTCTGTCAATCTTTATATTCCAAACCACTTATACAATTTTTACATCCACTTTACAAGGCAGAGCCCGAACACAAGCTATAATTGTGGCCAGGCAAACGACCATAAACCGGCCGTAAAATATGCCGGTGTGTATCACATTCGGAGAGCAACCCTTGGAGAGACCAGAAAAGGAGACCGTTAAGGGGAGTGACATTACCTCTTGGAGGTAAGAATAACAAGGAGATGTTTGGCGTCCAAAATAGGGAAGTTGTAGAAAATCGACACATCAAAGTAATAAGCCTAAGGTGGCCGGATGGCCGAGTGGTTTGAACCATTACGCTAGCAGTCTGGACAGCCTTCGCTCTGGGTGTGAATTCCTTTTTCTGTGATAGTTAAAAATTCTTTCTGTGTCCTTCTTACTTGACGAAGGCTTATATAAGCGGGTTTCTGATCAAGCACACATGCTTGAATATATATGTACCCAACCCTGTACACAATAAGCTCAAATACCAACATGAAACTTCCCATTTTGTAGTTTGCTGTACAATTATTTTGTATAGATTTTTTTAAATAAAAAAACAAAGAAAAATACGATATCTGACAGACTCAGAGAAATGCGAGATCAGAATTTATACACGCAAAAAAATGGTGCTGGTCCTGCAACTCAACCAAGTTTGGTTGAAGGTTGTTTAATTGGCGCAGCCAAACTGGTGGTTTCTTTCAAACCTACCAGTTTAGTTAACATAACTATACTCGTTCGATTGAACGAGTTTAGTCAACGGGACCAGACTGCCTCAATCAGTTCGGTTGAGACAACTAAACTCTGTGTGAGAACTAAACTGAGCGGTATCAGTGTAGTTCTCTCAACCGAACTAGTCGTTTGCGCCAGCCGAACGCTTCTAACCAAACGTGTTTGGTTCTTGCAACTAGAGAGTCCTGTCAGTCCTATAGCAACCGAACAGTTTGGTTGGGAGAACTCAATTTTCGTTTGTACGTACCAGACAGTTTTTTGCGTGTACTGGGTGATTTTCTTAAGAACTTTACCCTTAATCGACAACTGTAACGGCCACACCTACAGTGAAGTGTCAGTTTCGGCAACCGTTGTCTTTAACCTAAAAGACAAACGACACGGCAACTAATTCGTCTAAAATAGTAAGCATACAGTAACGCCACATTTACGTCAAACGTGTTTTTCAACACAAATACATCAAGATATGCCTCGCTTGAATAATCCATTGACCATTTTAAAATTCCCAATTAAAAAAAACTATTTTTATTAAAATTTGCCTTTTCAACGTTTGATTTCTAAAATAAACACTATGAGTTTTCCACATTCAAAATTATCTACACTTAACTGAAACTGTAAATTGCTTATTAAAATAAATATAAAAATAGATATATATGCAATTTTTAAAGGTTTTGTAATGAAGTGACTTTATCATAAATATAATAACGTTCGTAATGATTGACTTTCATAATTGAACTGTAGTGAATTGAAGAATGTATAAATTTCTTGGTTGCCTTGGCGACCATAGAGTTAGGAAGCAGGAGTAGAGGGGTCTATCTGTTCAAACGGTTTGAACAGGGCTGTCAGGTTTTTCAAGCTACTGCGCATACTGAGGTATCCCAAGATGCATCGCTTTAGCGGATTTTTGAGCTACTGCACATGACAACTGACACTGAGGTATCCCAAGATGCATCGCTCTAGCCTGCTTTTTTTGTGCGTTACTGCGCACATACATGGGCCGCTCTATTCTCTTTCCTAACTCTATGTTGGCGACAGATTGGTCAGAGCTTGCTGAAAATGAGACTGTTTAACAACGTTTGGGCCAGATCTTACAGAATTTTACCGTTTTGACTTGCACGTTTGTGTTGTTCTAAGTAAAAATATGTCTCGTCCTAAGAGCAGTTCTTCAAACAAAAAATAGTGCAGTACCACGATCAGAGATTCACTTGGCATCCCACTTTTTAAATAATTTTTTTAACAGACAGCATCTCATATCCATTCCTTACCTCCCTCCCCAAGAAACCACCGTTCGGTTATTATTGTCGAGTTATTATTTATGGAGGGGAGAGCGAGTCGTTTGGCGATGGTCGTAAATCAAACCACTTTTTTTGTGGCCAGAGCAAATTGGGAGCTCTCGGTTTAGCTCTCGGTTTTATACATGTGTTGAGAAGCAGGTAGAGAGTAGTTATGGGTGGCCACTGTTAATTTTTATGCCAATAAAAATCGGTCGTAAAATTTCGGCAGTTTGATTTTTGTACTTTTTATGGAAGGTAGACGTAAGTGGAAACAAAAGAAAACGAGAGATGCATTTTAATGTTATAGAGAAATAGCATTTGCAGAATGATTTAATGGCTTGTTACGATTTCGGATATAAACGCACATGAAGTTATAAAATATAAATTAATAAAACCAAGTTTATTTTTTATTTGTTGATTTTAATAAAGCTCCATAACTCAACTGGGTTGGGTTTTTATTGAATTATCCCTCATTTTTTTTATATGAGACCATTAAAAGCATAGTATTTTATAAAGCAAAAAATGTGCTAAATAAAAGTATTAATTTATAAAAAAAAATGAAGGATGACTCATAAAGTGTAAATTAAACATTAAAATGCTATTATTAAGAAATATAGCCTTGTTTACAGAGTATAAAAGTGCCAATTCAGGAACATACAACACTGTTAAGTATTTGTATAAAAAATTAAAACACATTTTGAGACTTTCATCATCACACTGTAATAGTAAATTAAAGTTTTTTTATACTGTAGCACAAACACTTTTCTTAAAAGTATAAGAAATTTGAATAATGAAAAATATTTCCAAAAATATATACTGTGTTGTTTTTATTTAAATTTGACTTCATGCGTATGGATTCATTTAAAATATTGTTTCAACATTTATCATTTAAAACTTTTTGTTATATTTGCTTAAAACATACTTTGAATTATATACAATTTCAATAATGTTATTTATTATTTCATTTTTATAAACTTCCATTTAATTTAATTATGAAACTTAAATGTGTAGTAGAATTAAACTAATAAACTGAAAAATTACATACATTTTTTTAAAATTAAATCTTGCTTTCGTTTAACCAAATTGTGTGAGACATTATGATATTAACTTCTGCTTTATTCCAAAACTATTTTATCTAGGGTTTTATTACAAACCATTTTATTTCTACCTCAAAATGAATGTTTAGACCATTTTAGCACAAAACGGTATTTTATTGAAAGTATATCAAATAATAAATCCTTAAGATATCATCGAAATACAAAGTAATAAATACTATTGTTTTTTACTACTTGACTTATTTATCCACTCGAAAGTAACTAATACTGGTAACTAAAGCTGAAAGAGATAACCGACAAAAAGAATTAAAAAAAACCCTCATTACCACAGAACCTACACCTGACAAAAATCCCAGCATCTTAATTCTTTACTTTTGGACAGGTATAATCTCCAAATTCTCTAACAACCCTGGAAATGATTCGATAATCCGAGGAATTAGAATTTCGAATGAAATAATTTCCATTACATAATATCCCCATTCTTCCCTCATACGAAAAAAACGCAATTTGAAAATTCATCTTGTAATTTTTTTTATTTAAAAGAACATTTTTTTTAATCGATGCTTAAAATTTAGCGATTATCTTATCTGCCTTCCACCGCCAAAGTTGTCAAAACGTATTATTATTCACCAAGTTGGAGGGATTTGTGATTTAAAAAAAGGGGGAAGGGAGATATGAAATGAAGAGGAAAGGGGGGAAGTTCTAAAAAAGAATTATAGAACATTCTGGAATGAGGGTGGGTTGGAGAGTTTGTCCAGGATTATTTCATCTCGCACTGCGGAAGAGAACAGACGAAGAGTAATGTTTATTGTTTTAATGAGGGTGGCCTGACTCAACTTGTTTCTCTTGACTCAACTTAAGGTCTAACGGTTTTTATGTGTGATGTTTTCATAAAAAATACTGTCTTTGACCTGCCAATTCTTCGGATTTATCCCATTAATAGCTGAGTTTTAGGTATTTTTCGATTTTCCGTGTCATATGTACAGATTGCTGGATTTTCGATTGCTGGAAAAGTTAGACTTAATGCTCTTTTGAGAATAACTGAGCATTGTTTGTTGTTTTCATTATATCCCTTACCGTTTTATATACTTTACATCATCTTGAATTCCCTGTAGATGTTAAAGCTTTAATTATATACGGTTTCCGATAATTTCAAAAAGAGCCTATTGCTCCTTTAATGTGTACCAGCGGCATCTCAAACAGAAACACATAGATTTAGTATGGCATGTAGTTCATATCTGTACCATGAATGCATGGATGTGGACATTGTAGACGTTCCCCATTGCCCACCTATGTATCTATCCCAGTTACCTAAAACTGTATTTGACGAGTTATTTTAAGAAAAAGCTAACAAATACTTGATTGAAGGAGAACAATATTTATAATCCCGTGAAATGAACTTCACTATACATCTATGAAAAGTTCGACTAAATATACCTCAAAATGACACTAAAAATTATTTTTGAAAAACAAAATAGTTTCCATCTTTTCACTACAATTCCCGACTGATTTCTTTTTTCGTAACGTGCTTTCAAGAATCCTGCTTTTGGTATGCACCGGATAAGGGAGAGTGGGCTGTACATCCAGATGAAAATCTAGTAATAAAGTCTTGCATAAAAGGATATTTTTTCTTCTTAAGCACTACAGCCGATTTCCGGCCAAGTCGGTCTCAATAAGCTTGAACCATCTTGCTCTATCCGGTGCCAACGTCCTCCAATTATTCACGCTAAACTCCTCAAGTTCTTTTATATATGACTTTCTTGGTGGGGGGCAAGATCGCCAAGCACTGCGACTATAAGTCTATTGTACTAAGCCCCAGAAATGACACAAGCACAAGAGACACACAAAGAAAGAGACGACACAAACACATAGACAAATAACAACATTTATTGACAGTCACAAACATCCATGCCTGACCGGGATTCGAACCCGACCTCAGCAGCTCCAAAGGCTAGAATCCTAACGAGTGTGCCACCGAGGCGGCTCTTTTATATATTGTACATCCAACTTGTTCAGGACCTACCTCTTTTTCTGTTTCCTACTGGTTTTTGAAATTTTATTTTTTTTTAGCTGTACTTTCATCACCATATCTATATACACTCTTAAAACAAAAAAGTGAAATCCACTCCAGTAGGAGAAGTGCATTTTCGACACGAAAAGGAGTGAATATTAACCCAGACTGAGTTAAAATCACTCGTTTGGAGTGATCCTGTCGGAGGTTTAACACGCAAAGGATCCACTCCTCTAGGAGAAGTGCATTTTCTAGACTGTAGGAGCGAAAATTAACTCAGACTGAGTTAAAATCGCTCGTTCGTCTTAAGAGTGTACATATCTGTGTCATCTTAGTTGTGATACTTTAAGCGCTTTTACTATGTTTGGCTCCCTGAATTTAAATTGTAGTTCATGATTAAACATTATTTTCCAAACTACGTTTTCCTTTATCGCTCCGAAAATTCGTCTCAAAACTTTTCGTTCATAAACCAATAATTTGTGTTCATCTGTGTGTGTGATTTATTCATTGTTCAACATTCTCTTCCATATAGGAGAATAGAATTAACATGTCCAATTGATGCTACTGTGATTTAGAGGTAGGAAAGAGACTAGAGAGGTCCTTGTATATGCGCAGTAGCGCACAAATGAAGCAGGCTAGAGTGGAGCATCTTGGGACACCTCAGTGTCAGTTTCGGATACTATGTTATGCACAGTAGCTCAAAAAACCGCTAGAGCAGTGCATCTTGAGAAACCTCGGTGTCAGTATGTTATGTGCAGTAGCTCGAAAAACCTGACAGCCCTGCTTCAAACCATTTGAACTCATAGACCCCTCTACCTCTCTTTCCTAACTCTATGGTTTACGTGACCAGTTTAAATCCAAATTTCCTAGCAGAGAAACAAAGATACAGTTATATAAGACACATTTAAGACCAATAAAAGGATACACCTTGCCTAAAAAAGTAACTAAATATGGCCCAATCTTATTCTCTCAATGCAGCACAACCAAATCTTCAAACAAAAGTCTATTACACGAGGCAATGCAAGGGAATACCGCATGCACCGGATAAGGGAAGGTGGACTGTACATCCAAATGAAAATCTAGTAATAAAGTCTTGCATAAAAGAATGCACTTTGCCTTAAAAAAGTAACTAAATCTTGCCCAATCTTATTCACTCAATGCAGCACAACCAAATCTTCAAACAATTGTATAGTACGCGAGACAATGCAAGGGAATACCAAATGCACCGGATAAAGGAAGGTGGACTGTACATCCACATGAAAAACCAGTAATAAAGTCTTGCATAAAAGGATACACCTTGCATGAAAAAAGTAACTAAATCTTGTCTAATCTTATTCACTCAATGCAGCACAACCAAATCTTCAAACAATTGTATAGTACGCGAGACAATGCAAGGGAATACCAAATGCACCGGATAAAGGAAGGTGGACTGTACATCCACATGAAAAACCAGTAAAAAGTCTTGCATAAAAGGATACACCTTGCATGAAAAAAGTAACTAAATCTTGCCCAATCTTATTCACTCAATGCAGCACAACCAAATCTTCAAACAATTGTATAGTACGCGAGACAATGCAAGGGAATACCAAATGCACCGGATAAAGGAAGGTGGACTGTACATCCACATGAAAAACCAGTAATAAAGTCTTGCATAAAAGGATACACCTTGCATGAAAAAAGTAACTAAATCTTGTCTAATCTTATTCACTCAATGCAGCACAACCAAATCTTCAAACAATTGTATAGTACGCGAGACAATGCAAGGGAATACCAAATGCACCGGATAAAGGAAGGTGGACTGTACATCCACATGAAAAACCAGTAAAAAGTCTTGCATAAAAGGATACACCTTGCATGAAAAAAGTAACTAAATCTTGCCCAATCTTATTCACTCAATGCAGCACAACCAAATCTTCAAACAATTGTATAGTACGCGAGACAATGCAAGGGAATACCAAATGCACCGGATAAAGGAAGGTGGACTGTACATCCACATGAAAAACCAGTAATAAAGTCTTGCATAAAAGGATACACCTTGCATGAAAAAAGTAACTAAATCTTGTCTAATCTTATTCACTCAATGCAGCACAACCAAATCTTCAAACAATTGTATAGTACGCGAGACAATGCAAGGGAATACCAAATGCACCGGATAAAGGAAGGTGGACTGTACATCCACATGAAAAACCAGTAATAAAGTCTTGCATAAAAGGATACACCTTGCATGAAAAAAGTAACTAAATCTTGTCTAATCTTATTCACTCAATGCAGCACAACCAAATCTTCAAACAATTGTATAGTACGCGAGACAATGCAAGGGAATACCAAATGCACCGGATAAAGGAAGGTGGACTGTACATCCACATGAAAAACCAGTAAAAAGTCTTGCATAAAAGGATACACCTTGCATGAAAAAAGTAACTAAATCTTGCCCAATCTTATTCACTCAATGCAGCACAACCAAATCTTCAAACAATTGTATAGTACGCGAGACAATGCAAGGGAATACCAAATGCACCGGATAAAGGAAGGTGGACTGTACATCCACATGAAAAACCAGTAATAAAGTCTTGCATAAAAGGATACACCTTGCATGAAAAAAGTAACTAAATCTTGTCTAATCTTATTCACTCAATGCAGCACAACCAAATCTTCAAACAATTGTATAGTACGCGAGACAATGCAAGGGAATACCAAATGCACCGGATAAAGGAAGGTGGACTGTACATCCACATGAAAAACCAGTAAAAAGTCTTGCATAAAAGGATACACCTTGCATGAAAAAAGTAACTAAATCTTGCCCAATCTTATTCACTCAATGCAGCACAACCAAATCTTCAAACAATTGTATAGTACGCGAGACAATGCAAGGGAATACCAAATGCACCGGATAAAGGAAGGTGGACTGTACATCCACATGAAAAACCAGTAATAAAGTCTTGCATAAAAGGATACACCTTGCATGAAAAAAGTAACTAAATCTTGCCCAATCTTATTCATTTAATGCAGCACTACCAAATCTTCAACCAAACGTCCATTACACGAGACAATGCAAGGGAACCAAACCACAGTGGGGCAGCAGGTAGGGGGTTTAGTACAAAAGTCCTCCCCTACCTTCCGTAATTGAATCCCGCAGCCAATCAACGGATACGGTCACAGAGATCGAACCCGATCGTTCCCCTGAGGTTAATCTGCGGGAGTACAGTTCCACCTCGAACCTTTTATGGGTCTCATCCGGAGTCCAAATTGGCAGGCGGGGATTGTGCACTGATCGAATTGGAGCAAAGGGTTTCCTGCCACACCGCCAATTAAATAACCGTGAGGGGGATCACGTCGCGCATCGTATGGCGTATTTTTTAAGTAAAGATATCTTGTGCGAGGTATCAGTTGTCCCCTTCAGTTGATATGGGAGAAGGTTGCTAAAATTAGAATAACGCATGTACAGTTTATCAGCATTTTTTTTCTGTGCAGAACAGAAGAGAAGTACTACTTTCAACAATTGAGTTTGGAGAGCAAGATTATGTATTAGGCGATGCAGTAAGGATATATGATTCAAATGCTCAAAATGTGCAGTGCCCCTTCTGACTAAACTTCCACATTAAATCAATCGAAAACCTTTCACTTTGTCTCGCCCGGTACGAAGTAAAGACCTGGTTTGTAATGATTGAAGAAGCACATCAAAGCGCAAGAAATATCCTTCTTAGTTCAGCATTTTACCTTCGATATCAGCATTTTACCTTCACTAGGCTTTTTATTTATAATTCGCGCCTAGCGCTTCTTCTTCATTGATCGCATGCTCAGTGAGCGAAAACCACTGATATTTCTTCAGAATTAGATACATTGACATCGTTTTGGACACTCTAATCAAACACGATTTATTCAAGTTTTATGAACGCCGAAATCAGTTTTTTTTAATGACGTAGGCGTCACATGAAAACTAAGGCCAATAAGAAAACTTGCAAATTGGACGCACTGTTCAGCATTGTATTTTGTGTTCGTACAAGCATGGCTTAACTTTTTAGCATCATTTTCTAGCATAACTTTCCGAGGATTATCACCCTTAGATTTAACAACCTGCTACTTAGGATTCGCTTGCATATTTTTAAAGAGTCACATTTAAGTTTTTAAAAACTATTATGAAAAATACACGCAGTCAAACATCATCCGTAAAACACTGGTTTGTAAGATAAGTTTTTTTTTAAAGGTTTTTAAGTTATTTTTTTAATAAAACATTTAAGATTAGTGAATTATGTAATGAGTGGAACTGTAGACACCAAGTTTGTTTTTAGGTTGTAAGAAAACATTAATAGGTATTTTTACCTTCTATAGAAAAAAACATTCAACATATTGTCACAAATAGGGGAATGTAAGCCGAAAGTCCAAAATTTATGTACTTTATAAATAAAAAACGAGAAATTAGGCAAGTTTATTACTTTTATCGATTTTTGAATTAACTAAGGGCAATGTGGAAACATACTAAAATGCTAGTAAATTAATATTTCAACGCATTATGTTTTTGGAATATTGAATACGTACATGCTCTTTTGATACAACAACAAAAACACTTCATAGAACTTTTACAAAAACTATAAAACCTATAAATTATGAAATTTTATTGAAAAACTATGAAAGATCGGGCAATGTCATACACCAAATGCTACACAGCAGAAAATCCACCAAGCAGAACTAAACTCTAGTTTTAGCGGAAAGCTTTTCGCAAAGTATTCTTCAGACGACTTTCTTACAAGTTCCTTTCTCTTGGCGAAAATTTCCATCGAATTCGGAGCAGCCCTTAACCATCAGAATTTTATTCCTCTTCCCCCTTTTCCAGAAAATATATGGGAATGTTTTAGCTCGTGGATTTAGAACATATGTTTTTTATTTGGCCTTGTGGTTCTCGGTTCAATTTTAACCCATGTTCTGGGTGCCATTTCTTTTTACTGGTCCTATTTTATATGTGGATATTTTTGTGTGGTATGGATTTTGCTGATGAAATTGACATGCGTTTAAGTAAACAGGATCAAGTTGCATGGAAATGAAAGCTTTGAAAGAGAGAAGTGTTATTTGCATGAAGGAATTTCGTCTTTGAATGTTATTGAATTTAATATAATTTTTTTAGTTATTGAATAGGTGTTTGATAACTAAACACTGTAACACCAGTGATCTAACTGCAACACAAAAATAGAATTCGTAGTAAAAATTGAGTTGGTAAAAATAGATATTTTATTGACAAAAAGTACATTAGGTTCTCCTATAGGAGGCTAGAAATAGGCAGACGGAATCGATTACCATTACCATTACATTAGGTTAGGTTGGAATGGTTTAGACTGTCTATTTCTAGCTTGCGAAAGGATTTAACACGGCCAATTGCGTCACATAATTTGGAACCCTGGACAAGAGATGAGGTCAACGCCTCTGTGGGCATCCAATGGAACTTCGAACGACAACGTACGCTAGCGCTGTTGGGACTTTCGACTACACAGATTTAACGAGAACGTATATTAGACGGATCACAGTGTACTCGGGGACCCCGGATAGGTTGGTACATGTATTTTCTGGTTTGTATGTTTGATCAAAGACCAGCTTATATAAGTCTTCGTCAAGTAAAACAGACACAGACGCAATTTTTTTAAAGGCGCAGTGAGAGAAAGTAAACCCAGAGCGAATTCGGGAATCGAACCCTCACGAGGTATAGTACTCAGACTAATGGGCTGCGAACAAAGCCACTAGGCCACACGGGCCCCTTATTTAGTCATTAATTTAAAATATAAATCACTTTTGGCTGTCTATTTCTACCCTCCTTTGGAAACTTCACCCGCTGCCAACCACGTCTCGAAATATATAAACCTTATCGAATGACGGAGGTCGACCCTTAAGGAATACCCAATGAAACTTCGAGCGGCATTGAACGAAAACGCCATTGGGACTTTCGGATTTACAGATTTAACGAGCACTTTATCGCAGTGTACTCGGGCACCACAGTTATTTTTAGAGCATAACACTAATACGTCGACAGTATGGCTAAGATAGAGCACCAATACGTCGACACGAAGGCCAAAACAGAGACGGCTATTATCGAATTCGGTCACAAGGGCCCAACCTAACCTTACAAAGTTTTCGCCGAAACCAAACCCATTTCCAAGAACTCCTCGTGACCGAGACCAATAATCCCGAATCAGGACTAGAACCCTTTTCTTGGCGACGGAAAACCCTTTACGACGCCCTTTCTCGACGATTGAGCGAGACTGAAAAAAAAAAGTAGAAGGGGTTTTTGGAAAGTAATCCGTTTTCAATTCGATTCCCGTTCGAATACTAGGAGGGTGCTTTGCGGTCGTGCCAAACGGCACTTTTTCTCATAGGTCCTCGAATGTTTGTTCCTTTTTTTTTTCTTCGTGGAAATTCAGATAGAATTTTCTGCCTCGTTGAAATGGGTGGGAGGTAAAATTTGGCAAATAAGGTTTGGATGGATAAGGAATTTGTTTGCAACAGGTTTGAGGTAAAAAAAAAAGTATATGGAGATATTTTTATAGTTTTAAAGAAAGTATTAAAAATTTTTTTGTGTAATTTACAAACGTATTAAAGTATAAATAAAGTTTTGGAAATTTGGCAATTTTAATTTTAATAACTGTGCGCAAATGCATAAAGTAGATAAAAGCGAACATAACGTTTTAGGTCTTAAGATAAGTAGCATAACGAAATTGCTAAGAATAAATCTTGCCCTGAAGCAAATTATAAGTACTGTCTTCAGGGAATATCAGGTATCATATATGCACTGATTTATACTTTCTTCAACTCATCTAAGGCTTGATACAAGTTCCATGGAAAACCTTGTCATGGAAATTCAGTCCCATTCAGTCCACGAACTAACTTAACATTTATAAGCCATACGTTACACTCTGTGTAGTTTTCTGATTAGGTATAGTCAAACCCAAGATTGTGGGTTCGAGCCCCGACTGAGTCGTCAGATTTTCTGGAAAGGAAAATCTTGGGCACGCATGTCATATGATTATGAAGCATGAGTAAAATATCCCTAGAGTACCCATTTACTTAGGTTCTCTCGGCATACTTTAACATCCACAGAGAGCTCAGACTCATTGTAATCTGCGCGTCAAAATCGGTAGAGAGGGTAGTTAGATGGTGCTACAAAAATGTATCTCAGTTCTTGGCAATATGCCGAGTCTGCAAATCCTTGACCGCCAATGCTGCAGCCCCATTAGAGAAAAAAAGTTTTCAAAATAAACTAAATTAAAAAAAAAAACTGCATTGGAATAAAGGTTCAGTTATTATTTTTTATTTTGAAAATAAATGCAATCACATTTTATTATAATGCAATCCCTAATGAAAATTTATCTAGTAAATAAAACAAAAACCCTCTTCGTTTTTTTAAAGACTAGAAAATATGCAGTTTAGAAAAAAAACCCCCACTGTTTTCATTCTCTCTGGAAGACCGTCTTTTTCTTAAATACGTCTTGGGTCACATGTGATGGGAAAATAACAGGGATTTTCCCTAACGAGGCGTAAGGGTCAAATGAGACACGATCCATCGATCTCTAATGTTGTGAAAATATTGACCCTTCTTCTTCGGATAAAAAGGTGTTTCTTCAGTCAGATACTGTCTTTTGCTGGGAAAAAATCCTGTATATGGGGCTGCCTCTAAAATTGGAGAAAAAAAAAACTTTGAGATTACTACAGAATTTAAAAAAAATGTAGATATATTGAGTTATATATATTTTTTTAATAAATAATAACTTTTTATTCCAATGGGGCTGCAATATTGGCGGTCAAGAGTTTGCAGACTCGGCAAATTCTCCAGAAATGAGAGCCATTTATTTATTATTTAATCCAGAACTGAGAGCCATTTATTTAATATTTAACCCAGAACTGAGAGCCATTTATTTATTATTTAACCCAGAACTGAAAACCATTTATTTATTATTTAACCCAGAACTGAGAGCCGTTTATTTATTAAATAGTATAAAAACATATTGAAATCAGGAGCGCTAGAATATGCTAAGAGTTAACCGCAATGAAACTAACAAGTCTGAAATTACAAAAATAAAATCTAAAAACATCGAAATAATTAATTGTAAGTAAGACATCTTATTTTCAAACTTAAACAAAATAATTTCAATGTAACAAGTTAGTTATTTCATATCGACTGACAATAGAAATTTAAATAGAAGATATTAATTATATTCTCCAGACACAGTATTTATTTAAACAAAAATGCAGCATGAAGTGATGTCTCTATAATTGGATAATTCTTTGGGATACAGAGAATTTTGGAAAAGTTCGGGATGTAATGATTAATATGTAATTAAAAATAATATAAAAATACATTTGAGGTAGGACCACTAGAATAAGTGAAGAACCGCAATGATACTTACAAATCTTATCTTGGGAAAATTAAATCTAAGAAATTGGTTTGGTTTGAATTATCGTCGCACTAGAGCTACACGAGGGCTATTGGCGACGGGCGTCGTATTTTAGAACCACAGTCAGGTGACGAGCCACACCTGAATAGGCACCCAACGCAACCGTTAAGGGCGACATCGTACGCAGCGTTAGGACTTTGAAGGATATTTAACGTGCACTCCCTTACACGGGGTATTATTCGTCGGACATTTTTGGCTGCACGGGCCGTTTATAGGTCGGCAACTATTTTGGCGATGCCCGGACCCGAACCTGGGACCTTCCGCATGCTAAGCGAGTGCTTAACCGACTGGGCTCCCCAGCCCCTAATCTAAGAAATTAAATTTAAGTAATGCATCCTAAACCCTTTTTTTGCTTTGTTTCGATACATCTGCGTCATTTAATTCTGTTCTACTTCTTTCATTGTTCATTTTCAATGAATTAATTTTTTTCTCGATAAAGCAATATTTTTTGTAAAACGAAAGACATCTTTTTCTCAAACATGAACTAAATAATTCAATTAATTTATAATTATTGACAAACAAAATTTAAATAACGGGTATTAGTTATACAAAATTGTTCAAAATTATCCCCTTAAATGACCTTTTTTTCTTACCGACAAAATTTAAATTGCAAAAAAGCATGGATTTTGTCCGCCCACAGTAAACTTTTTAGCAGCGTAAACATGCCCCTCCAAATAGCTAAAAATGTATGCTATCCGAATTCCGTTCTTGTACTAGTCAAAAATAAGTTTCAAAAGTAGAAACAAGAATTTTACTACTTTGGAAAACTCAAAAATAATATAAGATTTCAACTAATATCATTCGCAATATCTAATATATATACAAAACTCTAGTGTTATTATAGGTGATAACATTATGAGGCTTCCTCTCCAATGCGAGCCTTCCTAAAATATCCACATCTTATCAGAAAAACTCTACATCTTCCTGTCTATAACATTGCACATCAGCCCTATTTCTACCAAACACAGAGATAAAACTTCATTTGTCGAAGGGCGTGTGCTCGTTATTCTCCCCCCACCCCTCATTTTCGACGACTCTATAATAGAACCCCGAAGACGGCTCGTTACGTCCTCAAATAATATAAAAAAGACGTCTTTTCATGACCCCGTCACGTGATGGATCGGGGCGTCACCCCATCAAATCCCCCCCTTACAAAACTTTGCAAGAACTGTTCTTCCCCGTATTGCAGTTTTACGTGAAACAGTGGCTTTTCTGCCCTGTAAATTCAAGAGGAGATACACAGAGATTGGAAAGTTACTTTCAAAGCGCAACCCTGCTACAGTTAAAATTACTTTATTAAAAATTTAACCATGCTATAGTTACCATTACATTATTAAATTATTAAATATGTAACTCGGTACAGTTACTAATTGTGATAAATAACTAGTTACAGGTACTTAATTCGAAAAGTAACTATTACAATTACTTTAAGAAAATTCAAGTGATAAGAAACGTTGCTAATTAACCAACTAACCGTTTTCCAAAAATAACCAATGTAAAAGAAACATAAGCACGCAGAATCAATGAAATTAAAATTGGCTAAAAAATGTTTCATTTTAAAAGGAGTTGCATTTAAAAATTGGCCTTCGGAAACTAACGAAAAAGTAATTAGGTGGGTTTTGAATTATAGTCGCACCAGAGCTACACAAGGGCTATTGGCGACGGGCGTCGTAATTTAGAACCACAGTCAAGTGACGAGCCGACACCTTTAGCACCCAACGCCACCGTTAGGACCACCGTCAAGATCTTCTTGTATTTAACCAATGAAATGGTAAATATTCATTTTTACTCTTTTTGCTCCAGAGGTACACATATATTATTTTGCTATTTTCTTAATTATATCTTTTCTATTATAAACTCGAATGTTTACGCTCCCCAAAAGTACCGATACCAAAGAATCTCATTAAATAATTATGTTTCAAAAAAATGACGAGAAAGAGGTCAAGCAGGTCAAACAGATTTCGAAGGTCTAGAAAAAACTGTTTTTCAAATGGTAAATCCATGGAACATTTTGCATGAAAACAAGTGTCAGAATAAACTATTAATTTGAAGAAACTGATCGAGCTAGTTTGTTTATTTATAGAGATAAATTTCGTACTCGGCGTCCCACAAGAATGATTCCTAATAGCTGCATCGGCTATGTGGTGAAACGTTTCAAAATTTTTTTGGTTGTACCAATTCTTTTAGAATTCGTAAATCAAAACCTGAAAAATGGCTAAACCGAAATCTAAAAATAAATATATTGAAACATTTCACCACAACCGTTGCAGCTACTAGAAAAAAAATTGGTGAAAACAAGTACACATTTTTTTACAGTTTGTCAAAAATGTGTATTTTTACAACTCCAAACCTCAAATTCCACTAAATTAACGGACTTCTCATCAAATGTTAAACAAAATTTTGCAAATTTCTTTTAAAACATACTTTTAAGTATATCATTTGTAGGAAAATACGTTTTTATAAAGAATTTATATGCGTCTTTTTTCTTAAGGGAATTATGAAGTCGCCATTTCCCTCGCATACGCCATTTTCCCTCGTATATTGCAATATCTGCATCTAAATTGATTACGCCTAAACACACTTGAATAAGGGAGGGAGGGAAGTTGGAATATTCCCATTACTGACGTTGTTTGTTTGTTCATAGTCGAACGAAAGCACATAAAGATAGATGATGTCTATCTTCCGACTTCTAGTTCGAGGAAGTCTGTAGTCATTATGAAAAAACGGGGGATCCGCTTCTTTTTCTATATATATTCGTAGACAGCCTATGATGGGTAAAAAGCAAAACTTTTGATTAATGACTATTAATAAGTACAAAATAATATGATTTATGCTTAAATGAAATTGGTGATATTGAAAATAATGGAAGTAATGCAAAAAGCATTACATATATTAATTTCATTTGCTTCTGGTTGGAACTTAAAATCTAATCGTTAAAAGTAATCATTACATTAACCCTTTTAACAATGATTGACAAGCGAATTCGCCACGCAACTTCTTTGCTTCAGCTTTTGCTTAAGTTTACCTGAAGAAGCAAAATATTAGGCAAATAATGACCATAGCCCTGGACAATTTCTGCACGGTAAATTAAGTTACACAAAAAACGAATTTCGAAAACTTGAATTTCATGTTTATATTTAAAAAAAAAGACGTTAATGGTATTAACAAAATCGCCACTCATGGGTTGACATAATGTTTTTAAAATTAATATATTTGCCCGCAATCATAAGCTGAACACGTGCTATTGTTTTAGTTTTAGACTATTTCTGAATATCCCATTGATGTAAAGAAAATTATATAAAATTTTGTACTGAACATAATACTTTTTTATATTTAAAGTGAACTTATTTGAGGCTACGATGAGTTGATTTGACGAAAAAAAAAATGTATACAAATCTAAACTTGCTTGAAGGATTATCGCAAAAGTTACTTTTTTCGCTTGCCCGTGAAAATTTTTACACACATAAATTTTAGTTCAAAAAAATATTTTTGCGAATATTTCGATAAGGAGTTTCCTGAGATAGTATTTTTCAAAACATTATTTCGTAACGAAAACGTTATTTTTATTAGTTGTAGTTAAATAATATATTTTTTTTTTCGGAGAGTGATAGATTCCATTAAAAATGCCGTGTAATATTACCATAGATGAGAGCTTCTTAAACAACACCTAACTTAATCAACTTTATATTTCGATAACTCGCGATAAAGTTATTCCAAAATTAGCTACTGCTAAAGTCTTACACAACTTAATTATAAAAATCTAGAAATGTTTTGACATTCGTGCCTATTTTCTTAATTTTGCATCAAAATATTGTTTCGTTACTCGAATTTTTTTTTAAAACAAGCAGTATAGTTTCTAACTAATTATTTCACGGTATATAACACGTTGAATAAGAGTCTGTGCCATTAGACGTTTTTAAGAGTATAGTTGCAAAACTCCTATTCTCTAAAGAATAACTAAGATATAGGTTAAAGTTTGTTCATTGGCGACTTTTGATAATGATAAATTTAATTGGATGAAATCGCTACTGAATGGACAGACCCTATATCACAGTTTTTCTTTGAAGAATGTGAGTTTTGAAACTACAAGTAGCTTCAGTTCTGACTTTAAAAAAATGACATTATAGCGAAAATGCAATTTATAAAATATTAAATAATCAAATATAATGATCAATTACAGTAACTCAAATTTACTGTAAAATATTTTTTTCATTTTCAAATTAGTTGCATAAATTATTTATATTTCAAACTCCTTAACAGAATCAACTTTTTAAACAAAATTTTCTGTATCAAATCCCAAACTTTCACGCAAAAAAAAAAAAAAAAACATTTCATTTCGTAAACAACACAAGTTTAAAATCAGAGTGATCGTCCTCAGAAAACACCTCCTTTTCATAACCGATAATAATTATTATTATTTCCCTCTGTTTACCAAAGAACCACAACAACAACAAAAAAGAAGAGAACTGAAAAGAGAAATCTCTTCCCAATGACGTATTTGGCAAGCTCGACAAAACGGAAGGAATAATAAGGAGACAGCCAATTTGCTCTTGTTCTTTCTTTCTCCTTATAATTTCACCCCAAGTGCAGTATCTACAACAACAAGTTGGACCATTTTCATTCTGAAATATTCAATCCTTTCAGTATTTATGCTCATCGATTATAGAAATTGAGTCTTTGCAACAATGGCCTAAGTCTTCGGTTGCAGATACTGCGTTTTACCAGTCGGCGGCAGAATACTTTTCATATCGGACTGATAGCGTTGTCAGAATAAGGGGTGTTATTATTCTTGCATGAATATCCACATCTCGCATTCGATATTCGAACGTTGCAATTGTAATCCAGGGATTACAGGAATAGAAATGTTTCCGCTTGTTGACACGGGAAGGTGTTTATTTTGTTTTATGTTATATTAGAGGAGGGTTTTTTTTTAAAAGAAGGTTTTAAATTCCGATTGTCATGTGTTTGGAGAAGTGGGTAGATAATAATGCATGGATGGAGCAGTTGTTTTTATATTCGCCTCAATTAAAGTTCATTACTTTTAATCGGTTTTAATAGTTTAAATTAAATACTTTTCTAATGAAATAAAATTGGCAAAATGTGGAAAATCTTATTTCTTACATTGACTTTGTCGAAATGGAGTAACCCATTCCGTCCCACCTGTTTGCCTCAGAACACGATTAAGTTTTGGAATGCAAAGTAATTCAAGAAAAGTAAGTAAACAACAGTTTAAATACGCGAAAATAACCCTTTTAAATCATGTACTAACTATAGTTCTAATGCAAACAGGTATGCATAACTTATATCCGTTACAAAATTATGAGAAGTTGTAATAAGGGAGCATAAAATCACAAACGATAACTTGATTTACAAACTCTCAAGAACACCTACACCGGACTGACCAAGATGTAGTTGAGCAGTAACAGGTTGCTCTAAATCTGCCTATTACTGTTTGCCGGCAGCCTCTTTATATATAAAAAATCATATTAATTTCAATAATTAATAATTTAAGTTTTTAATTTAATCTAATAAAACATTTTAGAGGAATTCATTTTTTTAAACTTTATTTTCATCCCCTAAAAGTTGCTTCACTACATGCATAGTTTTAACAAGGAAAAAGAGGATTTACAATATTTTCTTTGCCATTTGTCGTAATACATTTTCCTACATTAAATAGTAATCTTTGAATCCTTAATATAACAGCTTGTACAGGACATATTCATGATGTTGTAGAAAAAAAACTAAATATAAGATATATGAACATAAATTTAATATTTCGCATAAATACTGACGGAAATGAGCAAGAATTTCAGCTGAAACTGCTAAATACATAGTAGAATCGTTAGTAGAATTATTATATTAATCAACGAAAAATTTACTTGCAGTTTTGTTGTAATTTTTACGCATGAGATATAGAAATATTGCAAAAGGATATGAGCTCAAGATTCTGTATGTAGTTAAAGCATAACAGCTGAGTTAACTCCCAAAACTATTTACGAAAGTTTTATGCTTTCCGTTGAAAGAATCCGGTTTACTCTCTATATATTCCCCTTGAGTAAAATAATTATGGTATGGAAATTATAATCAACGTTATTTGGGTTGCGCAAGTAATCTTTATTCCCTTGTTATATTCAAAGCACCAACACGCTTTATATAAAAGTAATCAGACACCAATTCCGGACGCTTGTCACACAGTCTCACATATAGTAATTACTTCTAATTACTTTACAGATCGACATACCACTTACGCCCCCCCTATTCGGGGGGTAAAAGGGCGGCTCGCATTCCAAAAGGCGGATTTTTACGCTACTTGGCGAGAAAACTCGTCCGAAACTTTTCCCTACCTTTTCTTGGGCATTCCTTGCCCTCCCCCTAGAAGACTTCAAACGCGAATTCCACCTTTTGAAATGAAACGCCTCGGCATTTCCACCAAGCGATATTACCTTCGTCTCTCTTTTGCTGCTGAGCGCGACGATTAGGCTTAGAGGCGTTCATTAAATCCCCCTCCTTTTAAGAGTGCCCACCCCTACCCCTCATTGTATCCGATCCCGAATATTATTAAATGCTGCTGGAGTTTTCATTACGCCAGCTACAATGACGTCTATTACGCGGGCTGGTAATGAAATACCTCTCTTAGACGCCACGTTAGGCTTAAACGCGGCGGACGTACTCATTATCGGGGCAAAGTGGATACGTGTAAATATTCCAACGAAATTAGAATAATCGAGGAAGAGAGTATGCTAATAGTGCTGGACGAATCAACGATTTTTTGAGGCGGACGCTGATGCTCACGCGTCAAAAAGCAATTTCAGTTTTTCCCTGAAAGTATATAAAATTTGATTTTTGCATGTTATCTTTTTAAAATTATTAGATGCATGTAATGTATTAATTTGGGTAAAAATCTAATTAGTTTTGTAAAAAAAAAACTGCGTTAAATGTTAAAAAAAATTCGCATAAAAACTGATCTTTAAATTTTAAAACTATATTTTATTTAACTGCGATTTGTAAATATAGATTACAATAATAAAGTACAACCGTTTTTCATGCTGTTCAATAAACAGACAAAATAAGATTAAGAATAATAGGAGGGTATTTTTTTGTTTGTTTTTAGCTTAGTTTAAATTGAATTATCGTCGCACTAGAGCTACACAAAGGCTATGGGTGACGGGCGTCGTATTTTAGAACCACAGTCAATTGACGAGCCGACACCTGAGTAGGCACCCAACGCAATCGTTAAGGGCGACATCGTACGCATAATTTTATTTTGTAAATTGATACGTAGAAGATAATGTGTCAATTACTAAATGGATTCCTGTTTTGTTCTTAATTAGACTGCTTTTTCTAAGCTAACGAAATCTAAATCGAGCTCAGTTATTTTAAACAGTTAATATTTTCTTAATTAATTCAAATATTTGAACCACTTAATATATTCTTAGTCAATTTAATCCCTATTATTTTCCTACAAAGATTAAACATTATACCTTTATTTTAAAATGGGAAAATTGCTGTATGTTTACAAAAACCGTTCAAAGCGTTTGGAATTTTGCTAAATAATCAAAATAAATGTTTATCTACATAACCAAAATACTTAGACTTATTTATGAATTAAATAAACAAAAAATACCTTTTAAACTGACGAAAAATTAAATAAATTTTTAGACTGTAGAATAACATTTCTAGCAAAGCATACATTTATTATGGCCTTATTTTAAAAATAAACTTAGTTGGTAATTTTTAAAATTATTTTCCATCTATTTTAATGCAAGCGTTTTATTTATGTATTTAACCAATAAATTTAGCAATCTGATTTTATCGGATAAAATATTGCCCACAAGTGAAAATTGCCCTTAAGGATAAAGATTTTCTCTATTATTTCAACAAGAAAAGACAACAAAGCTTAACCAATGATGCCAAAAATAAAATACAAATGAACATAAGATTTACAAAACGAATGATTGTTCGAAAACAAAACCTTTCTCTGCGTAACAGTATTGAGCATATGGCAATCGAGTTGGAATCGAATGATAACAAATCGCAGAGTTATTCCATTCCATTCCCTTTTTGCAGACGATCATTTTTAATCTTAAATTTCTTCTTCGAATATCATTTTCCTCCCCCCTCTTTATCGCTCCTATTTCTTGCATAAATAAATCACCCTCGAGGTAGCCGAACAACATGGCCGAAGAAAAAAAAAATATGAGAATTTATTTTGTTAGAGTGAGAAGAAGAAAAAAAGGCGGGAAACTTTTTGGAATCGTCTGACGACATCGTCGTTGCCCGCCGGAGAGAAGAAGAAGAAGAAATCTTATCAAAAACCAGAACTTCTCTTCGAACTAGAGATAGGATGAGATACTGGGTTGTGGAGGTAGGAAATAGAATATAAGAATAATAATAGAATAATAATAAAAAAGGTGGTGCAGGAGAGATAGAAAAAAAAATCTTTCGGCCAAAACAGAAAAGAAAAAACGAAGGCTAAAAGATGACACGGTCTGAGGGAAAAAAAAGAATATTCCGCGTAAAGAAGTGTTCTTAATGGCGGCCATCAGCGAAATTCTGATAAAAGTCGTCTGCAAGAGTGGCCGAGTCGGTATCCAGATAAGGACGCACTTCCAGCGTCACTCTGATAAGACTTTTGTAACCGACAAGTGGCAACACTCGGCCTGTCAAATGTGAAAGGGATTACTGTCGTGTGAGAGAATTATTTGTTTTACATCTTTTCTCTTCCCGCGCAAATGACATATGGAGTTTGACGGGTGAATTAGGGCCACGGGAAAAGTCTGGAGATTTTCTTAAAGACGGATAATAGAAATTATGGTTTTTGCTTTCACGGATAAATATTTACTGACTTATAATATTAAATAAATAAAAGCAGTGGAATACTTAATAGTTTTATATTACGTACAAAACAGCCTTATTCAACATTCTGTACGAGTTTATTATTGGAGATTTAAGGTTATTTAAGAGTTTAAAGTTTATACTAGAGAGTTAAGGCCAGTGGCTTAGTGGTAGTGCTCAGCATTGTCACGCCACAGGTCTATTGATCAAATCCCTAATTGGATGAGGTTGATCCATCCTTTTATCCTTTAAGTGGGTCGATATGATGGGAACCAAGCATGCTATGGAAATAAACACTGGGGGTTCCACGTGAGGCTGACCACCTTACCGGAACATTTGCCTAGCACCTCTGAGCCCTAGGTCACGAATGCTGAAATGGACACGGCAGGCCCTGACCCAGTAACGGGTGTTTAATTTTTTTAAAAGTATATTATAAAAAGCTATTAAAAAAGGCAATTAGATGCAGATGCAGTTATTGAGTTCTTATTAAAATAAATATCCCTCATGTAGCTCTGGTGCGACGATATTCAAACATAACCTAAACTTATTAAAATAAAGTTTTATTCGGAAAATACAGTTTTTCACATTTAACCCAATAGCATACCAACGTTCAATATCCATATTCATATATTGATAGTAAATTTTTCATACGCAGGAGTAAAATATTTTTCAAATTTTTTGACATCATTTTATTTTAATTTAATTTATTCAACTATCTACAATATGAGCGGCTGCCTCATATCCACAAATGTTTAGTTTCGTTTTCCCTTAAATGATATTTTTTTTTATTAAAATGTTTTCAATAACAAAAAGGGTTCTCAAGGTTAATAATTATTGATAAAAAAATGCCAATGATATTGCATGGGAATGATTGATAAAAACATACATAAAAATTAAGCCTCTATCAAATGATATACACAATTTAAATAAAATGTCGTATAAATTGGTTTTAGCTAATAATTTACAGATAAATTTATTTTACTAATATATTCAATTGCCTTTAATAATACAAATATTTGTACTATATTTTCAACAATATTAAAAAAACCCCATTCAATTCGATAAATGCTTTTAAACAATAATTTCAACAATATATTTTAAAACATTCAAGTGGATAAATCGTTTTAAGCACTTACTTTAACAATACTAAAAAAACATTCATGTGGATAAATTGACTTAAGCAATAGCTTCAACAATACTAAAAACCACTCAAGTGGATAAGTACTTTTAAACAATAATTTCAACAATATCGAAAAAAAAATTTTTTTTAAACAAATTTTATCAGTATTCCAGTTTAAAGTACTCTTTATAACTTTAACAATTTTCTAAGTATTCTTTATAATTTTTTAACAATAATTTCAACAATACTAAAAAAACATTCAAGTGGATAAAACGTTTTAAACAATAATGTCACCCATATTGAAAAAACAAATGTTTTAAGGCAAATTTTATCAGTATTTCATTTTAAAGCATTCTTTATTGAAGTACACCAAACAATAACAACTCATTCCTGAATATAACAACTTCACTTTCTCTGAGACGTTCCCTCGGTCGTATTTCCCCCCGTTTGGTGTAGCACTGTCGTCTGTGACAACATTTAGTGATTTATAGTATTAAATAAAAAAAAAGAACCAGTTGGATACTTTATAGTTTTGTATTACGTACAAAACAGTCTTATTAAACATTCTATAAAAGGGTATTTCTAGAGAGTTCAGGTTTTTAGAAGGCCCATTGAATTTTAGAAGCCCATTGAAGCCTTATATCTGGTCTATCCAGAATGCGAGCCTCGAAAGCATTTTCCTCCCCTATCCTCACGTGGTTTCCTTCGAAACGGCGCACAGTGGGATCAAATTGAAATTTTATCAAAAACAAATTTTATTAGTATTTAAAGTATTCTTTATTGAAGAACACCAAACAATAACAACTCATTCCTGAATATAACAACTTCACTTTCTCTGAGACTTTCCCTCGGTCGTATTTCCCCCCGTTTGGTGTAGCACTGTCGTCTGCTATAACATTTAATGATTTATAGTATTAAATAAAAAAATAATCAGTTGGATACTTTATAGTTTTGTATTACGTACAAAACAGTCTTATTAAATATTCTATAAAAGGGTATTTCTAGAGAGTTAAGGTTTTTAGAAGGCCCATTGAATTTTAGAAGCCCATTGAAGCCTTATATCTTGTCTATCCAGAATGCGAGCCTCGAAAGCATTTTCCTCCCCTATTCTCACATGTGGTTTCCTTCGAAACGGCACACAGTGTGACCAAATTGAAATTTTATCAAAAACAAATTTTATCAGTATTCCAGTTTCAAGTATTATTTACCGAAGTACCACCAAACAATAACAACTCATTCTTAAGTATAACAACTTCACTTTCTCTGAGACGTTCCCTCGGTCGTATTTCCCCCCGTTTGGTGCAGCACTCTGTCGCCTGTGATAACATTTCACCCACGTCGATAGGTCGACCGCAAGAAGAAACATTTCTTTTCCGGAGACGGAGACAAGTTGGTTTTTAATTTGTCACAGACGGGGACAGAGAAAAGAGAGAATTTTTTTCTTTTGGTGTTTTCCTTAGTTTGAGATTTTCTTTGATGTAACAGTTTAATGGCTCTGGTGTGTTTGGGATGACGTCATAACGGATTATAGTTTGATTATTAGGACTAAAAGGTATAAGGAGAAAAGTCAGCAATGGGGTTAAACCTAGGGGTAGGAGTAGGTACATATATATTCTGGCTTGTGTGGCTGATCAGAGACCCGCTTAATATAAGTCCTCGTCAATTAAGACAGACACAGAAAGAATTTTGACTGTCACAGAGAAAGGAAATTACACCCAAGGCGAAGTCGGGAATTGAACCTACACCAGCTACAGCAATGGTTAAATCTATTAACGACGACTTGGTGAATACCATTAACACCTTCATATTCGAATAAAAGCGTTATCTTTAAGTTTATATACATTCGGCATTGGTGTAATTTTTACCTAAAGTGTTCTGAGCTGAGATTCTTTATTTGTCTTATTTGTTTGTTTAGATTAACTTTTCAGCATAAAGCTCTTAGCAATCGCCGTTAATGAGTTAAGAGTCCTTAAGCTTTTGAGATATTAGTAAGGCAAAACTATTATTAAAAGTTAATAAGTTGCGATTTTATAATGAAACATTTAATCGAAAAAAATAAATTATTTTAATTTTCTTAAATTTATTTCGTTTATTTTTTATCTTACTTTTTAGATATCACTTATTTGCATTACAAGGCATTACATTTATTTAAAATTATTATTATCTTAAAAATTAATTATATCATCTTTAGAATTAATTATCTGCTTAGTACAGCTACCAAGCCAAGTGTCAATAAGCCGTTACTTGTGAAGCCAAACAACTAAATAACCATATCCTTCAAAATAAATTCAAGATTTTTTTAGTGAACCACATAAGTGATAACGATTTAAAAAAAAAAGATTTTTCTTGGCGTGGGTTTGCTGGAACTTTAAAGGGCTCTGCTTGGATTGCGTAGGTTTGGCTTGGTAGTGGGTGCTGTGATGTTATTTGGAATTTCGCAATGCGAGTTAGATGGCGCAACAGTCTTTGACACTTTGTCCTGATTGATAATTGTTAATTTCACGAGTGTTGGTTTTTTTTCAACCTCCGATGGGCTGTAACTAAAAGACGGGTCAAAATACAAAAAAAAAACCAAAGGTAGTGTACAATACTGCCACATTCTCCACATAATCACCTTGACAATTAAAGCACTTGTTATATCTGTCTCTCCATAAAATGAAGCCGCTAATGATTTGAAGGGAGTTGTGATGGTTTCTTTGAGCTTCACGTCACCTTCGAAGCGCTGCAATCCAAGCCACAATGCTTATCTATAATACATTTATGGTAAACCTTCGAGTTTCCCTAAACAATTGGTCAACTCGCTGAACAAAACTGATGTTCATGAAGGAAGGGACCAAGAAAGCAAATTTGTCGATACAGACGTTATTGTTCAGCGAGTTGACCAAGTGTTGAGGGAAACTCAAAGGTTCACCATAAGTAAATTACGGACTAGCAGTGGCTTACTCCGAAGGGGTTGAAAAAACAAACAGCCCTCGTAAAAGATAATCATATGCAGAAGTTCAAGTAAAAAGCATTCTAGTTATTGACTCTTAACGCCAAGTAAAGTACTGTTATGAAATGGATTGAACTATAGTGTGAACTAACTATGGGTCAATGGCATGAACTTTGGTAATAACTTCACTATGGAATGATCCATAATGAACTCGCTCAAACGATTACACAACTTTTGCAAGAATACAAAATAAATGATCGAAATAGATATCGCCTGTAAGTGGAAAAGTGACCTATCGCACAATTATGACTTTTCGAGTTGTAAGAGCAATAATATTCAAAATTTAAATATCTAGCAATTAAAGCAAAAAATAAATCAATTGCTCGAATTGTTGGAATGCAGTAAGTGAATTGTTATTTTTTCTATCATACAATGCAATGGAAAAAATAAACTTCAGACGACTTTTCTAACAAACAAGTATTTTTTCTAACAAACAAGTAGGGTTTTTTTCGCATACAGTGCGATGTAGTTTGGAACTGGTATCGGTTTTTTTTTTTCAAAGCGAGAGTGAAGGAGTTAGTGGTTAAAGTAGCTTTGGTTTATAATGATCTAAATATTATAAATTATGCACGAATTAAATATTTAACAAGAAAAAATAACGTATTCTTATTAGTATACTACATTTTTTATGCTTAATATAAAGTCTTTTACAAAGTATGGATCATTTAAGCCTTTTTAAAAACATAGATAAGGCCAAAACTCATCCTTTGTGTGGCGTACAAAAAATTAGACATTAAAATTGAGCAACGGCATCAAAAACAGCACTTGTGTATCCTGAATATTCTGGAAAGAAATGAGTGCATCGCACCACCATGCATTTCTTGGCACAAGTTCACTGTGTCGTCTGCGAATAATGACGTGGAAAGGGGGGGGGGAGGGCGAGGGGTGTTCATGTTCACACTCTTATAGATTTATTCATCCCCCTCCCCTCTTAGTAGCTGTCAATTGTCGTTACTTTCGCATTTGCAGCTTTTGTAGTATAGGGGGTCTTTTCATACGTCAAGTAGTCGGGGCTTGGTATGCTCTTGCTTTATTTTAGTTTTTTGCCCTACTATATTGGAAAAATGTATCTCAATTTGTAGGACTCTGGGAGTGGCAGTGAGCCAGGTCAAGAAGTTGAAGGCAAAAAAATTTGCTATTATAACTGATGCCTTCAACCTTTAATAATTTTGGTTTGGTACACTCAGATCAATTTTGTGTTGACTTTCAATACAGAAATTGTGTGTTTCCAGATATTACTTGTGTTGAAACAATTCAAAAATTGTGTTGTGACCATGTTATATGGCATAGATAGCACAAAACTTGTGTTGATTGCGCAACAAGTGCGTATTCTTCCAAAATATATTTCAGCATCCAGTCTTCAATATTTCAAATGAATACCAATAACAAAAAAACTAAAGAAAAAACCTCCTCGGCGCAGCTGCCCGTTAGCGGGCCAACGCCTGCCTTGCCCATTTCAGCTTTAGTGACAAAGGGCTTAGACAAATGTCCTCGGAAGGAGATCAGCCTCATGCGGGATACGCAGTGTTTAGTTCTCAATCATGCTTGAGTCTCATTTCATCGCCCCACTTAAGGATTGAAAGGTTGAGTGAACCTCGTCCAATCCGGAATTCGAACGGCGGACCTGTGGCATGGATATGCGAAGCACTACCACTACACCACTGGGCCTTAAAAACTAGTTATACTAAAGCTTAAAAAATTTATGTTACTATACTTAATGAAACTTAATGAAAGTTACTAACTTTATGAAAGTTATAATTTTTTCATACATATTTTAGAAAAAAATATAGTTTGCAGTTTTTCGTCAATCGTGCATGGGTATAAAAATCATATTATTTTATAAATAATTTATAATAATTTGCTTGCAAAATATTTGCAAAACTCATTTTCTAACCCATGTTCATTAATAATAGTAAATTATATTTTAAAGTAATATATTTTTTCTTACTACATTTATTTATATTAGTAATAGTTACCATTAATTGTATCGAATCTCTGCAATTTGAGGAATATGCCCTATTCATAAACAATAGCCTAATTTACTCAAGATAAAAATAATTTAATACACTATCAAACAAAGAAAAACCTCTAATGTAAATTTAATAATCACAAAGCAATTCCACACAAAAAATCAATCATTATACCCCTCACCCCCAGACACGGACTGACTTTTCTCAAGGGCTCAAAAAACCATTTATTCTGTTTTTCGAAATAGAAGAGTTTTCGGGGAAAATAGAAGGATTCTCCCTCCCCCCTTATCACTCCAACCGCCAATCTTTCATTAAAAGGCCATTTTTACACCTCTCACCCCACGAGGGATGGAAATGTTTAGCAAAAAAATTCAATTTATCGTGAGACGGAAGAGCAGGGCACGAGGAGCTTTCTCGTCTTATTTTCTAGTATTTGGAAATGAATGTGATTTTGAAAAAGCTGTTGTGTATTGTTTCTGTTGTTATGTAAACCACTCACTTATAAAACGGCCGACTAGGATTTTTTATTCATTGAATAAGTATCCAAAGTATCCAAATATAATGTTTTTAAAATAAACAGTCAAAGTGGAGTTAGCTATTAGACGAGAATGTAACCTTTTGTTTTAGAAACATTTTATATTTATAAATAGGGGACATTGGGGGCTAATGGGACAATTTTTTTTACAATTTGTATTTCAACCAAATGTAAAAAAAAAACATTATTTTTTTATAACAAATCATAAACTGAACTTTTATTTATGTAAAAATTCATTCAACAAATGTTATAAAATTTCCATATTTTACTTAGAGAACACTTTTTACAAACATAGTCCCATATTAGCCCCTATGTATGGGGTCAAATGGGACAGGTTGCTGAGCTAACAGGACATGGTAAATGGTGCTTTATTTAAAGTTTCAAAAATATACAATTTCCAAGAAAAGGGTCTGAAAATAAAATCTGCAAGCAAATACTAATTACGTAATTAATTTAAAATGACGTTTTACTTTCAAAACAATTATTTTATTCTGGAAAATAAAAAATAAAATGTTAAAACTGAAAATCAAGAATGCTAACATAGTCTTTTGAGCGAGCAATGGACAGGGCGATTTAGTAACCCTGTACAAAAGTTCCCAGGTCTAAATTTATCCAAAACTTGTCCTTTATTTCGTCAGGGAACATGCTTGTACTTGTTTTATACCTTTCCGAGATAGTACTCAAGGAGGAACTTGAATTGTAGTGCAGTTGATTTCATCACAATTAAATATTTTATAAGATTCAAAAGAATATCTTACCTAAACCTTAATAAGATTGTTGAAAACTTCTCTATATTTGCCTATTCATATTTATAAGTCAATGAAATCATTAAATATTAATTTAACGGCTATAACTAATTCAAAACATTTCAATACACTGAAAAATATAGAAAATTATAATCCAACAATTTTTTTTGCGAATTTTTAGGAGCAGGTATAAAGCAACGCAACAATAATTTTTTCATATCAGTTATTTTTTTACCATCTTCCTCTTCCCGGAAGTAATTGAAAGCGTTTCGGAAGCCCGCGATATTTGCATACATTTTTCGAAATGCATACATTGAGGGGGCGAGGGGGGTGAGATTAGGAGAGTGTGTGCCGGTTGCGGTGAGTGATGGGATGGAGATGTCTAAATATGTGGATATTTGAGAGGTTACTTGGGGCGGAATACGCCTGGAAAGTCAAGAAATTTCGGAGGTTTGGGAGATGTAATAGACCTCATATTGATCTGGACTGATTTTGGTTCGGGAGGTTGGGAATTAGTGAGCGAAATAAAAAATGTATTACTGCGTATATATAAAATAAATATTTTTTTGTAATACTTTTCTCTTCACTAATTCCCAACCTCCTGAAATATAAGGTAATGAGAGTATTCTGCCGCGGGCAGGTAAACTGCAGCAATCGCAACAATGACTTGTACTATTTTTAATCTGAAATTAAAAAAAAAATCTAGTATGTTTCCTTAATTGTTAGACTAATTGAGTGCTTGCAACAATGGTCCAAGTGACTATGGAAGTTACTGCAGTTTACCTGCCCACTGCAGTATTGCTATTACGTCGAAAATCCAAAATATAGATTTGGTGTTTCCTATACATTTTGGAGAGGGCTTATTCTAAAAAATTAGTTTTTGAACAGTCTGTTTGTCCAGATAAAAACACTTTACAGGTTTTCTTAAGGATGGTTGATTGAATCCAATCCCTTATATATAAGGCAGCATCAACTTTTGTTAAAAAAGTTGTTAAAAAAATTTGCAGGCAAATTACTCGCTTTACATGGGAAAAACTTTTCACAGTTGATTAGATCATTATTACCCAATATTAATTTATATTCTTTTCCCAATTACACTTAAAAATTTAAATCACTATAGCAAATAATACATGCTTATTAAACTTAAAGATCAGTTTAAATTACTTGTAAGATGGTTTGGATACAAATTAATGTATAAAATGGGGGGAAAATAACAGCTTTTAAATCATGAGGGAGCTTATAAAATAATAATTAGCTCATTTCTGAAATAAAATCTTTTGATAATATTTAAATGTACTTGCAATTAAGAATATGTGTTGTTTTTTATAGTGAAACAAAGATAATCTAAAAAAAATCAACTTCCTGTAAACATGCTTGAATTTTTTTTTAATCGCTATTTAGTAGGCAAAAATCAGTTGCAACAAAGGACATTAGTTCTTTTTTTCTCTAAGGTACAGAAATAAAATGAAAAATAAACACATTTTTCGATATTGTGTAAAATGAGCCAATATATAAGTAGCCAAATAAGAATACCTTTTCCCTTAAGGTCTGTAGCTCGGCTACCAGATATTTAAGACTGGTTTACCTTTACTATTTCTAACTTTTTCCTTTTTTTTCATGTATATCATGCCTTCTTATTTTTTCTTCCCTCTCTTGTAGCCATTATCCAAATAGAGCTTAATAGCCAAATAGAGCCAAATAACTTCATCGAGTTGTTCCTCCTTAGTAATGATGAATGTCTCATTTTATACGGTCGAACTTTCCCTTTTCTTGGAGAGACTTAAAAAATTCGAACTTTTGAAAAAGCTCTAGATACTTGCAAAAAAATTATGTTTTGAACGAACAAAAATCGTTATAAAAATTGGCTTTTTATGTTTCATTGGTAGGTAGAGTAAGTACACTGGATTTAACTAAGAACGTGGCTGTTGTGATGCACTACAGAATAAATCCAATAATCGAACTTAAATTTCACACATTTCCGTCTGTATAATATATTTCTATATGGTAAATTTCGATACCTTCTACAGACTCTTTATTGACATTATTTTTTTAAATCAACATTGAGATTTCTTCTAATTACCAGTAACTGTAACATATATATAAAAGGCTGCAAAATCTGACAACGAACTTCAAACAAATTTATATGAAAAAATTATATAAATTTCTTTTAAAATTTTACTTAATGTAAATAAAGTGTCGCATGCGAAGGGTTACAGACAGACAAACGGGTGGATAAAGCCTTTATAAAAACTTTCACTTTTTACGTTATAAACGTAGTGTGAAAGCAGAAAGCGTGCACTCTCAGAAAAATCCGTCTTTATACACTAAACTTTCCGTCTTTTTTCACAGTAATTTTTCCGTTTTATAAAAAAAAAACAGAAAATTTCCGTTTTCTTTGGACCGCGCATGCGCATCGCGATATTATTGTTGGTGGGTAGAAGAGGCCGCTATTAATTTCTATCGACATCATGACTTTTTGCAGCAGTAACTCCTATAATAATATTTTGCAGAGATGTGTCACAATGGCCGAGTGGTTAAAGCATCCGCCTCAGGATTCTCAGGAGTGCGGGGGTTCGAATCCCACCTACTGCCAATCATCCTATAAATCGGATATGTGTACTGGGAAGTTTAGGGCCCGAGGGCACTGGGTCAGACGTGCTCGTTAAATCTGTGGAGTCCAAAATCCCGACGGCGTCAGCGTACGATGTCGCTCGAAGTTTGATATTTCTTCAAAATACATAAAATTTTCGTTTTTTAACGAAAAAATAAACACAACGGATCTATCTTTAAAAAAAAAAACGGAATACTTCCCTCTTTTAGCGGACCAAAGTGTTCCTTCAATTCACGGAAACATTCCGGTAGCAGTGCTGCACAGACTTTTTCCGTGAATTGAAGGACATTTTTTTGAGAGTGTGCATAATTTTGCGCAAAGACAATTTCGAACTTAATTATGAGCAAGTACAAAGAAAATATAACAATAACTTTTCTTAAACTTTTCCTAGCATAATATTTTCATATCATATGTTTAACTATTAACTAGAACTTATCAGAAGGTGTTGAACTTAACTCCTGAGTGTTCAAAAAGATTAACTAGCATTTTGAAATTTAAATTTTAAGTAATATTGCCAACAAACTCAAGAATGAATGCATTGGAAGTACATAAAAGTATACATGAATAGTATAATATGAAATACATAAATAGTAGATACGAATTTAACGTTACATACTAAAGGGAAATTTGAATTTTTATCCACGTTATTTCAATACAAAGAAACGTCAATCGTCTAAAAAATAAACTAAAAAAGGGATCGTGATTTCAAAGATAACGTCTGTCGATTTCTTAAGAAAATATAAGAACTAAAACCTGTTTTGGGTAGAAAAATATCAAATGTTCAATATGACAATATCCAACATCAGACGTTTTTCTACTACAGCATGGAATTATTCAGCTTCTTACAACTCGCACAAGGATGACACGTCACAAAATTACTTTAAATTAAAAAAAAAATAATCAAATAAAAATTTTCGATATACATTCTGTTGTACCACGCCTTCTCTCACTCCTATACTTAATAAAAAAAATCCCTACATTTTTCCGAATTTTCCCTTTTCCCCCGATTTAATTTGAAGCTGTCTCGAAATTCAAACGAAGCGTGAAATTGTTTAATATTGTTTAAAAACTGCAGTTGGAAATCTCCCCCCTCTCAGTCTTTAATAAACCGCTCTTTTCTCGATTGATTGACCGAAACTCAGGATTTTTTCTTAATATAAGCCGTACAAGATGTTACGTCCTTTGCCTTAAAGTCACTCATAACGAGTGTTTTACTTTATAAGAAAGGGATTCGTGACTTTTCGTTTAAATATCAGTGGAAATTAACTAGAATATTTTAGCAATATAAAAGGAAATGTTAATATATATTCTTAACTATTTAACTAAAATAAAATTTTATTTAAAGTAACATTTTCTAAACTCTTTTGCAAAGAAGCACATTTTATTTAACATTTTATGTTGCTTTAGACTACTTTAAGTTTGGGAAATGGGCTTTTTATGAATATTGGTAAAACTATATTAATATTATTTATTAGCCACGGTGAAGCGTAAAAATGTCACATTGGAACAGAACCGTTTGGCAAGGAAATAAACAACTGTCAGGTTCGTTTTTCTCTCAGCGTGTTTAGTAAACATAAACCGAGATAATTATTGCTCATTATTTATGTACAAAAAAAGCACATTTTAAAATTGCGGTATTGTTACTATTCATTAAGAGGGAATGGGAGCGCTGGATCACGGATCTCCAAACTCAAGTGCCTCAGTGTTAATCCAATAGGGAAAAAACTATTTTACTGCCACATTTCTCCGGCTGTATAGAATATTTTTACAAACGTCTTTTTTTTTAATAATAAATGTCGATAACGTTCAGGTCTCTATAATCTCACTTTTTAAAATTTCAAATATTTTGTGTAAAACTATCTATTGAAAATGGAAATAAATATTCGAACCAATATCATAAAGTGGGATTGTCCGGACCTGTAAATCAGCTACATGCATAAAACAAAAAAGTTCGTTTGTAAAAATATTTAATACAGCCGGAAAAATGTGGTATAGAAATTTTTTTTTCTCCATCGGATTAACACTGATGAACTTTCCTTTGGAGACCCGCGATCCAGCGCCCCCATTCTCCCTTAACAGTAGCGCATAAGGCCTTTAACGCTGATGCAACATTAAACACAGATACCCATACATCGCTAACACTTTGTCCAAACTCCTTCCAAATAAGCTTGAAATTTTAGTTAGAATTTTTTTAGTATGATGTTCGTATTCAACACCCTGAATTCATTCAAAATTAGATTATTTCTCCTCTAGACCTAAGACCTGTTTCAATTTGCGGCTAGTGTAAACTGCTATCTGTAGAAGTTGTTTCATTACGCATGTTGAATTGAAGTAGAGCCCTCTAGACCTATTTCAATTTTGCGACTAGTGTAAACTGGTATCTGTGGAAGTTGTTTCACTACGCATGTTGAATTGAAGTAGAGAAACAAACTTTTTGTTTCCCTCTAGACCTGTTTCAATTTTGCGACTAGTGTAAACTGGTATCTGTAGAAGTTGTTTCACTACGCATGTTGAATTGAAGTAGTAAAACAAACTTTTTGTTTCCCTCTAAACCTGTTTCAATTTTGCGACTAGTGTAAACTGGTATCGGTAGAAGTTGTTTCACTACGCATGTTGAATTGAAGTAGAAAAACAAACTTTTTGTTTCCCTCTAAACCTGTTTCAATTTTGCGACTAGTGTAAACTGGTATCTGTAGAAGTTGTTTCACTACGCATGTTGAATTGAAGTAGAAAAACAAACTTTTTGTTTCCCTCTAAACCTGTTTCAATTTTGCGACTAGTGTAAACTGGTATCTGTAGAAGTTGTTTCACTACGCATGTTGAATAGGGTGGGCCGAAAAAAACTTTTTATTTTATTTTGAATTGCTATAGTGCGGAAAAGTTGCTATTGGTAAAGACATGAAAAATGCACTAATTATTATTTTTTATTACCATATCTTCCGTTAGCGCAATGTCATCAAAGTTGGCAAAAAATTGTTAAAAACCGAATTTTTTAATAATTTTTTAAAAACACGCTAGATGTTTTTAATTACGTTCCTATATCTTGAATTAACTACTAAAAGTATGCAAAATCCATATATAATAGCACTTATTAATAATAAATTTTATAATATATTAGTATAATAAGTTATTATACATTGGTGTCAGATCTTCCGGCTACTCAACGTAGTATAAAATTAGGAAAATTCGTATTTTTCGCTAAATTTCAAAGTTTTAACTATTTGTAAATTTTAATCGTACAACATGATATAAGAAAGCACTTAAAAACATACATCGTGCTTAAAAAAATTATGAAAAAATGCGTTTTTTGACAATTTTTGCCATTTTTGATGGCATTGCGCGAACGGAAGATATAGTAATAAAAAAATTAAAATTAGTGCATTTTTCATGTTTTTACCAAAGGCAACTTTTCCGCACTATAGCGATCCGAAATAAAATAAAAAGTTTTTTTCGGCCCACCCTAATGTTGAATTGAAGTAGAAAAACAAACTTTTTGTTTCCCTCTAAACCTGTTTCAATTTTGCGACTAGTGTAAACTGGTATCGGTAGAAGTTGTTTCACTACGCATGTTGAATTGAAGTAGAGAAACAAACTTTAAATACTGTTTGGGGTAAAAAATATTTTTTGGTTAACGAATCAACTTTTCAAACTCGTTTATTTTCAACAAGTTCGGATTCTACCGCGTACGCTTTTTATTCTTCTTTTAATTGTTTTTATCGTTTGTATAATTCTTTTATGTACGATGTTAGGTTTTTTTGTAAGTGTCAACAAATCTTTTTTTTAATGTACTTATTGTCTCTTTTTCAACTTATTTATGTATGTGTCCTTATAATTAGGATTTTCTCCTGAAGTTGTGAAACAATAAAATAAAATAAAAATGCAAGGAATTCGTTTTTTTTTCTTAATATTTTGCCAATAGGAACTTAAAATAGTGCTACAAAATTATTATCATGTATATGATATTAGTAGATTACTTGAATCATAAAACAGTTTTTTTAAGTACAAACTTTCACAACATAATTCATTGAACTCACACTTATTTACTGTCGTTAATGAAGTAATTGTTTAAGCTAGTATTTATATAACACTAATTAAAACATACTTAAAACAGTATAAGTAGATACGTCATCATGAAACAGTAAATGGAAAACCACAAGCATTTTTAATTACAAAACTTAAGCAACTTTAAAGGATTTCGACATATTTATTCAAGGTAGCAAATTTTTAAAAAATATATTTATATGACCATGACTGTTATAATTCACAATTTTTGTCAAATACAACCCTAATTACAAATGCCCCATACCATTTCTTTTAAATTTTCCTGTTCCCACGGCGATTTCTTAGCTTCGACTTACATTCCAAAACAATTCAATGTTACCAAAACACGAATCGTCAAAGAGCAAACCCATCCCTCATTTTGCATAAGATCGATTACCAGAAAGAAAAAAAAAGAATCGATTATTTTGTAATCACTTCCGGCCGCAAAAGGGAATCGATTCTCTTCTTAATCGCGTTTGTTCGTGAGAATCAATGGAGGAAGGGCTTTTAAGGGGGATTGATGAATCGCTCGACGCCTCAGACATTAGAGGATAAACTATTTAAGGCTCCATTTGCGATACAAATTTGGAGAGGATTGTTACCAAGGATTAGATATTCACAGTCAGACACCGTTGGCGGAGTATGTTGTTTGCTTCGAGTTAACGTCGCATTGGAGCCCCTAGAGGGCTTTGAAATTGTCTTATGTATGTTATTATTGTAAACATATTAGTGTTAAAGAGAAGGGTATGAACATCTATTTGAGTTTTTTCAAATGCATTGAAAAGTTTTTAGAATTGAATGACTTTAATGTGTTAAGAGAATATTTAAAAATGATTAATTAATTTTTTCGTTGAGACAAATTTTAAATACAATAAATTCTTATCTGAAATATTTATTATCTTTCTGAAATAAGAAGATTGCAAAATTGTCCTCACAATTTTTCATTTAAATATTTACTAACTTACTAGTGTTTGTTAGTGAGAATCAATGAAGGAAGGGCTTTTAAAGAGTTGATGAATCTTTCGACGCCTTAGACATTAGAGGATAAACATTTAAAGCATCACTTAATATACAAATTTGGGGATGATTGTTACCAAGGATTATATATTCAAATTTCACATTCAGCTAGTGTTTGCAGAGAGTATGGTGTTTGCTGTATTTGTTTGTTTTGAACTAACGTCGTACTAGAGAGTTAAGGGAGCTTTGACACTGTTTTATATTTTGTTAAGTTGAATTTAAATTATCGTCGCACTAGATCTACACAATTTTTATTTTTTAAAAATATAAATACTAAAGACGCGTGTATGAAGAACAATTTTATGAGTTTCTCTTATGTATTGGAAAGGTTTTTAGAATGACTCTAACATATTAGGAAAATATTAAACAAATATTTTTTTAATTGAGATCAATTTAAAATATAATAGATTCATATTTTAAATATTTATAACCTTTTTGAAATAATGAGATTGCAAACTTTTAATCGTAATTTCTAATTTAAATGTTAAATTACTTACTTGTGTTTGTTCGTGAGAATCAATAGAGGAAGGGCTTTTAGGAGGATTGATGAATCATCCGACGTCTCTGATATTAGAGAATAAACTATTGAAGTAGGCTCATTTACGATACAAATTTCCTGGTTGATAACTAAGATTGAATTTGTTGGTTTGTTTTGAATTAGCGTCCCACTAGGGCCTCAAGGGAGCTTCGACACTGCTTGGTACAGTTCTTTATTTCCTTAAAAATATTAATATTAAAGAGACATGTACGAAAAACTGTTTTACAAGTTTTTCTTATTGTAATAAAATATTTTTTTAAATTGGCTTGTTTTAGGTGACGTAATTACATCGAGCATTCATTCCTGAATTTCCTTTTGTCGACACAGTGCTCTGTTTACACGTGACATTGATTTACCATTAGAGAGGCAAGAAATTGCTCTATTTTAGCATTCATGTTGCCACTCACAACCTGAAATATGTGTATTGAATGTTTCTAGCACGCTAGGAAAATATAAAAAAAATTAAATTAAACAAATTTTTGAGCATAGAAAAATTTGAAAATAACTTAATATTTTAATTTAAAATTTTCATTTATTTGACATGTTTCAGGTCTTGAGTGGCAACGGTTAAACAATAATGAAAATAAGATGAATGTTTGATAGGAAATGGGCATAATGGGCGTCGCGTCTGTTGATTCATCACCCGACGCCTCTAACCTGAGAGGATAAACAATTTAATTCTCTATTTACGATACCAATTTGCGAGGATCAATGGCAGAGTTAGATGATTAAACAGTCATAGTCTGCGTAATTTAGGTAATGGATTAGAGACGACGTGTGATTAAAGTGACAAGGTGTGTTTAGGATTTACATTGTGCCAAGGTTTAACATTGCCCTAAGTATATTACAATTTTATATAATTATAAAACAATATTTTCAGACGGTTGTCTCATGCATTGAATTGTTTTTAATATTGATTCTTTCCGACATAGTGAAAGTTAATTTTACTACTTCAATTACTCTGTCAAAAGTTTATTTTACTGTGTATGTGTTTTTTAATTATAAGGCGCAATTTTCAGACGTTGTCTCATGAATTGATTTTTTTGAATATTGAATTCTTTCTGACATAGTTAAAGTTAATTTTTAAAAATAAAAACATTTGAATCTTTTTATTTATAACGTTTTGCAAAGCTGTTTCTTTTAAAACTAATTTGGGTTTATAGAATATACATGCATGTCCTTTCGCGAATAAAAAATTGCAGAAACTTTTCCCTTGTAATTTATGATTCAATTTTAAATAACATACAGAAAAGGTTTACTGCAATAAAATCTAGAAAAATCATTGTTTTTTTTTTAAACCCATCACGCGAAGAATAAAATTTTCGAGAATCGATCAATACAATAAGCAGAATATTCCATTGTCGAAATCCATGACTAAAAGGCAAAGCAAAACTCCATAACCCCTCGGTCTGTAAATCTTTTGTTTACTTCTTTCTTATTTTCTTTTCGCTCATAGATATGTCAGCGACCCGTAAAAAGGCTTAAGAGAAAATGTTCTAAAATTCGGCAAAACAACTTTTCTTTCCTCCACCTTGTACATATGTGTGTAGCTCGTTTTTCAACGTCAAACTTCGGGGCCTGTCAAAGGAGAAAAGCGTACAGAAGGCACACCTTTTCTGTTCATTTTTCTCTATCACCCGTGTTCTTTTCTTCCTTTTTTTCTTACACCTTTTCACCTTCCATTTTTTTTTCTCTTACCTTTAAAGAAATAAAATTTATTCCACCTATTCCTTTTCTGAGTGAGAAGGGGGGGGGGGGTCTTAGTGTATTTTGCCGAATAAATAAGTGAAACCAAGTAGAATAGGAGAATTCGATGCCAAAGTGCAAAGAATATTTTTCCAGACACACGCATTTTTATTTTTTTAAAAATCCGCATACGAGACATCGGTAGCGAAAAAATCCGTTACTCTTTGTGTTGATTGGCCAAGTAGATAAAAGTATAAGTGTTAGGGTAAAGTGAATTGAAGAATACCAAACATCTTCAGAGTGTTTTTTTTTAATCCTTTTGAGCCCATAGAACACTTTAGCAGTACTACAACTTGTGAAAGAGAAGATTTCCTTTATGGAATTGAGGTTTATTCAAGTGATGTAATGCGGATTAACTTTAAAAACGGTTCTGTTGGACACGAAGCTTCTTTTTTATATATCTTAGAATGAGATTTAAAACTTAGTCAAAGCTTAATCTTTAAGATATTTTTTTTCATAATCTAAATCTAAATTTTTTTACTATAAATGCATGCATGTTTTCGCTATTCGATTCTCAAAATTGTATTGAAAACTTAGTCTCGAAAACATTTGTATAACGATTTTGAAAAGCCCCATACTCTTTTCTAGAATGTTTTACAAAATAGATTTTTTTCAATGTTCTTTTGGAGACCATTCCTCGCGAGTTTCAAATTTTTTTTATGAAGTATATGCATTTTTTGCCAAACCATTCAATAAGACTTTTGAATTTGTTGAAAAGTCCGGTGTTTTAACTGGCGTTTTACTGCGCATTAACTCTTAAGTGCTACTTTTTAAGATTTTCTTCAACAACTTTCAAGAAATCGTCACAAAAACTTCAAATAAAAAGTTATTTTAGCAAATAGAATACATTGCAATGAAGAGTATTATTTAGCTTTAACAATTAAGTCAGAATGTCTTATAAAGATTACAGCTTCAATCCAAACAGCTATACTCTTAAAACAAAAGAGTGAAATCCGCTCCAGTAGGAGAAGTGCATTTTCGACACTGGAAAAAAGTGAATATTAACTCAGGCTGAGTTAAAATCACTCGTTTGGAGTGATCCTGTCTGAGGTTTAACACAAAAGGGATCCACTCCTCTAGGAGTAGTGCATTTTCTAGACTGGAGGAGTGAAATTAACGCAGACTGAGTTAAAAACATCTCGTTCGTTTTAAGAGTGTGCATTTATAAATGTAATTAAACTTTATCTTCAAGTCTTTTCTTCCTAACTTCAAGTGTCATTTAATTTACTATTTTTCAATTATATCCTATCTGATGAGTTTTATAAATAGTTTCATTAAGAAACTATTCCTCTTTTTAGTATTTTATTTCATATTTTGCTATTGGCTTGTTTCACGTGACGCATTTGATTCTTGCTTTTATTCCTGGATATTATTGGTGGTTTTGGTGATTCGTGGTTAGACACTATAAACTCCGTCCACACTGCATTGATAACCCATTCAGACTTTAAGTTACTAATATTTTTATTTAAAAATAGATATACATATATATTTAAAAACTACCTTTTATTACTTTTACAAAATTCCGAGACTGTATTTTCTTACGTTTTAGTATCACTTAACACAAGCCAAACCAACCACGTAAAGAGACACGTCAAAATTCAACCTTGCAGCAAATATATGTAACACATATCTTTTCCCTCTTTCTTGGGCAGAAATTCTTGACAGATAACTTCTCACGCATCCAACCAGAAGGAAGCGAGAAAATAAATAAATAAGAATCTGTCATCGTTCGGAGCGGTCCTCAATCAAAACGTTTCCATTCCATCAATGGATTTATCCCCACAATCAATTAACCCTTCGCAAGAAGGTAATCTGATATTTACGACTTCTCGGCTGGTCCCTCTGAATAATGTAGTTCTTTCTCTCTTCGGCAGCCCGGCTGACATTGAGGAATGGGTGAACCAGAAAACTTTTTCTCCTACAGTTTTTTGAGGTTCCAAATAAACACAATTTTTGAGGCACAGGCGTGACAAGCGCGATGTTTTAATATCTTGGTTGGATGCAGTTGCAACTGGAAATCAATGGTATTTGATACATACAGGCGATTAAAAAAAAGTATATTATTATCTTAAATAACCTTTCTTGAGGTCTAAATAAACATAATTTTTGTGGCTCAGGCGTGACAAGCTTGGGTTCAGTTGCAACTGGTAGTAAATGGTATTTGACTGCATGTTAAAATGGTGGAGCGGACCTCAATAAAAACGTTTCCATTCCATCAATGGATTTATCCCCACAATCAATTAACCCGTCGCAAGAAGGTAATCTGATAATTACGACTTCTCGGATGGTCCTATGATTTATGTAGTTCTCTGTCTCTTTTTTCGGCAGCCTGACATTGAGAAATGGGAGAACCAGAGAACTTTTTTTCTGTAGTTGTTTTTCCAATATTTTTTGAGGTTCCAGAACAGAATTTTTGAGGCACAAAAGTGACAAGCTCGATGTTTTAATCTCTTCGTTGGGTGCAGTTCTAACGGGTTGCTGATAGTATTTGAATGTATATATTACCAGGGGATTCAAGAATTAAAAAAAACTGTCTTCAATATATTTTCATGAGACTCCCAATAAACAGAATGTTTGAGGCTCCGACGTGACAAGCACGGTGTTTCGTTTGTCTGGGTTCAATGCATTGTAATGGTATTTGAGTGCATACACCAACATGGTATTCGAAAATATATAATTATCTTAAATAACCCTTTTTGAGTCTCAAAATAAACAGAACTTTTTCGGCACAGGCGTGACTAGCGCGATGTTTTGGTACCTTTGTTGGGTGCAGTTGTAACTGGCTATCTGGTATTTGAGATCTCCAAGCAATTCGAAAGAAATATAATTGTCTTAAATGACCAACAAAGAAATCATGCATGAAAGTTGCATTTTAACTTTTTAGGAAGGGAATCTTTTATTTTTATGCCATTACATGCAAATTCATATTCAATGATTAAGAGCAAGTTAATCCCGCAATCAATTAACCCTCCGCAGAAAGGTAATCTGATATTTACGACTTTTAGGCTGGTCCTCTGGATAATGTAGTTCTTTCTCTCTGCAGCAGCCAAGTTAACATTGAGGAACGGGTGAATCGGAAAAAAAAAGTTCTGCCATTTTTTAAAATTCCATACAAACAATATTTTTGAGGCACAAGCGAGACAAGCGTGATGTTTTCATATATTGGTTGGAAGCAATTGCTACTGGAAATCGGTGGTATTTGAAAGCATATACATACAGGAGATAAAAAAAAGTGTATTATTAACATTTCTTGTTATCTAACTAAACAGAATTTTTGTGGCACAGGCGTGACAAGCTTGGGTTCAGTTGCAACTGGTAATAAACGATATTTGACTGCATATTCAAATAGGGGAGTGGTCTTCAATCAAAACGTTTCCATTCCATCAATGGATTTATTCCTACAATCAATTAACCCTTCGCAAGAAGGTAATCTAATATTTTCGAATTCTCGGCTGCTCTCTACCAGCGGAGGTGGTATTTTAATGCATATACATACAGGCGATTAAGAAAAAGTATATTATTATCTTAAATAATCTTTTTTGAGATTCTAAATGAACAGAATTTTTTTGGCAATGGCGTGACAAGCTCGATATTTCAATCCCTTTAATGGGTAAAGTTGCAACTAGAAGTAAATGGTATTTTAGTGCATATTCAAATTGGGGAGCGATCCTCAATCAAAACATTTGCATTTCATCAATGGATTTATCCCCATAATCAATTAACCCTTCGCAAGAAGGTAATCTGATATTTACGATTTTTCGTCTTTTGAATAATGTAGTTCTTTTTCTCTTCGGCAGCCTAGATTACATTGAGGACTCGTTGAACCTAAATTTTTTTTCTTCCTCTGCAGAACGTTTTTTTTTTTTTAAAAAAAACATTTTTTGAGGTTCCGAATAAACAGAATTTTTGAGGCACAAGCGTGACAAACGCGATGTTTATAGGCTATAGTTGGTTGTAGTTGTAACTTGAAGTAAATGCTATTTAAGTGCATATACCAACAGGGGATTCGAAAATATACGCTTATAATTATCTTAAAAATAATTAGGTTTCAAATAAACAGAATTTTCTGAGGGACAGGTATGATAAGCTAGATGTTTAAAACTACAAGCAATACAAATTACATAACTATTGTTACCCAATAAATTAACACGCAACTTGTAATTGCAATTTTGCGAAACCACATCTATGATTCGGCGAGAAACTAAAACTTGCACAGTATAAAACGAAGACTTTCTTCTTCCTATGATGTCAAAAAATTATTTTCTTTTAATATAAAACTAAATTTTTTACAAAACTTTCAGGTACAATTTTGTGAAACTACGACTAATATTACTCAATAAATTAGCACGCAACTTGCAATTACAATTTTGGAAGCCACATCCATGGCCGTGGTTTAATAAGAAACTAAAACTTGTACGGTATACACAACTAAGATTCTCTTCTTCTTTTAAAAAAAATGAATTAAAAAACTGGTTTATTACAAACTTGTAACTCTTAAATGAATAAAAAAAACTGGTTTATTACAAACTTGTGATAACTATTTTGTGAAAAGACATCCATGATTTGTCGAGAAACTAAAACTTGTACACTATAAAACGAAGATTCCCTTCTTCTTATGATTAAAAAAAAATCAACTTTAAGATAAAAAACTAGTTTGTTACAAAACTTGTAATTACAATTTTGTGAAACCACATCCACGATTTTGGCGAGAAACTAAAACTTGTATGGTATACAAGGAAGAATTTCTTCTTCTTATGATGGCAGAGAATTTATTTTGTTATTTTTTCACCCTCTCTTTCCTTTGACGTTTTGTGAAAGGGGTCTCGTATATCGAATAGCCCGGACGTTTGAGGGAGCGCATTTTATTTATTTATCGCACGTGTCTTACTTGAGGTTGGTTAGTCAGGAACGAACAGGGGGGAAAAAAGAAGAAAATTTAACGAGATTTTCTTCACTGATACTTTGCTAAAGTAGAATGGATGTGTAGTTTTTTGTTGCATCTATATTTTGGTGTCAAGAAATTCGATCTGTTCATTCCATCAAACTTGTAAATACAAAAGATGTGCCTGGGTGGAGACAGAGAAGTTGAGAGAAGAAAATTTGATGAGATGTACCGATACGAAAATATATGCTACAGTATTAGTGGGTCAGTGTGGATAGTTAGTAGTGGGTTACTGTATTAACATTTTTTCTGAAACGGGTCTTTCACGTTTTGTATGGAAAACTTTTTAGATGAATATTGATTATCTTAGCCTTCTTTATGTGTGTAAAAATTCTGTAAAATTACAGCACATCTTGCCGCGATTTTTTTTATAAAACAGTGTATTTTTGTTAAACAGAACAGTGATTTTGCCCCGAGCATACAGGTCCATGTGGCAGACCTATATACTTTTATGTAGCCTTTTGTTCTGAGGTTCTATTGCCCATGTCGAGTGGCTATTCCAACCATGATAACTTTCCAAGGTTAAATTGGTATTCATTTTTGGGAAGGAGGAGTAAACCCATGACATACTCGTACCCGTATACGAACCCGAGTCGATGGTAAAGAAGTCAACTTTCTCTTATCAACTTACTGCGCATTTAAAGATCAAAGTCTATCTTTAACAGATTTAATTTGTGCTTCATAAGAACAAATATGAATCTGTCCTCGAAACCGAATAGAAATAAATAAATACTAATCGAAAACAAACATAATTTATTTTCACTCTTCCTCGTAAAACTTCCGCTAAAGCCTTACTAAAGAACGAACTGTTTTAGCATTTATCTTTCGGATTTCCTTTCATTTTACTTAAAATTTCGAATTAAGTTTAATCTAATTTTCTATTTTTTTTCAGGTGCCATATGCCTCCGCCTTTTGGGTCTGGACGTTCCAACGGCTGTGATGGTCGGCGAACCTGTGTGGCTGAACTGTTCGCTGGACCTCGAATCTGATGACCTGTACAGCGTCAAATGGTACAAGAATGACGTAGAATTCTACAGGTACCTGCCGAGGGACAATCCGAAAGGTCAAAAGTATGATCTACCTGGAGTGGATTTAGATGTAAGTGGGGTTTTTTTTAATCTCTTGTAGTGTGCATTTAAGTTGTTGAATGAATTCATTGAATCTTAAAACGGCTGTGTGGTAAAATGTTTATTCATATTTTCGGTATTCGGTTGAACTATCTCTCAGGTTTAAGAAATATAAACTTGATAAAGGCTTCAACCTAATTTCTAAAATATGCTGAAACATTTAATCACATTGACTTTGCATCTACTAAAACCCATATTTTTTGTGAAACCGACCACCGAATTTTTAACAGTGTGCAATAAATATATAATATCCAATATCTAAATATTACTTTATAATAACTTCCTAAAATCATGCGGTAAAAAAATGCAAAAATATAAATGAAGAGTACTGGGGAAAAACCGCTTAATTTAGTAGATAACTTTCCTCAGCAAGCCACTGCGGCGATGATAGCGAGTAATCGCCTAAAATAGTGCAGGGAAACCAGTTTCCACCTACCGAGATTCACGCGGTGCACGATTTCGACGCTTGGAACATGCGAAGAAGAAAGAGAGAAACCGGTTTTCTGTCGCCAATGTCTGCCAAGCAGACACAATTAAAGGATGACTCCTAACAAAACAAGCGGTTCCTCCCCTCTACTCTTCCATTTTGTTTCTTCTACTAATTTTCGACTATTTCAAATTGTCAAAATGTTCATATTCAGTATTATTTTATTACTCTAATAAATCAATCCATTTTGCAATTTAGTTATCTTTCCAACGTCTATCAGGTGCACATGTACTATTCCTCCATTAAACAAAGTAACAACGACACACCATTTGAAAACTTCCTTTCTCCTTAACGCAATTATTTATCTTTCTTCTTTCTATCAACTTTGTATACTTTGGGGGCTTTTAGGGAAAAAGCCAGCAGACGCCGCCGTTGCAAATGCGGCCGTTATGCCCTTGGCGCGAGCATCTAATGGCGAGAAATTAGCATCCATTTAAATATGAATGGAGTCTTAGGTCTCGACAGGATGGCGCCCGATAGCCACTTTGTTCGATAACACAATTTATTTAATTCCACCCCTTCCCCTAGCCCCAACAACTATCTTATAGGATGGTGACGAAGTGGTGGCTTGATATTGTTATCTGTTATTTAAAAAGACAAAAGAAACAGACTAAGTATATGTAGAACTCAGTAAGAAAAAAACTTCCTTATAATGGCAATTGCTAGTCTACAACATTTTCGAAACACATATAATGGGTAATCTAATCAATTCCGACTGCCCATTTCTAGCCCCCTTTATGAGCTTTAACACAGCCAATTACGCTTCGTAATTTAGAACCCTGGTCAAGTGGCGAAGTCGACACATGAGCGGGCACCCAACGGAACTTCGAGTGACATTGTACGCAAACGCCGTCGGGACTTTCGACTCCACAGATTTAACGAGCACGTATTTCGCAGTGTACTCGGGCACCCTAGTGAACTTTAGAGGATTTTTTTCCACCCGGCACGAATACGTCTATAGTATGGCTAGGACAAGGACAGAACCAAGAACCTTCTCGATGTGAGGCTCGCCGCTTACACCTCTCGGCCACCGGGGGGGGGGGGGGGGAAGCACAGATGTTCTGGTGTATACTTGTGTCTTCATTTTACCTTAATTTTAGAATTATTTTGCACAGTCAAAAGTCTGACAAATAATTACCGGTATAGAGGAAGTGTATCTCTGAGGATAAGCACGTTGGCTGAAGTGTAAACTTGTTTTCACTGTTTAGATTAATTTTTTAACTTGAAATTTAATATCTTCATTTTTTTTTCTATTTCTGTAGTAAATGGTAATAAACGGCTCCTTTTAAAATTATTCAATTTCGATTTTTTTTAAAATTATGTGTGCTATTGGAAAACCTGTCAGTTAGGTGACCGGTTTATGCGTCTGTATCCCTTAAAATGTTAAAATGTTTAAAAGTTTAGGTTAAATTATAGTCGTACTAGAGCTACACGAGGACTAATGGCGAAGAGCGTCATAATTTTGAATCACAGTCAGGTGACAGTTGCATTAGTCTGTATCCCTCAAAAGGAAAAATTGCGTTGGGTGCCTACTCATGTATTGGCTCCTCACCTGACTATCGGTTTTTGCAGAAACATACATGCTTTTTTTAAAGTATTAATTATTACATAACTCCACTAAATTAAAAAAGAAATTGAAGCATGGAGTAATCATCTATAATGTTGTGCTACCGAAATATAATTTAAATTAAAAAAATATATATATTTAAAACTTTAAATATTATTTTCATGCACTGTAGAGAATTTTACACTTAATTAATTTACTTATTTACTTATGGCTTATCAATTTACTTTACTTATGAACAATACACTTCAATTTACTTATGCCTCAGATAGTTAAAGGTGACATCGTACTCAGCGTCGGAGCTTTGAAGCATAGTTATCGTGCAGGGGGATTTATCCGTTGCTTTTTGGGCTCCCAAAGTTAGAGGTTTATAGGTTAACAAGTCTTTTAACAATGATCGAAACCCAATCTGGGACCTTTCGCTTGCAAGGCAAGCGTCTTACTTATTGGGATCCATATCCCCAAAATGACAAAGGAAAATTGACTACGTAACTGTAATACGGGTTTTACAAAAAGAACTTCCTTAGGCAATTGGTCGTTTAAGACATTTTCTAAACATAATAAGTAAGTAAGTATAATTGTGTCTGTATTTAAAATTAGTATTAAGAAGTTTCTTTTTACAACCAAAAAGTCTGACAAATAATTCCCAGTATTAAAGGGAGTGCACGTTAAATATGTTCGGAAAACCCGACCTCAACCCTAAAAGTTGTGTCAGGTGTCTATTTAGGGGTCAGCTCGTCACTTGACTGTAATTCTAAATTGTGAGGCCCGTTGCCGATAGACCTTGTGACGATTTTTCTACCTAACCTAAGAAATTAGAAATTATATTTAAAATATTATTTTTCATAAAAATATCTCAGTTTTCAACTGTAAAATAAACTAACAAAGATTAAGCATTGGCTACAGAAATCCTTTTCAATTTTTCAAAAGGTTAACGTAAGGATTTTTCTTTGATATAAGATTTTTATGCTGCATAAAACCATACATTTTTCTAAGCAATATATTTATATTAAGATAAATAGTAAGATATAAAAGTTTGTTAATTAAACAGATGGCTCAGTGGCTTAGTGGTAGTGCTTCGCATTGCCATGCCACAAGTTCGGGGATCAAATCCCGGATTGGGAGAGGTTGACCCTTCCTTTCATCCCTTGAGTGGGTCGATCAAATGGGTACCAAGCATGCCTGGGAACTAAACTCTGGGGGTTCCGCGTGAGGCTGACCAGCTTACGGGATATATGCCTAGCACCCCAAAGGCCTAGGTCACGAAAGCTGAACAGGGCAGGCTTTGGCCCAGTAATGGGCTGTTGCGCCGGGGAGTTTTTTTTTTAGTTAAACAAATACAGTTTTTTGAAAAAAAATCTCACCGGTTCCACTCCCGTTTTTTTTTTAAATATTATTTATCTAGAAGTATTACGAACTCCGTAAATAAGTACAAGAAACATATTGCCTCTGCTTTCCCAAAATAACCTAGACATTACAGATTTCTACGATCCCGGGATAGTGTGCGGTTTTTTTAGTGCTGTTTTCGAGAACGGGGCTTTTATGTGTTGAGTGTTTGGATCGGTCGTTGGGCAGCAAGTGTCAAACGGAGTTTTACGGAGAAAATACTTTTTTTCTCCTAAAAAGTTTTGGAGAGGAGACAGTCGCCGTTTCAGGACTGGTTTGCATTATTTTCCCGTTTATTGGATGATGATGGATAGGTGGATTTATTTCTAATAAATGCATTTAGGTTGTTAGAATGGCGGCTATTATTATTTTTGTATCTATATATTATTAATGTGTAATTGTGTATCTGTTTGTTTGTCCAAATTTATCGTCGTTTGAATCAGAAAATTTAGAGATATGGGGAAGATGGTTAAAATACTCAGAATTAACGGGGAACCTATTGCGCTGTTTCTGCATTATTTCATTTGAAAGTTCTTTTATTTTTATTTTAAAAGCCAATCCTATAGACATAATTTTGAAACATTGATTGGTTGATTCTTAATGAGTGGATTTATTGTTGATAAATGGATTTAGCTAGTTAATATTTTGGCTATAATTATCGTCAGCATCTATACAATACCAAATAGTGTCATTGTGTACCTGTTTGTTTGTCTAAATTTATCTTCGTTTGAACCACAAAACCGGGATAGATCTCATTGATATAAATTGGTACCAAACATTATTTAAATTACATTTCTACTACGACATAACTAATTGTAGTTAAGTATGAGCACATGGAACAAAATGGTAAGAATTTAAATTTTTCACGTGTTAATTGAAAACGTAACCAAAATTAGCACTTATTTAACAGCTAGAAAGTTAATGAATGAAGGCATATAAATAATTTTCAACTTGCATTGTAAAGTAAAAAGTAATTTTTAAAACAATTTTAAAGTAATTAAGTACAAAAATTATTTTTTTAAAGCGTGCGAAGGGCGCATATTTTGAACTAATAGGTTATAAAATGTTCAGGCATATAAGTTCCAGCTAAATGAAATAAAAAAAATTACTATGAGTAAAATAACTAATTTTGACCACAAATGCCTAATGAGACTCTGTGCCAAACAAATATATCAAACTTCTTCTAAAGAGAGCATACATAATTTGTCATTTAAACCCAAAATTCTCCCCAATTAAATCTGAACGATGTTACCACACTTTACACATTCAAGAAAATAAACAAACCATGAAAACCAGTATGTGTCACAGCTCAAAACCCTGCATACTAATTACAAAACCTTACAAGAAAATACCCTGTAACTTAAATAATTTTTTTTAACTACATTCCTGTGAATGTAACAACACCTAGAGATCCAGATATTAGAATAACGGCCACAGTAGAGCGGTGGCGTGAGGCATTTGCAATTCATGAAGATGCAAATGAGGTCCTGAAGGAGTTCACTTCGAAAATAGATTTAATTTTGGCCTCTGGAACAGGTGCCATGGATTCTGGCCGTTTTGGGGGGTCAGGCAGCTATTATTGAGTGATCAGTTTTCGTTGCGTAGAGGAGGTCGGCTTATGATGGTCCATATATTGGACTGCGGTTGAATTCTTAAAGTTTAGATGGTTAACCTATGAGATTTTAAGTATGGTATGTAATTTATAATGTATTAAGATTAAGAGTTTCATGATTCTGGTTTTGTGAAAAATGTGGTTATGGTGAGACATTTGTAATTTATATTTATAAATGAACGTCCTGATTAACTGTCTCACGTCACAGGTTAACAATTAAACACGGCAATTTCCTCTTGTAAACGCCAAAATGAATAATTTTCAAAATTTTTTTTTCGCAAATTCAATTATCAGTTTATAATTTTCAAAAAATTTTCTTAAGTTTAAAAAATAATTATGTATTTTTGCTATATAGCGGAAACTATAGTGGAAGAGAAACTTATTATAATATCATATATATTGCAAGAAAGATTCTGTGATTTAATTTTTTTTAACATATTCCTGTGAGTTTAACACTTGATGCAAATGAGGTCCTGAAGGAGTTCACTTCGAAAATAGATTTAATTTTGGCCTCTGGAACAGGTGCCATGGATTCTGGCCGTTTTGGGGGGTCAGGCAGCTATTATTGAGTGATCAGTTTTCGTTGCGTAGAGGAGGTCGGCTTATGATGGTCCATATATTGGACTGCGGTTGAATTCTTAAAGTTTAGATGGTTAACCTATGAGATTTTAAGTATGGTATGTAATTTATAATGTATTAAGATTAAGAGTTTCATGATTCTGGTTTTGTGAAAAATGTGGTTATGGTGAGACATTTGTAATTTATATTTATAAATGAACGTCCTGATTAACTGTCTCACGTCACAGGTTAACAATTAAACACGGCAATTTCCTCTTGTAAACGCCAAAATGAATAATTTTCACAATTTTTTTTTTCGCAAATTCAATTATCAGTTTATAATTTTCAAAAAATTTTCTTAAGTTTTAAAAATAATTATGTATTTTTGCTATATAGCGGAAACTATAGTGGAAGAGAAACTTATTATAATATCATATATATTGCAAGAAAGATTCTGTGATTTAATTTTTTTTAACATATTCCTGTGAGTTTAACACTTGATGCAAATGAGGTCCTGAAGGAGTTCACTTCGAAAATAGATTTAATTTTGGCCTCTGGAACAGGTGCCATGGATTCTGGCCGTTTTGGGGGGTCAGGCAGCTATTATTGAGTGATCAGTTTTCGTTGCGTAGAGGAGGTCGGCTTATGATGGTCCATATATTGGACTGCGGTTGAATTCTTAAAGTTTAGATGGTTAACCTATGAGATTTTAAGTATGGTATGTAATTTATAATGTATTAAGATTAAGAGTTTCATGATTCTGGTTTTGTGAAAAATGTGGTTATGGTGAGACATTTGTAATTTATATTTATAAATGAACGTCCTGATTAACTGTCTCACGTCACAGGTTAACAATTAAACACGGCAATTTCCTCTTGTAAACGCCAAAATGAATAATTTTCACAATTTTTTTTTTCGCAAATTCAATTATCAGTTTATAATTTTCAAAAAATTTTCTTAAGTTTAAAAAATAATTATGTATTTTTGCTATATAGCGGAAACTATAGTGGAAGAGAAACTTATTATAATATCATATATATTGCAAGAAAGATTCTGTGATTTAATTTTTTTTAACATATTCCTGTGAGTTTAACACTTGATGCAAATGAGGTCCTGAAGGAGTTCACTTCGAAAATAGATTTAATTTTGGCCTCTGGAACAGGTGCCATGGATTCTGGCCGTTTTGGGGGGTCAGGCAGCTATTATTGAGTGATCAGTTTTCGCTGCGTAGAGGAGGTCGGCTTATGATGGTCCATATATTGGACTGCGTTTGAATTCTTAAAGTTTAGATGGTTAACCTATGAGATTTTAAGTATGGTATGTAATTTATAATGTATTAAGATTAAGAGTTTCATGATTCTGGTTTTGTGAAAAATGTGGTTATGGTGAGACATTTGTAATTTATATTTATAAATGAACGTCCTGATTAACTGTCTCACGTCACAGGTTAACAATTAAACACGGCAATTTCCTCTTGTAAACGCCAAAATGAATAATTTTCACAATTTTTTTTTTCGCAAATTCAATTATCAGTTTATAATTTTCAAAAAATTTTCTTAAGTTTAAAAAATAATTATGTATTTTTGCTATATAGCGGAAACTATAGTGGAAGAGAAACTTATTATAATATCATATATATTGCAAGAAAGATTCTGTGATTTAATTTTTTTTAACATATTCCTGTGAGTTTAACACTTGATGCAAATGAGGTCCTGAAGGAGTTCACTTCGAAAATAGATTTAATTTTGGCCTCTGGAACAGGTGCCATGGATTCTGGCCGTTTTGGGGGGTCAGGCAGCTATTATTGAGTGATCAGTTTTCGTTGCGTAGAGGAGGTCGGCTTATGATGGTCCATATATTGGACTGCGGTTGAATTCTTAAAGTTTAGATGGTTAACCTATGAGATTTTAAGTATGGTATGTAATTTATAATGTATTAAGATTAAGAGTTTCATGATTCTGGTTTTGTGAAAAATGTGGTTATGGTGAGACATTTGTTATTTATATTTATAAATGAACGTCCTGATTAACTGTCTCACGTCACAGGTTAACAATTAAACACGGCAATTTCCTCTTGTAAACGCCAAAATGAATAATTTTCACAATTTTTTTTTCGCAAATTCAATTATCAGTTTATAATTTTCAAAAAATTTTCTTAAGTTTAAAAAATAATTATGTATTTTTGCTATATAGCGGAAACTATAGTGGAAGAGAAACTTATTATAATATCATATATATTGCAAGAAAGATTCTGTGATTTTATTTTTTTTTAACATATTCCTGTGAGTTTAACACTTGATGCAAATGAGGTCCTGAAGGAGTTCACTTCGAAAATAGATTTAATTTTGGCCTCTGGAACAGGTGCCATGGATTCTGGCCGTTTTGGGGGGTCAGGCAGCTATTATTGAGTGATCAGTTTTCGCTGCGTAGAGGAGGTCGGCTTATGATGGTCCATATATTGGACTGCGGTTGAATTCTTAAAGTTTAGATGGTTAACCTATGAGATTTTAAGTATGGTATGTAATTTATAATGTATTAAGATTAAGAGTTTCATGATTCTGGTTTTGTGAAAAATGTGGTTATGGTGAGACATTTGTAATTTATATTTATAAATGAACGTCCTGATTAACTGTCTCACGTCACAGGTTAACAATTAAACACGGCAATTTCCTCTTGTAAACGCCAAAATGAATAATTTTCACAATTTTTTTTTTTTCGCAAATTCAATTATCAGTTTATAATTTTCAAAAAATTTTCTTAAGTTTAAAAAATAATTATGTATTTTTGCTATATAGCGGAAACTATAGTGGAAGAGAAACTTATTATAATATCATATATATTGCAAGAAAGATTCTGTGATTTAATTTTTTTTAACATATTCCTGTGAGTTTAACACTTGATGCAAATGAGGTCCTGAAGGAGTTCACTTCGAAAATAGATTTAATTTTGGCCTCTGGAACAGGTGCCATGGATTCTGGCCGTTTTGGGGGGTCAGGCAGCTATTATTGAGTGATCAGTTTTCGTTGCGTAGAGGAGGTCGGCTTATGATGGTCCATATATTGGACTGCGGTTGAATTCTTAAAGTTTAGATGGTTAACCTATGAGATTTTAAGTATGGTATGTAATTTATAATGTATTAAGATTAAGAGTTTCATGATTCTGGTTTTGTGAAAAATGTGGTTATGGTGAGACATTTGTTATTTATATTTATAAATGAACGTCCTGATTAACTGTCTCACGTCACAGGTTAACAATTAAACACGGCAATTTCCTCTTGTAAACGCCAAAATGAATAATTTTCACAATTTTTTTTTCGCAAATTCAATTATCAGTTTATAATTTTCAAAAAATTTTCTTAAGTTTAAAAAATAATTATGTATTTTTGCTATATAGCGGAAACTATAGTGGAAGAGAAACTTATTATAATATCATATATATTGCAAGAAAGATTCTGTGATTTTATTTTTTTTTAACATATTCCTGTGAGTTTAACACTTGATGCAAATGGGGTTCTGAAGGAGTTCACTTCGAAAATAGATTTAATTTTGGCCCCTGGAACAGGTGCCGTGGATTCCGGCCGTTTTGGGGGGTCAGGCAGCTATTATTGAGTGATCAGTTTTCGTTGTGTAAGGGTAGAACGTCTTGTGATGGTCCATATATTGGACTGTAGTTGAATTCTTAAAGTTTAGAGGGTTAACCAATGAGATTTTAAGTATGGTATGTAATTTATAATGTATTAAGATTAAGAGTTTCCTGATTCTGGTTTTGTAAAAAATGTGGTTATGGTGTGACATTCGTAATTCATATCTATAAAGGAACGTTCAGTTTAACTGTCTCACGTCACAGGTTAACTGTCAAACACGGCAATTTCATCTTTTAATCTCCAAAATGATCCATTTTAATAATTTTTTTCGCACATTTAATTATCAGTCAATATTTTTTTAAAAATTTGTTTATAAATGGATTCCGGCCGTTTTGGGGTCAGGCAGCTATTATTGAGTGATCAGTTTTCGTTGCGTACAGGAGGGCGGCTTCTGATGGTCCATATATTGGACTGCGGTTGAATTCTTAAAGTTTAGATGGTTAACCTATGAGATTTTAAGTAGGTATGTAATTTATGGTTGATTAAGAGTTTCTTGAGTCTGGCTTTGTGAAAACTGGTAGGACATTTCGTAATCTCAAAATGAAAGAGAAGAAACTTTATTTTTTCAAAGCATAATACATTGTTTGCCAAGGGGCCCCCAGGCAATTTCAGACAACACATAAAACTATACAATTGAAATCATCAATTAAAATTTAAAACAAAATCAGATTATATCCAAAGTGAGGGGGTATATATCTATCTATATCAATAAAGGAAAATTCCTGACAGATCGACTCACCTTAGTTATTTTGGTTTGCATAAAATAAAAGTTTACTAAAGGTACACCCGTGCAACGCCGGTAATATAAAGCTAGTTAGTTCACATTTTTTACAATATATAATCAATAGGTTCTATAACCATATAATTAACCAGTAAATGAAGAAAAAATGGCTCTAATCTTTTATGGAATATATATTCTATTTTTACTTGGGGGTTTTACTGACTGTGCTGTTAATTATTAAAATGGTTAAATACTTTAATTCCTTAAACGCGTGAAACAAAACCCATTTAATCTTTTTTAATAAAACATCATAATTAAAGTTCTATTCTTCTACTATATCAAAACCCAGTCTAACTCCTTTCTGAAGCAAACTCTAATGAACGAAACAATACTTTTATGAAAGCAATTTTTATTTTATCGAAACCTCTACACATAATAACCAGTTGTCCAGCCTCTCTCTCCAGCAGTTCCGATAAACAAACCTTTGTGTCGTAGCATCGATGGACATGCTTCTTCTAGTGGAATAGTGAAAAATGAACTCCGCGTGCATTAAACGATAATTAAACTTCATCTCCACGCGTTCCCGATACACGAGTATAAGAGAAAGCCTAATAAATGCATGCATCGATGAACGAACCACGCAGTTTTGAGGACAATCGGCATAAGTATTATTTGAAAGTTTGTAAGTTTTTCTTTTTTTAAATATTTATACACTGACAAAAAAAAATTGGTGCTAGATTGCTCGGGGAAACCTGAAACTTTCAAGGTGGCACAACTATTTGGAGCGTTGATTCATCACCTTTACCGTGTATCAAAGATTTTGTTTTTCCAACGGGACAGCTTTATTGGCGGCAAAGCCTTTGCAGACTGGGCATATTCCCTAGAACTGATAGTCATTTTTTGTAGCGCCATCAAAGCGACTCTCACTACTCTTTTTGACGCTCAGATTACAACGAGCTCTCTGTGGATGTGGAAGTATGCCGAGATTTTATTTTGCCGAGTAAACCCATTAAAATGGGAACTCAAGGGATCTTTTACCTACCACATAATCATAGGACATGCGTACCCACGATTTTCCGATCCAAACAATCTAACAACTCTTAACAAATCCACAAATTTAGGTTTATGAGGCAGACACGTAATACATCTCAGCCACTGAGCTGCCTTTATTTGAAATTTTGAAAGTTTTTCTTCTATCAAATATTTATACACTGTTAAAATTTTTTTTGGAGGACTGGTGCAGGATCTTAGAACTTTCTAGTTACCACAACTATTTGAAGCATTGATTCGCCACCTTTACGGGGAATCAAAGTTGTATGGCTTTACCACAAAATTGATAAATTCGCACTTCAAATGGTATGATCAGCTAGAAAGTTCCAGGAATCCGGTCAAATCTTGCTCCAAACTTTTAACAGTGTACCAACTGAACTCATTAAAGATGATTGGCAAGACAATTTACCGTCGGAAAATGACATTTCTGGTTGGCTAAGTTTATTTGAATAAACACAATATAAAAATAATAAAGACTGCAATTCCAACCAATTTATGCAAGATAAATTAAGTTACATTAAAAACGAACCTCTAAAACTAAATGTTAACGTTTTTCTTCATAAATAAAAGAAGGTAGGAGTTGGGGTAGGTACATATATTTAGATTCCGTGTTGTGTCTTGATCAAATACCGCTTATATAAGACTTTGTCAAGTAAGAGAGACACAGAAAAATTTTTTACTGTCACAAAGAAAAGAAAGCACAACCATGGCGAAGGCAAGAATCGAACCCGCACCCGTTACAGCGCGCAGACTGCTAGCGTAAACCTAGCGTAATGGTCTGCGATCCAAACCACTAGGCCAACTGGGCCCCATAACTGAAGGTGTTAACATTATTCAAGAAAGGGTCATAAATGTTTTGTTATATTCGGTTTATGAAGACCAGAAACTCATTGAAAAGGGTCTTTTTTAAAACAATATAAATCAGTAATTATTACAAATTTGTCTTCCAATATAATTTACATGTGAATACATAAGAATTACAATTAGGGCAAATAGCCTGTAATAGTTTAGATGATAATAATTTAAGGATGGGGGATACCTTCATCAAAGTCATTTGAAACCGTAATGGATAATATAGAGCGGAATCAATTTACGAACTAATAAACCACTGCTACTGCTAATCAAAGGCGAAAATGGGACATTCAGTTCATCTATCATAAAATAATTTAAATTTGTTAAACAAATTATGTAGAAATAGGAATTTTTTTAAAAATGTCAGGTCTTGGGAGGATTTGCGGAGATTTTTTATGTACAGGGGTGGCGAAGTCTGGATTCGACGGAGTACATGATGATATGAACGCCAAAGATTTACCAACTGATAGCTTACTACTAAGTGTAAAAGTAAATCTTTTAATTTGACTAAAAAATACCATACAAGTACAGTAAGCTGAATTTATTTTGTTTTAATATTTTTCATGTAAAAATAAACTTTTTGAGTAAAAAAAACAGATTTTTCTGTTTTAAATTCCATAAAGTGTATTGAACTGCAATCGAAGAAGCATTTATACTGATTGCCAAACCTCTGAGGGTAACACTAGCTTAGTTAAAAAGCGTTGGTCTGGAGATCTAAAGGTCTGTGGTTTGAATCCGGGGTAGGCACTCTCTTTAGTCTTTGTTAGCATTGAGATTAGTATCGCCACTTGTCACTGGAGTGACCAAGGAATAGTAAAGTAGCGTTTTTTTTAAAGAAATTTGTCTGCCAAAAAACATATTTTGCGTTAAAATGACCAATCATTCGTATAAAGTGTTTATGTGCTTAATCAGAGACCCGCTGAGAAGCCTTCGTCAGGTAAGACAGACACAGAAAAATTTTTACTGTCACAGGGAAAGGAAGTACACACAGGGTTAATGCGGGAATCGAACCCGCACCCGTTACAGTGCGCAGACTGCTAGCGTAATGGTCCAAACCAATCGGCCATCCGGGCCTCAATTGTACGGTAGCTTCTATCACACCAGCTAACAGTTTGTTTTTCTGCAAAAACAACAGACTTTTTGTTACAGTGTATGCCAAAGAAATGATAAATATTTATACTTTACATCACTGTTCCCCGTAGTATCTGTCGGTGTTTGGGGCCCATCGATTTTCATATTGGCGGCATCTCCTTATTAAAAAGTCGCCACTTATCCGACTTTCTGGTCCGTTAGATGCCCGATAAGTGCCTCATATCCCTTCCACAGTCGAGTATTTATAGAAAGGCAATAACTGCACAAAATACTTTTTTTAAGATTTTTTAAAGACTTTTTTTAAAAGTGTTGTCGTTCTTAATTAGAATTTTTCTTTAAGAGTAAAAAAACGTATAATTTAAGCATTTATACGGTTTTATCACTTAAAAAAAAGAATATTTTAGCATTTTATCAAATGTTTTGTAAGGTTTCACTAGTGTGGAAGGAAGTTTACTAATTAAATATTTTGGGGATCATTTGTTGATGTAAGTTAGAAAATAAATATTATTTTAAACAGAAAAGTCAGTATTTTAAACAGTGCAGCAAAATGAAAAAGGTACTTAAAATAGAATATCAAAATAAAGAAATTGTTTCAAACAGAGTATTCAAAAGAAGAAAGTATTTGAAACACAATATTAAAATAAAGAAAGTATTCGACACACAGAGTATTAAAATCAAGAAAGTATTTTAAACAGAAAGACAATTGGTTAAAACATCTTTAAAAAATCTATTTAGATGAGTGAAGGATAATTTCTACAACCAACACAGAAAGTTAGAATTATTTTTAAACTGGTTGGCAAAATAAATAAACAGGTAAAACAAATAAAGGAAAAGGTATAGGCAATGCAAATAAAGACATTAACATAAGAAATAATATATGTGAATCATGTTTTGGACCATTTAATATAGATTTTAAGAATTAACAAGTCCAGTAAATATAAGTAGATATATTTAAATTTTAATATCTAAGAAGAGAAGTCTAATCTCTAAATAAAGACCAGAAAACTAGTATTTTAATCTGATTGTTTTTACAAGAGAACTATCGTATTTGTATCAATTTAAATTGTGATCTGCGACTGGATTTGAGAAACCAAATTAACAACCAGATTTCATGGAACTAAAACATACTTATGCGCAGGTTTTATAGAAGTTATTTCCTTAAATTTCCATACCAAAAGACAATTCCTCCAAACAGAACAATAATATTCGGACTTTTACGAAGACATTAAATATACATTCTTAAAATATTGTACAGTTGATGCCTTGTCAATTTTTAATTGCTCGAAATATCAGTTACTTATTTCTTACATACTTTCTTACTTTACTTACTTATATTTCATAACTCAAACTAAATTTTTTAACAAGAGCAAACATAAAGCTAACATCACAACTTATATTGATCTGAATTCACTTAACTATATATAACTACACATAACTAACCATACCGATAACACTCAAAGCATAAGAAAAATAGTTTATATCAATTGCCCAGAGGAAGAGACCCACGTAAAATGTGATGTCCCCGCGATCACCGATGTTTCCTTAGATAAGATTCTTCTAGCATATCTACAGCTACATTGAGGAATGGTTTATGATAGGAAAACCACAAGGGCTGAATGAGATCTAGATGCTTAGACAGAAAAAATTGAAGACTTCTGAAATTCGCCAAGTCGATATCAAGTATCCCAACATCCGCTGTAAAAAAAAGTCTTAATTTGGCAGAAAAAAAATCATATATTTAAACAGAAAATACTGTTATTTTCAAGTTTTTCTTCTGAAAAGTTAGGCCTTTTAAAGTAAAAACAGATTTTCTTTCTGTTTTCACCACAAACCTTCCGAACGGCCTTCAAACGGGAAAAAATGTGTGGTTGTCTTCCGCATAAACTTTAAATTAAATTTATTTCAAAGAAATTTTTTTAATCAAAATTATGTTTACTTTTTAGGTAAAACCATATCCAAATGAAAAAAGAAAATTATGAATAAAAATTTTATATTTATAAAATAGTGAAATTTAAAAATGCTGTAAAATAAGACTGCTGCGCAAAATACAGAAAAAGTCGGATCGCATGCTTGAGAGTGGTAGACTGCTACCGATCAAGCATCTTAACTGTTTACGTGATGAAACAGCTCATTTGAGATAGCACTGGACTGGCTATCTAAAGGTCCGTTATTCCAGACCAGGTCTAACATTTTATTATTTGTCTTCATGAAACTGGGGACCGGTTGGCATAGGGGGTAAAATCGCAACCCATTACGCTAACAGTCTGCGTACTGTACTGGGTTCGATTCCCGCCTTCGCCATGGGTGTACTTTCTCTGTGTCAGGGAAAATTCTGTCTGTCTGTCTTACTTGACGAAAGTTTAGAAGTGGATCCCTGATCAAGCACACAAACAGGAAAATACATGTGCCAGCCTAACTACCATCTTCATGAAACGAATCGTCAAATGTAAAAGATTGTGACGTCCATTGGACAATTTCCATTTTCTCTTCTTCCTATCAACATTTTAGCTAAAGTAAAAGCGTATACGGGAATTGTGCAGTGGACTTAAGCCTTTTTTACATTCAGCATCAAATGACACTGAGGAATCTCCTTAAAAAGACATTCTCCTCAGATACTTAATCTACGACCCGGAAAACTTTTAGGGGAAAAGTTAGTTTTGCTAGAAACTAGATTTGTATAATGCGGTGCTTACAGCGAGACTGTTTCTACAAACCAAAAAAAGTTTTCGTCATTCTTGAATTGTTTAAAAATGAAATATCCGGGGAGAGTTTGACCTGTTTTCAACTTATTGTTTTTGAAGCGTTTCAATTCGGGATTTCGTTTCGGCTAAATGCTACAGATGGCAAAATTTATTTTGTAAGTTTAGATAATAGTTTTATGCAGTGAGTGTTTCGATTATAATTTTGCAACGTACCAGAGTACATATATTTTGCAACAAAATTATGCTTTATATTCAAAATTGATCCATTATATTGAAAAGGTGTTTTTTTTTCATTATTAGAAATTTACAAGAAAGATCTAATAAGACATCAAAGCAACTAAGTGTTGTTGACTTCTACATTTTTCGACTTTGAAAAACTTACAGTAAAACAAGTGTTTCTTTTTAATTTTCAATTAATTCATTTTGTCAGATAAGACAATTCTTCATATAATATGATTTTAAGGATTTATTTAAAGTTACTTAATAGAAATATATATAAGACTACATAAATAACAAAACTTCAAAACAAAATCATAAGGAAATTTGTTGGTAGTGTTACCCAGCATCTAAAATATTAAAACCTTTAGCCATTTTTAAAACCTGATTTAAATATACTTTCAGTTAGTCACAATTCAAGTGGCGTGTTTCAGGTGATGAAATCTCTTACAGCTTTCATTTCTAAACTTCCTTCAATCGTTACTCCAGTTTGTGCTCTTTTTCTACGTGACATTAATTAACCAATCGAGGCTCTCCAGTAAATTTATTTTTATTTAGCACTTACGTTGCCACTGTAGACCTAGATCAGGCCCATTCAAGTGTTTCATAGTTATCGAATGACACGTGGACCCTTGTAGAATACAGTTTACGTTTTTTTCCAAAACACTAACTTTTTTATAAGCTAGAAAATTCAAACTTTCCAAAAATACAAAATACTGAAACGGCTGAATTATTAGGAGTGATTTAAAAAAAAAATGACGTATCAAATGGGTCAAGCAATTTGTAAGCCAAAGGTCTTACAAAAAGTTTTTTTAGTGTTTAATTTTAAGAACATTTTGAATTAAAACAAACGTTGGAACTTAATATTAACCCAAACAACTGACAACGCTTGTTCGCTTATTCATAGGACACTAAAAAGGTGCATTTTTACATCTTAAAACTTGAATTTAGATCAAATTAACAGCAAATATTAAGTGCTTATTCTTTGAAATTGCTTTCAAAACATTATTCGAAATAAACAATTGTTTGAAAAATTAAAATTGTTTGAAAAATTAAAATTGTTTGAAAAATTAAAATTGTTTGAAAAATGAATTGGTTGTTTGCATAAGGAAAATATGTGCTGGATTTTTTTCAAGAGTGAAGAGGATGTAGACAAGAAAATATATAAAAGAAGCTATACTTTTGAAATATTTTCCTCGTAAATCCGCATTTATGCACCCATCACATTTGTTTAGAAAACGCATGGATAGAAACCGTGATTAGTATTCAGATTGAAATTTTCCATCCACTCTAATCATCTGTGACAAGATCGTCGTTTTATTCCGCAAACGATTTTTTTTCTTTTTCGATATATAATTGAAAATACTCTTTCCCTCTTGTTCCGATTGGCCTGGTTTGATGGGACCAGATACAGAAAACAAGAAAAGAATCTCGGATCTATTTTTTTACCTTCCAATCACGGGGAGTTGACTCGTTAAAAGTTCCATGAGTCGTTGAGATTCCGACGAAACCGAGATTTATTCCCTCAGTTCGAGATCGTCAAGTAACCGTAACCGTTTGGAAAAGTAGAAAAACGCTGTTCCATATAGAGTTCAGAGGAAGATAGAGATGCTTGGCGAGAAAGGAAGTGAAGCCGCCAGACTGTCGCCAAGCAACCCTAGTAGGTTGGGTAAGTTTGAATGATCGTCGCACTAGAGTTAGGGTCAAGTGGGGTAAGTGTGATAAGGTTTCTGCATTTTTCATTAAGAAAATTCGTTCTCTGCTTCAAGTAAATTCCAAATCCTAAAATTGGTAATGAATTATTATAAGAAACATACATATGTAGAAAAACAATTATATGTTTGAATTCCAATTTTAAGTGTACAAAATTTGCATTTCAAAATCCATTGCTGTTTTATCACACTTACCCCACATAGGGATATGTGTGATGTAAGAAGACAGTTGCACTTAAATTCAAAAGCTCAAAACTTTCTTTAAACAAAAAATAAGGTCAATATTTCTTTTTAGTTTAATTATAAGTGGTCTAATGGTATATATAGCAAACTTTCAGATTTTTAGAATGATTTCCAAAGTTACAAGAGCTGTTTATCACACTTACCCCACTTGACCCTACAAGAGGGCTTTTTGCGACAGGTGGAATCATAAGGCACGTTTACATGAGCCATCGAGTCCATGGATTGAAGAGCAAACTCAGTAATTTTTCTCTCTTGAGGATTTTCTCCCAGACAGAACCGGAATTTCAGGGTTCATTGGGGGGTTTCTATAACCCTCCAATGAAGGAGGGTTTGATGTTTCATACCATGGATTCGGCCACAGACTATCATTTGGCTTAGAAATCCTGCTCGACCTCTTTTCCCGTAATGGGGATTTTGGCATTCAATGGCTCATGTAAACGCGCCTATAGTCAAGTGAAAGTGACATGCTGACAACTGAATAGGAATCCTACTCAACCGTCAAGGACGACATCGTAAGCAGCGTTAGGACTTTGAAGCATATTTAATGAGCTCTCCCTCCGCACGGGGTATCGGACATTTTTGGCCGTTTACAGGTCGGCGGTTATTTTGGCGATGACTGGATCCGTACCTGGGACCTTTCTCATGCAAAGCGAATGCTTTAACCGACTGGGCTTCCCAGCCTCCGCAATCCTAGCAAATCCAAACAACTCACCCAAAGTTAAGTTCCTGCTGAAATGCATCATTTTAATCCTTAAAAAGCTTCAATTAAAAATCAGAAAAGGATTGTTTGATAGCAGAAAATGATTGTTGATGCACATATTTTCTTATAATCTAAACATACTTTTCATACAAATATATGCTAAAAAGTACGTTTTGCAAAGGGATTTTGTAAAAAATTATGTTTAACAGTTATTGAGAGACGCGCCTTAAGCTCTAAAAATATAATTTTTTTTTGTGATAATAAATGCAAAAAAAGGCGGTAACACTTATTTGTAGTTAACAGATTATTTTAACATGGTTTTTAATGCAAAATGCCCGTAAAATTAACTACTAAAACAACTTTTTAAAAAGTTTAAATAATTTCTTCAAGATGTCTAATATCGTATTGACCCTCGTTCAACTTCTTTTTATAGAAATAACTGACTGATACCTGTAATAAAGGCTGAAAATTATGTTTGGATCTTTTCCTATCGGACCAGGTCAATATCGGAACTAATTAACATGTTAAGGGGGTTCAGTACTCCAAAATCGGTGAAAAAATCAAAACAAAAATTATAGGCTTAAAATACTATTACAACTTTTATTAATAATATCACAAAGTATCAAGACGATTGGAAAAATATTTTTGACATTAAAAGCCATTTTAATGTCATGGCTTCGTAAGGAAATGTGTTAACAATATAAACTTTAAACGCGTTTTTCTCAGAACTTGATTTTTTGAACTTCGATGTACCTTTTCTCAAAAACTATGCTATGTTTTCTCGTAAACTTTTTTATATAATGTAATACATAGTATAGATTAATCTGAGGTTATAAATTTTAATAAAACTAAAGTGAAAAAAATTTTATGGGGTAAAAAAGTGAAAAATTTCATGCTTTTTTTGGTACTTTAAAACTTATTTTATTTTTTAAAAAAATCCAAAATCCAAATATTTACAAAAAACTTTTAACCTCAGATTAATATATAAGGTTGTTATAACACACGCAGAAAATTGTAAGATGATCTGATCAGTAGTTATTGTGAAAAGGTACATTGCAATTGGCCAATTTAACACTACCGATATACAACATACCGAACCCCCTTCATTGTTCGTGCGGAGGTTTTAAAAAATTTCCCCAAGTGGGAACGCCAAGTAGCAAGAGGCTACACTCTTAAAACAAGAGAGTGAAATCCACTCATGTTGGAGAAGTGCATTTTCGACACTGGAAAGGAGTGAATATTAACTCAGACTGAGTAAAAATCACTCGTTTGTTTTAAGAGAGTATACAAACTCTACAGTAGAATGCTTCACCGAGAGCGTTTGTTTGGGCTTACTGGGGCTGGGGAGCCCAGTCGGTTAAGCACTTGCTTAGCATGCGGAAGGTCCCAGGTTCGGGTCCGGGCATCGCCAAAATAGCTGCCGTCCTATAAACGGCCCATGCAGCCAAAAATGTCCGACGAATAATACCCCGTGTAAGGGAGTGCACGTTAAATGTCCTTCAAAGTCCTAACGCTGCGTACGATGTCGCCCTTAACGGTTGTGTTGGGTGCCTATTCAGGTGTTGGCTCGTCACCTGACTGTGGTTCTAAAATACGACGCCCGTCGCCAATAGCCCTCGTGTAGCTCTAGTGCGACGATAATTCAAACCTATCCTATTGGGCTTACTGCAAAGCGATCAATGGCTTCTTTGGCAAACCGAATTTCGCATTGGTTTAAGTCCGGCAGCGTCTCCACTTTCTTCTAAACTCTATGCCCTAGTCCAAGGCAGCAAGGGGAAAGAAAATGGTCCCGCTGTCATTTTTTCCCAAAGACTTATGATACGACGTTGCGAATAAATGTAGAGATATTCTTCTGTCTCGTCAAAACTATTGTTCTTTAATAACTCTTTAAAAGAAACGGCCAGGCCATTGGGAAAGAACAAAATTTTCTTGTCCCCTTTTTTCGTTCTTCTTCGAGAGGGACAATTCCAGAAATTAGTTTCATTAATAGTCAGAAAGTGCTCGACAGATATACTTCGCTTGGTGGGAAAAAATAATATTCCAGGGATAGATAAAAGAAAGATGGCGTAATACTACCTTCTTTAGTCTAGGAAAGTTGTGCAGACGATCTCTTGAGAAAATTCTATTTGCAGTTGAGGAAGAATTCATGCAGATCTTAGTAGGATATAAAATCCTTCGTTGATCGAACGCACCTTACCTTGAATATCACGATAGAATAGAGAATAGGTAGAGAAGAAGAATAAAATTCTGAAACTGAACTTTCAAAATTATAGTTTTTATGGTTATAAAAAGTTATATTACTTTATATTTTTACTTTGTCATGTTTTTTCAATTATTGTATAACTATAACTTGTATTTAAAAATGCAACTTATTGAACATATGAGGTACATATTAGTTTTCAATGATAACATTAAAAAAAAGCAATGTACGTTCTAAATTAAAGACAGAAATAACTGTTAAATAGAGTTGGGGAAAAAGTTTACCGTTATAGTTATACTTCAAAGCAACTAACTTTTGCATTAATATGCTACCTATTGGATAAAAACAACATTTTGAACTGAATTTCTTCATAACTTACTATCTTAATATTGAAAGCATGAAAGAATTATTTGATTAGCCGTAATAGTAGATAATTGCAATATTACCTAAGGGTATAAAAAGTATAGCAAATCTCCTGAAAAAAAACTAGTTAATTAGGGGTAAGTGGTGTACCTTGGACATATGTGTACCTCGAACCTATGCTGATTTTAGCTCGATTTGCTTAGATATTGAAACAACACCACATGCAGTTAATGTATTTGCTTCCAGGGGTCTCAGTGAAGTTCTATCTGTTTGTTTGAAAGGTCAATTTATTGAAGAGGTTTCGAAAAACTAAATTCACAGTTCAAAAGTAAATTTTTGTCAGATACTTCAGAGTATTTTTATACTCAAAGATGTAGTGTTTATTCAGAAACGATGGTTATGCAATATAAAGCAAAGTTTTAGCTATAAAACAGTGCGCTTGAAATTAAGTTAAGTCTAACCTTAACATGGTGATTAACTATTTTGTTTTTAATATCCAAGTGGTGTACCTCGAACCTAATACAAGTGGTGTACCTTGGACTGGTCCAAGGTACACTACTATATGTCTTATGTGCTTCAGATTGTTGAAAACCCTTTATAAAATTCCAGTAAATTTTTTCCTTTGAAAAATAAAGTATTTTAATCTATTAATATACTACCCTGATTTGTAAAATTATGTAGAATGGAAATTTGTAAGAAAAATTTTTATATGGTGTGATAAATTAATTTTCTGTTGTTAATTATTTAGATATATGGTACACTGTAAAAAATTTGGCTTGAATTTACAAACGATTACTTAGTAACTTAACAGGTTTTCACCATTTACTAGAAAATCATCTGTTACCTAAAGAAACTACTGTAGTAATACTAAGCAATACTAAGTAAATTGTTGTAACGCTTACAGCGCCACCTGGCTATCTTTTTGAGAGATGCGTAGTTTCCCTTATTGCATTGTTTTGTTTCTCGAAATTTGTTCGATCGGCAATCGGATTTAGCAAAAACTAACCGGTGATCGCGTCCGTAAATTGAAAGTGTACGAGACTAAGAGATAAAAGTCTGATTCGATATCGGTCAAAGGTGAAAATTCAATCAATGTGTTTTTCATCGAAAAATTATAACGAATCAATATCGCAACGATGAAAAACCGAAAAACGTGTTTTTTTTATTTTAGTACATACATACAAATTGCGTTAAATTATTTCTAAAACTTCATATCCGAAAGCTTTATATCGATCAAGATTTTAACCTCATTATTTACACGCAAAGGATCTGCATGTCCCGATGACCGCGTGGACAAGCGCGCTACTTCTCGTTGAAAGACGAGCTAATCTTGAGGCTGTGAGTTCGAATCCTGCGACCTGCTCCGGAAAAGTCGAAATAATTCTTGACTAAAATAAAATTGGTGGCGCCCTCTTGTTTAACATTTTTGAAACTGCTAGTTACTAACTTTTTCCTAGTAAAGATACTACATAAGTGGATGTATTGATTACTAGAATATATCTTGTAACGTTTACTGAAGTTTTTATAGTATGCTTGCAATTTAAATGATTGTATTGGATACTAAGCTTTAATTAGTAATATATACACATATTTCTTATGTAACATTACTAAAAAAACTTATGGAAGCTGAGTTTCCTAGAGAATTCTTAGTAACCTTACAGATTTTTTTTTAGAGTGTAGGCCTGTAAAATTTTAGCCATATTGATATAATATAGAAAATAATTATTGCATGCACATCTAAAAATATGTTTTTTATAATAAATATCTAAGCAGAACATCCTTTTTACGTTTAGGCCTAGTTGTATAAACATAGGGGAAAATATTTGAGTTGTTTTTTCAAATTATGACAGAAAGATAGCCAAATGTTTTTCTATGGCATGAAATGACAGTTTAATTTTATGATGCATTTTAACGAATACACCTGAGAAAGATCGTATTACAGCTGAAAAAGCCAAAAGGGCACTAAAAAAAACTAAGGCAATAAAACCCCTTACTAAGCCAATTGACCTAACATAACCAATTCCTACAATTTTGGCTAGAAATAAGAGTAGGTTGTAAAATGTATTTTTGAATTTTATGTGGCTAAAAAATATTAGTTTTCGGACTGTAAATCGAGTCTCTCTACCTGTTAATAATTGGTCCAAGGTACACTACCGGTTGGACCAAGGTACACCGCCGGTGGTGTACCTTGGTCCTAATTACATTGTTCGGTATTTATTTTTTTAACAGTTGAAATCATTTAAATAACATGTTAAAATAAATATATGTTGTATACAACAACATAAAGTATTTAGTAAAAATATTTTTATTTACTTTTTGCAAGTAATTAAGAAATTAAAAATTGAAAAGTCAAAATAGGTCCAAGGGAACCCACCTTCCCCTAATTATCTTTTATTTGCACTATTATTTGTCAAATCAAAATTTTAAAATTAAATTCTGCTTTGGGGGTAAATTTTGCTGTAGATGCCAGTCCTAATGCATTATTAGTAAATAGTAGACAGAAAATATGAAATAATTATAGATTCTCCTATGCTATTATACAATTGGCATGTTTCACGCTGTGAGTGGCAACAGTTTCCTAGTACCATTTTTGATACTTCTATAATCATATTTGTTTTTGGTAATTTAATCTAATTATTACAATTTTATCGAAAAAAATATTGAAATAGTTAATGAAATTGGAACAATGTATGTTTTCATAACGATTTATTTTGATTTTATTTTCTCTTATTGATAGTTACTATTGTCTTTACACTGTTTCTCATGTTTCTGAAACCATAAGATTCTCACTACACTCCTTGCCAACCTAAGTTGGCGCTGCACTCCTTGCCAATAAGTTGGGTAAATAGAAATATGCTATATAGAACATCCTTCCGCGTATGTAGAGTTCCATAAGTTATTTGTGAATCCATCCAAAAAACATTTTTAAAACATTAATTTCGTTTAAGGTCTAACAGATTTAAATAGTTTTTGAGTAAATTTGGCAATTTTAGCAGAATGAAAAGTATTTTGGTTAAATTGTATTCAGATCATTTTGTATGTATATATTACCAAGAGTTTCCAACTAATGGATCAATCGCGCTTTTCCCTCTGGATTTTTCCTCTTTGATTTTACCCTTAAGTTAGGGTGGCACGGAGTGTAGACAGATCTCAATTCTAGAATATCAGATTGGTTGATATACATAGATTTTCCGGTTTGTGTGCTTGATCAGAGACCCACTTATAAACTTTCGTCAAGTAAGACTGACACAGACAGAATTTTTACTGACACACAGAAAGATAGTAAACCCTGGGCCAAGACAGAAATCGAGCCCGTACCCATTACAGTGCGCAGACTGTTAGCTTAGGCAGCTTATCTTAACCAATAGGCCACTCGGGCCCCGTTCTAGCATTTAATTGCGTGAAAGGTACTGTGACACCGAAGCATACTTAATGAGAATGCTGGGACATACGATTTCGTCAATCGACAACTATGTTGACACGCTGACTATCTACTAGACGCCACTCTGAATTTACTACTAGTTAATAGTAGACATGGATTATGTAATAATTATAGTGGCTCGTATACTATTATACAATATAGCAAATGTGTCTGTCTCGATAAGTAGGTGTGGTGTACGTAGAAATAAGAATCGTATCGCTGTAGTGTAACGTTACTTTAACAAACTAAAACAGACCTATAATTTTAAAAAAGCATATTTGCAGCAAATAACTTTTCCAAGACTAGGGCAGACCAACCGGTGAATGAACGCTTAAGCACAATTTGTTTTAAGAAAATTCATACATTTTAAGAAAATATAGATTGTGGGTTTATAACAATGTGAACACATCTGTCATTACATGTGAATTCTACAAAAAAAGGAGGTGACTTTATATTGCATTGGTTTGGGTGTTTTGGGGGGTCCAAATAAAAAGTGGTACAAAAGCCAGGTGAATGAACAGTTCTTTTACCAGTGAATGAACAGAAAAAAAATGTCCAGTCACTAAAGATGTTGGATTTCAATTAATGACGAGGAATACCAATCAGATGTCAGATAGCTTCCCACCAGATGGGAGGAAGTAAGTGTTGCCAATCCATCCAGTGGAATGATTTTTAATCCTTACTTTTTAAATGTATTTACCAACTGTTCATTCACTAGTCAGTCTACCCTATCAGTGTTTTGGATAATAAAAGACTGGAACGGTCACTTTAGTTGCTGGAAGTAGACAGCCGGAAACACACAACCTAACCTAACGGTCACGCCTAATGAGACGTCACAGTTTCGACAACCGTTGTTTTAATCTCCGTTGCTTAATCTTCACAAACAAACCACTCGGCTGGTAATTCGTCTGAACTACACTCTTAGAAATAACACTTTTATTTTTGACGATTCATGAATCCTCAAGCCACATTTCGTTAATTTTGCGGATTGTTTCGTCAAACTATCACTTGATTTTTGAGTAAACGCGAATCCTCACTTTTACGATGGTGATTTGACGATTTGAGGATTTTGAGGAAACTGAATCTCATTGTTGTACGCACATGCTCAAAAATGACGAAATATTTCTTTAGATTATACGACATTCAAATCCTCATAAAAATGACGATTCAAATTTTCACACTTTGAGGAAACGAAAACTCGTAGCATTTGCCAGTAACGGAATCGTCAAAATTAAGGAAAATTTCTTCGTTTTTGAGCATTCATTTTTTAGAGTGCTTACACTTGAATTGAAGCCACAGTAGCATCAAGCAACGTCTTTCCCTTCAGACAAACCACTCTTCTCCGCTTTCGCATCATTCATTCTTGATTCTCAAAACCATACAACCATTCAGTGCGAAACCATATACCAAGTCCGTATGTCCGTCACATAAATACAAAACTCTTATACAACACTTAACTTTACATAATAAAATAGCCTTTAAATTGACTTAGATGCTTATCTTAAACAAACATTTGTTATTATTATAAAAAGTGCAGAACTAGGTTCAACGTAAAAAAAAAGGGTAACTGCAATGATTTTTTAAAGTTGGGGTACGGGAACTTTTAGGACACCCTGTATTTTAATACTATTAACAAATAAAAGTACACGCATGAACAAGCCATTTACCACATAGTATACACAAAACGGTGATAGAAGAAAATAAATGTATAGTTATACCGAGTATTTCTTAAACAGAAGTTCCAGGGAAAATATTAGAGAACAAAAATATAAATATTTATTGAATCTTTAAGATATTTTAGTTTTTTTTTTCATAAAACTCCATCTAAAAGGCTTGATGTTTTCATTTTCATTTTAATATTATTGTTAACATAATTTACACCTGATAAAAAATTAAAACTGTTTTCACCATTAAAATATTGATATCTAATACTTAACACCTGAGGATACAATTAAATTCCATATTGTCCCTTCCCTATGAAAACAATGGCATATGAAAGAAACTAGCATTTTGTTAAAACAGTTAAGAAGTCTAATATTGCATTTGTTTTTAAGCGCCTTTAATAATTCTAAATAATCATTCTAAGTGAATTTTAAAGATCTTCAACATAGAGAGGTCCAATCTTACCTTTACCTTAGCTAAGACAACATCACTTAGAACACATTTTAGGCCCTCATTATAAGTACATTATTCGGCTGTGTACCTTGAAGCCAAAGTGTTTTTTCTGCAAAATCAATACTCTTTCGTGTTAATATAGACTCTTTTCGATGGCAAAAAGACTCGATATAATTGGCCACTGCTAGAAATACCATCTGTGTGCTGGCTTGATAGAAATGTATTTGATATCTACTGATATTGAGATTTACTACTGATTAACCTACTACTATTTGTGATTGAGAATTACAATAATTCTATTTAATTATAATCTATAACAGAGATAATCAAAGATTGCTTGTGAACCCATTTTAAAACTTTTTTGCAGATTATTAAAAAACTTTTCTTTCTTTGGTTTTAATTTCTGGTATATAATTTGATGTACCTAATATGAAAAGGAATTTTTAAAAAATGTTCTTAATTATCAATAATTAAGAAGAAATGTTCGAGTTAAGAATATTTTCTACTACGTAATGGTCAATATAATTTGCATATTTAGTGTTTTACAGCAGCTGATTACATGACATAAAATCTCGAAGACGAATTAAAACTAGTTATTATTGCACAGTTACACAATTAAAAATTGTGCGCAAGATTGCACGGGAATCTCTTAACTTTCTAGCTGTTTGGAGCTTCCATATACCATGTTTGTAGTGTATCAAAGTTAGAATTTTACCACAAAACGGGTACATCCACTCTTTAAATTGAGTTGGAAGCTGTGGGAAAGTTCTGGATTTCGGTACTTTAACAGGTACTTTATTCATATTTTTATACTTTATTCATTATTTTTCGGTACTTTATTCATATAATCATTTGTGAGATAAACGCGTTATGTTACAGCAATAGCAATGAACAAAAAATTCTGACAATATAAATAAATTTTATGGTTAACCTCCTCTAAAAGCTAATAATTATTAATAGCAACGGGTAATTTTCATTTCAAACCGTATATTCAAATAAGTTATATTGATAGTTTCCGATACATTGCTTTTGCCGCAACTTATACATCATTCTATGGGTTGTAAGTTTTCTTACACACTTACATACAATTTGCTATTTTTTATATAGTGCAAATGAACTTTAAAGTCGAGAGAAAAAAATTAAATTTTGTTTAGTGATAGATATTTTGCATTTTCTAAATTATTAATTAGCTTATATTTAAATTTAAATATTATGCAATGGTAACATGTTTCCTTTAACCCTTAGCATATTTACGTATTTCTTACCTATTAGTTAAATTGTTTAGAGTGTAAAACGTAAAAGAAAAATAATAATGGAATAACTAAAAAGCAAGGAAACTTTAAGAGAAAAAATTAAATAGACACTTCACGTCAGTTTCTCCAAAAATTAAGTGCCGTCGAATGGAGTAACTTAGTCTCCCTGAAGGTTAATCTTCACTTAAGTTTTTTTTTTTAACAAAAACCATCTCATTAAATGCATTCCTTAAAAAATGGACTTGTCTACAATTGGTCACAACTCTGCCTTGACCTATAAGTAAAATAATATCCAAGAACAAAGTCAATTGTGTTTAAATTTTTTTTCAAAGTCATTTGTGTTTAAATTTTTAAGTTTCTTGAGCGATTGTTGCGATGGCAATGGGGATTTAATTCTTATAACAAGAAGTTCTAAAAGAACTAAAATAGCCTACTTTCCTGTTACTTAAATACTTACTAAAATTCTTATCTTGAAAAAACTAGGATCGTTACAGTAAGTGACATCAACAACCGTTTCTACATTAAATTTATATACAAAAGAATAAATTTCACTAACCGCAGCATCTAGCTACAATTTCAACTTCGTAAAGCCATAATTTTCATTTATTTTCTATCACCAATAAAATAAATATTACTTTTCGTCCGCATGATTTATTTGCAGTTATAAATAAATATTTAATTTTTCGTAGAAAAAAACAAATAAAACTATTCCAAAATGCACTTAAAATAATAAATGTAAATAAACAAGTAGGTTTGTAACAGAATCTGTCACTTAACCTGCTTCCAAACAACAGTTGTGTTTAACAGGTAAAAAGGCGCCAAACACAGCATTAATTCTCTATTAAACATTTACCAGCTAAATTCAGCTAGTTTCATTTATTTTATTTCGAGAATTAAATAATTATTACTTAAATCGTTTGCAAAAAATTATATTTCAAAGAATAAATATGTAATATTTTTCTCTTTTGAATAGAATGAAAACATTGCTTACCTACATACAGAATCTTGAAGTGAAATATATTTGACGTCATTTCAAACTGATCGATGTCGCAAAAATAAATTTATTTTAATTCATTGTCTAAAAGAATGGGGTTGTTTCACGACGAATCTGGCAACACTTGTCATCCTCAATTAGAATTTAATGTTTCTGCTTTAGAATTACCGTGTTGACCCGGCAGCACAACGGTTAGGAAACTAGCGCGCGATAGATGGCAGCATCTGTCACGTATGTGTATGTGTGGGTGAGTGTGTTGTGTCTGTCTTACTTGACGAAGGTTTTAAGCGGATCCCTGAGCAAGCGCACAAACCTGAAAATGTATGTCTACCAACCAACCAACTTTAGAATCGGACCCCCGTTCATTTCGGACCGACCCCATTAGAATTACTGTTTATGTTTTGTTTTTGTTATTCGGCAGTGAGTTTTCGTTGAGAATATTGAAGTTAATTTTTTTAAATGCCAAGTTTTTGCTGTGTTGTTGGCTGTACGAATAATTCATTAACGCAAAATTGTGCAGAAAAAAAAGTTTCATTACACGTATTTCCCCATGCTGATCCTGAATTGATGAATGAGTGGCTATCTCGAATTAAACGAGCATGGAGGCCGCCATCTTTGAAATTCTAATTGAGGAAGAGAGGTGTTGCCAGATTCGCCGTGAAACAACCCCATTAAAGTTTCTCAAGCGATTGTTGCCATGGCAATGGTGATTTATTTCTAATAAAATGGCTTCCTATGCTTTTTAAATGAGCATTAAATGTTAAGGTTTTTTAAGTAATTGAAGTACTTAGAATTCGAATTCTTTTCTGAAATTTTGAATATATTCTCATTTGGATACGCTGAATTTTTTGACGTATATCACTTTTCCGTAGCATTTGTAGTTAAATTCAGCGATTTAAATGACTCGAAATTGAATTTCAATGCTAATTCAATGGGAAATTCGTCGACAAATAGTAGATTTATGTCCGTCCGTTCTTACAGACAGACGGACAAAAAGTATGAAAGTCAGGTCTCTGAGGTCATAGCTTTCTAACAAAAAAAGAATTTTTAAGATCGGATGGATAGAACCGATTTTGGAAGGGGGGTACGGACAGACGGACGGACGGACGGACATCGACCGCATGTCAATACCTACTTTTTAGCCTACTTTTCTTTTTTTTTTAATTCGAAGAATTAAAAAAAATAAAAAAGTAGGTATTGACATGCGGTCGATGTCCGTCCGTCCGTCCGTCTGTCTGTCTGTCTGTCCGTCTGTCCGTCCGTCCGTCTGTCCGTACCCCCCTTCCAAAATCGGTTCTATCCATCCGATCTTAAAAATTCTTTTTTTGTTAGAAAGCTATGACCTCAGAGACCCGACTTTCATACTTTTTGTCCGTCTGTCTGTACGAACGGACGGACATAAATCTACTATTTGTCGACGAATTTCCCATTGAATTAGCATTGAAATTCAATTTCGAGTCATTTAAATCGCTGAATTTAACTACAAATGCTACGGAAAAGTGATATACGTCAAAAAAAATTCAGCGTATCCAAATGAGAATATATTGAAAATTTCAGAAAAGAATTCGAATTCTAAGTACTTCAATTACTTAAAAAACTTTAACATTTAATGCTCATTTAAAAAGCATAGGAAGCCATTTTATTAGAAATAAATCACCATTGCCATGGCAACAATCGCTTGAGAAACTTTAATTCTTTTAGACAATGAATTAAAATAAATTTATTTTTGCGACATCGATCAGTTTGAAATAACGTCAAATATATTTCACTTCAAGATTCTGTATGTAGGTAAGCAATGTTTTCATTCTATTCAAAAGAGAAAAATATTACATATATCTTTGAAATATAATTTTTTGCAAACGATTTAAGTAATAATTATTTAATTCTCGAAATAAAATAAATGAAACTAGCTGAATTTAGCTGGTAAATGTTTAATATAGAATTAATGCTGTGTTTGGCGCCTTTTTACCTGTTAAACACAACTGTTGTTTGGAAGCAGGTTAAGTGACAGATTCTGTTACAAACCTACTTGTTTATTTACATTTATTATTTTAAGTGCATTTTGGAATAGTTTTATGGGTTTTTTTCTACGAAAAATTAAATATTTATTTATAACTGCAAATAAATCATGCGGACGATAAGTAATATTTATTTTATTGGTGATAGAAAATAAATGAAAATAATGGCTTTACGAAGTTGAAATTATAGCTAGATGCTGCGGTTAGTGAAATTTATTCTTTTGTATATAAATTTAATGTAGAAACGGTTGTTGATGTCACTTACCGTAACGATCCTAGTTTTTTCAAGATAAGAATTTTAGTAAGTATTTAAGTAACAGGAAAGTAGGCTATTTTAGTTCTTTTAGAACTTCTTGTTTTTATTTTTTTTAATTCTTCGAATTAAAAAAAAAAGAAAAGTAGGCTAAAAATGGCTTCCTATGCTTTTTAAATGAGCATTAAATTTTGAGTTTTTTTAAATAATTGAAGTACTTACAATTCGAATTCTTTTCTAAAATTTTCATTGTATTCTCATTTTGATACGCTGAATAACGTCACGGAGTATAATTATGACATTTACTTTAAAATAAATTTCAAAATTTTTTGTACATATTTTAGAAAACAATGTAGTCAACAGTTGTTTATTGTCTATCGCTCATGAATATAACAATAATTTCCTCTCGCGATCCTTAGTTGTATTGGAATATCCATAAATTATTGGAATAAGAATTGGAATATCAACATATTGGAATATCAACACATCAACAAAATTATTTTATTGAAATGAAACGACACAATATTTTAATGTTGCCACTTTTACACAATGCTTGCGTTCCACTTGTGCTGTTTGAACAAAAATGCTTTCTCAATTACCAAGTCTTCTTTGTTCAGAACTGTTGGTGTGTAGTTAATAATACAAATATAATTTTTAAGAGTTGAAATTTTCAAATACACTGTTTTCAACGCATCACCGATCCGTATTGGGATTCAGCGAGTAGGGGAGGTACTAATGATGGCAAAATGATGAGGATAAATGAAGTCACCTGAGAAGAAACTCCTCCTAATTAAATACCCGTCTTTTAACCCTGCTTATTGGATTCTTTTTTTTTAATGGAACGTTTCTTCCGCTCACTAACCCTAATCACAAAAAATGAACGCCTTTTTGAAACGTGACGAGAAAAAAACAAACTCAAGCATTTTCCATGGAATCTTGGAAAGTGTTCGTGCTATTTTCATTATCTTCAAGCAATTAACTTAACTGTGTGTGTTAGTAAATGCTTTCTAGAAAAGAAAGCATAAAAGTTGTGTTTTAATAATCAATTCGCGTTATTATCGAAAAATAATTTTTTCGTTGAGATTATCTTTTAAAACTACGACTACAGTCGAATTGTATCAGAAATTAAGAATAATAAAAATTTCAATTTAGAGTTCTATAAAAAAAATATAATTTTTAGAAAACAAATGTAATATAAATCAACTTAAATGTCCCCCTCCCTTCTAAAAGTAGAATATAATCATTTATTTTCAAAGGAAATGCATCAAAACTAAGATCTCAGTACATACTCGGAATAAACTATGGCTATCTTAAAACTTAACTATGAAAGACATAAATTTATCATCAAACTCACGATCTTTGGATTTACAAAATGTATGTTTAGTTAAACAAATACTGCCTTAGATTTTAGAAATCCTGCTTATCTTTTTTATTGACTTCGTGTCCTGATGTGCGAGTCGCCAGAGACACTAAAAGAGAGAATTTTGCATGTAAATTAAAATTACATACATTTTATAAAGTTTCAAACTTTTCCCTTGCTTTTCACACAAAGTATTGTAAAATAATTCGGCAACTTTGAATAAGGGAGAGTGGCTCACCTTGGGACACTTTTTTACTTCTAATTTTATCAATTTTTTAATATTGAACAATTATTATCATAATTTTACCAGGTATTCTTTTAACCTTTACCTACATTATTAAATAGCTTTCGATGACATTTCCATCATAGAAATTTTTTAAAAAAAGTCTTTCGTAAACTTGCACCTTGTCCCAAGGTGTACCACCTGGTGGGGCACCTTGGGACAGTCAAAAATATATTTAAAAATGTAATAATGAAATTACAGTGCACTTGGAATTGTTTTTTCATGAAAAGAAAAGTATTTTTCATGTTAAGATATCTATTTTCAATTAATATTGTCTAATTTTGGTTACATAGCAGCATTTTATTGAGAGTTAGATACAAACAAATTTAGTTAACAAATTCTATAGTCAATTGTTATCAATTGTTGGAAATCAAATACCACACCCAAAGAACGTTCGGTAAATACTTTAAATAAAAGTTAGATAGGCATATCTTATGTCCCAAGGTGCACCACCTCCACCTGTCCCAAGGTGCACTATATACTCATTATGAAATTTAAGAATGTTATGCTGTTAGGCTTAGCACAAGAACTGTTACTATACCTCAGTTTTATACAGAAAGCTCTAAATTTTTATCTACTACCTTTTATTTCAAAATATTTTCATTAAAATTCAACTTTATAACTTATCAAACTTTTACATGAAAGTTACTAGACAGGTTTGCAAAATAAAAATCTTAATAAATTCTAACATGCTTCATCAATGAAAACAAAACACATCTGAAAAATAGATCATGCTGCTATCTATCAGCATCTGCAAGAGCTAAGATTTAATTTAAAATTTAGGGCAAAAAATAAAGGTGTACTGTGTCCCAAGGTGAGCCACTCTCCCCTACCGTCCAATAGCCCTGTAGGGTAACTATTTTCCCAAACTTTTTAAGATAATATAACCTCTCATAAAATGCAGTCTTAAATATATTTTGGCATTTTCAAAACAAGTGCCAATTCTGCCTTGACCTATATGTAAAAAAAATTAACAAGTCAGTACAATTTTTTATTTTTTTGCGTCTGCTAAAGTTACCCTGGAGGCCAAAGTTGCCCCATTCCACAGTTTCGGTTTTCATTTCAGAAGTAAGAGTTAATAATTTTAGGTTCGGGTTGAAATCCCGGTAAGGCATGGATGCTTGTGTTTGTCAATAAATGTTATTTGTCTATGTGTTTGTGTCGTCTTTTCAATGTGTGTTTCTCTTGTGTCTGTGTCACTTCTGGCGAGTAGCATAACGGTCTATAAGGTATATACTCCTCCCTCCTAGATTGAGCATTCCAAGTTAAGTTAAGTTAAGTGCTAATAGTTGACTACTACTACTGCTACATATATATCCGGCTTGTGTGCTTGATCAGAGACCCGCTTACTCAGCCTTCGTCAAGTAAGACAGACAGAAAGAATATTAACAGTCACAAAGAAAGGAATAACACATAGACAAATAACGACATTTATTGACAAACACAAACATCCATGCTTTACCGGGATTCGAGCCCGAACCCAGCAGCTCCAAAGGCTAGCACACTAACCATTCAGCCGCCGGGTTGGCGCTAATAGTTTAATTACAGCCAATTATTTGTATGGATTACACACGAATGTCCACTAATGTACTGCACATAAGAACCCAATTGCTGACTCATCCCACTTTCCTCGCCAATATCATCGAAGACTCTTCAATATTCGTCGATAAGAAGAAGAAGCCGCATCATTCTTTGGCAGATAACCGACAAACTTTTTTGGCGCATCGCTCCGAGGTCTATCTGTTTCCTATGCCAACTTCTTCCATTTTGTGTGAGGTTCTTGCAGAGGTTGACAATCAGTTGGTTAGCTTTTTGATATATTCGATGTTGATGCTAAGCTAAGTAGTTTTTGTGTGTCGAAAGTTTGCTCATACACACATTGAATATACGTCTTTTGTGAAGATAGGATATGCTATGCAGAATATTGGTAAATGAAGGAATTAACAATTGAAGTGTTTGAGGCAGATAATATATTTTGGCATTGCTGTATTCATGTTTAGTTTTAGTTCTATTCTTTACATAAAACATCTCAATTTTTTTCAATGTACAGCTTTGATTTAAGTTTGATTAAGAGTTTGGTTTTAGAAAAATAAAAATTATATAAAAATTGTTCTATTGTGTCCTATCTTATAATTAGTATTTCACCGATTATGCCTTGGTTTCCTCGGAGTCTGTCGCTAGAAAAATGCGTCCTCTTTTATACGTGGATGACGTCACCCTACCGGCCTTTGCTTCATCGGAACGTTACTTGACACGAAACTGGAAACCTAGCGAAATCACTCAACTAACTCTGTTGTTGTTTTGGTTTTCGTCGTTGCATGTCGAAAATGGAAAATTTAGGTTCTTCGTGAGTTCTCACAAAATCAATTAGCATTTCTTCCTCGGCAAGCGTAAAACAACTCTCGCCTTCCGTCATTTCCTCAAATTTTTAATTTTGGGCAAGCACACCGCACAACAGAAAACAGATAAAAACGTTGTCATCAGGATTTCCCCAACGCACTCAACAGCAACTCAATCTGGCGGTCCTGTTGAGTTCCCGAGGAAACCACTCTAGCGTAGTCAATGTCAGTAGTTTGTGTGACGTCACTCACCGCACTTGTCCGACAGCTTAAATCTGTTGTCCGACTCCGAGGAAACCGAGGCTTTATATACTTAAACTACAAGAAATGCGACGCAACATACAAACACTTCTACAAAATTTTGTGATTGTTTAAATATAAATATTTAAATTATTCACCATAATTAATTATAATTATTAAATATTTAATTGTTTAAATATTTAAATTATTCACCATAATTAATTATAATTATTAAATATTTAATTGTTTAAATATTTAAATTATTAAATATTTAAAACTATTAAATACTAATTTATTGAATTACAAATATTTAAAAAAAATACATAAATATTTAAAGAAGTACATTAGAAACCAAACAGGAAGCTCCAAATCCTCATACCATTTCTACTTTCGCAAAGGTGATTCTCTTTCAGAAACGAAAACTGTGTTCATTTTTATGATTCACTCTGATGGGACTTGGGAATGGAAAGAAGCGATTGCTTTTGAATCTCCATCTTCGAATGCCGCTCACAAAAGAAAAATTCACTCCTGGAGGAAACATTTAAATTGGAAGGGGGGGGGGGGGCTTCATAATTTTAACTTGTAGCTCCCCCCCTTCCCCCCTCGTTGCAGTTGATCCATTCAGTCAAGAAATTGCCACCGATATCCACGGAAATTGTTTTGGCGATGACTGTCTTTCCTTCAGGGACGAAAAAAGTTTGCAAAGAGTTTGGGATTTTTATGAATTTAGAGCGCTGGGCTTGTCAAGAATGGAAGGTTTTATTTTGAGTTAAAGTTAAGGGGGTTTGAAGGGTTATAGATTAAGAATTTAGATTCCCTTCGAAAGTAGAATTCACTGTTTTTTTTCTTACTAATTCATTTATTAGTAAGTGTATAAAATAATAATTCTGTATCAAAAAATTTAATGAACAGTGATTAAATTAGTTATTGGTCATTAAATAGTTATTTGATTATTCCAATAAAAGATATAAGATATTTTAGCTATGGTAAAGGGAAAGTTATTTCTTAAATAATCAAAAAAATATTACTAAACAGATGAGCAATAACTTATCTTGAAGAAAAACTACAAAATATCCACACAAAAAATCAAACGGATGATTTACAATGACAATAAAAAATGAAACTATAAATTGATAATTTCAACATTCTAAAATACATTAATTATATTATGTGCATTCTAATCAAATACAGCCGCAATCAAGCTATCGCAATTCAAGCATATTCTTCAAGCAAAAAAAATTCATTGAATAACACTTGAAGAGTAAAACAATTTAAGTATTAACATCAGTATTGATTAAAACATTCATAACATACAGAAAATCCTCAAAATAAATCAAATCCTCAAAACTGCTTTCACGATTATGTTAGGTTAAGTTGAACATATGAATGAGTAAGTCTCATGAGTCATGAGTGTAAAACAAATTTTGTATTAGCTTTTTTTGTTTAAATCATTTATAATACACAGAAAACTGATAATCCTCTTAAAAATGAACAGCTCATTTCGAAGCCTTCATGACTATGTTAACTTAAGTCGAACAGACGAAGACAAAGTTATCCGTGAATGGAGCGCTTTCGTCATTCCGTTGGCGCCAAGCAGAATGACGGAAAATACGTTACGTAAGAAATTCCACTTTATGACACCTTTTATCGTACGTTGGAAAACGACTCTCATTTCCAGTTGAAAAAAAAATAATAACATACGCATTCCGCCGAATAATGTCAGCAATGCATTTCAATGGGCACTTAAAGTTCGAATAGCGTAGATGTTTCGATCTTCAATGCATTTTATAGGCTCCTGACGAGACTATTTTAACAATGAACCGTACATGCATTTTGTAGGAAGGGGAATATTTCAGAAATTTTGGATTGTTACCGATCGTAAAAGTGGAATTGCACTGAAAGTGTTTCTGAACAGAGAAGCCATCAGTCGAAATCTGGCAATGCGAATCGTTCGTTCGTTATTCATTGAGTAATTTAATTATAGTTATTAATTTTCAGTTTCTGATTTATTTGCATGCATTTTATTTTTAGGGTATATGACATTGGGAATCTAAGATATTTTTACTTGATATATCTAAACAATTAAAAATTCAGTGCAAGATTTCACAAAATCATAAAAGTGGAATTGCACTGAAAGTGTTTCTGAACAGAGAAGCCATCAGAAATCTGGCAGTGCGAATCGTTCGTTAGTTATTCATTGAGTACTTATAGTTATTAATTTTGGAGTTTCTTATTTATTTGCATAAATTTTATCCTTAGGGTATATGACATTTGGAGTCTATGCTATTAGTAATTGATATATCCACACAACTAAAAATTTCAGTGCAAGATTTCACAGGAATCCAGGAACTTTCTAGCTACTGTAACTATATTTGGAGTGTTGATTCTCCACTTTCAAAAAGTTATGGTTTTACCACAAAATTGGTACATTTGCGCTCTAAATGGTGGTTACAGCTACAAAGTTCCGGGATTCCGATGCAATCTTACAACACATTTTTCAACAGTATAACTCGGAGTTTAATTGTTAATAAAATCAATGTTTTTAAAAAGCTTTTTTCAACTTTATATACAAATCATGGTAAAAGTACTGTAATCACCCTGTGCCGTAAATTTATATAGGTTTTAAATTTTATTGTGTGATACCGTCGAAATTGTTGGCTTTACTGGAGTGTTTCGTGCACCCATCTTCTCCGATTAAAAGCTAATGTACTGACTCTGTTCGCAGTGAAAACATTAATTAGCTTAAAAGAAAAATTAAGACTCTATGGTGTTAAAAGTAACCACAAAATATGCTGAAAGTTTACAACAAAAAATTTACAGTGTATTTTCATTGTCTCTTTTCAGCTGAGTCGCAGTAGGCAAGGGAACGTGTATCTCCGTAACACAGACTTGCACACTGAAGGGCTGTACAGATGCGAGGCTTCAGCGGAATCACCTACATTTCAGACTGTGGAAGGAGAGAAAATGATCAAAGTCTACGGTAGGTTATTACATGTTACTTACACTGTAAAAAATACTGTAAATATACAAGAAAAAACAGAGTTTCCCCGTTTTTGTACGTAAGTTCTCCGCTTCGTTTGTGAAACCGGGGGGGGGGGGGGGGGGGGCTCTGTAACAGAGATCTCTGATTTTTCTGGTTCGGGACCAGGCATTTACAAACTAGCTTTCAAAGCCACATTTCAGAGTCTCAATAAGGTTACGGAATCCCACGTAACTTTGCATTTCCGAGTCGTTATAATTATAAGGAGTCACGTGTAGCCGTGCACTTCAAAGTTTCTGGAGTCTAATGTAATTTGTCTTGTAATTTGTGTACGTGGTGAAAACATTAAGTTGCTGTGAAACAAACATTTCAATACTGTAACGTAAAAAGTAGCCAAAAATAAGTTAATCTTTTTTTAGCTTTTTGCAGTGATTATAAAACCATTAAAATGCTTCTTTCATTTTCCGAAACGAAGGACAAAGAACAAAAAACTCATATTTAGTTTCGAATCAAAACCTATTTCTTTCCAAATAGAAATCTAATTCGCTAGGAGATTCGAAAGATGGAATTATTTTCAATGGTAATCATCAGTCAGTATTTTAACTTCCAAGTATGGCGATAAAAAAGTTAATCGTATGAAACCCAGCTGTATAGTAAAGTAGGTTTTTCAAAACCTTTTTTTTTAATGTAACTTTGAGATCTTTGATCCAATATACACAACTCAATTATAATATTAAAAAAATGTTCTTTAAAAAAAAGCTTAAAAAAAACCAGTGAATTCCTTTCTTTCAACAATAGATGACAATGCATCGATACCTTCCAAAATCACAGTACTTCGCTATACGCAAGAGTGGAAAGGGACCATTTCCAAGAACAAAAGAAAACTGGACTGGAAAAACACAGTCCTAAAACTTCCTCACCCACTTTCGATGCATGTAGGACCGAAGCCAATTACCCTTTATCTTGGAAGGTCAAACGAAGGTCAACCTCGGAACCCTATCATCAGCTGTCATGGGGCAAAGGCATCATTTGCCCAACAGAGATGGATTCATTTCTTTGAGCACTTTCTAGAACGAATTGACTCTCCATGCTGGTCAGTAACTTTAAAGGAGTTTATTTTGGAAAAAAATCCCGAAAAAGAGGACATAAAAAAGATTTTAAAGGTAGAAAATAAAAGAAATTTCGGTTTGTAACGTAGATTTACTTGGAATTTGATTTTTTATTTTATTTTTCGTTCTTCTTGTTTTAAAGCGGAATCGAATTGATGGTTTTTATTGATTTCAAAACATGTAAAAAAAGAATGGTAAAATAAAACTGAAAAAAATGGTGTATGGGAAAGGTATTTTTTGAGTTTTATCGTAATTTAATAGATCGCTAGGGACGGAAATTTGCGGTCAAAAACGTCACATTGTGCTATTGGGAAAACTTGTTGGAAAAAAACATTTTCATTTTTTTATTCCATGCTCGGTTTTTCTATAGATACGTTCAGAAAAAATTATGAATTGTAGACTCATATTTTTATTACAAGATAAATAAATATTTCATAGTTTGATCGTACTAGTAGTTTTCCGTTGTATAAATACGTTTAAAAGAAATATATATTTAAAAAACCTCCAAATATCATTAATGGACATGTTTTACGTCGTGAATGGCAACAATTCCAGCGGTATTGTTTTCATTTTTGATCCTTCTGAAATTAAGTTGGATTTTAAAAATACAATACTTTCTTACCTTACTAAAGTAAAAGTTAAAACAAACATTTCTTTCGGTAGAACCTAAGTTTTTCTCTGTTCGTGAATCACTAACAACATCGACGTTTTGATAATTCTTTGTATATTTGAAATTTAATTGAATTAAAACAGATAAAGTTTAAAAAATAGCATAAAAAACAAGTTGCACTTAGAGAACTCTTAATACCCACGGAGAACTCTAAAATACCAGACCAAAAAAACACCGCTCATTTTGAGAGTGAAATCGAAACAACCAATGAAATCCCAAGAAAATCATAAACAGAAATGTTACATCATCCGACACAACCTCATTAAAATTGATGGAAAATGAAAATACATGTTGTAAAACAGATAAACGATTGAAATTAAAAGATTCATTTCCCACTCCCCTCCCCGTATGCGGTGAAACTGTAAAACCGTTTTTTCCTTTGATATCTATTGGTAGTAGGAAAACATTGCTACGAAAGTTTTTTTGTTTTAACCGGTTACAAATTCTTTTACATTGATTTTTCGCTGTTTGTTTTTCATATTTACGCCAGTGATATATTTACCTACTCTCAATACCTTTGATTTCTTAAGATTTGTACAAAGATTTAAAAAAAACTTACTATTTAAAAAGAGAGAAATAACCTATTATGACAATATTTAATGATAATAGTTATTTTTAGCTACGTTGCCATTCCATGTAATTTAAACAATCCAAAAAATAATAATATTAATTATAGTTTTGATAAAAAAAAACTTATCTCTACATATCTAGCACGAAATCCTAATAGTGGTAAGCTCGCCGCCTGAAGGGTGGCGATTTTTTTTTTCGGTTTGACTATAGAACCCTTATTGATAACATAGACTAAGAAGCCAAATTATTAACCCTTTTAAAAAAATCTATTCTAATATCGACCCATTTTTTTTAAAGCAAATTGCAGATTTTCTAAATTTCGCATATTTTTTTAAGAAACAGGAATACATGATGCACAAGACATTTGATCTAATAACTTTGGCAGTGTCGTCTGGCGATTAGGACTGAATTGACTAGGGTGGTGAATGTCCCCAAACCGACTAATTACCTTGACTCTGTACGTATTTATACACTGCAAAAAAAAACCTGTTGTTTTTACAGTTAAAAACTGTCAACTTTGACGCCAGTTAATAACTGTTTTTAATGCTTTTACAAATTAATATTTAATATTTTACAGTTACATTTACAGTTTAATTTTTAATATTTTACAGTTAAAAACTGCAATTTATTTACAGGAAAACTGTAATTTTAAATGTGAGGAACTGTTATTTTAGCAGGGAGAAACTGTTAAATTAGCCGTGCAAAGAGTCAAGTGATTGAGGTCATCGTTAAGCACAAATACCCAGTACTATCCCTAGCGACAGAGTAATTACTTTGTCACAGACGGTTGAGTATTGGGCTCGCACGCAAGAGGTTCCTGGATTAAAACCGGGCCCGGTCCATACCTCTTCGAGGAACCTCTTACGCGCGTGCTAGCCCAAAATACTGAACAGTCTGCAACGAAGTACACTGTAAAAAAATTCTGTAACTTTCCGTATATATACCAGGAACTTTCATGGCCTTTTCAAGTATCCATCGCTTCGTGATAAGTTCCTGGGATTTTCAAGTTTTCCTTTTCAAATCTGGCAACGTTTGCTATGAACCGCCGCCATTGCTCGCGGCGCCTCGCTCAAAATCAGTTGTTTTGCAACGTTGTTGGTATAACGAAGTTCATGAAAGGCCCGTCCGTGGCCGAATGGTTAAGGCATCCGCCTCAGGATTCAGCCTTCTCAAGAGTGCGGGGTTTCGAATCCCACCTACTGCCAGTCATCCTATATATCGGATATCTGTACTGGGAAAGAGAGAAAATCAAATTCGTGACGGATGGGGCCGAGTACACGGGGACAGACGTGCTCGTTAAATCTGTGGAGTCCTAAGTCCCGACGGCGTCAGCGTACGATGTCACTCGAAGTTCCGTTGGGTGCCCGCTCAGTTTCCAGAACGGTTTCTTCTAGAAAGGTTCCTGGTATTTTCCAGAAAGGTTCCAGGTATTTTCCAGAGAAGTTACTTGTTCTAAGTGAGATTGTTTCTATATTTTTGGGGAAGGTTACTGATATATTCCAGGAACATTACTGGTAAAAATTGGGCAGCTCAGCTGCCCATTATTTCCCAGTTACGTTCCTGGATTTTTTTTACAGTGTAATCACTCAGCCTCGAGAGCTAGAATTGGGTATTTTATTTTAGCAGGGAGAAACTTTTAAATTAACAGTTTTTCCCTGCTAAATTAACAGTTTTTCCCTGCTAAATTAACGGTTTCTCCCTGCTAAATTAACAGTTTCTCCTGCTAAATTAACAGTTTTTCCCTGCTAAATTAACAGTTTTTCCCTGCTAAATTAACAGTTTCTCCTGCTAAATTAACAGTTTCTCCCTGTTAAAATTAAAGTTTTCCTGTAAAAGCGTCAAAGTTGACAGTTTTTAACTGTAAAAACAACAGTTTTTTTTTACAGTGTACAAACATGACTGACTCAACTCATAAGGCCAGAGAGGCAGTCCCGTGACATTATATTGTCCGCCTGGTTCACAATGACATAATTTCCGAAGACGAAGAACGAAACCAGTTAAGAACTAGAAAAGTATATAATCGGGCTTGCGGCAAACGGGTTTTGTACTCCTTTTTCCTAACTCCAATACACCAAGTCGGACGGAAAGCGTGACACCACGAAGAGCCTCCCTGGCTTTATAAGTTGAGTCGACCGTGGTACAAGTCACGAGAGAACCCAGACCAAAAGAGCGGATCGAATTTAAAGATGATCTTTCTTTGGAAAAGAAATTTAAAAACTAAATATCTCCCTCTGGCAATGGTTCAAAAACAAGGACTTGGTTTTTGGGTTCCTGGTAAAACTCCTTATTAAAAACGGAATAAAACCCTACCAACACAATCGGATTTCGTCTCTCTTTGGATAGTATTGTTTGTGTTATGTTTGAATAGTAGTTGTCAAGTTTAGTGTGATTTTTTATCCTTGATTTTTTCAAAAAATATATTTAAAAAATATTTCATCACTAAATGAAAAAATTATATCATTAAAAAACATCAGCATTTTACATAATAACAAAATGGCTAACATTCATAGAGATTTTTGCAATGTTCTCTGTAACACAAGGACCACTGAAACAAATTTAGACAACTTTTTTTACATTGATTTACCTCATGTGAAAATAATATGAAAATAAATCTCAATGCAAAATGCATTGAAAGTTAATTTCCGGCTTTAAATGCTTTTTTTAGCAATACCACAGAAATTTTTGTGTGTGAAAGGTATAGCTGAAAAAAGAGGCTTAGATTTCAAATTTAAATACAAGGTCAAAGTACCTGTCAGTCATAATAAGGATTTTGAGAAAATACACTTGCTCGAATATTAGCTGTCATAAAACATTTTAAGTTGTTAAAATTACCTTACAAGACATAATTGCCTTTAAATGCATTCATTTATTAAATAGAAATTGAAAGCAGTGTGGTAATACATACCTCTAGTTTTAACATATATTTTTTTAATAAAATCTATTAACTAAAAAAACACGTAATAAAACATTACATTGATAGTTCTTCAACATCCACTCTTTCTTCAATACCCCCGAAGGGTCTATGGACGAAAATGATACTTCATAAGCCACTGGAAGATACCATAGAGTTAAGAAGAAGATAAAGATGCCTGACGAGAAACAAAGTGAAGCAGCCAGAAAGTCGCCAAGTAACAATATTAAGCCCAAAAAACCGTTCGCTCAACTTTAGTTCAATATAAAACACGTCATTTTATTCTTTAAAAAACATTGTTTAAAAATTAGAACCATCAGGTGGTGCCCAGGTGGCCCAGAGGATTTGATCGCGGCCTATTACGCTAACAGTCTGTGCACTGTCCCAGGTGCGGGTTAGACTCCCGCCTTCACACTTCTGAGTATATCTGTCCTACTTGACGAAGGTTCATAGAGGGTCTTTGATCAAGCACACAAACTGGAAAATACATGTACCAACATGCATACCTACACCTACTCCCTACATGCAAGAATTGTCGTTATAGTTTTTATTAGAGAGTTTAAAACTGAAAAGTCGATGAAGTAAACCTATACAAACTCCACTGTAGAATAGCGCCAAATACTTCGCCGAGAGCGTTTGTTTGGGCTTACAACATAGCGATCAATGGCTTCACTTGGTAAACCAGTTTTTGAATTGGTTTTCAACGGCAGCATCGCTATCTTCCTAACTCTCTGAGAGATACCCAGGACAGCTGCCACGCCAATCGGTATTCGATATTGTTCCACAGAGATGGATACTTTTCGACAAAAGGGGTCTATCCTTGGCAATCCAATGGAGATCACTCACTTAAAACGTTTCTAAGACAACGTATAGAGACAAAAGGATACAAGCATGGCGACCGAAGCTATTGTTGACAAGTATCTTCTGTGAGCTTAAAGACTTGTTTTATGTTGGACAAAGATTTGAGGAATCTATATATACAGAAAGCGAGTTGGTTTGGGTGGAAATATCGCAAATAAAGTTGAAAGTACATTTCGTGGGGTGATAATGTTTTTTTTTCTTTCTACTTGGAAGATGTAAAAAGGGAAACTTAAATGAATTCACCAGTTTGATGAAAGTTAGCGTTCTGTATTAGTATTTGGAAGAATCTCCGGTCCCTGAGTTAAAATAGACTGAAAAATTTCTGTTGGGACAAATTTGTAGAAAAACCAAAAAGGATATAGCAATGGAGACGTTGTCGATGCTTTTGTTGAAAACGATCTTATGTTATATTAAAGACGCGTTAGATGTTGTACAAATATTTGAAGTATCTGTACTGCAAGCGAGCTGTTTTGGTTGGAAATAATATGAGTAAAGTTGCAGGTAAATTTTGTGGTTTTACGGTTTGCCAATGTTTTTCCTCTTACGGGCACAGTATAGCAAGGGAAAATTAATCCAATTAGATGAATTCACCAGTTTAAGATGAACATTTGTGTTCTTTATTGGTATTTGGGGGAACCTGGGATCTCTGAGTTTACATAACCAAAAACTTTCTGTTGGGCCAAATTTGCAGCGAAAGGTATACAAGATATGGAGATCAAAGGTTTAGTTGTAAATGATCTCCCGTGATATTAAAAACGCTCATTAAAAATGGGTTTGTTGTTGTACAAAGATTTAATGTATCTCTATGCAGAAAATGACGTGGTTTGGCTAGAAATATCCTAAATAAAAATGCAAACGGGTTTAGTTTGTTGAACTGACGGTTGTAACTGAAAAATAACAAACCTTCCGAAAAACCATGTGGATAAACCGGTGTAGAACTACACAGAACTTAAGCGCATTCACAAGTACAAATGAAAAAACTATTCACAAAAAAACTATTAGTAAATATTCATTTGTATACTTCCCGTTAAGTGCAACGTACTTGTGCCACGGCCTTTCTTTAACCCTCTAATGCATAGTGTTACCGTTCGGTAACAAGTTACATAATCCACTTTATTCTATTAAAATAGACCTCCCTCTCGACAAATTTGTGTTTTTTTCATCTATTACATTCCATTTTGAAGTTTTAGTTAATAATAACCCTCATAATTGACAGTAGTAAAAGTGTATTCAAAATTAAAAAGTGAAGTTTCTAACTGTTGTGAATTTACGTGTTTGGCAGAATTCAAAGTAATAATACTAGTACTAAATACAATTAAATTGCTTTGAAAGAAATATTATAGTTCAAGAGAGTTATTTTAAATTATATTTAGTAGTTTTCTAATCATTCTTTTCAAAATTGGTAGTTTGTAGTTGGTTTTTACATGTGTTACCGTTTGGTAACATCATGCATTAAGCACAACTTTTGTTTGCTAATTTGCATGTATCTCTGTAACGGATTCACAAGAGTTAAGTGTTTAAAATGTTTGGTACTACTTGATTTTTAGAGTAAAAATAACTGTTTTATGTCGTATCATTCTGCCATTTAAAAAAATTATGTTTAAAAATGATTTTTTGTATATTTTTATTCATAAATACCTGCTATTTGTACTAAACCTGCTATTGCCTTCTATTTGTACATTAATTTTGTTTCAAAAGTAGCTACTATTTATAATTATTTTAATAACTAATTTTTCCTGTTTAACAAAATCTAAATGTACTAAATATTAATACTCTTTTTTGTATGTTATACACGTTTTCATTAAAGATTTTATACCTAAAACTATGTGCCTGTGTGCCTCTGCAACTTCTTATAGAATAATAAATTATCAATAAGCTTTATTTTTAAGTATAATTTATTAGAAATATAAAAAGTAAAAAAGGTAATAATTTGAATAAAAATAAATATTCGTACACCGAACTTTAAGGGGTCATAGGAGTCTTAAAAATGTGCAAAGAATGAACTACAAAGCATAGTTTGATCTTTCATGTAATTTTTTAACTACTCAATATACAAGTATAATTTTTATATGTAATTCTACAAGATTTATTTAATATGAAACAAATTTTAAAATTTATGAAACTTTAGCCAAAACTAAAATAAATTATATTAAACATAAAGCTATTTGAACACATTGTGATTAGGCTTGCGCGGCAAATTGTGACGTCAAAATTGAAGACATGACCAAGAAAATGACTTTATATTGTACAAATATGTACAAACAAAGACTTATACCTAAATTCTCAGCTCAATTTTAATTAGTAAATCAAAATTTTAAAATTTTTATTAATTTTTTAGAAAAAAGTTCTTAAAATAATTTCTAATTAAAATTGAGCTGAGAATTTAGGTATAAGTCTTTGTTTGTACATATTTGTACAATATAAAGTCATTTTCTTGGTCATGTCTTCAATTTTGACGTCACAATTTGCCGCGCAAGCCTAATCACAATGTGTTCAAATAGCTTTATGTTTAATATAATTTATTTTAGTTTTGGCTAAAGTTTCATAAATTTTAAAATTTGTTTCATATTAAATAAATCTTGTAGAATTACATATAAAAAAAATTATGCTTATATATTGAGTAGTTAAAAAATTACATAAAAGATCAAACTATACTTTGTAGTTCCTTCTTTGCACTTTTCAAGACTCCTATGATCCCTTAAGCATCTATTCAGCGCTTAATGCATGGTGTTACCGTTTGGTAACAAATTTAAAAAGTGAAATTATTTAAATTCCGATGCATTTAATTTTTTTTCCATATTTTTCCCGTGATGTATGAGCATTGGAGATACAAATATATTTTTTTGGGACGAAACAAAAAATTCATGCATTAGAGGGTTAACAAATTTCAATCGAGAGGAGCGCCTCAGATAGTAATAAGTAAAGGATTTTTCACTCGGTTATATTGCAGGTACGAAATGTAAAACTCAAAACATCCACAATGCGAAATGGCCAAGTTTACACTTTCAAATAATACGAATATATTAAGCGTAAGGTTGATGTAAAACCAAACTGTAATCGTGATTAATATCTCAGCAACTTTCATGGAGCTTAGAGTCCTTTTTGTATTTCTCTTTTTTTAGGCCAAGCTTTTCTTTTGTGAAAACTAGCTTTTTTTTACCCAAAATTTGTCTTCTTAACCTTCTTTCAAAGATAGCCAGTCTATTTTCATGCGATTTTGTCATGGCAATGTGAACATCTATGATATATGGAGGCTAAGATATAACAGTGAACTGCATAAAACATATAGGAAGGCAGATATCATCAGCTACATAAAAGTCAACCGGATGAAATTTGCTGGACATCTGTGCAGAATGAACCGTGACTCTTTAACATCAAGAGTCTTCTACTATAAACCAATTGGAACCAGGGCAAGAGGGAGGCCCAAACTTCGATGGGTTGGCTGTGTCGACGAGGACTTTAGAACGTTTAAAATACAAAACTGGAGGTCGTGTTCCAAAACAAGATCAGAATGGGAAAAGATTCTGAAGAAGGCCTTGGCCACAAAGAGCTATTTTTTACAGATACGTTTTTTTTATATTTATGCCAACTAATCATTCGAAAACATTGAAAGTATGTGAAATACCTTATTCTCAAAGATAAAAAGACATTTTATTTATTCTGCATAAACTATTATTTCGTATACCTGAAACGTGGAGTTTCGAACTAATCGTCGCCTGAAGGAGCGCCTCCTTTGTTCCGATTAGTTTAAAATGATAACCCATACAAACGCAAAATCAAGAAATTTATATCCGATAAAATGCTTATCTCGATGCCTGAATCCTCCTTTGTCGGTAAACGAAAAACGTTTCGACGATACGGTTCGAGATTTAAAGCCAGAACAAATCAGTTTCGCGGCAATAAAATTTTTACGATAAGCTTCCTAAATAGAAACAAAACGAAAACTTTATTTTATCATGTTGAAAACCGCCGGCTTCCATAGAGTTAAGAAGGAAATGGAGATGATTGGCGATAAAACAATTGAAGCCGCCAGAAAGTCGCCAAGCAACGCTAGAAAGCCAAAACAAACCACTCAATGTTAGTTCATGATGAAAATGATCATGTTTTCCTCTAAAAGAATGAATTAAAATGACTGTTTGTGCAGTTGTAGGATTTAGATCAGAATCTGAATCAGTAATTCCCGTTTATAGGTAAGAAAAATGCGTTTTAATAATACAGTAGACGCCGCTTAATGTGATCACGGTTAATGTTATCAATCGTTTAATGTTATCAAAATCGCTTAGTCCCGTCCTCTTATATCAAAATACATTGACAAATCATGGTTTATTGTAATCAAATGTTCGTTTATTGTTATCAGTTTATATGTAAATTTCCCGAAAAAACCCTATATGAATGCAGAGGATTTCGAAGCATGGATGGAGATCGACGAGAAGGTTGCGACCTCTACTTCGTTAACTGATGAGGACATTTGCGAAGCCGTATGTGTCAAAGATCAAGCTCCGTCACAAAATTCTGATGACAATGATGAACCCAAAAGTGCTATATCGGGGACAAAATTCCGACGCCTGCTCAGATGAGGGAGGCACTTCGAATCTTATATTAGGTGTGCAAAACAAAGCCGACGCGGAACACTTTCATAAGCAATATGATTATGAGCGATTCGTAAATGACTTGCTTCGCAGGAATGCTAAACAATTGATAATTGATGACTTATTTTTCTTTTAATAATTAACCTTTTGCATTGTTTTCTGCAGTTCATCGTACAATACGTAAGCATACTCAATAGTAATTATTTTTCTTTAGTGCGCATTAATTTCTATTAAATGCTATAGAGTTTTACAGCAACAACTAATAATTTAAAATTAATTTTTTATTTTAATGGGTATGTTAAAAAATCATTTTTTAGTTTAAACGTTTTTTCGTGTATTGTAATCAATCGGTTATTGTTATCAAATCACGTTCGTCCCGATGTGATCACATTAAGCGGCATCTACTGTAGTTTATATTAGAGTCAGAACTCGCCAAGTCAAAGCAGCATGCCTGAACAAACTTCACTGCAGAATATAGCTCCAAATACTTCGCCGAGAGCGTTTGTTTGGGCTTACTTCAAGGCAATTGATGGCTTCACTTGGCGAAACGATTTTTATATTGGTTTTTGCTCCGGCAGCTTCTCCATCTTCTTCTTAACTCTATCCTGGCTTCGGACTTCTTCCGCAGTAACAAGTCGAGTTGAGATGTTGCGCGGCTAGAAATATGCAGACGATATCCTTCTTGCTTGGAACTATATTGCTGCCAATATATTATACTCGAATGTTGGGTTTTTATGATTGTAATTTAACGTGTTTTTCTCTTTGTCCCTTTGGGATAGGGGTTTCATTTATGTTTTCCTGTGTGATCGTGCGTTTTTATGCGTGTTCTAAAATTAAATGAACGGTTTTTCGAACGAAGCCACTAGGTTATTGCTGAACAAATCCATAATACTTTACCTGTTCCACCGAACATTGGTTTATTGATCGAAAAAAAAGTTGTTTTAAACAGTTGTTAAGAAACTTGGATCATTTTTTTTCTTTTTTGCATATTTACCTATAAATAAATTTGTGGCTAATCTATGCAGATGGGTATTGTATTATATGTACACAAATTTTCTTACAACGTTTAATAATTTATTGTTTTATATAGATTTTTTTTAAGTAGTTTAAGAGATCATTTTGACGTAGCTTACAATTTTACATATTTGCATTTTAAAAGTACTTTATGTTACTTTTGTAAATATAAGAGTGGCTATAAATAGCCTTACAGAAAATTAGAACTCAATTTTGGTGTCTGAAATTGCTGATACTTACATAATACAGGTAAAATATTCAAGTTTTACTAAACCTGCAATTAAAAGCTTTCAATTTATTTGCGTTTGTCTTTTCAAACAATAGTGCATATCCTCTTCACATAGATATTTATACTTCTGATTTTTACAAAAGGCGAACTTTTTATTCGGTCATGCAACTGTACAGAAACCAGAGGGGAAAAAGCAAACTTTGCGTTACATAAGTTTAAACTGAATTTACACCAGAATGTATGGAACATATTCCCATTGTGGAAATCATAAGCGCGGCAAAACGTTATTCCGCTTCCACTGAAATTGAATAGAATGGAGCGAAATGTGTTGAAGAAAATGTCGAAATATTTATAAGGTTCTACCTTGGGATTGCTAAACCACCAATAAAAATAGCTTGGCGTTCCCAAGATATTTTACACAAACTCCGTTTGACCGGTTTTGGAACAACAAAATAATGGAAAGGGATGTAAAAAACCAATTACTGTTGTTTTTTACATCCCGTTACCAAATTAAATAAACAAACCAATTACTGTTGTTTTTCAGTGTTTGTTTATTTAAATAAAATGTTATATATTTGATCAAAAAAGAAAAGTCATAGGCCATTTGGAAATCTATGTTAACAATTTCGAATTTCTGAGGGCAGTGTAAGTAGGTATTTCACAATCCACAGACAGACTCTTTCTTTTATTATTGCCAGCGGGTGACCGAGCTCTGCTCGGAGAAAACAGGTATCGAAGCTAACTCGAAGATTTAAATTTTCAATTGTGATTTATCAAAACAATACATGCCATAAGAAAATTTGTGAAATCATTGGTGAAAAGATAACCGGTTAAAGTGCACCATTGTAAACTATTGTAAACAAAGTTAGAGTTTAGAAAAGGAACTATTTAGATCAGAACCTTTTAGATCATTTTGCTCGTTTTGGGAAATAATTTGGCGAGAAAATATATATAGCTACAAATACCCATTATACAGCTCTAGCACAATGACCTTCCAACAACCAACCAGCTTATAAATTATTTATAAAAAAAAACATTTTGCATATTTGGCGCGCTCAGTTTAATAATTTGGTGAGTTTGGCAACGTATTTGGCGAATTTTAACGACATAAAATTTTAATATGCAGATCTAATGCGTCACTTGAAACATCAATTATTTTCAAATAATGAACGTTGTTTCTGAAGGGTAATGGCAACACAATTAAATAAATATTTTCAATTTTATTTATTTTCGTTGAAAGTTTTATTTAATTTTTTAGCAGATGGCATCAGGAAAATAGCCATTATGGCGAACTAATAAAGTTTGAAAATATCCTATCTGTAACTCCGAACTGCTTTACCGTAGAACTTCAAAACCGGCGCCAATCGATTCGTCGTGGCCAAAAACCCCAGACCCCCAAGTTTGCCGGAGTTTATTAATTCTGGGGCGATTTTCGACTTGGCAAGAATTCCTCGTAATCGAGTATAAATAAGATAGATAAAATATTAATTCAGCGCACAAATGGTTAATGCAACTTCAATTGTACTAAGCTTGGTATCTTTTCTCATTGCAGTGCTGCCGAAAGAGGACCCCAAAATCCTGGGCAGTCAACCGAGGTATGAAGTGGGCGACTATGTAAACGTGACCTGCAGGTCAGGACCCTCGAAGCCAGCTGCGACCCTCAAGTGGTACATCAACGGAAAAGAGGTACAGTATTGTCGTTTTTCGAAATGGCTTTCTTTGCCGCTTTTAAAATGCTTTAAAAGTTATTAAAAAGCAAATAATCGGGGTTTTTTGCCTTTGGTTTTTGTACATTTAGTTCAATAAATCAATTACCAAAATTTTAAAACGTAACAACTTTTTTTACTTCATAAATTTGTTTTTATATTCATTTTAAAAATGGAGCTGAATCTCAGATGGGTTCAACTTCATTTCTCAATACAACGGTGGCGTTTCAGAGCTAAAGCCCAACAAACAAAGACCCGGCTGCTAATTCGTCGAAACCAGCAAGGTCACGCCTACAGTGATGCGATGCCACAGTTACGTCAAGATATATCTTCTTTCGCAAAAAAAAAACACTATTCGCCCCGTTCGACTTGTCTATTCCATTGTGATAGAATATTATTGCAAGAACATTCCTCAACATTACAATAATAATAAAGTTTATATATCCAAGACGCAAATGCAATCGCTAAATATAAATTAAGATAAAAAAAATTATTCAAACGAAGCACCTTCTTTCTCTTTGTAATTTAGATGCAGATAGATCCACCACAAAAACCATTGCCAGACTAAGAACCAACCACTACAGAGGCCTGAAAATAAACAAAGAGGGCAGGAAGGTGTATAGAAACTGTGACAACTGCCCAGATGCGCAGCTTACAGCAAACCACATTTTTGAATGCCCGGCAATGAGTGTCAATCCGAGAAGCATTGGAGTTCTGCCATCATTAATAGATCTTTATGACATTAATATCATAAAAATTGCAGACGGTTGTCAAAACATATATGGTTTCATTTTGCTTAACATTCGCATTTCGGCAACGTCTTAGACACGAAAAAAAACAAGAGCATTCACAAGTATGGGGTTGGTGTAATGCAGAAATAGAGGGGGAGAGAGTTCAAACTGATCCACTATCTTGCTATTCGACAACTTCATGCATGGAGCATAGAAATAGCAATCATGTCAAAGTGCGATGAGTCAAGACACCTTACATTATACAATGGACAATTTGGACGGGGCGGAGCGGGGTTAGTTTGAGGGAAAAAAGACAATGCTTGACGTAACTGCGGCGTCACTATAGACGTGACCGTTCTACTTTAGGCGAATAAGCTGCCGGGTGGTTTGTTTGTGGAGTTCAAAGATAATGATTGAAGTAACTATAATATCAATGTATTCGCGGCCGTTGCAGCTATTTCTTGATTTGTGCTTAAATAATATCAATTCATAAAATGTGTAACTGGATAGGCTACTAGCCGTTAAGAAAATGCAGTCGTTGTCAGATTCTTAAAAGATGTGGTATTCCGTATGGGAATGTTGGCTAGAAGGTTAGAAACCGAAAATTTAATATTTTCGTTATTTTCTGTGGTTACACAAATAGGTACTTTTACATTTTATTGGCACGAGTCTCGCCAAACATAATCTTTGGCACCAAGTGGAATATTTTGGCGGAAAAACGCTAGGAAAATAGACGCATTATGCAAATTAATAATCATGATGTTAAAGGGTTAGAAGTCTATACACTTTGGTCAAACGAGGCCCGGGAGGCCTAGTGGGTTTTTATCGCAGCCCAATACGCCAACAGTCTGAGCCCTGTACCGGGTACGGGTCCGATTCTTGCCTTCACTCTGGGCATACTTTCTCTCCCTGTGTCAGTAAAAATTCTGTCTTTATCTGTCTTACTGGACGAAGGTTTATAAGCTGTCTCTGATCAAGCCCACAAACCGGAAAATGCATGTGAATAGTACATGGGAAAAAGAACTTCATTGCACAGCAATCTGTCAGCATCAGGATTCTTAGGGCAACAAAACAATAGCGAGTTATCGCCTAAACTGCACTATCAGAAACAACACTTTCATTTTGGACGATTCATGAATCCTCAAGCCTCATTTCGTTAATTTTGAGGATTGTTTCGTCAAACTATCGCATGACTTTTGAGTAAACGCTAATCCTCTCTTTTACGATCGTGATTTGACGATTCGGTATCTTGATTTTGAGGAAACTGAATCTCATTGTTGTACTCACATGCTCAAAAATGACGAAATATTTCTTCAGATTAGACGACATTCAAATCTTCATAAAAATGACAATTCAAATTTCCTCACTTTGAGGAAACGAAAACTCGGAGCATTTGCCAGTAAACGGAATAACGACACGTCAAAATTAAGGAAAATTTCGTCGGTTTTGAGCATTCATTTTTGAGAGTGTGGTGCAAGGAAACCAGTTACTCACTTTGTTTTTCCCTTGCGGCAATCCTTATTCACACCAGAGATCAGTGGACACGAGTCACACGTTTGCACCACAAAAGAAGAACCGAAAGAAAAACCGATTTCCGGTCGCCAATGTCCGCCAAGCACAAAAGAATACGGGAAGCTTCTTACGCAATGAAGCTGTTTTTTCCTAGTACCCTTTAGGGGCTGGAGAGCCCAGTCGGTTTGGCACTCGCCTAGCATGCGAAAGGTCCCAGGTTCGGGTCCGGGCATCACCAAAATATCTACCAACCTATAAACGGCCCGTGCAGCCAAAAATGTCCGACAAATAATACCCCGTGTAAGGGAGTGCACGTTAAATATCCTTCAAAGTCCTAACGCTGCGTACGATGTCGCCCTTAACGGTAGCGTTGGATGCCTATTCAGGTGTGGCTCGTCACTTGAATGTGGTTCTAAAATACGAAGCCCGTCGCCAATAGCCCTCTTGTAGCTCTAGTGCGACGATAATTCAAACCAAACCTAGTACTCTTCGCGTACCTACCTACTTTATCAAGCAATTTTTCTGACCTTTGCAGGCCGAGCGTATCATCGAGCGCCCATACGCTACCGAAGACCACCACAATGGGCTCCTGACATCATCCCGAGGTCTCCTGTTCGTGGTCAAGTCCCAAGACCTCCACGCAGGCGGAGCAATCACCCTCCGTTGCACTGCCACTGTCTCGCAGACTTACTCTACGGCCAGCGAAGAATTGGTGGTGGGAGACAGATACCTCGAAATGTCGTCGTCGCCCCCGTCGTCGTTCAGTAAGTTGGTGGTTTAACTCCTTAATGACGGTTGACGAGAAAATTTGACACGTAAAAATCAGCTTTCTGCTTGAGTTCGTCTAAGTCAGTGGTTCTCAACCGGTGGGTCGCGACCCCCGTCGCAAAAAGTTTTTTAAAAATAAAAAAATATATTTAAGCAACGTTTTATACAATAATTTTACAACCAGAATGGAAGAAAAAATTCCCCACACATTATTTTACTTTATATCATGGTTAATTTATATTTCAATTTTTTTTATGTTATTATTACATAATTTTAATTCTAGTATGGGTAAAAAAACTTGTTAAAAACCATCCCGCGGGACAGCCATCGTAAAATAAAAAAAATAATAATTACCCATACATAATAATTAATAAAGAGTACAGCATAAGCTGGACAGGGGGGGGGGGGGTCGCGAAGTTATTTTGTGGCAATAGGGGGTCGTCACCTACAAAAGGTTGAGAACCACTGGTCTAAGTAAACAAAATCTAGGACAGATGAAGATCACTGACTTAGCCAAGATATACATAGGACAAATTAAATTGCAATAAAAAAAAACAATTTAACAAACTAAAGTATTCAGATTAACTTTAATCTTAACTTTATTTTATTCTTAAACTTTATTTTTATAGCAGGATGGTATAAATGACTCTTCTGTGTACTTTAAATGTTAAAATTTAGCCAAAATAAGAAAATTATTATATTTTTTACAAATCGCGTGTGTTGCTGGAAAACCTGACATTCGGATAACAGGTTTATACGACATATATCACTCATATGGTTAAAAATCTTGTTCATAAAAGCATTATTTTTTTAATTGTGCTTCCTTGCAGCCCTGATCTCCCGCGACGGCCCCGTCATCACTGGCGGCCAGCCCCATTACCGAGTCGGCGATCTGCTGGACGTGAACTGCTCCTCCACCAACTCCAACCCGCTTCCCGAACTGCAGTGGTTCCTCAACGACAAAGAGGTACACAAACAACGCCATGAATTAGATGGAATGAAATGACATGTAATAATTTAAAGAAACAGATCGGTTGATCCAGGATGCATTGCTTAAATGTGAATAATTCTTCAATTTGAAGGCTTTATGGTTTTATGGTTGATGATGCTTTAAAAAATATCATTTGTCTATTTTGTTTTACAAGCTACATATACAAAAAAAAAAAGCAAAACACATGTTGATGGCCAATTGGAAACAAAACCAGTACAGGCCATAGAAGAAGATTGATAATACAGTTTAAAAATTGTATATAAATACTAAATAAGGCTTTTCGAATTAACTTTTTTCGAATTCAATAACTTTTTAATTGGGAAAAAAATTTAATAAAAAGGAGTATTGCAGACGATTCGGCTACCCTTTATGCAAGGATGATTTTCTCGAAAACTTTAATGTGACGCCCGACTGGTACTGAAAACTCATCTACTAAATTTGAAGACTGCATCTCTTTTTGTTCTTAAGCAATATTCCTTTAAAACTGAAAAAGTTATATGGCAGTCATCCTTAACGCATGAGCGATTTTATCGAAAACCTTATTACGACGTCCGACAAACCCTAAGACTTCATGTACCAAATTTAAAGTCCGTAGCTTTCTTAGTTGAAGGAGCATAGTGATTTCAGACAGACAGACGGACCAATGATAACAAAACCCCTTTTTTAGAATTATGATATCCTCCAAAACGTGCAGAAAACACAAAATTTCCATTTCGGATTTTTGATCCCATTGCAATACTTTTATTAACTTATATTTCATATTAGGTAATTTGAAAGAAAAGGTTGCACGAAAATAAACTGCAAAATCTGTATTTTTAGATATTTTTTTTTTAAGTTAGTGCAGTTTTCCTTCATAAATCTGACCTACAAAGACAAGTTACGCCTACAAATCTTGTATAAAATTGCCGTCCTCCCTCGATACTTTGACATATGACGTGTCTGCGGTGTACCCCAAGCTTTTTTTTTTTTTTTTAAGATTTAGTATAGCAATCTTTCAATACATTCTTAGTGTTGAAACTGGAAACTTCTTTCATAGTGAAGACTTGATATTTTAATAATAAACCAAAAGAAACGACGAACAAGAGTTTTGCATGCAAAATATGCATCTTCTAATTTGCATATGGAATACCTGAAACATTTCTTGTCGTATTTAATATTTTCTTGATCAAAGAACCATTTGTTCGATATTGTTTCTAAAAGTTTAATTTTTTTTACAGAAATGTTAGATAACCTTAATATATAATTACTTAACAAACGCAAACAATTTTAAGAATACTAAGCAATATATTAAAGCTTAAAATAATGGTATTTTTAATGATTGGACATTTAAAAGTCATTGTAGCAATTTTCTATATTTAAAGTACTTGTACCGGTACAAGTAGAATTCTAAGTAGCCAAATCAATTAGAACTTGTACCTATTCAGGAATCGAATCTGAATAATTTGTCCGAATTAAAATCGGATTTTCTCGCAAAAGTGTATATATTACAGGAGGGGTTATAAATATGGAAACTATGACTTTAGCATAGATTCTAGATCTTACTGCCCGATTTGTAGAGTGCTGGGAATCAGTCGGGAGTTACAGTTAAATGTCATTTTATGTTCCGACATTTTCGTAAAGTTTTTTGTGGTAATTTTGTGGTACACTCTTAAAAAAAAAGAGTGAATTCCACTCCAGTTGGAGAAGTGCATTTTCGACACTAGAAAGGAATGAATATTATCTCAGACTGAGTTAAGGTAGGCGAATACCCAAAATTCCACAAAATTTTAAAATTTTTACTATTACTTCAAACTTTTCCAAATTTGGTATAGTGATTTCAAATATAATGAATAACACAATTTAGGCATTTTTTTTAATTTGAATATAATTTATTTATTTTAAACAGTGTTTTTCTACAAAAAAAGAGGTTTACGCTAACAAGCCTACCACATTGAATTTTTATCCTATAAACATTAATTATGTGTTAAATTCTTCGTTTTGAACTGATGCATGCAATGACCCTCTAGAGTTACATACAAATTACAATAAAAGAAATTATTAAGAAAAATGTTATAAATTAACCACAAAAAAAGGATTTTTTTCGATTAACTTACACTTGGAATTTTTTTAAAAAGAAACTACTATATTTACAAGGGATCTTAGAGGTTCATATCACAAATATATATTGAAATAGAATCTGTAAAAAATTTCAGGTAAATTAATGTAAAACTTTTTATGCTAGAAGTGTTGGCGCAACCCCCTTTTTTAGTTGAAAAACACCGTTTAAAATAAATCAATTATATTTAAATAAAAAAAATTGCCCAAAAATCATTGAATTTATATTTGAAATCACTATGCCAAATTTGGAAAAGATTAAGCCAATAGTAAAAATTTTAGAATTTGGGGTATTCGCCTACCTTAAGGCTGCTCATCACCCCCATACCCCGTCCTCCTTCGATCGGGCTTGCTAATGTTAAGTCTATGGGGGGAAAATGGTTTTTGTTCAAAAAAAAGTCAAGAAATTATAGGAATATTTTGATTGGTTTTTTTTAATTCATAAAAATCCAATAAAGTAGTGCTTTTAGAGGTTATTTTTTTTAAAAACGTTATTTACTATTTTTTAATCTAAATTTTTTTCTATTAAAAAAAGGCAAGTAACGTTTTTAAGAAAATAACCTCTAAAAGCACTACTTTATTGGAGTTTTATGAATTTAAAAAAAAACGCATCAAAATATTCCTATAATTTCTTGACTTTTTTTGGAACAAAAACCATTTTTCCCTCATAGACTTAACATTAGCAAGCCCGATTAGTCAGGTCGCCAAGGGGGGGGAACCCTGCACTGAGAGGTTAAGTTTTTTTTATTGGTGATTCTTATAGATTCGAGGGTGTAGATTACGAATCTCGAAGGTACTTTTTTGGTACCCTTGAGCATTTTTAGTTATTCAAGATGGCGTCTCCGCCATCTTGAATTTTGTAATCTTAATATTTGACGATCTATTCGACAAAAGTGATATAGTTTTTGTCTTTATAGGTACATTAAATAATAAAGATTCACAATTATCAAGAAAATTTCAAAAATAAAAAATTCAAAATGGCGGAATCCGCCATATTGGATTTTTTCACTTTTAATACTTTTGTTTTATATTTAACCCAACAAAATATTTATATTTTAACTATATTTTTTATACCTAGTTACTGTAGAACATTACTTTGAAGAAAATATTAAAAAATGAAGATGGCGGCATCCACCATATTGGATTTTTTCACCGTTTATATAAAGCGATCCATAGGTCGTAAATTAAAAATTCTTTTTTATAATTGCGTGAAAAAAAGCCGACTTTTACATTATAATTTCAATATCAGACGCGTGCACAAAGCGAGACTTTTTGAAACAGTGAAAAAAAGTACTTTTTTTCACCCAAAAGCAGTGAAAAAAAGACTTTGTCGCACTCTTTTTATAAGATGCCAACATTTCAAGTAAAATTTCGATTTGATAATACTCATAAAATCCAAAGATTTATCGATCTGCTGTATTTAAAAATATTATGCGCGTGAATTATTTTTGATTCAATGAATTTTTTTTCTCGCGATGGGAATATTTCTTAAGTCACGCCCTTCGAACTGCGAGTTCATTGGTTGCTTTCTTTGACAAAATGTTGAAACACGCTTATTGGTTTTTTATAGCGTCACGCGCTCCGAACTGCGAGATCATTGGTTGTTTTCCTTGACATCTCTTAGTCTATTTTAGTCTAATTAGCACGTGAATCATTTTTGAACCAATGAGATTTGATTTTTTTCACGCAATTATAAAATAGATATTTATGCAACTAGTGTGAAAAGTAATGCTTTTTAAAACACGTGTCTTTATTTCACTCGCTCGTACCTCGCTCGTGAAATAAAATCCACTTGTTTTAAAAAGCATTACTTTTCACACTAGTTGCATAAATATCTATTTATTTTAGTTATATCTTAATTTTAGTTTCTATTTCATTTTTAATGTGTAGATTATGAATCTAGAAGATATTTTTTTCGCTAGATTTCAGTATTTTTTTTAATATTTAAAATGGCGTTTTACGCCATTTTGGATTTTTCTTCCTAATTAAATTTTTCGGGTTCTTTTAGGCCAAAATTAATAATTTTTTCTTTTATAGGTGCATTTTGTCGTAAATAATTACTTAAAAACTCAAAAAATCCAAAATCAAGATGGCGGCTTCCGCCATCTTGGATTTTTCACCTTCTAATATTTCGTGATCCACTGCCTCGAAGTTAAAAATTCTTTCAGTTTTACTTGCATATTTTATTATAAAATGCATTAATATCATCATAAAGTTTTAGTTAAACACTTAAAAATCAAATTCAAGATGGCGGCTTCCGCCATCTTGGAGTTTTCATCTTCTAATATTTCGTGATCCACTGGCTCGAAGTTAAAAATTCTTTCTTCTTTAGTTCTATTTTTAGTAACAAATGGTTTAAAATACATAAATGGGGAACACAACTGCAAAATATCTGAATTTATGGCCATTCAAGATGGAATCTTCCTCATTTTTACTTTTTTTAACATTAGCATTATGCGATCTATCAGCTAGAAATTAAAAATTCTCTCTGTGTTAGGTGTATTTTTACTACAGAATTATCGCCATGCTTCTAACTGAGTACAAATATGTAAACTCAACGACCAAGTTGCTTAGAGTTGCCAAGTCCCTTAGAGTTGCTGGCTTTAAAGTTATTCTGACAATCCTTTTTGGACAATGGCCTATGCTTTTATGTAGTTTCAATCCACTATTAATTCATTCCAAACTCCGTTCATGTGTCTCATAACGTGATCCGAGTTTTAAAAAGTTCTTTAACACATTTTCGTTTTTTTTTTTTCATTTCTCTTAAATAAAATAATGCATATCGTTCATAGTTTTGATAACCAGATGCAAATAAATAGGGTAGAATTGGCGAGCAACTTTAATATGAAGGGACCAATATCTTGCCCTTCCAGCTCCCACATCTTGAAGAAAACTGGTTTCAATAAACAGTTCTAAGATACTCTACTAGTGTTGCAATTCGCACCCTTTATTTTTAAAACTGACTGAAGATCTCCGCTGCAGTTTGGCTGAGATTCATCATATAAATCCCGCATGACTTATTTAGCAAGCATTCTTGAAGTCCTGAAGTTTTGGAAACTTTTTCCCTTTCTGCATCTGTTGGACTCCTACAAACACACTAGGCATAACCTTTGGATAGACCACTACCCAAAATTAACCCCACACAACCTATAAACTTATCAACATGATGATTTGCAAAGCCATCCTACAAAACTGATGATCCCAAGTAAATGGCAAACTCTTGACCAGCTCATTTAGTGAGTCCCTGGGCTCCTGCTAAAGATGTCATGGTTGTATCTGTATTCTGGATATAAATCAGGTATCGTGTCTAACAGTGGTTGATACTTTACAGCAGTTCCTGGTTGAATCTGTAATCCATATTTTCGGCCAATTTAAGTATTTATTCAACTCTGGATAACGTTCTGAAAATGCCTTTGAAATCTTTATCTCTATAGCATTGTAAAGAGAAACTTTTCCATCACACAATAGTCTAAGCGGTAACTCTGTTATATTAAAGAACATTCAAGAGTCAGGCGGTTTATTTTCAAGATTACATGAACGATCTTTAGGTTGTAAGGTAGGGATTTTGACATTTCTTATTTTTTTTGTATTCTTGAAATTGTATCCCTCTAGTTTTCTAATAAATGGATTACCACTTCTTCTGGTTGAAGACATTATTTCTTACAGAGTCTTCTGAGTGTTTACTAACTCTTGAACCCATATTTTTATAATTGTACCACTCCACGAGATCTCAGCAAGTCCAAAGCCATTACTTCGATTTATGAACTCCTCCTGCCATTACTTAAGAATATTCTTGTTTGAAACGAGGAAGCATTTTATACGAGTAGAGCTCTTAAGAAACTTTAGTGGTAGTAATTTTGCCTGATGAATAACAAAATATTTAAAATACTTACTTTAATATGGTGGAAAACATCTTTAATATTTTTCCTTCAACAATCATGGTTTTAAAGTATTTTAAACATAATATGCAAAAAAACTGAAAGAATTTTTAATTTCACTCCAATGGATCACGTAATATTAGAAGGTAAAAAATCCAAGATGGCGGAAGCCGCCATCTTGAATTTGGTTTTTTAAGTATTTAAATAAAATTTTATGATGATTTTAATGCATTTTATAATAAAATATGCAAGTAAAACTGAAAGAATTTTTAACTTCAAGCCAGTGGATCACGAAATATTAGAAGGTGAAAAATCCAAGATGGCGGAAGCCGCCATCTTGATTTTGGATTTTTTTGAGTTTTTAAGTAATTATTTACGACAAAATGCACCTATAAAAGAAAAAATTATTAGTTTTGGCCTAAAAGAACCCGAAAAATTGAATTAGGAAAGAAAATCCAATATGGCGGAAGACGCCATTTTAAATATAAAAAAATACTCAAATCTAGCGAAAAAATATCGTCTAGATTCATAATCTAAACATTAAAACTGAAATAGAAACTAAAATTAAGATATAACTAAATTAAAAAGAATTTTTAATTTAGGACCTATGGATCGCTTTATATAAACGGTGAAAAAATCCAATATGGCGGATGCCGCCATCTTGATTTTTTGTATTTTCTTCAAAGTAATGTTCTATAGTAACTAGGTACAAAAAATATAGTTAAAATATAAATATTTTGTTGGGTTAAATATAAAAAAAAGTATTAAAAGTGAAAAAATCCAATATGGTGGATTCCGCCATTTTGAATTTTTTATTTTTGAAATTTTCTTGATAATTATGAATCTTTATTATTAAATGCATCTATAAAGACAAAAACTATTCACTTTTGTCGATTAGATCATCAAATATTAAGATTACAAAATTCAAGATGGCGGAGACGCCATCTTGTATAACTAAAAATGCTCAAGGGTACCAAAAGAGCAGCCTTAAAATCACTCGTTCGGAGTGATCCTGTCGGAGGTTTAACACACAAAGGATCCACTCTAAAAGGAGAAGTGCATTTTCCAGACTGGAGGAGTGAAAATCAATCAGACTGAGTTAAAATCGCTCGTTCGTTTTAAGAGTGTATATTTAGTTAAAATTATCATAGAGGTATGAAGCGAAATGTGTTTCACAGGGTTATAAAAAAGAGTAACAGAGAAGGTAAAGTTGGATCTCAATCAACTACTACGAGTTAACTTTTTTAAAAACACAACTCATCAAAAGAGGAGAAAAGAATGTGATTTTTTTAAATTTCAAATATTAAGTATTTGTGCAATATCTTCATACACATAACCAACGTTAAAAGGACAAGTATTAAACTTTTCTACTAAAATAATTTTCTAAAACACAATGATGGGCTAAATAAAAAACCGCATCCTCATAAATAATAGAAAAACTCAATTTTGCATTTAAAAAATATTTTTTCTTAATTTATCAGGTTAAATTTTAGACACTTTCGAAATTTTAAAAGATTTTTGGGTTTTTGATCGCATACAGTTATGAGGCCTATTTCGACACTACAAATTTTCAAAACTCTGGTGCTGCCATCTTCAGAAGATTTTGACAAACAAAAGATGAGTTGAGGTTGAACATCATTTCCAATTTCTAGATTGGCACTGTTCAAAATGCTTCCCTCTATTCAAACATAACAATTCGGTCATCTAAGAAACATAAAGTAATAAGAAAGTATTGCAAGGGTTGAAAATGCAAAATAGAGGTTTTTTTTTTTGTTTTCTGCACGTTTTGGACTTTTGGAGGATACCACTCTTCATGTCCAACCAAAAGAGCTCCGGACTTTGAATTCGGCACACGAGTCCCCAATACCTGTCAGGCCATAATAATATTTTCGAGAAAATTTCTCATGCGCAAGAGGTAGCTGCAATAAAACTTTTTAGGTTTTTAAGTTATTGAAATCGATTTGCAAGCTACAAAATCACCTTCAAATGGGTATATTGATTTATATTTAAAGTCGTGTAGTGTTACACACCCCTAGTTTTCCCCCAAACTAAGCTTGAAACACAACTCAACCGTTTCCCGTTCTCTTCCCGCTCAGATAGAGCAAGCGATAGTTATGATCGAACTTTTTTGGTTTTAAAGTTATTGAAATTTATTTATAAGGTACACAATCACTTACAAATGGGTATATTGATTGTCCATCCAACGAAGAGTTCTAGAGGGAAAGTTTTGGAACACAATTTTTGACTTCATAACTTTGTTTGGACTAGTTAGGAGGTAAACATATCAAAAGTCCCCGCGCCTAGCCCCTGTGCTGAAGGGGGGAGGGGGGGTTGAATGTCCCGTTTTTCGGTTTTTTACTTATATCTCGAAAACTATGCGTCCTACCGATATAATTGCATTACACAAAATGAAAGCTTATTAAATTTGCTACAAGTTTAATATCAAGCAGGTTTTGATATCTTGTGTAGTTTTCGAGATATCTGCGCTTGAAAGTCTGTAATTTCGGAGAAAACCTTTCACCCCCTAATTTGTCCTCTTTTTTGACCGGATAACTCTTCAATAATGCACCGAAACACTAAATGGTGGCCCTAGAGTGGTAGAGAATTTAATTCTTTACAATTATATATCTTATTTTACTATTTTTTTCTATTTTCCTTCACATTTTAAGGCAGTTTTAGTGTTGAGTGAAGAGGGGACTGTCATTCCCATAAAGCTAATGTATAAATTTTGAAATCGCAACGTTTGCAAAAGAAATGCTTTGCCATGTTATCCCCTTTTCACAAGGTATTAGAATCATCATAACATCCTTTTAACACAAAATTGAAAGAAAATAGCATCCGGTTATTTAATTATTAATTAATAAAGTTTTTAAATAGTGTCGCCATCTGCTGTATATTTTTGGCATTTTAAAATTTCAAAATTATAGAATTAAATAACTAGATAACATTTTCGTTTCAAATTTGCTTCATTTCGATGCTATGTTGATTCTCGTACCTGGGCAAAAAGGGCTAACATGGCAAAGCAATACACCTGCGGAAGTTGTAATTCCGAAACTAATGCATTAGCTGTATGGGACTGACAATCCCCCTTACGTACACTTATTCTATACTGAAATTCTAAATAACACAGAAACTCATTTTGTAGGCGCGCTGTTACTTTAATATTTCATCTGTTTTCATAATATATTTTATCTCTTTCATTTTATTCGAACCCCAGTGGAAAAGCAGTCAAATTATCCTCCTGTTCTTCTTCATCTTCGGAGTCAACTTGAGAGGCCACATTCAGGCAAGTCCCCTGGCAATTGGCATGCTGAGGAACATTTAAGGCTTGCTTTTTTGCAGATGCACTTTGAGCTTGCACAGTCTTTCGTGCATCGGCAGAAAATCATTTTCAAAATATCGTCAGGTGCTGCTGCTAACTCACTGTGCACTGGGGCCACAGAGATGTTCTCAATCTTCCACCCATACATCTGAGGAGGTAGGTCATTTCCCAGCCACAGCTGAACTTGGTGGAATGTTCGGAGGGAATGCGGTTTTACTGCTCCCTCGGTGGGAGGAAGACAAGAGATATCAGGCTTGATGGTGGCTACTGATCTTAAGAAAGACTTATACCTGTAGGCATTGAGGGAGGTCTCTATCGCTGGAGCCCCATAACACCTCTAGATGCAGGTTTCGCCTGCCTTTTGAACCTGATCGGTGGTTGAGGAAGGGTCAGAAAAGACCGCTGCTGCTTTCTGGACCACTGGCGACTTCAGATACAGCTTCGCAAATGCCTTTCTTTTTCGATATGCGGAAGATGTTGCGTCGCATCCAGTAAATGCGTGCAAAAATAGCACGTCCTCTAAACCCAGTTGCTGAAGCTCTTAGGACGAGAAGAAGGAATCCGGTGTCTTCCAACGTGCTGGCTTTATAAAAGTAATGTCCTTATACGCATCCGCTTTAGTCATCAAGAGGACTATGAGGTCGACATCTTCACCTACAATGCCGACAGCTGTTGTTTTCGACTTTTCTACAGCCGTATCCACAATCAGAACGTCCGCATCACTTTCTGCTTGAGCATCCTGATCCCATTCCACCAAGTTCAGCTGTGGCTGGGAAATGACCTGCCTCCTCAGATGTATGGGTGGAAGATTGAGAACAACTGCCTGGCCCCAGTGCACAGTGAGTTAGCAGCAGCACCTGACGATATTTTGAAAATGATTTTCTGCCGATGCACGAAAGACTGTGCAAGCTCAAAGTGTAGCTGCAAAAAAGCAAGCCTTAAATGTTCCTCAGCATGCCAAAATTGTCAGGGGACTTGCCTGAATGGGGTCTCTCAAGTTGACTCCGAAGATGAAGAAGAACAGGAGGACAATTTGACTGTTTTTCCACTGGGGTTCGAATGAAATGAAATAGCTAAAATATATTATGAAAACAGATGAAATATTAAAGTAACAGCGTGCCTACAAAATGAGTTTCTGTGTTATTTAGAATTTCAGTATAGAATAAGTGTACATAAGAGGGATTGTGTCAGTCCCATAGAGTTAATGCATTAGTTTCGGAATTACAAATTCCGCAGGTGTATTGCTTTGCCATGTTAGCCCTTTTTGCCCAGGTATGGGAATCAACATAGCATCGAAATGAAGTAAATTTGAAACGAAAATGTTATCTAGTTATTTAATTATATAATTTTGAAATTTTAAAATGCCATAAATATAACTTTATTAATTAATAATTAAATAACCGGATGTTATTTTCTTTCAATTTTGTGTTATAAGGATGTTATGATGATTCTAATACCTTGTGAAAAGGGGATAACATGGCAAAGCATTTCTTTTGCAAACGTTGCGATTTCAAAACTAATGCATTAGCTTTATGGGACTGACAGTCCCCTCTTCACTCAACACTGAAACAGCTTTAAAATGTGAAGGAAAATGGATAAAATCGCAAAATAAGATATATTATTGTAAAGAATTAAATTCTCTACCACTCTAGGGCCACCATTTAGTGTTTCGGTGCATTATTGAAGAGTTATGCTGTCAAAAAAGAGGAAAAATTAGGGGGTGAGAGGTTTTCTCCAAAATTACAGACTTTCAAGCGCGGATATCTCGAAAACTATACTAGATATCAAAATCTTCTTGGTATGAAACTTGTAGCAAATTTAATAAGCTTTCATTTTGTGTAATACAATTATATCGGTAGGACGCATAGTTTTCGAGATATAAGCAAAAACCGAAAAATGGGACATTCAACCCCCCCCCCCCCTCCCCCCTTCAGCACAGGGGCTAGGGGCGGGGACTTTTGATATGTTTACCTCCTAACTAGTCCGAACAAAGTTACGAAGTCAAAAATTGTGTTCCAAAACTTTCCCTCTAGACCCTTTTTTCAGCCTTCGTTGCCTGGACTATTAACTCAAAAAACATATCCCGTTTAAAGGTGGAGCCCCACTTCCTCATCAACTACCGCACCACGAGCGGCGTGCCGAGCGGGGTGCTCGGGTTCCGGGTTCGAGTCCAGCCGCACCACCTGGACGAGAACGAGGAGATGCGACTCAAGTGCACGGCGACCCTGTCGAAGGTGATCAACACGCGCAGCGAGGAGACCACCCTGGGAGGAAACCACAGGACATCGGGGCTCACGGTGGCGGAGAACTTCGGCAAAGGTAAGAACCGAGAATAACTAAATATTGTCTAGACACCGTGCCAACCTAACTTGGGTAATAACAAAGAGTAAAAAGGCAGGGGGGAAAGCGCGGTTGGTCCGTTAGTTGGAAACTTTTGTGAGGTAATATTTTCATACAAAATGATCTTAATACAATTTAACCAAAATACACGTTTCATTCTGATAAAATTGCCAAATTTTCTCAAATAATATTTAAATCTGTTCCACCTTAAACGAAATTAATGTTTTAAACATGTTTCCTAGATGGATTCACAAATAATTTATGGAACTTCTTTAAATCCGCGGAAGGATCTTCTACATAGCAAATATTTCTATTTACCCAACTTAGGTTGTCAAGGAGTGTAAACCAGGGACTTCAAACCTTTTTTCGCCTGCGTACCAATTGAATTTTTTTTTGACAAATTTAGGCGTACCACCAGACCTAAATATTTTAATAAACGTGTAATATTTACTCTTCTAAAAGTGATCAAAGACTTTTTGAATTCAATTCCTGAGAGTAGACGTGACGAACCTGGCGGCTGGAGGTATGCTAACTTGCGTTCAACCGGGGCCTCTAAGATGAAGAAAGGAGAAAAATAGTAATAAATCAATAATTATAATAACATAAGTTCTATCTTTTTTCCTTCTCTCTTTCTTTTCGGAGGCTCTAGTTTATCTAGAACATCAGCCTGATGGATCGAATATGGAATATGTAATTAAAGTTACAATTTCAAAAACTTAAAATGATCCTCGAATGAGAATGGTGTTAAATTTTAGGGGACTAATATTGAAGGAAGGAAGGGGAAAACGTCAGACCTAAGAAAAAATTCTTTTGTGATACGATTTGTTAAAACAATTGCGAAAGATAGCGTTGTAAGCAAGTCAGTTTAAATTGTTCGACTACAAATAAATCATAAAACAACGGTTGAAGTGTAAGCTACATGTTAATCTAACTAGGGTAACGAGTACAGTGATTTGTCCCCTCATTCATTAAAAAAAAAATAAGAAGATAATAAAGCCCAAAATAGGTGTGACAAAGGTTTTTAAAATTCCCGCCATTAACGTTTGTCATGTTGTCAGCAGTGCACCAACAATCGGAAGAGCAATATGGCCGCCAAAGAAATGAAGAGTACACGGGAAGAACCGATTGATTTATTAGGCGGACGCCCGCAATTGTCTGCTTGGCGGAAGAAAACCGGTTTCTCTCTTTCTCACTTGGTCCAAGCGTCGGGGTCGTCAATCGCCTGAATCTTGGTAGCTAGGAACCACAGAGATAGTAATTAAAGTATTAGAGTGGAATATCACATGACCTACAACACTGGCTTCATTGGGGCTCTTCTGGGAACTCCTTGCGCGTCCCGTAGGTAGCAATGGAGGTCACGTGATCTGCCACTCTATTACTTCAACTATGATCTCTGTGGTAGGAACTGATTTCCTTACACAAGTTTAGGCGATCACTCGCTATCATCGCCAAAGTGGCCTGCTAAGGAAACTTCTCTACAAAATCAATCGGTTCTTACCGTGTACTCTTCAAATACGTCTCAATGTCAATGGGGGGCCAATCACTGTACTTGTTACCCTATATTGGTATCCGGGTCGGTCTGGGTTCCACGACCTGGCCTCTGGTAACGTAAAGGAATCAGAGAATCTTGTTGCAGTGTGGAGAACAAATTGGCATCGTACTGATGAAGGATTGTCTGAGCTGTGTATCGAATACCTGAATACCGACAAACCAGGCCCAATACATCTGGGAAGTTGTGTATATATGGGTTTGACTCCTTCTTGTGGAGGTTCCTTACGATTACCTTAGAATACTGCAAGACCGTAGCTGCAAAAACTGAATTTGGGAAAAATGAAGAAAACTGGTTTCATTAAACGCCAAGGGAAAATAAAATGTTTATACTGACACAGTTCTAATGTAGTTACGCTTTCTAGCTTTCAAAAGATAGATTCCCTGGTAGCACAGCAGTATTGGCCAATATCAGCTAATACCCATTGTCCAATGCATAATGGACTACGTTTCGGGTGCAATATTGGTTGAAAAAAATTACAATCCAAAATTCTTGATTGAAAAATATTGCGAAACATAATATTTGCCTTTTACACTTGCTAAATACTGTAAGATTGCAGTAAAATTAAGCAATGCACTTTTCGTCATTCCGGTATGAAACCTCAAAGAACGGGGAAATCTGGTTAAAACAACAATGCCAAAATGCAAGAAAATTTTGTAAAAAATGTAATTTCGTAGAAATTTCTATGCTACATGAAATTTTATATCAGAGAAATGGGCATACTTATTCATTCTTACTAATGCATTTTTTTTCAGTATCCGAAAGAAACACCGACAGCGAGACCAGCAGGGCTACAGACCTTGTCACACCGTTCTTCGCAATCTGCTTGGCGCACTTACTCATAAGAATCATGCTGTGACCTACCTGTTGAAAGCAGAAACACTCAGCGCACTCCGAATATTGTCTTCTAGTCGAAACTGTCTGACAAATCATGAAAGAGTGCACCAAAAAACAAAAAAAAGGAACATTCACAGTGGGCCAAATGTCTTTGTCGACGAATTGTAGCTGTTCAAAAATGAAAAGGCTAAATATTGTGACAATTTCGAAAGGCAGTGTTAAAAAGGTTCCTGGTTGTGCAACGGGTTCTCGGCGGTAACTGGAATCGTGTTTATCTGCTTTTTCGCGAGTGAGGTGTCCTTAAAATTTCTAGCTTTATTGTTATTTGTACGTTGTTTCATGTTAGATATTTGTCCCTTCGTTGCTGTGAATCGCATGTGTGTTTGTTGAAGAAAAAACGTTGAAAACAGAAACAACACATCAGCCAAAGTTGTAAAACTAAAATATTCACTTGAAGAGATCTATATCAAAATCATTTTTTATCCATAAGATTGATGTACTGTTATTATTTTTAAAATATAACATTTAAATTTAAATCTATTTTCATAAAGTAGTTACATTCCTTACTTAAAGTAAAGATCAAAAGAACTCTCTTTCTTGTTTACAATTTTTAGTTTTTGTAGTTCATTTTATGTAAATCAACACATATCGATATCATAAATTATTATTCTTAAGATTATAGGGTATTTGGAGGCTAGAAATAAACAGCCATAAACGATTAAATTACCAAATTATAGGGGTCTTCTAAGTTTAAGTTCTATATTTTTCTTAGTACAATTTAAAAAAATGTTACATCTGTCAAATGATTAAGGGCGAACTCTAGTCTTTTTCGGCTCCATAGTGCTAATGTTACATTTTATCACACATCCGTATTTTCATTATTGTTAGTTATAATGTATATTTTAGTAGTTTTATGGCTTAATAATTTCAATAGAGGAGCCACAACAAAATTGTATTTTTAAATAATTATTTAAACAAACTACACATCATTGCACAGTCAAATTTTGTTAACTTAATTTCCAAATAAACTTGTCTCTAAATAAAAATTTCAAATCATGAAGAAATATTTTGGCATGAGGGGATATGTTCAGCAAAATTTAATATCATCATATGAGGTGGAATAAGACTAAGAGATCACCCTTTCGAATTAGATTTTTATGAATGTGGAAAAAAAAATTAACTAAAGATGTGCGAATATGGACACTTGAAACACATTGTGGATATTCTTTGTATATTTGTAAATGGTGTGTGTGTAGATATATGTTTATAAATGTATTTAAAACTTAACTATGTGTCTAACTGCACTGTTGTACATGAAAATAGATATCTGCAATATTAATAGCATTTCTTTTGACACATTCCATCTAGTTTTTTTTATTGAAAATAGTTTAAAAATTAATCATTATTTTATTATGTAAAAACAATTATGCTTGAAAGCGATACCATTTATATTTATGAACAAGTATTTTGGTTTTTCATTGATTTGTTTATAATGTATATTACAGTAATAAGGTGGTGTGACATAACACTGTAAAAGTACTGTGATTACTGGGTTATTGAACGAACGAACTGTAACACTCATCTCTATAAAGTTTTGTAGACAATATTTTGTTAACAAATTAATACTGATGTAATCCTGAACTGACGAGATGCAACTATGCTATATGTTTGAAGGACTGTGAAGATTATGCTGCAGCATCAGTTTCAGCAGAACATGTATAAAATTAAATATTTAATTGTATTGAGTTTCCTATATTTTATTACAAGTGTTTTTTTGAGTTCTGATTTCAATTTGGAATGATGTTAAGTACACCAATTTAAATGTAATAAGTAATGGCATTTTTTTTTTTTTGAATTTATGAAGTTTTGTATTGATTATTTGTTTGGAGTGTTAAAAGAAAATGCTGAAATAAAACATAGTTTTATTAGAAAAATAAGTTATTTTATGATTATAAATAAAAAAATATTAATTGATTCTTCAGGTGTCAAAATATTTCCTATATTTTATTTCACTTGCTGGTTAATATTTCATTCTTGTATATTATGACTCTTCAGTGAATTAATAACAAGCAAATTCAGTAAAGAGTCTTTACATTTTTAAATAAATATTAAAAAACAGAATCAAATGAAAATATAACAGGAGATATCAGCAGGGTGTCACATGAAATGCTTCTTAACATTACCCAACTTTTCCCTGTGCGCCCCAGCAGTAGTTTTTTTTTTTTTTCATAATGGACTAAAAAGAATAAGTCCTCCAAAACTTCAAATCAATAATTCTCGGACATGCTTTTTGAATACATCAAAAAATAATTGACCCCAAAAGATCACTGCTTTGATATTGACTTTTTTTGAAAAGCTTAAATATCATTTTTTTTAATAAGTCAGCATGAGGAAAAAATCGCAAAGTGAAGTTTGTGGAGCTACAAAGATAATCTTAAGTAAATAGATAAAATAGAATAGTGTCAATAATGCATCTGCCAGAAGAACAGAACAGCAATACAGCTAATGTTCATTAAGGTAGGCGAATACCCCAAATCCTAAAATTTTTACTATTGCTTTAATCTTTTCCAAATTTGGCATAGTGATTCCAAATATAATGAATAATACTATTTAGGCTTTTGTTTTTATTTAAATATAATTTATTTATTTTAAACGGTGTGTTTTTCTACTAAAAAAAGAGGTTTACGCCAACAAGTCTACCACATTGAATTTTCATCCTATGAACATTTATTATGTGTTAAATTCTTCGTTTTGAACTGATACATGCAATGGCCCTCTAGAGTTACATACAAATTACAAGAAAAAAAGTTATTAAGAAAAATGTTATAAATTAACCACAAAAAAAGGATTTTTTTTCGATTAACTTACACTTGGACATTTAAAAAAAAAAACTTGTATACTTACACCAGATGTTAGAGGTTCATGGCACAGATATATATTGAAATAGCATCTGTGAAAAATTTCAGGTAAATTAATGCAAAACTTTTTATGCTAGAAGTGTTGGCGTAAACCCCTTTTTTTAGTTGAAAAACACCGCTTAAAATAAATCAATTATATTTAAATAAAAAAAATTGCCCCAAAAGCATTGTTCATTATATTTGAAATCACTATGCTAAATTTGGAAAAGATTAAAGTAATAGTAAAAATTTTAGAATTTTGGGTACTCGCCTACCTTAAATTGAAAAAACACTAGTGGTCCTACTAAAAAAAAGTTTTATACATACAATCTCTTATCAGTCATATGCAGTGCCAAGTTATAAAAAAATAATTTTTGATTGCTTTGTTGTTTGAAATTAATAGAACACCTTGCGTCTCTTTCCAAACAATAATATGAACAATCAAAGAATATCATTGAATGATATTATGACATCATTCGAAACTGATTCATGCCCCCAAATCAAATTTTCCTTAATTTTTCCTTTAATAAAATTAAAGCTTATCTTGAGTGGCATTGGTGATTTAACTCTAATGAAAAAAGTCTTCCTATGCTTCTTAATGAGAATTAAACTTTATCAGTGTTTTCAATTATTAAAGTACTTCTACACTCCTTGCCAACCTAAGTTTAGTAAATAGAAATATGCTATGGAGAAGATCATTCTGTGCATGTAAAGAGTTCCATAAATTATTTGTGAATCCATCCAGAAAACATGTTTAAGTAATTAATTTCGTTTAAGGTCTAACAGATTTGAATATTATTTGAGAAAATTTGGCAATTTTATCAGAACAAAAAGTGTTTTTTTTTTGGTTAAATTGTATTCAGATAATTTTGTATGTAAATATTTCCTTACAAGAGTTTCCAACTAACGGACCAGCCACGCTTTTTCCTTGGCCTTTTTACTCTTTGTTTTTACTCAAGTTAGGTTGGCAATGAGTTTAATTTGAAATTATTCGTTCTGAGATTTTCGATGCGCTGAACTTTTTGATGGATCACCCTTGTATGTATCTTGAGTATGACTTAAATGGCATTTATAAAAACTTCCATTTGAAACATTATAAAAGAGGCATGGAAGCTAATAGAATCAATTAAGTCAGAAATCTAAAAACTATTATCAAGTCAAACATACAACAAGTGTGTCACACGTCATATTTTATAAAAGATGAGATTATGTACAGAGATAAATATTTACAATTCATAAAGATGCATTCATTTCTTTTTCCTCTCTGAGGAACAATTGGAGCAGTACCATTTACCCTTGGGCTTACTTGCCAGTCCAACGCAGGCAAAGTGGAACCATTCAATAGGACACTAAAACAATAAATAAAAATTAAAAAATAATATCAATATGCAAATAGAAATTCAAAATACAAGAATTAAAACATAGATAATATTTTTTAAAAAAAGAGGAGAAAATATGTTAGTTTTATAACTTTTGACCTTGTCTGTTTTTAAAATTAAAAACATATAAAGTTGCTATCTTTCTAAAAGTAAATTTCTTCTCTCAATAAATTATAATCACTATCCAATTTTATATATAAACACAATAGCTAGAGAACATTAAATTTTAAAGAATGCATTATAAATTTCTTCTCTCAATAAATTATAATCACTATCCAATTTTATATATAAACACAATATGTTTAAAAATAATTTTAAACATGAGTAATTTTGAAATTGAGGGTTGCCACACTATTTAATAAAAAAAAATCAAGGACTATTTAAGGACTTTTCAAGAATATACTTCGCCATTTTCAAGGACTGTATACTTAAAGGATCTTTTCAAGGACTGTCTGACTTAAATATGCACTTAAATTCCACGATAGTTTCTAAAACTTCATTTAGTAAACAAATAAGAGTTCTCTAACTTTCAAATGAAAAAATATATAATATGTGTTATAAAATAACCTTCAACTACCCAAAAGATCCGTGAAGAAAGGCAATTCTTTACCAATAAAAGTAACTAAGTACAATTACTGTTACTTGGCCCAAAAAAAATCAAGGACTTTTCAAGGTTGATAATGTTTTTCAAGCACTTTTAAGACCTTGGAAATCAACGTTCATTTTCAAGCACTTTGCAAGGACCATGACAACCCTGGAAATTGCAAACGGAACCCAATCCTCAGTGATATACTAATAGTTTTAAAGAAATATTAACAAAAAACAAATGTATAGTTGCCCCTATTTTGTGTAATTGATTTGAAAAATTTACATTCCGGGTACTTGCAGTATTACAATTAATTATAAATGCATTAAAAGAAATATTAATATGAATACCCTTTATATGAAAAGAGATTTGAACACTACAGGAATTTTAATAGTTTTTAAAAATGCACAAAGCAAAGCTGACTATTTTTTTTCTTTAATTTTCAATAAATAGTTTTACAACAAAATATTCAACCCATTGAAAAAATAGGATTATCGAGACACGTAAGTCATCTACAGTTATCATCTACAGTGGTCATCTATACCCTTTCCATTTTGAATCCAAGCTTCGAAAAGATTTCCTTCCCCCATCCCATCGCTTGGTTTTCCGGGAAACAAAGGGGAGTATCGCTTTTCGAATTGTACCTCGTTTGAGGTTCTGTTGTTGAGGTTAACCACAGTTGTTTTATGTAATCTCGCATGTCCATGGGTAATCTTTACGATTATGATTGCTAAAGTCTCGAATTCTGTGTGAACATTGGAAGTTGAACTAAGTTTTCTCGACTCTCTTCAATTCATTTAAGAGGAAACTGGGCTTATGATTGTCTTTACTGGCTTACAAAAAAATTTCCAATCTTCGAATAAAATCTTTCATGTTTTAGTTGTTTCTGAGCAAAAATATTGTTATAATGAAAACCCGATTGTAACAATTCCAAATTATTAGCAATTGCTCACTTTATATTTTGCTTTGATTTTGTTATGAAATTAAATCTAAAGTAAAGTACTCACCATAAAATCAATATACATGCTAGATCTCACTGAAAATTTGTATTTTTGATCATGATCAGTTACACTTTTAACAATCCGAATTGTCAAACTCAACTGGGGAGGGGGAAAAACCGAAACAGCTATAAATCACGCCGTTTCCAAGAAAACCGCACTCGTGGATGGGGAAGGAAGTCTTTTTGAAGCTTGGATTCAAAATGGAAAGGGTATAAAGTTATCATTGTATCAACACATGGAACTTTGGTTTGGGGACTCATAGTCAATCTGGCTCATTCCCCTTTAAATGACATGTTTATTTTGCAACTGAACAAAAGCTTATCCCCAGTAATGATAAATGTAGCTGACTTACAGACCTCTGTAATCCAACTACTTGAAATGGGTTAAAATACTGTCTTTAATTTTCAATTAATAATTTTACAACAAAATATCCAAACCTATTTCAAAAAGTGGGATTATAGGCCCACTTTATCATACATAAAACCTTTATAAAATATTCAATACAGCTTGAAAAAAGTGGCTAAGAAAATAACTTTTTTCCTTTGGATTAACACACAGGCACCAGTATGGATGTTTGTCATTTTATGGTCATGAAAAATTCAAGCTGGCAGCGTAAAACATACTCGCAACGTAAAACAATACAATGAAAGACTTTGAGATTGCTTTAATAGCACTTAAACTTAGTTCAGAAAATGAATACAAAACAAAAATTACCAAAAAGGTGCTCTTAAAAACTACAACATCTTTTATCTTCAATAGGTTTTTTTACAATCAATTATTTTTGCTTGCCTCCTTTCAAAGTTTCTCTACAGAGGCACTATGACATGAGACCCGTGGTGCCATGGCCAGGTAAACTGCAGTTACCACACACAACAATGGATTAAGCCATTTTTGTTTTGTAATAATCCAATATTTGGTTCAAAGGAGTTTTTGCAACTGAACAATAGAAGTCATTAGGGTAGTTAACTCACTTTACCTGCCCATGGAAGCGTGGTAATACAGTCTCATTCGTCGTTAAGAAAACTAAAAAGAGAGGTCTACTCACGTCTGGGTTGTCACACCCAATCATCTCCCCGTAAGACACCTGGTGGCAGAAGCAGTAAGTAGGTTCATTAGGGTCTACAGGCATGTCCAGCACATCTGAGGGGTGAGTGATGGTCAGGGCAGAAGGCAGGGAAGCGATCTCGGGCCTGAAAGGGAGAAGTTAGGTTAGGTAAGTTTCAGCAATTGGAGTAAAGCATTACTAATGCTGTTGACAAATGACAGTGAATGTGCCCTCTAGAAGGGAGAGTGTAGGCTTTATAGCCCATTACCAGCTCGCCAGAAGAGACAGTCACAAGAGACACACATAGAAGGACGACACAAACACATAGACCAATAACAACATTTATTGACAAGCACAAACACCCATGCCTTTTACCGGGATTCGAACCCGAGCCCACCAGCTCCAAAGGCTAGTGCACTAACCTTTGTGCCAGCGAGCCGGCACTAATGCTGTTACTAATAATAGCATTACTAATTCTGCCGACTAATAGCATTACTAATGCTGCCGACTAATAGAATTACTAATGCCGTTACTTTTAATGCTGTTAATTGTAACAGATACAGTGGTGGAAATTGATTTATGAACTAACATTCTTTTCACCAGATATCGCTTTGTATTAAGTGCTAACAATTCAAATTTTTTTCTGTTGGATATTCAGAGCACAATAAAGGAAATTCACATATAATTTTTTTCAAAAAATGGTATTAAATAAAAAATATATCTAATTTTAGTTTTTAAGCATGTCGAATGATGGAAATTGATTTATGAACTCAAATTTATTTTGAGCCCAGGCACCAAATATTTTAACTAGTTCTTCATTTGAACTTCAGGGGAGCTTACTATCAGTGTTTATAAATAAGATTAAGGCCAAATTTGTTGAAATTTATCTGTTTTAATCCCATTTTACTAAATAGGAAAGCTTGCGGGACTGCCTGAAGTCAAAAAGGTAAAAAATGACCATTATATAATATTGTAACAAATCTGTAAGAGAAATTAGCATATTAATTAAAAGATCAATAAATATAATTCATAAATATTTGAAGAATCATTCTGACTTCGGCAAAAACCATCATTAAAAAAGGTATAACCCTCGTGGGACGAGGGACAAAAGCAGGATTATTGGACTAGTATCCCAAAAAGTTACCATTTGTGTCAGCATTTGTGCATTTCGGGGCGAATTTGTTATGAACAATCACTTCCTGTAACTCCCAGAAGAGTAGGACAAAAATTGATATCGTCGTCGAACTTGAAATGTTCCAAAATGAAGGCTTGTCTAAAGCTTATTCTTCACCATAAGATACATATAAGAACAGGCTATTAAAATATAGTCGTAACTACATGAAAATGGATTGGGTGGGTTGGAGGGAGAGAAATGGGAAAAAAGTGACATTTGCTGATGAAAAAAGTTTAATTTGGATGGACGTGATGGTTTAAAATGTTATTGAAAGGATCTTCGGAAATAACCAAGATCTGTCTTCAGCAGAAATGTTTGTGGTGGAAGTTTGATGGTTTGGGCCCCGAGATCTCATGATTGAAGAAACAAGGTTATGTTTCTGAAGGGCTGACAAACATCACTTTATTGCAGATTAGTTCTAGAAAATTCTTTAATTCCTTTTTGCATGGCAAAACTATGCTTTTGATTAGATTTTTATGCATGATAATGCAAGAATCCACATTTCAAAAGAAATGGAAGATTGGTTAAATGAACTAAGAGTTGTTCATTTAGATCATCCTGACAATAGCCATGACTCAAACCCCAAGAATAATGTCTGAGATCAATTGGTTTGAATAATTTACTCAAATGGAGTATGGTTTTAAAGAAGTGTGCATCAGTTATGGAATAGAAGGACTTAATCATTAAAAACTGCAAATTGCTTGACCCAAAGTTTTGTGTTGTCCATAAAAAACAAAATCAAGGAAGTATTAGCGACAAAAAATAGTTTTAACAATTATTAATTGAGATTGAATGTAAAAGTTCATAAATCAATTTCCCTATGCTAAAACTAATATATCAACAAAATAAATTGTTTACGAATTTATATAAATTTTTATTTACGTGTATAATTTATAATGCAAAGCATGTATAGTATATAAAATTTAATCGATAAAAAGGCATTTAATAAAGAAATACTGTTAAAAAACTGTCAGTTCATAAATCAATTTCCACCACTGTACGTTTGTTAGGTAACAGCTACATTTTTCAGAAAGTAACTTTATCTTAGTTACTTTTAGCGGTAAAGAAATAACAAAACATTCCGTTACTTCTCATGCTGATCTTTACATATATTTTCGCCACAGTACGACAGTCTGCTTAAATTTTATTAATTTAATTTACCTTTTTATAACATTGAATTTTAGTTTTTAATTTTGTCCGATTGTCCTCATTTCTTTAATCTTGGTTCGCTTAGAAATGAAGTACACAGACAGCCAGACTTACAAGAAATTACACCCCTATGGGTGAAATATGGCAGTTATCTCAAATATATTTTGTACAACCAAATTTGCTTTAGCTAAGGAAACCGCATCAACTTTATATTAATAAAATAATTCTTTTGGGGTTGAAATGTGCTACTCACTGGATAATAAGCTGTTGCTTGAGCTTCTTTTTAACAGACTTGGGCTCATCATCATCCGATGCGGCACGCCTGCCTTTCTTCTTCTTTTCCTCAGCACTTTTACGTCCTTTCTCTGGAAAAGTAAAACCACTTTTAAACTCTGTTTCTACAATTAACTTTGAATCTTATAACTAATACGATAACAACAAATAATAATAATAAACAGTAATAATGTAAGCATAACAAATTATTGTTTTATGAATTTTTCAAAATGGACACTTTAGTTTGGAATTTTTTTTTCTGAAACTTTGGTCTTTTGAGGTTAGAAATATATCTCTATAGAAGAGTAAATTAGTGGAAATTGATATAATGTTACCGTATTCAAATCCTTATATAAAGAAAAGTCCAAAATCTTGTTAATTTGTAAAACTGAAAAAGAGTTCATTTCTTGTTTTGTTAGAAACAATAGCTATAGAACTGGATAAATTTTATATGATTGCATTTTCAAACAGCATTAGAAATACAGAAAAAAAATGATGAAGCAATCTATGCTACTTACTAATTTTCTAGAAGCAAATGCACATTATCTACAAACAGTTATGAGAAAATATTTATTATTATATAAAAAAAAGTGTTCTTTATTAATTTATCCATACATTCTAAATGTGTACTGTAGTTAAAACGTCAGAATTTTTTAGAGTTTAGATGATTTAGCAGCCATTAAAATTTGCCATTCCAAGATGATTCTGTTTGGCATCATTGTTGAAAGCCACTACATGAAGAGTTTTTGTGGACGGTTTAAAAAAACTTATTGCGAAACAAGTCTAACTTTGTTGCAAAATTGAAAGATTTAGTCACATCCTGGGACTAGCAATCATGTATTTCGAACCCTGTTTTCAAACAATGTAACACTAAATATGTAAATATGGCTATTACATTTTGATAACATTAAAATTTAAATTAAGTTTTCAAATCACTCACTCTTTTGAACAACATCAGGCTCGGAAGATTGCGGGTTTAAAGCTTTATCTTTCAAATCCGCTTCAAACCTAGCAAGATCAGCATCCAATCGACGAATGTGTTTGTCAACCTGAAAAAAAAGGAGCAAAATTTATCTGTAAATCAAGTTTAATTAAGAAAGTAACATTGCGGATAAAAAATTAACATGCAATGTGACATAAATACCATTCAATTAAAATTTTATAAGATAAGAAACCTTTTTTTAGTATATTATAAGATGATATAAAATCCTTGGTTAATGTAAGCTTAAGGGTCTGAATTTGGTAACAAATAAAATTTGTTGCCAAGAAAAAATAACAAACTAGCTGTTAGCCAAGTCTATTGCTATCTTGAATCTAAATAGATTTAAAGTTGACTCATGAAAAATATAACACTGGTAACACAAGTAACCAGCAAGATAGCAAGGGCTTAAGGTTTTTAGGCAAATAAACCAGTAAAAATGTCATTTAAGTACGAGCATTTTTCTCTTGAAATAATGATATTTGCTGTTTTCTCTTAATTGTCATAAAAAAGGAATTTATAGGGATCACCGGATAGACCCCAAAATTGTAGGGCATTAGTATTTAAAAACAGACTTCATGGAAAATAAAATTATTCAATTCTTAGTATTCATGCTATAAAAATAAATTCATACTCAAAAATGCATAAGAAAGGGATGTTGAATTTGATAAAGCACTTTTAAAAACATTTACAGAAGAATAAATTAAGCCCCTGTAAGAAATACTTTACCATTTCATAAGTCTGCATTGCAAGATTTACTTTGTCATCGCCATAGTCTAGAGCTTTCTTGAACATAATTCTTATTTTATTGGTACGTTCAGTCTGCTCTTCTTCAGTCAGATTTTCAATTTCAGTCATTAGCTCCTTTGCCGTTTTATCTACATTCTTCAGCTCCTCTATAAGAAAAAAAATGAATTCTTAGAACTAACTTTTCAAGAGTTTCAAATATAAAATCCACACTAAATTAAATGCATTCTAATCTACAAAACGCTCAATACTTTATATGGAGCTGAATGCTGGAACTTCTAAAAACATAACCATTCCAGAATAAATGTCGACGAATTATTCTAAAAATTTCCTAGCCAAACATCATATCAAACAAAGATTTATTTGAAAAGGACAGCTAGGATATAATGGCCAGTCTCAATTTGGCAACTCGCATTACATAGCCAAGCAACGAAAATGCTCAATTGTGGTAAACCTTCTCTTTCACAATTCATTCAACTCAATAGGTATAGCAACCCCACGTTAAATTTTCAAGCTAGCCAAATGTCGCCAAGAGCAGACTGGCCATTATATCCTAGCTGTACCACTAGTTAGCAGAACTTTCTGAATGTGACTGCACCATGACTTTTTAATTAAAAAAATTTGGCTGCAGGGAAATTTTCAAAATTTATCACTCAATGAACTTTTTTAGCTGTAAAAATAAGTGAATTTATTTGAAGAAATGCAGTTTAACTTTAATAGACAACAATTGATTGATAGGTTTTGATTATACACAAATAGTTTTCAATGTTTCACAATCTCGAAAGTTGCAAAAGCAAGGGCATCTTTATTATACTCATCGAAAATATAGATTTAGATTTTTTTTAATGAAAATATATCAATTAGAATACTTATATTTTATATCAATGCATACAGGGAAAAATTTATGTAAGCATTTTTAGAGCCAAAGCAATCAAAAGATATATGCAAAATAATTAATAAAAAGGTAAAATTACCGTATGCTCGAGTGTCTAAATCCCGCATTAGTGTAAAATTTCTCTGCAGTTCAGTTGGTAAAGTTTCCAAACCTAAAAAAAAAACATATTTACATCAATATCATGAAATAGGACATTAATTTTAATCAGGAATTTCGTTGTGCAATTTCTTAAGAAAATATTCTGCCTTACTATCGAGATAGTGTTCTAAATAAGCAGCCTTTGTTGACATATTTGCAGTTTTTTACATACAATTAATCAAAGTTTTAATTTGAAATTCAATCATTAACGCTTGATCGTTTAATTTAAAAAGTAAAAAAACTCAAAACGACAAAACAAATTCAGAATCGAAAACAGCTTTTTGGCTTCCAATCTTCTAAATAAACAACAAACCACTTCTACTTCTACCATTTCCGCTTGAAAGTTCTACTGACAGCTTTTAATTTTTTACTTATAATAGAAAATGTATGAAAACATTTTAATTTTGCAAAATATGGCTATTATAAATTTTAAATTATACTTCGTATTTTCAAATCAATAAAAAATAATTTCTACATTTTTTATGGATTTCACAATAATTAATCCATCTATTTTGTTAGTTAAGTTGGCAATCGCAAATGTTTGTTTATCTCTTTTGACAGTAAACAGAAACCGCGTTTCTTCTTCGTGCACGGACGGCAAGAAATAAAAGCTTTGCTTCAGACTTCAGAATTAATTTCACTATTCCGTTGAAATTTGTTTCTCAATGCTATAATGAAAAGTAAATCGGAATATCTTAAGCACCATTTTATGTCAGTAAAAAATTTTGATTAGATAAGACATTTAAAAATGATTAACTCTTTAGTTAGAGTTCGTTTAAGGAAGTTACAATGCTGTGTATGGTTGTATCTTATCAGTTGTTGGAATAACGGTACAACATTTGCTTACCCACTTACCGACGACGGTTTAATACAATCATGCATGACTAATGACACAGCATCGGATGTAAGAACGATTTATTTACATTTTTTTTACATGTTTTTTTACATACTTTGAATTTTATCTCTCTATTGATTTCAACCAAGGATAAGGACTGGAACAATTTCCTCTTTGATGCAGCATTATCCAGCAAACCCTCCCATTAAACAAACAAACATACATACTTTGAAAGTTTTTTTTTCTCTACCATATACCTTCTCTCCTTCGGAAATAGTCACTTTTTAATTATAAGAAGTTTAATCTTTTATTTGCAACTACAAAATTTGAATTTGACTATAGTATTTAGTACCTGTCACAACTGTATTTTTAACTCAGTATTTTTATGAGGTTGGTAGTATTAAATTTCTCTTTTTTTTTTTTCAGGTAAAAGAGCTTGAAAATATAATATATGAACATAGTACTCATTGTCGTGAGATGGGTAACATAAATTTTTATTTTAATTTAATTGCTTTATTCTTATTGCTATTTTCTGGGAGAACCTCCTGCTATTGCTCATGTTTTGGCATTAAAATCTTTATTGAATCTTACAGCAATTGGCTTAGTTTAGCTGACAGTAAAAATTTACTGGCAAATTTTCCAAAATCTCGACAAAAGTCGATATTTTGGCTACTTTTTGACAATCACGATTTAAAGAAAGGACATTTTGAAAAAATTGACTGGCAAGAAAATGGATAAAAAAAAATCACAGAGAAGGGCTTAATTTTTTCTCAAATTAAAGATTGGGCACAAGATTCGTGAAACAGGAAGAGACACAGAAAGCTCACTTTCACCCAACACCAAAACTAATGCAATTCTAGAAAGACCAAAAAAAGGCAATGCTGCCGAATATGTTACCACTTGAGACGTGAAACATGCCCATTGTGACTATACTTGTAAAATTTAACTAACTGATAACTAATGCAAAAAAAAAAAAAACTGATCCGACTCGAGACGTGAAACATGCCCATTGGGACTGTACTTGTAAAATAACTAACTGATAACTAATGCAAAAAAAAACTGATCTGACTCGAGGTGTGAGACATGCCCATTGGGACTATACTTTTAAAATAACTAATGCAAAAAAAAAAACTGATCCGACTCGAGACGTGAAACATGCCCATTGGGACTATACTTGTAAAGTAACTAACTGATAACTAATGCAAAAAAAAAACTGATCTGACTCGAGATGGGAGACATGCCCATTGGGACTATACTTGTAAAATAACTAACTGATAACTAATGCAAAAAAAAACTGATCCGACTCAAGACGTGAAACATGCCCATTGGGACTATACTTGTGAAATAACTAACTGATAACTAATGCAAAAGAAACTGAAAACTGATCCGACTCAAGCCGTGAAACATGTCCATTTGGACTACACTTGCAAAAGAAAATATACGGAGCAGTGCAAATTACTTGCTGTGATAATTTTAAAATGTCTTCTTCTTGTGTGTTTTTTAGCAATAAAATATTTAATTTTTTCTTTTCAACTTTAATTCATCAACTTTTAATAAGTTTTTACAGCAATTGGTTAGTGCAACTTAAATTATCCCAAGTTAAAATCAATTTCCTTTATTTTATATTTTTAAGTACATAATTAATTATGTATCATTGTTTGTTATTTCAGTGTCTGTTCAAAATGATCAGCTAATACATAAATTTCACATTGCTGTGAAAACATTGAAAATTATTAATCAGGATAATAGTTCACTGGTGCAAATAAGTTTAACTGTATCATTACCATCTCTACATGAAAATGAAGGTAATAATTTAACAAATTTATTTGTAATCTAGTAATAATTTAAGAAAAAAAACTGTTGTTAATTTAAAATAGCACTTGTAGTAAAATTTGACCTATCAAAATGGCTAGAGCTGATCAATATTGCATGTTGAATATTTATTTTATACTATTAAAGACCTATTGCAATTTAAACTAAAATTTTAACTTCTGTTACAAAAAGAAGAGCACAGTGGTATGAAAATAAAGTATGTACTGTTTCCATCTATCCTTTTATCAGTAAAAACTCTATCAAATTTTTTATAAAATAAGTTTTTGCTGTTGTGATGGTGAAATAGTCTAAGGTAAAAGATGAAGAAATCTATGTTTCAATATTTTGCCTTTACTATGCTTTGATAGCAATAATAAGACGAAATGTAATAATATCGAACAAAAAGTAAGTGAGAAAATAATTGCTTTAAAAGTCTATTCTATAAAATTTTGCATAATTTGCATAATTGTGCATAATTTCAAATGAAAAACCAATAAACATACAGTGTTTTATAAATAATCATTACCAAAGCAATTTACAGGGTTGCCACTGTCCTTGAAAACCTTGAAAAGTACTTGAAAAACATTATCCTCCTTGAAAAGTCCTGAATTTTTTTGACTGAAAATTTTATCTTTAAGTGTAGCAAATGTTAATTTTGGCTTCATAAAAACACTTTTTCAATGTGAATCGGTTCCTAAATTATATATTTTTTATTTCTTGTTTGTATAATCCAAGTAGGCAGAGCAAGTGATTTTAGGTTTTTTTAATAATTAAATGGTTATTTTATAACATATTTAAGTTCATTTGGAAGTTAGAGAGCTCTTAGTCGTTTTCTAAAGTCATGAAATTTAGATGTTGCCTGTTCGAATATACAGTCCTTGAAAATGGAGAAATATATCCTTGAAAAGTCCTTTTTTTTTAAACCAAAAAGTATGGCAACCCTAAATTTATTATATATAACTTGTTCAACATACTGTAAATCTTCCAATTGATAAAGAATAGTACTAAATAATTATGATTTAAAATTTTACCCTTTATGATTGTGGTAATAATAACAATGGAAGAGCTTAGTGGAAGAATGTGCTAGGTGACATTTTTAAAAAATTGAGATATTTGTGTCAATGAACAGATTACTAACTACTTAATAACCATAACAAGTTTCCCCTTTTTCATAAACTTTAGTTGTAGTGTTTTTTAAGGTTTGCAAATACAGATTTCAACAGATCTTAGTTTTGTAAACAAAAAACTTAAAAGTTCATTTTCTCGTTTTCACCTTTATTTCACTTAGCATGTTCTTCCACTAAGCTCTTCAATTATCAACCTTAGTGATGTTTGTTAATGAACATTTATTGTTCAATATATATTGTGATATAAAACATTTAATAATTTTAGGTTCATTTTTATTGACATTATTTTGGGGAACGAGTGATGACTGTCATAATTTCATCATTCCCTTTTCATCCTTATCACATACAAAAGTAGGTACTCTTATAACACTTCAATATATAAATTGTGATAAAACATATGTGTTAATTTTCATTACTTAGTATGAGATATGTATTTTATTTTACCAAAAAACATAATAATTGCGTAACGAAAAAAGTAAACTGTTTTAATCGTGTTGGTTTTGAAAAGTATTGCAGGAAATCATAAAACTGAAGCTGTTAAACAATTAAATGATGCATGTTTATGCTAAATTATCTATGGTAAACAGTTTTTCTTGTGTTAAGCATAATTATTCAAAACACTGACTTTGAATGTTTTATAAAAATTTTGTATGCTTGTGAAAAAAATATATAATATCCTAAAATTATGTATACATAATACATTTTTCTTTTTAGAAAACATTTATGCTTCCTTGTATTCAATTACCTTTAAAAACACAACATATTCAAAAGGTTTTTGTAGACTCTTATTATAAAGAAACTAAAGAAGGCCATTATAAGATGACCAGTGTTCAAGCTTCCAGTTACATTTTAAAAGGTATGAATATTTTAATAAGGTATTTTTTATTAATAAAGTAGTTGAAGCCTTTTATTTGGATAAACACTACTGAACACATACTTTTCTTTTGTAAATTATTAATAATATTAAAAATTCCTGAAAGTTTTGAGCTTGTTATGCTAAAATTGTAATTCTTAAAATATTTATTTTCAGAAACGTCCAAAATGCAAGTTTTACAAGCCATGTTTGTGAAGTTCAAGGTTTTTCGCAACCAACACTCCATTTATATTTCCTCAAGTATAAATATTGAAAATGTTTGTCCATCCATCTACAATATTTCCATCATAAAATCAGTTGGAAATCAACTCTGTGATCCACATGGCCAAAAACCTGAGTGTCAATGGTCTTCAGCTTTAAACAGTGTATGTTTAGTTTTTTCGTTGATAACATGCTGTAAAACTAACATCTAAAAACAATTTATATAAAATATAAGGCTTAAGCCTATTCCTGCAGCCTTGTTAAAAAAAATAACTCTTTACAATATAAATATATCCATATTTCTATTTTCTAAAAGTCATTTTGTAGAGCGATGTTGTATCAGTAATTTGAAATAAGAAACAAATGATGCATTCTCATGCATTTATGTTAATATAAAAATCCAATTGAAACTAAAAGTTGGTATATTAAGTGCATGTTTATTTTTATTTTGCAATTTTTTCCTTTAATTTATACAGAAACCCTCTGAAATACTTCTAACTAAATTAACTTGTTAGTTTTGGGAACGCCGTGGCTATTTCGTTTTCCCAGTTTTACAAGCGTCGAAACCAGAAAAGGGGGGTTGCTTTGGTGTTGATGCCAAATGGGGGCCTGGGAAGCCCAGTCGGTTAAGCACTCACTTAGCATGCGGAAGGTCCCAGGTTCGGGTCCAGGCATCGCCAAAATACTGCCGACCTATAAACGGCCCGTGCAGCCAAAAATGTCCGACAAATAATACCCTGTGTAAGGGAGTGCACATTAAATATCCTTCAAAGTCCTAATGCTGCATACGATGTCGCCCTTAACGGTTGCTTTGGGTGCCTATTCAGGTGTTGGCTCGTCACCTGACTGTGGTTCTAAAATATGGCGCCCGTCGCCAATAGCCCTCGTGTAGCTCTAGTGCGACGATAATTCAAACCTAACCTAACCTAAATTTGATGCCAAATGTAGGAATCCTCAAACACATTGAAAGTCGCTTACCCTTGCAAGAGTATTGAGGTGATGAACGAAATAGGAATAATAAAATATTTCAAAAGGTGCTTCGCTACCTGGGAAAGCTTTTCAGAGTTCTGATTATGTAGATGTTTCAGCATTTTGAAAATAGGCATTTACTTTTTATTTTTGTTAATATTTACAGTCTCGACTATCTTTGAACTGTCAGAAGGAAAATCTCAAATCTTATCAAACATATTGTATTCATGTGAGTAAATTTCTAATATTATTTTTAAAACGTACAAGAAAAGAAATTGTGTTTTAATGTGGTTAAAATCTCATATCTTATCAATATATATTTTAGTTACATATATTTATTAGTTATATATATATATATATATATATATATATATATATATATATATATATATATATATATATATATATATATATATTAGGGTGGTCCTTAAAAACAAAATTTTGATTTCGAGATGTCTCACCCCCTCATTTTGTTTATTCATATGAGAAAATAATTCATGCAAAATTTTAGTCAAATCAATTAATAATAACACGTGCCCCACGGGGCTTAAAGTTTTGCAAAATGCAAAATTTTTGGGTGTTTTTTTAATATTTCCGTTATAAATCAATATCTATACCAAATACAAAAAAATAGTGAGTATAAATGTTATAGAATATCAAATTTCCTACAACTTTGTAATTTACACTTTTGATCTATGAGCAATAGGTTTTGAGTTACTGGGAAAAGAACTAGCGATATTTTACAAGATTGTAAAATATGACCACACAACACAAACGCTATCCATCGTAATGGTGCAAAATAAAATTGATTATTTGGGTATCTTTTCACTGTGCTGTCTTAAATTTAACAAAAAAAGTGATGCAAGTATTAAAATCAGAAAGCAATTAAAATATACCACAATTGAAGGATTACCCTGACGGGGCCGTCGCGTGGGTAAGGGGCAGGGGTCGGAACCTAGGTAAAGGAAATACAGGCTTTTTGCAAGCTATTACATAACTATTTACATGGCTAATATACAGATGACATTTTCAAATACTTATGTCCTTAATAGGGGCCGTGTTGCTGGTACTAAATAGATGAATGGGGGGGGGGGTATAAATAGTAATGATCTACTAATAAAAATAGTTGACAAATAATTTTATTTTTAATTAAGTACAAAAGTAAATATTAATAATTCAATTAAATGCAGATGACCTTAAATAAAAACAATATTTTTAGTAGAAAAAAATTATATTGTTCTCTAAATAAACATAAAACTGTGTTTTAGGCATTAGTCTGAATATCACTTAGCAATAAGTAACGCTTTTAGTTCACACTATACTATCATTGTTGTAGGGCTTTCTTAAAGTTGTTCGATCGTGAGATGGATATTTTTTACGATAGTCTTGCACAGTTTGTAAAATAAATTGTTTTTGAGATTCGTCTTTCGTAAACTGAGAGTTGAATTCTTCCATTAACTTCACTCCTCTTTCCGCTGTATCATTTACTACCTTCAAAGATCTTGCTATTTCCCTTCCTTTTATATAACTTTCTTCATGACACCAATATACTGGATCTAATTTCTTAAAATCTTGCTTAATGTGGAATCTCTCAAAAAAATTTGAGGATTTACTCGTTATTCTTTGAAGTAGAATATCTTTAGAAAGTAACTCTTCAAAGCCCCCTTTTTCGATTTCATATTTTTTTCTGAAATCGCGAGAGTCATTGTCATCTATTTGCATTTTCTGTACGAGATTTTTTCTATCTTTCAAACTTATTCTCTCGTCAAATACAGACACGGCAACACATTCATCGCTTAAATACCATAAGTGGTTGATAAACTTCTTAATTGCAGTTTCTGCAACCAATTGATCATATTTTTTGTATTCTTCCAATTTTTTCAGAAAATCTACATCATTTTTAGGAGCTTCAATTGCATTTGTGCAGGAAAACCATGCTTTGACATAACACTTCACAATAAAACAGCAAATTCGTTTTAGTCCCAAATCTTCTTTTTTAGTTAGTTTGAATTGCTCCCTAAAAATATAGATTTTCAAGCAATAAATTGCTTTGCCCATCCATCTGGCTAGATGGCTAGCCCCTGGTTGCCGAAAGTTTACTCCTCGAGATGGTACGTCCCCAAGAAATATGATGACGAATTCTAAGAATTCCTTGTAGTCTTCACGGGGTAGATCTTCTTGTATTTTTTTGTGAGTATACGACAAAATATCTTGCCTGTCATCTTTCAGTGTGTTTTCGACTTCTGAGTTGGACTGCCATGTCAAGAAATTTGTCTTGTCAAAGTTCTGCCACTGCCTTTTAAACCTTTTAAATAATGGAATGGCAGGTCCGGTTAATTGTGAAATGTTTATTGATGCGAAAACACCATGCAAAACAATTTCAAAAATATGATGTCGACAAGCAAAATATATGACATCCCGATTTAACTTCTGCTCTAGTAGGTGGCATGCACCTTTTAAATAGCCTGTATTAGAAGCAGTTGTATCAAATACTATGGCTTCTACAGTGTCCAATAAACTCCAATTATCTAACAGGTTGTATACTGCGGAAGCAATTTCTTGTCCAGTACCAGAGAAAAGTTTGGGTATCCCCAGTAGTTGTTCGATATTTGGAGCTGTAGCAATTACCGAAAGCCGTTCTGCATTATTTTTTCCAGTTATTTCTGGAAGTAACTTTCCATCGAAATGAATTGCAACAAAAGGAACATCAGCATTTAAGAAATCGGATTTCACTTCCTTTGATTTTATTTTGCAAAATCTTTCTCTGGCTCTTTTTAGAGATGAGCGGTTAATCACAAAGTCATCAGGGTTTAAATTTACCGCTTCTACACAGGCTGTTAACAAGTGCACTCCATCTCGATCACTAATATGACATTTGTCTAATGCAGCACTAAGGCGGGCTGTCGTGATTTCTTTCCTAGCTCTTTTGAATTGTGGAGACTTAGATGTGGAAGGAAAGCTTATGTCCATAGATTCATATTCATTATCTATATCAGAATTGCTAGAAGAATCTGATGAAAACAGTGCAGGGTGTACTAAAAGAAAATTTTTAAAAAAATGAGAAAGTGAATTTTGAACTCAAATACAGTTATGTTTCGACTTTAACATCAGTATTTATTATCAGTATGAGAAGTCATTGAAAATAATTAATAGCATTAGTTTATTTGAATTGTAACGCATTTTTACGAAACTTTTAAAACTTTCAGGGGGGGGGGGGAAATGCTTTCTAACTTGTTATTGGTTTGTTAATTAATATGCATAAAATTTTTATACAATACAATTTTTTTTGCTTTATATGCTATTATATAACTATTTATGAATGTCATTGCTTGGTGAAATTAAGTTAACTACAGAATTTATCAAATAAAAAATGCTCACCTTCATCTACAATATGCTCCATCTGTTTTCTTTGTGCCTTTTCCGCTTTTTCTATTTCCAGAGCATACAGCTTTTTATCTGTACCCAGCATACAACCTGGACGTCCCTCTTGCCTTTGACATTGTAAGAATTGTTTATCCTCCTCAACAGTCATAATTTCCAAAGCATCGGAATGAGAAATATCAAAAAGATTGTTCAAACTGAGTTCAAATTTCTGTTCATTCTGCCTGCATGCTTCACTTTGTCGGCTTCTATGTTTCTCCAAATCTCGCCAAGCTTCATAAAGTTTTATAACTTTTTGTATGCAGTGATAACTTTTGCGTGTAGGAATCCGTGCTTTTCTCCAAAATACGAAAACTTCATCGATCACAAGGGAAGCACTTTCTTGTAAGTTCATGTTTATTTCCCGCATATTGAAAAACAATACACGCAACACATCTCCAATCGATGGCAATTTCGCACCAGTTATTTGGTTCTTCATTGAACCAATGAGAAATATTTGATTTCGAGGCATAATTCACTGCATCTAAGTATAAACCAATTACAAAATGCTAGAAACTCATTCGAAGGTTTGGAACTGTCTATATTTCAAATGAAAATATCCAGTTTTCTTAAAGCATGATCGACGGCAACTGAGCAGTTAAAGAGGATTAACCACCTCTTCTCCCATTCCCATAAGCAAGAAACGGAACTTTTGTTTACATTAACCCAAGGCACTAACCATTAACTATGTGGGGGAGGGGATTGAGCAACACGTGGGTCCCTGTATGACTCATACCGAACCGCTTTTGCCATAAAAAATATCACTCCTTTGTGAACGTACCGCTCCTCTCCCTACCCACATGACGGCCCTGACAGCGAAAATCCTTAAACTATGAATTATTTTAACTGCTTTCTTCCTTAAATTAATGAATTCGTCTCTTTTTTTTGCTAAAATTTAGACTGCATAATAAAAAGATATAGTATGTAACAACTTTTATTTTGTACCATTACGTTTGCCAGTGTTTCCGTTGTATGGCCACGATTTTCAAAGAAAGATAAATAAAAGTGCCCGTTTATTTCCCAATAACTCAAAACCTGTTGCTCATAGATCAAAAGTGTAAATTTCAAAGATGTAGGTAATTTTATAATCTATAACATTTGTATTGATTACTATTCCTTATTTGGAATATTTATTGATTTATAATGGAATTATTAGAAAAACACCCCAAATTTTTGCATTTTTCAAAACTTTAAGCCCCGTGGGGCACGTGTTATTATTAATTCATTTGACTAAAACTTTGCAGGAATTATTATATGTATGAACAAATTGAGGGGGTGAGACTTTCTGAATTCGAAAATTTATTTGTCCCCATGTTAATAAGGACCACCCTAATATATATATATATATATATATATATATATATATATATATATATATATATATATATATATATATATATATATATATATATATATATATATATAAAATTAGAATTTTGACAAATACTTTTTAAATATTGCACTTCTAATATTTGACCCTTTCACCCATTATCAAGTAATCATTAGAAATTTTACATAGAAAAATAAATTAATGTATTCTTCAGAGAGTGTGAAATTTAAGATTTGTTTATGAACATTTAATAGTTTGCATTGGCATATGCTTTTAATAAAAAAAACTGTGTACTTCTTATTTTTAAAATAATAATTTGCTAGATAATTATAAAGTATATATATTTGGAGTGTACAGTTTTAGTTTAGTATTACGTGTCTTGATAAATATTTTTCTTGTTTAAATAGCAACTTTTTTATTCAGTTTTATTAACTTTGCAGGCCTCGTTACATGCCTATGAAGAGTGCAAAAATGAATTTCCAGTAGCAGCTTTACAGATCACATTTTTCAAAAGTATTTTCTACTAAATACATATTTCCTTGTATATCATTTTATTTTTTTTAATAATTAGTATTAAAGTTTTTATTAAATCCCTAGCAGTATGGTCCCGCCTTACTGGGAACCCGTTAACTTCGCATTGCTTCCTTTTAGAGGCATGCTTACTTGTGAAAATACACCCAAAATAATAAAAATAAAATTCGTGTTGGCGCATGCGCACTTAAAAAAGCAAACACTAATAGAGGATGAAGCAGCCTTAGGGCGAGCGCATATCTCAACCAAACTCAATCAATCAAACTAATAGAGGATGGCGTCAAGCCCCCATTTCGGCCCGGTCCATGTATTTTCAAGCCCTGTTATGGTCTGCAATCCTTATAACAGACCTTACTTCACAGTCGGCGGGACTCACAATTATCGGAGACATTTTAAACACTCCGCAGAAAACGTAAAACAGTGACAAATCGGATTGCAATATCGTCAGTGAGTAGACAAGAGATGTAGGTACCCAGTGCGCATGCCCAGAACGAAGATCGCAGCGCCACGCCCTTTGTGTGGCATAGCGGTACTTACTTAAAAAACACGCCTCATATATAAATTTCTTACTTTTTAAATTTCTTTTTGAAAACTCTAACAACGCTTTAGCATTGTTAAATTTTCCTCACCTTAAGTGCCAATTTAGCAATGTTAAACAGTTGGGGGTGCCATTCATAAAAAAAAAATATGAGAATTAAATGTTAGAGAAATAAAATGCATGTTACAGATTAAAAACCAAATTTTTTTTCCCCCAGTGCCACATGAAGTAATGCTACAATACACATGTATGGACTGGAATGCTTCTGCTGATATCTACTATATTGAGAAGTAAGTTTATTTTATTAATGTTAGTAACAAAAATAATAAATCAAACTGCATATCTATTTGTTAAAATAATAACTTAATTTAAAAAAGGAAAGGGAAAATTGAAATTGGGTAATTATGTCATCAGGATGTGAAATATAAAAGCAATTTTAAAACAGTACAGTTTTTAGTGTTACGGTACACAACTGCAAATAAGTACAGTATGACCCCAGTATCATCATTTAATGCACATGCTCATGACTCTATAAACAAGAAACGCTCTTCCCACTAAACAGTTTACATTAAGAAATTAGTGTTGCTTTTTTTAGGATTTTAATTCGGAGGAATTTAATTAAATGTACAAAACATGTTTCATTTATATTTAGTTGATTGAAACTAATAAAAATATTACTTACTTATACCTCTTTCACACCAACATGGAGCATAGGGCCTCCGTCACGGTCCGCCACCTCACCCTAAAAAGTCATGGGGAGAGATTAAGACTGTTGCTGCCAACAGGGTGAAGTAAAAAATTATATATATATATTTTTTAATTAAAACAATAAGAATATTAATACTAAAATAATATTTTTATTTCATAATAGGAAGATATCTGTACAATTTAATCCTGACCCTGAATTTGCAAATTGCTTTTACTCTTATGAATTCCGGTTGTATAATGTAACGAAAGATGAATATGGTACAGGGGATAAGACATTAATACGTAAACTGCGTATTAATCATTCGCAACAGGTAAAATGTCATTTTAAGTGGTGATTGCCTGTCCCTTTTGAATCGTTGCGTCTTTTCCTTCCCCCCCCCCCCCTTTGTGTTTCCTATCTTTACGATGTTTGTTTGTGTCAAACGAAATTGATCCTAAATTCTCCATGCTTGCATTTTTTAGATGTTAAAAATTTGATTTTACTACTTTTAACAAATAAAGTTTTGAAAAATGTACTGTTACAATTTATTCAAAAGTTAGGATTAAAGTTTTATTCCCTTAAATATTACTTAAAAAAATTAAGATCTCCCCCCCCCCCCTGTTTTTTATCATTTCATTCTGAATGCATAACAAACTCCATTCGCCAATAGCCTTCGTGTAGCTCTTGTACGACGATAATTCAAACTAAACTTAACTGGATGCATAACGAATCTATTTAAGACATTTTAGATGTAGAGCTGGGTGTTAGATTTAATGGATGTTAGAGTAAAAAATAAGAAGTTGGGACTGAAACAGTAACAGCAGTACGCAAAGTGCTCCCCCAATTGTTTTGAGCATTGTATTTTGTAATATCTAATACTGAACTCAAGAGCAATGCATTTTATTATAAAGCAAAAGTCAATCTCCATATAAGTTACAATGAAGTATAAAAGTAAACAATGTTTGGGCTTAAAATTAGATAAAAAAAAATAAACAGTATCAACTAACAAAAATGCAGAGTTCATGCATATAAACTGAATATATACCACTTTCTCCCAGCAAAAAATCTTTTTTTTTCCTATTTGTAATTCAGGAACATTTTGGAAGATTCTCACCAAAAAGACTGTACAGTAGGACTCCCTCTTAACCGGCCTCCGTTTAACCGGATCTCCGCTTTAACCGGGCTGAATATTTTCCACCCTTAAAATGTTAAAATAGCTAAAAATTCAAGTTTTTGGTTATTTCAATCGGTTTTTGGTGTCGCACGTGTTTCAAACGCGTGGTTTATTGGAGAGAATGGGTGGGGGGCGACTTGTTGACCTTTGAAGGCTGTGGGGATTGACCGGACATCCCAATGAATTAGCGAGGGGTTGAAAGGGGGGATTTTAAAGGGACGCGTGACGAGTTAGTTTAAATTGTTGTCCTTGTAGGATTGTGGCTCTTGGGCGAATCTTCCCAATCTATTAGTGAGGGGTGGAAAGGAAAGTGATTTTTTTAAGTTATGTAATCAAAAATGTAAAATACTAATAATAATATATAAAATAACCTGTAAAATGACATCTTATTTCGATTGTACATGTATTTCATAAAGCAAGTATCCTCAATAAACAAAAGTGCAATCAAATAAACATCTAAATTTCAATTTATTTAATTTCTCCGGTTTAACCGGATTTTCGTTTAACCGGCTTACCCTCGGTCCCGTTTAAGCCGGTTAAGAGGGAGTCTACTGTAGTTATTGACTATTAAAAGGAATAGATCCATGTTACAATATTCATTCATTTTTTTACTCAATACTGCATTCTTTGCAATGGATTAGTGAAATGATCCATACTGTATAAATACTTAAAAAAAAAAGCAATTTAAGGCAGAAACATGCTTATATTGCTTGCCCATTCTGAAGCTTTGAACAACAAAAGGACTAGTTATTGACAATTAAAGAAATAGAGAGAGGTCTATGTTACAATATACCTTTTTATTTTACTCAATGCTGCATTCTTTGCAATGGATTAGTGAAAAGATCCATACTGTATCCATACATTAAAAAATCAATATAGGGCAGAAACATGGTTTATATTGCTTGTTGTGAAGTTTTGAACTTGTTTTATCACTATGGCTTTAATTGTAAAATTCATATATTTTCACTCTCTGAACCTTAAGTTTGTTTAACTGTTCTTGTTATACTTATTTTATTTTAAAACTGTCCTAATTGTTCATGTAAATATGTAATATTGTTTTATGATATACAAAAAGAAAATAAAAGACGAACAATGAAGAACCCGACTGACCTTTTCATCACGGGGTCTAGCCAGCCAAGATCTCCGGAGGCGTTTCTGAAATGGACTGCCTGCTGTAAGCAGAAAAGGCAGTCCACAGACCCTGACACCTCCGAAACTAAACGAAGAGTAATAAAATATTGAGGAACAAAAAAATTTATGTACCCCTGTTGAGAATGTTGTCAGTCGGAATCTTCATTCATCAGGGTTTTAATATTCTTTTTGCATTTCTATTCAAATAATTTTGCTTTTACTGCCAGTGTCATTATGATTTTTGTTTTATTTCATTTAATTGTATGCTTTTTTGTATTGTTTTTGAAGTATGATTGCAAAAATTAAGGTAAAATACGTTTTTGAAATTTATTTCCCACATATATACTCTTCACTCTAGAGGTACACATATGAGGGCCTTTGTAGAATTATTTCACATCGCAACTTCATTAAGAAAAATTCTTAATATTAAACCTCTATAATAAACTAAGATATTCAAGCTTTACGAAAGTACCTGTTTTATTTTGTACAAAAGAAATAACATTGTAAAAGATTCAAGTGGATTTTCGATAATGTGCAAAAGACAAATTTTTTACAACAAAATATTTATAAGGCATTTTGATTGAAACAAATGTTAAAATAGACTGTTAACTACAAATATCTGACAGCTTGTTTGCTTATTCATTAAACTCACACAATTTTATTTTTGTCTCAAAATCTCAAATTCCTCCTCCTTGGCTAATAATAAATTTTTGAAAATACATTTTTGATAGAAAGTCTAACTTTTAATTCAATCAATTAGCATCTTGAATAATTTATAAAACAAGTAACATTTTATATGTTTTAAATTTAAATTTTACCTTCCAATACCAGCCAAGTGAGAATAATAATAGTAATTCAAATAAATTATTCTTACTTTTTTAAAAAATTGTATACTTAAATTTTTAAAACATCATTCAGGAAGAAGAACATCTGGTTATGCTAAAACATTTTGTGTTTTTATTTTCAGAGTGTCATAAAGTACTTTACAGACATTCCAGAAGGAAACTTTTCTTTTCGGGTACTGATTTGATTATCTATTTATTCTTTGTACTACTATTTATTGTTTAGCATTTTACAAGTAAAATTTTTTAATTTATATATTATAGGTAATACCGTGCGATAAGCAGAAATGCCACGAACATTGGTCACTGGAGTCCAAAATTGTAACCGCTATTGAAGGTATTTTGTTAACAATTTCATATTTAAAGTGAAAATTTCGTGATAAATTAAAAGTTTATTGGAAATTATTTGGTCATTCCACGTCATATCAACAAAACCCACAAGCTTACTGGGTTTTTTCATTTGGATAAAAAAAATTTATAAAAAAATTTAAAATGTGAGTGGGCTTGAAACATTTTTTTTTATATATACATGGCAACACAAAACATCGAATTATTTTTAATCCAATGTTAAAAATACTAATTCTCTTAATATGAGGGATATACAACAGCCTTCTTCACAGGCAAGTAAAGTTCCATGAAAGAGCTCAGGGGGGAGAATGTTAAACACTAGAACAACTACTTTTACTTATCAAATACATCAGGTTCCAAGGAGTGGTTTATGTGCCCTTCTTGACTACCAGGGACGACTGGGAATCCTAGGGGCTTAAGGCGTTCACCTTGCATGCAGAAGGTCCCAAGTTCGAGTCTGAGCATCCAAAAAAAAAATGCTTCACAGTCCCAATGCTATTTACCATGTTGCCCTTAATGGTTGGTTGAGTGCTTACTCAGGTGTTGTATTTTCACTTGACAATAATTCAAATTAACCTAACCTGACTGCCAGGTTTTTGGTGACATACTGACTCTTTCCCCCAAGCACACATCTGGAAGTGGCAAAAAGTTTACAGTGACCTTCTTGACTGCTATGGTAGGTGGATACACATTCCTTGGAATGACTCTTCAATCCTGTATGTGAGAAGGGTAACTGAATACCTAAGCAGGGTGGTAGCAAAACCTAGTGGAAAATCTGGGAATTCTCAGGGAACTTTTTAATTCTGGAACTATCAGGGAATTCTTGTGGAACTTTTCAGATTTTGCAAAATATCAGGGATTTCTTTCCATTTTGGATTACTTAAACAGGAGGTTTAAAATATTGTGATCACTACTAACGGACACTTGATAAAAAAAATTCTGATTGATTCGATTTGCCTGAAGAACCAATCTTGGAGGAAATATAAATCTCTCTCACGAATCATGTTATCACATGATTCTCCGATCACATGATTCCTCTAAACTCAGATTTTCGGAAATGTAGAAAAGTTAGGTAGGCTAACCCATTATCCGGAAAGTCTTAATTCCCACGATGTCTGATTAAATTTTCTGTACTGCATTGAATTGTGTGTATTGCATGTTTTCAATTGTAAAATATATCAGGGAATTTTTTGGGAAAGTATCAGGGAAATCATGGGAATATCAGGGAACTTTTTATCTAGGATTTTGTAACCACCCTGCTAAGCTTTGACCTTGAAGAGGTATGAGTCAACCCGGTTTCGATCCAGGAACCTCTTGCGCGCTAGTCTAATACCAAACCGTTTGCCACAAAGTAATTACTCAGTCGCAAGGGCTGGTATTGGGTATTTGTGCTGAATGCCACGGTCCTACCTTTCTAGTGAATCAGAGGAGGAACGATTAATGTGGGTTGTTGATGCTGCCTGAAGTGAGTCTCAGGGTGAATGCTTTGCTTTGAATCGTAGGACTTAGTTGCTTGCTTTGAAGCCCAGACTTTGGTTTGGTTGCGTGAAGGTTGCCAGTTGTGCATCCTTGGATGGTGCTACATCCTAAGTCACCACTGAAGATGTAGGATACCTGAGAATAGCATATAGCAGGTCATCCAGAGGCATATGGCATGACCACCTGCTTTTTTTCTATCGGGGCTGTTTACATTGGCGGTTTAACCCTTTCAGTCCCAGTGAAGCCATTTGGCATCATCACTTTCAATATTTTTTTCCAAATGTTTATCACCCGTTATGACATCCAAACACACATCATTCGATTCTTCATACTCTGTTCTATTAGACAATATTTTACATTAATCTCAATAGAAGTCAGAACTACTATTTTTTTTATTTAGAAAATAGCTAATAAGCGTTTCACCTGATTTTTGAAAAATTCACTTCAGTTTTACATATTTAAAACACAATTTAAACTGTTTCAGTCAAAAAAATTACTAATTTTTTTATTATTATTGTCAGATACCTTAAAATATAGAACTCAAAGTGTTTTTAGGTAAAATATATATTTTTTATTTTGTTGTTTTCCACAGTTTAAACATTTTGGCATTATTTTAAAAACCATATAAAAAATCAAAATGAATTTTATTTTCCTATGGAACTCTTATTTTAGACCTAAAATAAGCTTATTTTGTGAATATTACATGTTTCTGTAGTGTAGTAAATTTTTGGGACTGAAAGGGTTAAGCCTTTTGCAAACTCGTCATATTCCCCACAATTGAGATCCTTTTTTTTATGGCACTCTTTCGCCGACTCTTGCTACCAACTTTGATCTTCAAATTAGAATGAATATGAGCTCTCTGTGGATGTTAAAGTATGCCAAGATTCAATTTTGCCGATAGGTAATCAATGGATATTTTGGATGCCACATAATCCTATGACATACGTGCCCACGATTTTCCCATCTAGAAAATCCGACGACTTAGCCTTGGCTCTAACCCGCATACTTTGGCTTATGAGGTGGGTACGTAATATCTCAGCCACTGACCCATCATGAGCATGCTATTGCGAATGTGGTCCTGCACCTTTTTGTCAGAGTACATTCTCAAAATGGTAGAAAGGCACGGGCTGAATCCAGTGTTGATCCATAACCTCTTGAATGCTAGCCCAATACAAAACTGTCTGGGACAATGACAAATGACAGTGATAGCGCCCTCTAGAAGGGAAGGGCGTAGGCTATATAGCCCATTACCCCGCTCGCCAGAAGAGACAGTCACAAGAGACACACAAAGAAGGACGCCACAAACACATAGACAAATAACAACATTTATTGACAAACACAAGCATCCATGCCTTTACCGGGATTCGAACCCGAGCCCAGCAGCTCCAAAGGCTAGTACACTAACCATTGCGCCAGTGGATCGGCACTGTCTGGGACAAAGTAATTACTTGACTGCAAGGGATAGTACTAAGTACTTGTGCTGACCGCCAAAACCTTCTTAATCCTGTTATTTGTTTTGGAGAAAAATGGCTAAAAATAAGTATTTCCATTTAACTTGTCTGTCTTTAAACAGGTCTAATGACATATCCTTAAAAAAATTTACAACCTTTTTAGTTTAATGTAAATATGTAATTTTGTACTATATAGTACCTAAATATTTGCTTTTCTTTCAGCAACAGATAATTCAATAGATAGAAGTTATATTCAGGAATTCCCATTAACCGTTAAAGTTGCAATGATTCTTCCCTTGCTGGTTATAAGTCTTTCAATATTTTGTTGCTTGATAAGAAAATGTAAACGTAAGTATACTCTTAAATTATGAAAAGTTATTCTTTTATATTCTACAAAAGTAGTTATAAGGCATATGAAAACAAAAACAACAAAGTTTTCCAAAATATAACAGAGTAAATAAAGAAAATTACAAACATAGGAACATTACCAAAACAATTAATAAATTAAAGATGCATATTCATCCCCACATACAAGGTTTCGGTGCAAATGCAAAGTCATGAATTTGGTCACTGGATAAGTTTTATTGTAAAATTCATGATTTTGAGCATAAAACAACCGCAGATCAAGTAACATAACATAGAAATTTAGCGCCCAGAAGGAAAAGGCGTAGGCTATATAGCCCGTTACCCTGTACACGTAGAATGACAGATGTATACTGTATGAAGGGAAATAAAAGAAAAATGTTTCAAAACCATTTTTTAAAACAAACTGGACTATTGTGGCAGGGAAAGGTGGGTATGAAATAGAGAGGTGTCATGTAAATGTTGCATGCCACCCCCATATCTATAATGAAACGGTATAGCGGCAGATAAGCCACTAACCGTCACACTCCTCTGCAATTCCACTGGGCAGGAAAACATCGCTCTGCCGCAGTTGGCATAGTAGTAACTAGGGACCTTATTCCAAAGAGGTGTCCTGCAAAGTAAAATAAAACAATATTCAAATGAAAATTGTAAAAAGAGCATATTTACACAAAGAAAGATAATGACCCCTGTAAAAGCGAGCCCCACAGAGAGCCATAGAAGATCAAGTTAATCTGTGGGGGCTGGGGAGCTCAGTTGGTTAAGCACTCGCTTAGCATGCAGAAGGTCCCAGGTTCGGGTCCGGGCATCGCCAAAATAGCTGCCGACCTATAAATGGCCTGTGCATCCAAAAATGTCCAATGAATAATACCCCGTGTAAGGGAGTGCACGTTAAATATCTTTCAAAGTCCTAACGTTGCTTACGATGTCGCCCTTAACGGTTGCGTTGGATGCCTATTCAGGTGTTGGCTCGTCACCTGACTGTGGTTCTAAAATACGACGCCCGTCGCCAATAGCCCTCGTGTAGCTCTAGTGCGACGATAATTCAAACCTAACCTAACCTAACTCAAGTTAATCTGTGTAAATGTTTCTTAAATTTTTATTAAGGCTTTTTGTATTGCTGGAGTTTCGCGACTTCTGAATCACCAGAGTTTTACAATTTTTGTGTCCCTGGAGCTTTGAGGTGTTCTGATACCCGAAGTTTCATGAATTTCAGATTGCCCTGACTTCTGATGCTAGAAAAATGGGATATAAATTTGCTGAAAATTAAAGTGGTACAGGGGGTTGTAGATTTATAGCCTTAATTTTAAGCTATTGTAAAAAAAAAAATTGTGTCAATAGTCTTGCGTGTAAGACTTTCTGTAAGTTTGGTTCTCTAATATTTGTTGTCTTTCATAAATGAAAGTGTTGAGAATGCCAAAGTCAATTAGTTTATTCTGTTGGTGTACACTAATATCAAGAATGCTATCCTATAGAAGGAACATATTCTGTAGCTTACCCTTATTTCATTGAAGAGAATAATATGTTCTTAGTTGCTGTTGAAATTCTTTAAAAGAATATTTTAGTCATTTATTAATCAGTAATAATTTCCTCCATCAATTTTATTATCAATTGCAAATATATATTGAAGGTATTACACCCTGGTGAAATTGTTCCATTCAACTTTTTTTAGTTTTTGCTATAAATTTAATTAATCAAATCTATATTCATTACTAGGACCATTTCAGAAATACACTTACCTTTGGCAATTATGTACACTAAAGTCAAGTTTTATTTTTAAAAATTGAAGTTTCTAAATTGTATGTACGATTCTAGATTATTTTTTAATTTGATATTTGTTTATATTGATAGGTAATAAATATTTGGATGAATCAAGAAGTAAGTACACATAATTTTTTTTAAAAATTAACTGTCAAATTAAACTATTTCATAATCTTTTTATCTTAGCATATTATTGTAACTTCTTTGTGAAGGCTTTTACAGTTTAAAAATATAATATTTAGCCATTAAACTCATTAAAATGCAGATTAAAAACACCATTATTTATTTGGTATCTAATGCTTTTTATCATTAATTTTAATTACTTTTTTTTATTTGGAAAAATTTGGTCACTTTCCCAGGGAAATAAAATGATTATTCTTACGGATGGCTCCTCTGATAATTCCTTTAATCGAGGTGCGGGCATTCTTCTCATCTATCCTTCCGGTGTTAAATCTGAACTCAAAATTCCTACAGCCTTAATGGCATCGAACTTCACTGGTGAATTAATTGCAATTAAAGAAGCCCTTTCCTTTTACATTTCATAAAGCGATTTTATATTTCCTGACGCCGATTTATCGAGATGGCCCAGTCGTTTTCTCTTATTCAAAATCTGCCTTCAAAAACATGTGTAACAGTGAAATTTTGAAAAAAAAAGTAAAAAAACCATTAAAGGAAAGAGTAAAATATTAGTAATAGTTGTTAAAATATTTCTTTTGATTATTTAAATGATTGTAGTATAACAAATATGTTTCTTCCATGAGTACGATAACAACATAACTGTGTTGATTAAATTGTAATTTTTATATTCAACTCTATAAGTATATTTTTTTTTATCTCTGATAAAAAAAAACATGTGTGCAAACTTGATAATATTTGTTTTTTGTTTTTTACAGGATCCAGTAGTCAGAATTCAATGTATCAAAGAGTGCAAAGTAAGCTTTTTTTTTAGCTTATATAACACAGTAAAACTTCCATTGACGAATGCCTTAGAAAAGCAGATACTTCCAAATAGAAAAAAAAATATTCTCTGTCCCTTTAAATACAGGACTTTCTATGTATTTCCCTGTAAAGAGTGGAAATAACAGACAGTTATTTTGGCAAAATTTTCAAAAAATACTTCCAAAATCTCGCTAGGTCTAAGATAGAGACAAAAACAAGTTTATGGTCCGTGGTACAAGTTTATGGTATGGTATATACTCGACTAGCAAATCAGGGAATGGTGATGATGACATAGGAGGGTATCATGTCCTATACCATCATCACCTTCCCCTGATTTACAAGTCGAGTATATGAAGCATTAACATATTTTTGTCAATCTATACATAAATGTCTATATATAAACATATCTTTTTCTAGAGAGATTTTGGAACATTAACATGTTTTTGTCATTCTATGCAAAAACATGTTGATGGTACATTTACTCCATAAGAGACTTTTTAAGGGTAATGGGCTACATAGCCTGCACCACTCTCTTATGGGCAGGTCTTTTTGTAATGTTATCTGCTCAAGCGTTGTTTTTTTAGTAAAAAATATATTAGTCCAATATATTTATTTTAAAACACATATTGCTCATACAGAACTCTTGTACGATTAACACTAACGAAATAAGTGCACTTTATTCGGAAGCACTATAATATCCAACATCTTAGTTTTCTAAAAAAAAATTGAAAAAACTCAATATCTCTGATGTTGTCTTTCCTTTTAATTGATGTTGTTTGTGCTTTCTTTATTCAGGGGTGAAACTTTTCAGGGGGTACCCCTGAATTCAGGATTTTTTTAATGTTCTTCCCCCTGATTTCAGGGTTTTATTTTAAACTAAAAATTTGTTTAAATGTTTTTAAAAAAATTAATTTCGTAATTTTTAAATCACTTAAACATTAGCCCTTCACTTTTCACAGAGATCGTACAAGATCATGTGACTTTGTGAAGTCATACAGGATATTGATAGGAACATTATACCAGACAGAAAGTCTGGGAATTTAATCGGTCTGCAAAAGTCAAGGAAATTCCAGATGTTTTTAGAAATCAGGGAAAATTTACTAAGGTGCCATTTAGCACTACACAATCGTTAATCTTCAAATTTTTCTGAAGTCCTGGAATTTTTTTCTTCTTTGAAATAAGTTTATGAACCATATGATATTTTTTTTCTAAAAAAAAAAAGGTCGTAAAATTGCTATATACAGGGAGCTATCAAGGTTAAAAAAAAACAAAAAAAACTTATATCTGTGGACTCCATGGCTAACTGTATGTGCAGTTATTTGATGATTTATAATGCCCTATATTTTTTTATTTTTATTACATCCTATATATTCTTCATTTCTCATTACTTTACCTTTGAACTAGTTATCTACCCCCGCCCCCCCAGAGACATGTTTTTAGTTTCAGGATTTTTTAATGGTGGGCAGTTTCACCCCTGTCTATTGTAAAAGCATAAAAGGAGAAAATAATTTTTCATTCATGTAGCTTTGTTGTGGTTTTTAAGAGTTTAACTAATTGATAAATAATATATTGCTTGCATCACAACCAAAACCACAAAATTGACCACCTTGAAAAAGAACAAAATGCATTTTGAAGCAGTTTCTGGTATCGGTTTGTTTTACAAGACCTGAAATTCAATTGTTATTGTGTTTAAGCTTAAGTAAAAAAGTTTTATAATAAATATGGAAAAATAAAAAATCAATTTAAAACAACCAAATAGATCATTTTACTTTTTATGATAGTTTGTTGATTATTTTTTTTTTTTTGCAACACATTTATTTTAATGATTTTTCCTTTTAAATTTAAATATTAATTTAAATATATTCGCAGAAAACATTTTAAAATATAATTTAAAAATGAAAATTAAAAAAATAATGAATTCAAACCAAAATTCCATCCTTTTAAACAGACGAAAATAATAGGGCTTTGGCTAAGCAGCATTTGCCTTTAAAAAAGGATTTTGTGGTTCAGTAGTAATGTGGTGGTTTTTATAATGCATTTTTCAATTTACATAACCTTTTTTTATTCTAGTGGTGGAATTGGAACCTACGCCTCAAACTAACAGTGTTCAACAAATGGTGTACATTTTACACACCACTGATGAAGATACTAAAATAAGAGTACATAACTTCTTTAGATCCGTTATGGAGGATGTTATACAACGTTTGGAACTTAATGTTGTAATTAAAACAATTGTAGAAATGGTCTCTGTAGATGAGTATGGGAACTTTTTTAGATGGTTTTTAAACAAAACAAATTGCCCATGCAGAGGAAATGGCCCTTCTTGCTCTTCTAACTATAAAATCGTAATAGTAGTTTCTGACAGGACTTTGCAATTGCTGGATGGCACGGCTGATGAGGTAAGAATCTTTCTAAATATTTTATAATAAAATACCCTTTATTTTATTGTATGAAATAAGGGAAATGTGAGTGCATTTGTACAGTCAAACTGGAATGACAAATTGTTTGTAACACCATAAATGTTCGGTCCCCTGAATTGCAAATAACTTTAATGTTTAATATTGTTACTTAAGTTCCCACATGTGCTATCTCACTTTGCCCAACGATCAGATTTACTGTACGGTAACCCTTGACGCGATTTTTTCGGATATGGCGATAAATAATTTTTTGCAGCATCTTATTTGACTTTGACTGATGATTCGAATGAGGCCCAGTGGCCTAGTGGTAGTGCTTCGTATTGCCATGCCACAGGTCCGGGGATCGAATCCCGGTCTGGGCGAGGTTGACCCAGCCTTTCATCCATTGAGTGGGTCAATAAAATGGGTACCAAGCATGCTTGGGAACTAAACACTGGGGGTCCCCCGTGAGGCTGACCACCTTACCAGGACATGTGCCTAGCACTCCAGAGCCCTTGGTCACGAAAGCTGAAATGGGCACAGCAGGCCTTGGCCCACTTATGGGCTGTTGCGCCGGGTAGTTTATATGATTCGAATACTTTGCCTTCGCAACGATCATGATGTTTCTGGCAACCCTATCTGACCATTATTTATTAGCGCAGTATAGAGAGTGTGACGTCAAAAGTTGCCAGAATACAGACATTTGGCGCGATTTTGTAAAGTTCGCCAAAGGTTTCCGTACAGTAAATGTGATCCGTTGTGCAAAGTGAGATAGCACAAGTGAGAACTTATGTGACGATATCCTGCTTTATAACCACAGCTTTTTTAAACTCCTCAGCTATAACCATAGAGATAGTAAAACAGTGCACTATCACCTACTATCTAGAAGAGAAACAGGGGGTTAAAATCTGTTTCCTTTGAATACCTCAACATGGCGGCGAGTAGCATAGAAAAAATCAGTACTGAAATTACACTTTTTTAGAAGCTGTTATCTCAGAGTGTATGGCTGGTAACTGTTTGAAGTTATTTGTAGATGTGGATTGGGGTACTGTTGTGATTTATGAATCTGGATCATTTTTCCCGTAGTTCTATTCCTATTCAATGAAATAATTTGATTTCAGGCTCAATTTTTTACAATAAATACTCATTAATAGCCAGTAATTTAACCATATTTTTTTACTTTCAATTTCCGAATATGCATATAAGTATTGAAATGGTTTGAAAATCCGAAATGGAGATTTTGTATTTTCTACATCGTAACAGACTAGTTAAATAAAATTCAGTGAAATATTTTTATAAAGGAAATTTTTCTAACGTAACAATATTTTTTATGAATCAAGAAAAATTGTTTTTCTTTTACCCTGTTCTTGGAGAAATGTTTTAGATAGAGTTAAATGTAATTATACTGTGTACAGTATAATTACATTTAACTCTATCTAAAACATTTTAGAACTCTAATTTTTTAAAGTAATTAAGACCTAACTACATTCGGGTAATCAGAAATTCAGATAATTAAGGGTTATTCAGAAAAAGGTATAGTTTAATCAGTTACTCAAAGTATGTTGGGTTGTGAGATCATGTAGTTCTAGTTTTGGTCGTCAACAGCCCAACCAAACAAAAGCGTAAAGAGCTGTTTAATTTATAGTTTTTTTTATTCAACTTATAGTAGAATGTTGGTTTTGTTTAGAAGCTATGATGACGGTTAGATATTTAAAAGTTTATTGCATTATATGTTCATAAGATATTTTACATAAGTAACAAATGAGTGCATAAAATAAAAGCTGTTACAGTAAGTACAGAAATTCATATGTGACATACAAACTTTCATAACTGATTTATTTGTTTCTGTTTGTCTCTGTTGTCTGCCCAAAGCAACATTGCTTTATAGCAGACCTACCCTGCCGTTGAAAATGCCCCAATCACTAATTATATAATAAGTCATAAAATTTATAATAGGTCACTATAAATTTATAATAAGTCAAAAAATGAACACAAACTTCTTTCTATAATAGCATCAGGATCCAGAATAGTTTTCACAACAAAAGTATAAGGAAATAAATATTTAGGCAAAACCGCATCACCAGGGCCATCTTGATATAAAACAAATTTCGGTTTTTAGATCTTATCAGTTACAAAGTAAAACAAATAACTAGTTTTTTTAAAAAAAAATCATTTTGCAAACATTTAGCATAAATTCGAATTTAAACTTAGCACAGCAAAAATATGAGATCTGGAGTGCAAAATGCCAATCCTAAACTTAAGCAAGTGTTCATCTCTGTTGAATGTATTGCCTAGTTATTCTTTTATTATGTCTAAAAGTAATTACTAGACATGACATCCAACATAGACAAACAGTAAAAGGTAAGCCAGGTGGATTTTTTTCCCCTGTTGTTCAGTTAATAAGCAAAACTTCAGATAATTACAGTTCTACTTTACTTTAAGGGGCTGTAAGGAGCCTAGTGGTCCGGACCCCGGGCTTGCAATCGGAAGGTTGAGAGTTCGGGCCCCGGTGCCACTGAAGACTTACCGAGTATACGCGGAGTACGTGCTCGTAAAATCTGTTGGGTCCGAAAGTCCTGTGGTCGGTCATTGCGCAGTCCACCATGGGTACAGGTTACTGGAGAAAATTTCCCTCCCCTTCAGGGACATGTCTAAATTGTGGAGGTGGCGACAGATGGCAACATCTGTCATATGTGTTTGTGTGTGTCTTGTGTTGTCCTACTTGACGATGGTTTATAAGCGGGTCCTTGCGACCAAGCACACAAGCCCGAAAATGTATGTCAAACCAACCAACTACTTTACTTTAAAATAAATGTTTTCAATGTTTTGTATTTACTTTTTAGGTGTCCCATGTTGAAAGAGAGTTCCTAAAAGTTCTTGAGCACATTAGAAATAATCCGGCAAGGTTCGCTGTGGATGGCCTGCATATGTTCAAAGTGAACTTTGATCCGAGGTTTGACCGGCACCTAAATTATGTTTCCCGTCATGGCTACAATTTATCACAAGAAAACTTGATTAATACTTTCTTTAGAGACTTGGGTCTACGATTTAACGCAGGGGAATAACAGCTCCAGCGGCATTGTTTTTATTCTTAGTAGTTTTAGAATTATGTATATTGTTGTTTTGGACACTGCAATATTTTCTTATTTTACTGAAACAAATGTTGTGCACTAACTTTTCGTTTAGTTGAACTAAAACGTTTTTTGTTCGTGAATCGCCTCTAATTGCTGTCCCACAATTGTTTTTTTAATTTCCATGCATAAGACAATATCATTTCAACCTGTTTAACAACATTTAAGTTTTTGTAGTGCTTTGCATACTTAAAATGTAATAACCATTTAAGACCTGAACTACACAATCATACAGGTATAAAAGATAATGCTCATGCTTTTTACAAATATTGATACGGAAGCAGCTGACTTGTATCAATCCTTATTTGTATAAAAATGACATAGTCTTAAGGAGTTGCTAGCATTGATATGGTTTAAGGCAACCTTTTCAATAAAATTCTTAACATTTAGCCTCATAAACTTAAATCAGCGTAATCAAAATTAGGGTCATTAAGGGTTATAATTGAAACCGATAAAGTTTTGTGAGTTGAAGGAGTAAAAACAAGTTGGGCATAAAGAAATAAAATATGGAACACCACAGAATACAAAAAATAAAGACAAGTGCTTTAGGATTGAAACCAAAGCAAGCTATAAGTTTGTGAAAGCACAAGAATGAAAACCAGAGAGTTGAGTCATCTGAAACAACCCGATGATGTTGTTTCATGTCGTGGATGGGAACGGATCCGCAGTCTTGATTTCATTTGTTGCCTGGAATTACTCATGTTTTGGTGTTCGGAAGTGTTTTTCTAAAAATATTTCAGTTATTAAATTTTTAAAACACCAACTTCTTGCTGTGCTGTTGGTTGTTCAAATAATTTATTAAAGAAAACTTGCATAGAAAAAAATTTCATCTATTTCCGCATTCTGATCCTTGTTAAAAGTAAGTTGCATGTTGACGAAGCAGACGGAAAGTGCGTTCATTTTGAGAATTAATTTAAACAACCAAAAAAAATCGCATTATGGAGAAAAATGAAAACCAGCGTTACAACAGCTTAAACATTCCCATTGAGTAAAGTGTTTTGAAAAATCTATAACGAAGTGTAAAGAATATCTAGTTGCACTGCTTCCTTCTTCAAACTGTTGATTCTATTAGAGAAATTACATAAGCCTTTGAAAAAAATTATAAGCTCATGAATAATAGTTTTACATTGTTGCTGTCATTATTATTGTTAATATTTTTGCATTGGAATCACTTTATGGTTCAGAAAGATTTTATATTTATGCTAAAAATTATTCATTAGATATAAGAGTTTTTAAATCTTCTGCAACGTTAATGTGAGTTTCACGTTAATATATATATATTAAAGTTTCTTTTTTTTCAATATTTAATTTCAGTAACACCTTTAAACATAAAATACAATTTTATATCTTGCATTTATTGCATTATGTTTTCGTTTGCCTTCATATGTGTTTGGATGTATCTAAAATAATATTTTTATTAAAACATTTTATTATGAACTATAACTACAAATTTTGTACTATAAATTACTTCATTTATGTCTCCCAGCTTTGCATTGTATTGTTATGTTATAATTAAAATATGTATTTATCCTTTAACTTAGTGCAATGTCTCATAAATGTCACTATCAACAATTTCAATTTCTTTTTTGTATAAGGATGTTCAGTTCTTAAAAACTCTTTTTGAAAATTGATTTTTTTAAGAACCAAAAAAAAAACTTGCTTTTAAATAAAAAAATCATTGCTTTTAAATTATGTCCTTAAAAGCCACTATTTTTTTGGTTAGTTAATCAAATTTAATAATGGTAGAAACAAGAATATATAAAAAAAATAAAGGTAAAGCTAATATATTGTTAAGACTACATCACTTTAAAAACTGTTGATTTATTATTTTGAATGCATACAATGTTTTGTTCTTTAAAATGTTTATAAATAGTATTAGTAGTTATAAATAGTATTAATAGTACTAAATAGTATTATTCATTATATTTGAAATCAGTATGCCAAATTTGGAAAAGATTAAAGCAATAGTAAAAATTTTAGAATTTTGGGGAATTATGGGTATTCGCCTACCTTAACCATCTGAAATAATACATTCATTTAGAAAATACACACACTACCCGGATAAAAGAATCCAATTACAACAGGGTTGGCTTACTATGAAAATAATGATTACTTTTTTTTTTGTCTCTGTCTTCGAAATTTATGCCAAACTACCCTTTGCGCATGAGCAATTTGTTTTAAAGAACTTATTATGGCATTTGACAGGTACTGGGAACTCTTACCATATTTAAAGCCCGTTGTTCTTTTATTTCGAATTGAAAAGTGGGTTTAGTCAGTCTGACTTAAGTGTACTATTTCCGTTACTAAATAATATGTTCTACTGACGACTGACGCGCTCTGAGAATGACTATCCAATTAAATTTTGAAATTATTTATATAAAAGGAAAATTTTTAGTTTTTACTTTCAATTACCTACAATGCTGTAGCTACAATTACTGCACATTAAAATTTTATTTTTTAAAAATTGTCGTTTTATTTTGACCTAGCTATATAGTGGAAGAAAAGGAACGAAAAGACGATTTTATTCTACCCACTACTACGTAGGCAGCAGGCGCGCAACCACGGGGGGGGGGGGGGTTTAGGGTCAGAACCCCCCCCCCCAGAACCCGTATTATAGTAAAATTTATTGCATTAAGGATAAAAAAAATCTTAAGTGAAAAAAAAATCCATAAGAAATGATCGTTTTTTAAATCTGCGTAAAACAAAAGCGAAACTCGTTAAATCGTCGTAGTGGGATCAAAAAAAAGCGTGTCAAATCTGATGATATGATGTCTGGAGCCGATTTTTTTGTACTTTTATTTTTGACGCTTTTGTATGGGTTCGCAAATCTGTAAAGGTTATTGTATTGTGGCAATGTTTTAAAAAAAGAAAGAACAAAAACTAGTCAATAAAAAAATACCGTGCATAAGATCTCGGAAATAATTTTTTCATTTTTATTTATTTAGTGAGAGGTGCCGCTTATATTCCACACGTGCTATAGGATGAATGTTTCTGTAAACGGTTTATTTTTAATTTTTTTTTAGTTATCTTATATTATCCAAGTTTAAATTAATGTACTTCAACTTAGAGTAGTTTTTCGAGCCTTTAAAAAAAAAAGATGAGCTAAGTAAGTTATTTATAAAATTTTCTTGCAATTACCTTGGCTGGGGAGCCCAATCGGTTAGGCGTTCACCTAGCATGCGAAAGGTCCCAAGTTCGGGTTCGGGCAACGCCAAAATAACTGCCGACCTATAAACTCGTGCAAGCCCGTGCAAGCAAAAATGTCCGACGAATAATATCCCGTGTAGAGGGAGTGCACGTTAATTATGCCCCATCGCTGCTACGATGTCTCCCTTAACGATAGCCTTGGATGCCGCCTACTCAAGAGTCGGATCGTCACTCGACTGTGGTTCTAAAATACAATGCCCGTCGTAAATTGCCCTCTTGTGCGACGATAATTCTATCTAAACTAAACTTGCAATTACCCCAATGACAAAAAAAAAATACGTTACAATTTTTGTTGACTGACTTATAATATTTGTGCAGGTGGCATTTTAAACGATTTTTTATTTTATTTATGTGGTTAGTTTAGATTAAATTATCATCGCACTAAAGCTACACCAAAACCGAGCTTAAGTTTGCAGCAGAGAAATGTACTAGGCGGAGGAATCTGCGTAAACAACGCCGCTGCCGCCGAAATTTCGCCTGCTGCTATTGGCTGCTCCTTCGACCCTGATATTCGTAAGCCGTGTTACGTCAAAATCGAAGGAAAAAAAATAATTAAAAAAAACTCTAACTGAAGCTAAACCAATAAAAATAATTAATTTAAGTCTTGAAATAACAACTAAATTTGTTTATTGAATGTGAAATACCTTTTTGTATTCGATTCTCGCACTCAAAAATGAGAACTATAATTTGTATACTGCAAACTTAAGGTCGGTTATGGTGTACATAATGGACTTGGCGACTTAACTTACTTCGCCCGTCGCGACGGGCGACGTAAGTTAAGTGACCAGTCATAATAGGTCGGATCGGCAGTTATTTTTGTGATGTTTGAATCGAAAGTGGCTCCAATTTTTGTATATTTTTTTTTACTTAGTGGGTTACCAATAACCATAAAATAATTCAGAAATACAAGGGAACAAGAAGAGAATAAAAATTTTGTACGATGGCGTCTACTAGACTTGACAGCTTGTTGAGTCATAGACATAAATATCATGCAGTTTATACATTTCGATAAATTAATGACCTTCCGAAAATATTTCTGGCGTTTCCCCGCCAAATTTGAGACTGGCGAAATAACTCAATACAATTGCCTCAGCACTAGGGATAAGAAATATGCTTGTGTGATTGAAAGAAGTTCGCAATTTCAAGTTTTTGGTAAGAATCTTGTTTCATTTTAATATATATAAAAAAGTAACTGTTTAAGTGGAACAATCGCTGTAAACATTGCAAAATGGTTTATTTGTTGATTTGTTTAAAAATGTCCAAATATGTTACTCTTCTTATAAAAAAAAACTGTGCGAAGGGAGGCATTTTCACACATTAATATAAAAATTAAGGGAAGCAATCGAAGGCCGCTTTTTAAAGAGGGTGGGGGTGGGGGGGGGCATCTTTAGCTCTGGGCCGATCAGCACTTCTGGATTGTAAGGAACTTGAGTTTCCCCCCCTCTTTTTACTGTTTTGTCTTAGTGATTGATACAATTCTAGGAAGAGCTGTTTAGTTCTGTTTTCTTTTAATTTTAATTGCAGTTCAATACTTAAACCATGTCTTATGAAAATTAGTTGTTATTTTTACCGACATAAATGCACGCAATTTTAAAATTATTTCACATCGGCGCTTCGCGCCTGTACGATGTTGTGAAATGAATTAAAATAAGAATCAGTTTCGGTAAAGTTTAAAATATTAAATTAATTAAATGTTTTATTGGTGAACTTTAGCATGTTGTATTCAATTTATTGTTTGCCTTGTTTATATGTAAGCTACTTTGCATCTTCAAAAATGGTCCTTTCCTTTAATAATTTTTATTGACTTGAAGTTTCCATGGAGATATTAGAAATTGCAAAAGTAATGTACCAATAAAAATAAGTGAGTTTCATGACCATTTAGTTTCCATGGAGATATTCATGCCCTTATTTTGTTTTTCTACCAATCAGATACTCTTATTTACTTTCACCGCACTAGTACCAAAAGTCTTACTTTCGGCACTGTCTGTAACGTCAGCACGTAAAGTGTCATTTTCGTAACGATTTATGAATGAATATGATATAAAAAAAAGTGAACTTTTTTGCACGTTGTTATAAAAACATTACTATGTTAAATAAAAGGTAATGTTTGTTCGAAAATAGTAATTAGTAAAAAATAATAATAGTAAAAATATTATTTCTTTGGAGAATTTTAAAATTAAGAAATAATTTTACTTAAAAATATTTGTAACTAACTAATATTTGTGAAATATCTCAAAAAAAGAAATTTAATTAAGATATTTCATTAAAATAAATATTAATTTAAATATTTGTAATTAAAATAATTTTAATGGAAACAATTGTAAAAATAATTTTAATTAAACATTTTAATTAATTTTCTTTAAAGTAAATATTTTCAATTAAAAATAATTTTGATTAAATATTTTTTCAATTAAAAATTATTTTAATTAAAAAAAAGTATTAAAAAAATCGAAACCCCCCCCCAGAATTTTTTTCTAGTTGCGCCCCAGGTAGGCAGTCACTAGTATGTAGCAGTAAAGCACGTGCCACAGTTTTGCGACCAAACTCATTTCATTTCTACCTCTACAGTTTACTCTGTTACTCAGTAGACTGTTCGTTCGATTGTCTGTGGTTCGTTCTTCCTCATATAGTCACTCGTACTGGAAGGAAACTTATCAGGACGGACTTTGATAGTTTCAACTTCCTCGTTTACTCTTAAGTTGCTGATAATAAGTAACTAAAACGTTGCTGATAATTTAAAAAGGAAATTTCTGGACGAAATCGCAGAGTAGTGAAACGTAAGTTTTTATTCCTGGATATTTTTTTTAAAAGTTATAAAGCATTTTAAGGGAAATTGTTGATTATGAATCAGTTTCGAAACGTCTCTGTGACCAACAGCGAGAAATTGAAAAAGCGATTATTTAACAGTGTTCTATCGTATCGATGTCAAGATATTTATATTGTCAAAGGAAAAACTCGATAGGGAATTGTCAATAACCTTGTCATAGTTGATTGCGATAAGAAACATCAATTCCATGAAAGTTCCAGGAATAGTTCTATGGATGTGGCCCACTATGGAATAATTTTAGAAACTGCATATCCTCCGCAATCTTTCAAGAACAATCCTGATCAAATCCTTGTAGACGTAATCGAAAAAGCATTTATAGTTAAGTTGCAGAAAGAGGGATATGAAAAAATTTATTACCTGAAGTCTGCTGTTGCAAGAGAAAATTACTTCATAACTGCATCGTCAGAAGACGAAATAAGACAGATGGGGAGAATTTTATACTGTTCAAGGGATGAAGATCCAGTAGAATCGTTCCTCGAAATAATTGTGAGGGAATGCTTCGGTTTAGCAGAGCTCATTTCTCCAAGTGACAATGAACTTTTAGATTCTGTCCGCAAAGGTGAACTGCAGAGAGTGAGAACGTATTTGGAAGGCGATGGCGACGTTAATTTTGCTGACGAATACGGACGAAGCTTGCTCCATCTTGCAGCTCATTCTGGGAATTTGGAACTTTTAAGATTTTTAAAACATAAAGGAGCTAATATTCAAATAAAGGACAAAATATGCGGTCGGAAACCAGTTCATTTTGCTGCCAAAGAAGGACATCCTAGTGTCATTTCATTCTTTCTTGATGTTAGGGCTTGTACCGTCAACGTATGTGATGACATAAACTGGACACCTCTGCATTATGCTGTTTGGAAAGGCGATTTGAACACTGTTACATTTTTAGTGAAACATGGTGCAAATATTAATGCCGAAGAAATTTACACAAACAAAAAGCCCATTCATATAGCAGCTGAACATGCCTACGATGATGTGTTGAAATATCTCTTTGAAAATGGTGCAACCATTGAAGACTGCGATAGATTTGGGGCAACACCACTTTACTATTCAGTACTTCACGGACACTTAGAAACTTCAAAAATTTTGATCGGTAAAGGTGCAGATATAAATACAATAACCAAACCTAACAAGAAAACGCTTCTACATGCAGCTGTATTTGGTTATGCTAAAGAAATTATTGAATTTCTTGTGAAGGCCGGATTAGATATCAACAAAAAAGACCTTTACGGTTGCACCCCACTTCATCTTGCAGCCTTGTATTATAAATTCGACATTTTGCAAGTTCTGGCTGATTTAGGTGCTGACTTCTTTGTTCTAGATAAAAATGGCAACAATCCTTTAGTACGTTCTGGAAAAAAACATGCATTTGCGACATTGCACATTGTATACTGGATGTGCAAGAAGCTCCAACAAGAGGGGAAATACACTGAAGCTGTAGAGCTTTATGACGAAAACCTTGAATTTATAAAGAAGCTAAAACCAGACCACCCTGAATATTTTGAGCTGTTGGAAATTCAAAATAAAATAGGTGTCATGTTATACGAAATGAGTCAGTGTGATAAAGCAGAAACTACTTTTAAAGATGTACTTCGAAATAGAGAACGATTCCTAGGGGCTAACCATATCTCAACCTTGAGTACTAAACATGGGCTGGCTTTAGTTTATAGTGCTCAAATCAGATACAGTGAAGCAATGAACATTTTGAAAGAAGTTCTTGAATCACGGAAAACTATTTTAGGGGATAATCATGACGACACATTAAATGTTTCTCGGGATCTAGCCAATGTGCATAGAAAGAAGGGTGAATATGACGAAGCATTGGAAATGTTTACACATGTCTTCGAAAAGAGAAATGAATATTGTGGATCTGATCACCTCAAAACATTGCAGGCTAGACAGGACATGGCAGTGATTTTCGTCAACAAAGGGGACTTGAAAAGGGCCTTACAAATATTTAAGTATGTTTTGCAAAAAAGAATTATACTTTTAGGCGAAAATCATCCAGAAACTTTGCTAACATATTACCATGTGAAACTAACCTCTCAAAAAATTGAAGAAACGACACCACCAGGTGAAAGTTGTTCTATTTTTTAAAATAAAAAAAATTATAATATCCTCGTTGAAAATATCATGCTAGTTTGTTGGCAATACATTTTTATTGATAGCAATAGTATATCTAGAATAGACATTTATACTTAAATTGTACAGTATTTTGCATGTGTTTTTCAAGTTGTTCGGAATTCTGAAATATTGAAATTTTTATGATATTTTAAAAATATTGAAGATTAAAAATAATAAGAAAGTTCATTTTAACTATGTACGTACTATATTTGTGAGGAGTTATTTTTTTTGTTTAAATATAAATTAATTTCCCCATCAAGTGATACAATTTGAATTCAAAATGGCTTTTTTCCCTTTACATTTAATAGTTTTTGAACTTTAAAATATGCATTTTACTTCATTCATAACTTTTTATTACTCAAATATAGATTTTTCTTTTCGTTATGTATCATAGAATTTAACTAAGGTTGTAGAAATTTACATGTTACATAATTTTGAAGAGGTTTTACAATAGAAATACTAATGTAATGTTCAGTTAAAAAATACTAATTTATGTCAAACTAAATAGCCAGTAAAAAATATCTTTAAATATTTTGAATTATTTTTTAAATTATTTTTTCTTATCATATATTTTTAAAATGTTATTAAATATATTATATTAAAAAATGTTTTATGTTTCTTGAAAAGTAGCTATCTAAATGGTATCATTGAGTATTTTAGATGCAACTTAGAGACTTCTTAATATATCACTATCCTGTCAATAACATACAGGGTGGCGTAAATAAAAGTAGCCCCGGAATAGAGATACGAATGCATTGAGACGCTTGACGAGAAAAACTATTGAAACCGTCTGAAAGCCTTCAAGTCAAAATACTTGTTTTGTTAGAAATTGATAAAAAAAAATGCTCAATCTGTGCGACTAACCCAAAATACTAGGCTCAAATGCAAAATATTTAGGCGCAATTGTTAGAAATTTTTTTATACATACTATAGGGGAGAGTTGAAGGCTATAGGGACGCAGGGGGGGGGGGGGGGGGGGGGGGCTAATGGGACAAGGGCCCTAAAGCGAGGAAAATATACTTTACAAATTTTGCTACACTACAGCATAAAACAGTTACTTCACATTTTAAAAACCAAAAATCAGACATTAAAAGCATGTGTTGAAGTGGAGAGAATAATTGTGGTTTTGGAGAAAGTTACGGGGTCATAGGAGTCTTAAAAATGTGCAAAGAAGGTACTACAAAGCATAGTTTGATCTTTCATGTAACTTTTGAACTAGTAACTTTTGAACTACCCAATATATAAGTATAAATTTTTTATAAGTAATTCTACAAGATTTATTTATTATAAAACAAATTTTAAAATTTATGAAACTTTAGCTAAAACTAAAATAAATTATATTAATTATAAAGCTATTTGAACACATTGGGATTAGACTTGCGCGGCAAATTTTGTGGTCAAAATTGAAACAATGACCAAGAAAATGACTTTATATTGTACAAATATGTACAAACAAAGACTTATACATAAATTCTCAGCTCAATTTTAATTAGAAATTATTTTTTTAAAAATTTAAAATCAAAATTTTTATTAATTTTTTTACAAAAAAGTTCTTAAAATAATTTCTAATTAAAATTGAGCCGAGAATTTAGTTATAAGTCCTTGTCTGTACATATTTGTACAATATAAAATCATTTTTGTGGTCCGTTTTTCAATTTTGACGTATTACATGAAAGATCAAACTATGCTTTGTAGTATCTTCTTTGCACATTTTTAAGACTCCTATGACCCCTAAAGTTAAAGTATACCTTTTTTTCACTTTTGAAGTATATTAAATAAAAATTCTATAGTTTTAGGTAGATGACGTATCCCAGATTAAGATAGTATATGTCAAATTTGGTGATGAAATACACGTGCTTTTGTCTGGGGTCATTTATAAATAACAACACTGTGGGGTGTAATGGGACTCGAATAAACCTAGCTTTGTATGCTTCTCTCGAAGAATCTATATAAATCTCTAATAAATCTTATTCAGTCAAGTTGCCGAAAACTGAAATTTTAAACTTTGGAACTTTTTTCATCGTATAATAAATGAAAGTTAACCCTCTAATGCATGATTTTTTTGTTTCGTCCCAAAAAAATATATTTGTATCTCTAATGCTCATACATCACGGGAAAAATACGGAAAAAAATTAAATGCATCGGAATTTAAATAATTTCATTTTTTAAATTTGTTACCAAACGGTAACACCATGCATTAAGCGCTGAATAGATGTTTAAGGATCATAGGAGTCTTAAAAATGTGCAAAGAAGGAACTACAAAGTATAGTTTGATCTTTTATGTAATTTTTTAACTACTCAATATATAAGCATAATTTTTTATATGTAATTCTACAAGATTTATTTAATATGAAACAAATTTTAAAATTTATGAAACTTTAGCCAAAACTAAAATAAATGATATTAAACATAAAGCTATTTGAACACATTGTGATTAGGCTTGCGCGGCAAATTGTGAGGTCAAAATTGAAGACATGACCAAGAAAATGACTTTATATTGTACAAATATGTACACACAAAGACTTATACCTAAATTCTCAGCTCAATTTTAATTAGGAAATTATTAAAATAAAATTTTTTAATCAAAATTTTAAAATTTTTATTAATATTTTTAGAAAAAAGTTCTTAAAATAATTTCTAATGAAAATTGAGCTGAGAATTTAGGTATAAGTCTTTGTTTGTACATATTTGTACAATATAAAGTCATTTTCTTGGTCATGTCTTCAATTTTGACCTCACAATTTGCAGCGCAAGCCTAATCACAATGTGTTCAAATAGCTCTATGTTTAATATCATTTATTTTAGTTTTGGCTAAAGTTTCATAAATTTTAAAATTTGTTTCATATTAAATAAATCTTGTAGAATTACATATAAAAAAAAATTATACTTGTATATTGAGTAGTTAAAAAATTACATGAAAGATCAAACTATGCTTTGTAGTTCCTCCTTTGCACATTTTTAAGACTCCTATGACCCCTTAAAGTTCGGGGTACAAATATTAATTTTTATTCAAATTATTACCTTTTTTACTTTTTATATTTCTAATAAATTATACTTAAAAATAAAGCTTATTGATAATTTTATTATTATTATTCTAAAAGAAGTTGCAGAGGCACACAGACACATAGTTTTAGGTATAAAATCTTTCATGAAAACGTGTATAACAAACAAAAAAGAGTATTAATATTTAGTACATTTAGATTTTGTTAAACAGGAAAAATTAGTTATTAAAATAATTATGAATAGTAGTTACTTTTGAAACAAAATTAATGTACAAATAGAAGGCAATAGCAGGTTTAGTACAAATAGCAGGTATTTATGAATAAAAATATACAAAAAATCATTTTTAAACATAATTTTTTTAAATGGCAGAATGATACGACATAAAACAGTTATTTTTACTCTTAAAATCAAGTAGTACCAAATATTTTAAACACTGAACTCTTGTGAATCCGTTACAGAGATACACGCAAATTAGCAAACAAAAGTTGCGCTTAATGCATGATGTTACCAAACGGTAACACATGTAAAAACCAACTACAAACTACCAATTTTGAAAAGAATGATTAGAAAACTACTATATATAGTTTAAAATAACCCTCTTGAACTATAATATTTTTTTCAAAGCAATTTAATTGTATTTAGTACTAGTATTATTACTTTGAATTCTGCCAAACACGTAAATTCACAACAGTTAGAAACTTCATTTTTTAATTTTGAATACACTTTTACTACTGTCAATTATGAGGGTTATTATTAACTAAAACTTCAAAATGGAATGTAATAGATGAAAAAAACACAAATTTGTCTAGAGGGAGGTCTATTTTAATAGAATAAAGTGGATTATGTAACTTGTTACCGAACGGTAACACTATGCATTAGAGGGTTAAAATATCTTTATTGATGACATATCTTCCCACCTAGAATTTCATTAATTAGCTGATCAGAGCTTGGCGAAGACAAATTATTTGTTCTTGGTAAAATTTTCTAGAAAGCAAACTATTCTTTATTATTTTGGATTGATATCTGAAATAGATAGGTATGAACTGCGGGTAAGCTGTTTGAAGATAAAGACTACTCTAAACTAAACTCCTCGGCGCAACAGCCCATTACTGGGCCAAAGCCTGCCGCGCCCATTTCAGCTTTCATGACCTGGGGTGCTAGGCATATGTCCAGGTAAGTTGGTCAGCCTCACGCGAAACCCCCAGTGTTCAGTTCTCAAGCATGCTTGGTACCCATTTTATCGACCCACTCAAGGGATGAAAGAATGGGTCAACCTCCCCAATCCGGGATTCGATCCCCGGTACTGTAGCGTGTCAATACGAAGCACTACCACTAAGCCAATGTGCCTCGAAGATAAAGAAGTTCTTTTTTATTTCACGTAATCCAGAAAACGAGAGCAAGCATGGGATAAATTTTAGAAGATTTAGTTACACAACTCTCATTTACAATGATTCAATAAAAATTATGGGATAATCTTTGAATTTGAGTTTCAACTTTGATATTTCACCTTTCAATGAAAGTAGGAAAATTTAAACTGAAGCAAATTTACCGTGTCCCATTAGCCCTGCACCCTTTTCCATTAGACCCCACATATGGGGGCTAATGGGATATTTACATGTTTGCTTAAAATGCTTAGCAGCTATAATATGGTCATGTTTCAATGTAACTCAAAAACTATTTAGTAATCTGTACTAAATATTGTAAAACCAACCAAGATTTTTGGTGCAATAAGGGGGCGGTGGTTATAAAATAACGCTTGCTATTCGGAGTGGTCTGTAGCTTTAATGAGTAATCAAAATGCAAAAAACTTTGAGACACTTACTAATCAAGAAGGGGGGGGGAGGGAAAGAATGGAGTCATAAAAAACAAACTCGTCACTTAACCAGGAACCAGGGTTCTAAATTACGAGGCAAAATTGGATGTGTTGGCCGTAAAATTAGCCATATAATTGGCTATGCCTCGTAATTTAGAACCTTGGTCAAAAGACGAGTTTCTTTTTTAGGATTCCATTCTTTTTCGAAAAAAAGAAACTCGTCTTTTTACCAGGGTTCTAAATTACGAGGCGTAATTAGCTGTGTTGGCCGTAATTGGCCATAATTGACGAAGCCTTGTAATTTAGAACTCTGGTCAAGAGATACGTTTTTTATGATTATTCTTCTTGATGATTATTTTTTAGGATTCTGTCTTTTTTATGATTCCATTCTCTCTCTCTCTCTCTCTCTCCCCCCCCCCCCCCTTCTTAATTAGTAAGTGTCTCAATTTGGATTATTCCAATATGTCTCAATACAGACCACTCCGAATAGCGAGCGTTATTTTATAACCACCCTGTATTTGGCAAATGCTACTATTAAGATTCATTAACCCTTTCCTTACTGAAACGCCCGAACAACTAAGAATTCGATAGTGTTATTCCTATCAAATATTACGAGGAAGCAAAAATCCTTCTTAGCGAAAGGGTTAAACTACATTCGGTAAATTCTACCAAATATTTAGATATATGAAACACAGATAACAATTTGGTATGTCGCAGCAAAAGTATTTTTGTAAATTTTACAAATAAAGACACTGGTTGTGTTTGCTAGCAATTTGGCAACTTATACTCATTGATCGGGTAGATGTAACTAGAGTATTTTACGCTACGGTTTTAAAAGCTAGTTGAAATGAAATATAAACAAGGATGGTAGAGCTGATCAAGAAAATTTCCCACTAGTGATTATTTGATTGTTTCGATCGTTATTTACCCAGGTCAAAATTTATGCTTGTACCAGCAACAAAAATTTGCTTGTTTCTGCTGGATTTTGCTTTGCTTGCTCGGTGGTTGTGCTGGAATATGCTTTTTTTATGCTTTCCAGCATTATATGCTAGGTTGCAAGCATACAAGGTCCTAGCATGGGAAGCTATGCACAAGCATGTCATGCTTTTTAGCAATTCAAGCTTGTTACCAGCTTGACAAGGTAGATAGCTTGCTAAGCTATTTAACCCTCGAATGCATACTGTTACCGTTTGGTAACAAGTAACATAATCCACTTTATTCTATTAAATTAGAGCTCCTCCTAGACAAATCTGTGTTTTTTTCATCTATTACATTTCATTTTAAAGTTTTAGTTACTAATAATCCTCATAGATGACAGTAGTAAAAGTGTATTCAAAATTAAAGAGTGAGGTTATTAACTTTTGTGAAATTACGTTTTTGGCAGTATTCAAAGAATAGTAATATTAGTACTAAATACTAATAAATTGTTTTGAAAAATTAATCATAGTTAAAAAGGGTTATTTTGAAATATTTTAAGTACTTTTCTAGTCATCATTATCAAAATTGGAATTTTGCAGTTGGTTTTTGTCACATGGAAAATTTTTTTAAAAATTGAAATCATTTAAATTCTAATGCAGTTAAAATTTTTTTAGTATTTTTCCCATAATGTGTGAGTATTAAAGATACGTATATATTTTTTTTGGGGATGAAAATAAAAATTCATGCATTAGAGGGTTAATGCCTTTTTATGCTTGCCAGCATAATGTGGTAGGTATCATGGTACCCAGCATACTAGTTCATAGCATGGGAAGCTATGCACAAGCATTCTATGCTTAATAGCATATCTAGCTTGTTAGCAGTATGATATGGTACAGCTGTGGAAATAAAAAAGTACCCACTTGAGGTTATTTCATCCGTTAGTCACCCTATAGAATCGGACCTTTTTGAGATTGTGTACAATTAACATTCTGAGTTAATTGCACGATACAAAATTTGCATAAGGGTCCGTCTTCATATTAAAAATTTTACGATCTTTGAAATTTCCAATAGCAACACCCAATTTTAATAACTTGGAAATGTTAGGCACTCTTGAAAACCCTTAAATCTAAGTTTTTGTTACATTTGGATGACTAATTGACGAGTTATTCAATCGAATCACTTGTGGACCTTTTGGGGACCAACTCTAAAATGACAAGCAAGCATGCATGCAAAGCCGCATGCAAAGCCGTGTTTATTTATCAATTACACATGTTATCTTATACAAAGTCCCCTAGAGGGTAATTAAAAAATATTTTGTGATTTACACAGCTATTTATGAATAAAATTTTTTAAAAATTGGGATTTCGCTTAAACTTCCTGTCTTGAATTTATTTCTGTAAAAATATTAAGGGGTTTCTATTCATATTTTTTTAAAAAATTAATATAACAATTATTAAAAAATATAAAAATTGTTTTAAATACCCCAATATTGAATGCATTTTGTTTGGGTTATTATAATTTCTTTTCAGTAAAAAATTCGTTTCATTATCTTAATTATTTATAGATTGGGATAGTTTTTTATGTGCAACTCATTTAACATTATGGGACCTAAACTTTGCACGTCTCTAACTCCTCTAATAATGCTTAAAAACTAACAAAATTTGGTATTTCGTATTAACATAGGTCAGAGATTTGAAATATGGATTCAAAAAGGGGTGTTGCTATTGGAAATTTTAAAGTTAGTAACATTTTTAATAAGAAGATGGCCCCTTATGCAAATTTGGTGTCATGCAATTGACTCAGAATGTTAATTGTTCACAATGTCAAAAAGGTCCGATTCTTTAGGATGAATAACGGAGGAAATAACCTCAAGTGGGTACTTTTTTATTTCCACAGCTGTACCCATACAGCCACTATTGTCTACAAGATATCTATTGGTAATCTACGGGATCCATCAGCCGTTCTAGATGTCCTTTGGAAATCTATTGCATTATCCTAGAAAATCGGACCTTTTTGTTTTTGTTAATACAAAACATTCTAAATTGATTGCAAGACACAAAATTTGCATTATGGGACGTCTTCATACAATACAAACTATTCTAAGATCTGAACTCGCCACTAGTCTATGAGTAGCTCCAATGTGGCGCTAATCCGATCACGGCCAACTTCAATAACAAGGCCGGAGAAGCTTTCCCAAACATGAGCTAGACGGAATTTTTGGCGTCACTTTTCCGAGTTCCGAAGATTAACCCTTTAACCTCGAAACCGGCCCAGGACGGCTCTACCAGCAAACATCGGGAAGGCCGGTTTCGGCCGTTTCGTTTCACAAATAGGGGTGTTGGGTATGTTCAAAATTAAGCGTGCTGTGGAAAAAAAAATATCCGCTAGTGATCATTTCGGTTGTTAGTCATCCTATATAATCGGACCTCTTTGACTTTGTATAAAAATAACATTTTGAGTTAAGGGGTCTAAGGAGTCTTAAAAATGTGCAAAGAAGTAACTACAAAGTATAGTTTGATCTGTCATGTAATTTTTTAACTACTCAATATACAAGTATAATTTTTTTATATGTAATTCTACAAGATTTATTTATTATAAAACAAATTTTAAAATTTATGAAACTTTAGCCAAAACTAAAATAAATGATATTAAACATAAAGCTATTTTAACACATTGTGATTAGGCTTGCGCGGCAAATTTTGAGGTCAAAATTGAAAAAATGACCAAGAAAATGACTTTATATTGTACAAATATGTACAAACTAGGACTTATACCTAAATTCTCAGCTCAATTTTAATTAGAAATTATTTTAAAATAAATTTAAAATCAAAATTTAAAATTTTTTATTAATTTTTTTAGAAAAAAGTTCTTAAAATAATTTCTAATTAAAATTGAGCTGAGAATTTAGGTATAAGTCCTAGTTTGTACATATTTGTACAATATAAAGTCATTTTCTTGGCCATTTTTTCAATTTTGACCTCAAAATTTGCCGCGCAAGCCTAATCACAATGTGTTCAAATAGCTTTATGTTTAATATCATTTATTTTAGTTTTGGCTAAAGTTTCATAAATTTAAAAATTTGTTTTATAATAAATAAATCTTGTAGAATTACATATAAAAAAATTATACTTGTATGTTGAGTAGTTAAAAAATTACATGACTGATCAAACTATACTTTGTAGTTCCTTCTTTGCACATTTTTAAGACTCCTTAGACCCCTTAATTGCATGACACAAAATTTGCATAAGGGGCCGTCTCCATATTAAAAATGTTACTAACTTTAAAATTTCCAATGGCAACACCCCTTTTTGAGTCCATATTTCTAATCTATGACCTATGTCAATACGAAATGCCAAATTTTGTTAGTTTTTAAGCTTTATTAGGGGAGTTAGAGACCTGCAAAGTTTAGGTGCCATAATGTTAAATGAGTTGCACATAAAAAACTATCCCAATCTATAAATAATTAAGATAATGAAACGAATTTTTTACTGAAAAGAAATTATGACAACCCAAACAAAATGCATTCAATATTGGGGTATTTAAAACAATTTTTATATTTTAAAATAATTATTATTTTAATTTTTAAAAAAATTATGAATAGAAACCCCTCAAAATTTTTACAGAAATATATTTAAGACAGAAAGTTTAAGCGAAACCCAAATTTTTAATTACTTTTATTCATAATTTGCTGAGTAAATCACAAAATACTTTTTAATTGCGCTTCAGGGGACAGTGTAAAAGATTACATATGAGCTTGATAAGCAAATACGGCTTTGGAAAGGAAGATAAACATCATTAAACCAACAACCTTGAGATGGTCCCCCATAGGACATCAAGTGATTCGATGGAATAACTCGTTAAATATTCATCCAAATGTAACAAAAACTAAGATTTAGGAGTTTTCGAGGATGCTTAACATTTCTAAATAATCAAATATGGGTGTTACTATAGGAAATTTCAAAGTTGTTAACATTTTTAATATGAAGACCTCCCCTTATGAAAATTTTGTCTCATGCAATCAACTTAGAATGTTATTTATTCACTAAGTCAAAAAGGTCCGATTCCATAGGATGACTAACGGACGAAATAATCACTTCGGCATTTTTTGATACAGGACGATTCCATTTAGCTTTTTTCCTGCCTAGAAAAACTCGTATTTCGGGGATGAGAAATTCTCCTACCTTGTGAGGTTAAAGGGTTAAGAAACTAGTTCGGATGCATTCGGTACCCTAAAAATGTGGTCAACCGTGAACGAGTGTTTCCGAACAGGTTTTATGACCGGTTATCTACACTTTCGGAACAACGTCACTCGGAACTATGACGTCAAAAATTCCGTCCCCGAGCGTGTTTAATTAGTCACAGGAGTCTTAAAAATGTGCAAAGAAGATACTACAAAGCATAGTTTGATCTTTCATGTCATTTTTTAACTACTCAATAAATGAGTATAATTTTTTTATATGTAATTCTACAGTATTTATTTATTATAAAACAAGTTTTAAAATTTATGAAACTTTAGCCAAAACTAAAATAAATGATATTAAACATGAAGCTATTTGAACACATTGTGATTAGGCTTGCGCGGCAATTTGTAAAGTCAAAATTGAAAAAATGACCAAGAAAATGACTTTATATTGTACAAATATGTACAGACAAAGACTTATACCTAAATTCTCAGCTCAATTTTATTTAGAAATTATTTTAAGAACTTTTTTCTAAAAAAATTAATAAAATTTTTTTAAATTTTGATTTTAAATATTTTTTAAAATTATTTCTAATTTAAATTGAGATAGGAATTTAGGTATAAGTCTTTGTCTGTTCATATTTCTACAATATAAAGTCATTTTCTTGGTCATTTTTTCAATTTTGACCTCACAATTTGCCGCGCAAGCCTAATCACAATGTGTTCAAATAGCTTTATGTTTAATGTCATTTATTTTAGTTTTGGCTAAAGTTTCATAAATTTTAAAATTTGTTTTATATTAAATAAATCTTGTAGAATTACATACAAAAAAATTATACTTGTATATTGAGTAGTTAAAAAATTACATGAAAGATCAAACTAAATTTTGTAGTTCCTTCTTTGCACATTTTAAAGACTCCTATGACCCCTTAAGAGAGCTTCTTTGGCCTTAGTATTTGAGTAGGCCGTGATCCGATCCAACCCATGCAAAAACAGGTTTCAAGCGGCTTCAAGAGTTTTTCTCGCCAAGCATTTCAACGTATTCCTATCTCTAGACCGGGGTCACTTTTGTTTGCCTCACCCTGTATTTATCTAAACTTACCTCCCCGTGCAACAGGTCTACACTGACCACTGCTGTTTAAAAAAAACCAGTCAGGATACAGAAACGTGCTGGTTGGCGATAAACTATCATATACGCGCTTGCTCAGTGCCGGATTTTGGCCTAGACCTACAAAGCCCGGGCCTAAGGGCCCAGTCAGGAAGGGGGACCTTTAAAAGAAAATCGGCTAGAAAATTTTGAAAATCGCCAGACTACGAAAACCAATCGCCCGATGGCTTCAAACGTTGTAATTATACATAGTAACATACTGCATTATTTTGATGTTTATTAAAGTCTATTGAAACTTATATGTTTTGTATTAGTATATTTGATTTGCTAAATTTCCAAAGCTTCGAGATGGGGGGGGGGGGGATGTCAAGGACCTAGCCCTGGGTCTTTTAATCCGGCAATGCCGTGCTGTAATTTTCATAGCCCGTGCCTCGGTCAAGATATAGTCTGAATTCCTCGATTGGTAAAAAAAGACCATCCAATGTCACGGCGAGGCGAGTGTGCAATCTGAGAAATCATGTAGCATAGTGCTGTAGAATTGTGTTAACCCGGCAGCACTCGAGCTAACTTAGCATAGACTAAGATCCTGATCGGGAACTCAATCTGACCTAGCGCCTCCAAAGTGTCGAACGGAACTAATACACTATTAACGATTGATTTGTGATTGGCATAATTAAACTTTCCGATTACGGCTCTGTTTCTTCGAAATGTTCTATAATACGTCAGATTTGAATGGATAATTAAAATTTTCGATCTTAGCGCTAACGTCGCTTACTAAACTGTAGCTAACTAAGCTGTCTACACGACAGCTAGTCGTAAAAGTACGAGGAACTGTTTCTGGCCTTTTCCGATCGGATAACTCATCAACTGTCACTAATCATTGAACTGAAAACCAATAACCAGATTTGTTTCAGTGTTTAACTTTTCGACTATGAAATCATCATTTAATTTTCATAATTCTTTTTTTTTTGGGGGGGGGGTTGTTTTTGTTTGAAAAAACAACAAAAAAATAAAACATAGATTATTTGCAATTTTTTTATAGCTAGATAGTTAAACAACAAACTAAACCGCAACTGTGCTAAAGCTCCGAAAGGAGGCTAGGAAAAGGAAGCCGCGTAAACCATTACATTAGTTCTCTTAGACACAATTGGGGGAGTTAGTGTCTATATCAATTTCAATATAGAAAATCCTTATAATGGTAATCCAATCAGACTTTCAGATCTTAGAGTGTATTTAATCTATTTGGGGTCCATTAGACCCCAGGCGAGTGCTGCCGGGTTAATCCAATATTTATCCTGGGCCAAACTATGTATTAAAATTATGTTTTGCAAGTAATTTTGGGAAAAAATAGCAGTTAACACATTAGCTAATGAATAAAATTAATCTTTGCTTTGAGAAAATGAATAAATATTGTAAGAAGTTTTAGAACATCTAAGCGCTTACAAAATGAAAACATGATGTACAAAACATGCTTTCTTATACATTCGTAAACTTTGGTGTGTAATAGGCTCTTTTCGGCACACCCTTCGGCTCAGTAGTGTACAATATGGCACCGAAAATAAAGTCAAAAGGAAAGCAATTAGAGCTGCCAATGACCTGACTAGGTGTAATGACTTGTAAGAAAATCACCAGGCACAAGGAAATGTTTCGAACTCACAAACAGTTTTTTCTGTAAGACTACGGATTTCAAATATTTAAAGGTAAGCATAAAATTGATTTTTTAATTCATTTAAGGGGTCATAGGAGTCTTAAAAATGTGCAAAGAAAGTACTACAAAGCATAGTTTGATCCTTCATGTAATTTTTTAACTACTCAACATAAAGTATAATTTTTTTATACGTAATTCTATAAGATTTATTTATTATATAACAAATAATAATTAAGTTTCATAAATTTTAAAATTTGTTTTATATTAAATAAATCTTATAGAATTACATATAAAAAAATTATACTTATATATTGAGTAGTTAAAAAATTACATGAAAGATCAAACTATGCTTTTTAGTACCTTCTTTGCACATTTTTAAGACTCCTATGACCCCTTAAATGTGCATCCCGTGTTTTTTTTTGTTGTAAAATTATAATTGAAGAGCCTAGTGGAAGAAGATGCTATGTGACAAGAAAGTGAAAACCAGAAATTTTTAGTTTGCTCTTCGATCTTAAGGGGTCATAGAAGTCTTAAAAATGTGCAAAGAAGGTACTACAAAGTATAGTTTGATCTTTCATGTCATTTTTTAATTACTCAATTTATAAGTATAATTTTTTTATATATAATTCTATAAGATTAATCTAATATAAAACAAATTTTAAAATTTATGAAACTTTAGCCCAAACTAAAATAAATGATATTAAACATAAAGCTATTTGAACACATTGGGATTAGGCTTGCGCGGCAAATTGTGAGGTCAAAATTGAAGAGATGACCAAGAAAATGACTTTATATTGTACAAATATGTACAAACAAAGACTTATATCTAATTACTAAAATATAATATATATAAACTACTTTATTTAGTGTAAGGTTACTCTCTAATGAGATGCAATGTTACACTGCTTATAATGCCGAAAAGTAGCTCCGTAAAACCGGAAGCAGCACTGGGTGCTATTATTTTTAGGGAGTAAATATTACACCACAGGTTTTACAGTGTGGAAAAGCTAATAAAAATTTTGTGCATACAATTCTTTTGAAAGCCGAAATTGTGCTCTCTTCTAGAGATAATTTATTTTTAAAAAATATGAACATTGCCATAGGGATAAAAGCAAGCACTTTTTAAACATTTTGTTTTGAAATTAATTTCAATTTTGAAAATTTTTCTTAAATTTCATTAGACATATTTTGTAAATGTTACATTTATTAATTAATTAATTTTAATAAATTGTTTTATTAGCACTCAACTCTGCCTCATCGATGTCTGTGGTTGAAGATATTTCAAATTTTCTCTACGCAGAAGGTAAGAATACATGTCCATAACCTCTTCACTGAGAAAAAAAATATATACTCAATAATTATTCAATATTCTAAAAAAATTTTCAATAATCTCAATAAATACTCAATAGTCTCAATAAATATTTCGCATTTCAATATTGAATATTAATGATTTTAGAAAGCGTTTCATTTATTTTTAAAGTTAAGGGGGAATGGGCGTGCAGGACCGGGGGTCTCCAAACTCAAGTGCATCAACGTTAATCCAATGGGAAAAAATTATTTTCGCTGCCACATTTCTCCGGCTGTATTGAATATTTTTATAAGCGGATTTTTTTTGTGTGATAAATGTAGCTGACTTACAGGTCTCTATCTTCCCACTTTTTGAAATTGCTTCGAATATTTGGTGTAAAATAATTTATTGAATATTAAAAAATATCTATTCGTACTAATTTCAAAAAGTGGGAAGATAGAGACCTGTAAGTCAGCTACATTTATCACATAAAAAATCCGCTTGTAAAAATATTCAATACAGCCGGAGAAATGTGGCAGCGAAAATAATTTTTTCCCATTGGATTAACATTGAGGCACTTGAGTTTGGAGACCCCCGGTCCTGCACGCCCATTCCCCCTTAAGGAACTGAATACTTCTCACAAATATTCCATCTCACATCTCTGTAAACAAGACCAGGAAGAGGAAAAAGAAGACGCAATTGTTGCCCTTGAAGTTTATAGGGACTGTCAGTTCGATAGAGAAACTGCATTAGTTTTGAAATTACAACTTTTGCAAAATAATTGCGTTGCCATGTTATCCCCCTTTCACCATGATATGGCAATCATTATAGCATCAATTTAAACAAAATTGAAAAGAAAACAACATCCGGTTGTTTATTTATTTATTTATTTATTTATTTATTTATTTATTTATTTATTTATTTGTTTATTTATTTATTTATTTATTAATTAATAAAGTTTCAAATTAGTGTCGCCATCTGCTGAATACATTGGTTTATTTTTAAAATACTTTAAATATATGAAGAGTACACGGGAAGAAGCGATTGATTTATCAGGCGGACGCCCGCAACTGTCTGCTTGGCGGCATAAAACCGGTTTCTCTCTTTCTTCTTCGCTTGGTCCAAGCGTCGGGATCGCCAATCGCCTGAACTTGGTAGCTAGGAACCACAGAGATAGTAGTTAAAGTAATACACTGGCATATCACGTGACCTACAACACTGACTTCATTGCATGCGCGTCCCGTCGTTAGCATTGGAGGTCACGTGATCTGCCACTATATTACTTTAATTACGATAGCTATAGTAGGAACTGGTTTCCTTACACAAGTTTAGGCGATCACTCGCTATCGTCGCCAAAGTGGCCTGCTAAGGAAAACTTCTCTGAAAAATCAATCGGTTTTTCCCCCCCGTGTACTCTTCATATATAATTAAATAACTAGATAACATTTTCTTTTCAAATTTGTTTCATTTCGATGTTATTGTTGTTCCCATACCTGGGGGGAAAGGGCAAAGCGATACTTTTGGGGAATTTGTGATTCAAAAACTAATGCATTAGCTCAATGGGACTGGCAGTCCCTCTTTAAAGTTAAAGAACTGAAACTTCTCACAAATACAAATACAAAAATTGCCAACCAACAAAAGGCCAAGAGGCCCAGCAAGATTGGCCCAAAATATATTTAATTCCTTACCAGTTTCCAGTAACTATCGAGATTTTTTTTAAAATCTTCTACTCTCTTCGAATACACAACATATTCTTCTCATTGACGACTCTATTGTAAAAATAATGTTTCCTCACCTCCTTTCTAAAGCATGATTTATTTAATTCCCGACCATGTCCTCTGGTCCGGCTATTTAAGGTAAAACCTAAGCCCTCCATGTCACCCTGTTTTATGAACTTGAAAATCTGAATTAAATCACCCCTTGTTCTCCTATTTTACAGGGAATACATGTACAAAAATCTTAATCTATCATCATAATCGATACCTGATAGACCCTTAATCATTTTTGTTGCCCTATGATGTACTCTTTCAATCAATTATATACAGGGTGTTCCAAAATTGACCGGAATTGTATAGGACGCAATTCCTAAATATTTACCCGGCCCCCGCCAATGAAAAACGGCTAACTAATTGGCCGCCCTTTCGGTCGTGCATGAAATCTTGCACTTGTGCTACACAAGAATGTAGAACTTTTAGTTTGGTTTGGTTGAATTTACATCTGATAAAAATTACAGGTTCAACGAGTTTTAAAAAAAAATGTTTTAGGAGGCTGTTCCTTTTAAGGGGTCTAAGGAGTCTTAAAAATGTGCAAAGAAGGAATTACAAAGTATAGTTTGATCTGTCATGTAATTTTTTAACTACTCGATATACAAGTATAATTTTTTTTATATGTAATTCTACAAGATTTATTTATTATAAAACAAATTTTAAAATTTTTGAAACTTTAGCCAAAACTAAAATAAATGATATTAAACATAAAGCTATTTTAACACATTGTGATTAGGCTTGCGCGGCAAATTGTGAGGTCAAAATTGAAAAAATGACCAAGAAAATGACTTTATATTGTACAAATATGTACAAACTAGGACTTATACCTAAATTCTCAGCTCAATTTTAATTAGAAATTATTTTAAGAACTTTTTTCTAAAAAAATTAATAAAAAATTTTGAATTTTGATTTTAAATTAATTTTTAAATAATTTCTAATTAAAATTGAGCTGAGAATTTAGGTATAAGTCCTAGTTTGTACATATTTGTACAATATAAAGTCATTTTCTTGGTCATTTTTTCAATTTTGACCTCACAATTTGCCGCGCAAGCCTAATCACAATGTGTTAAAATAGCTTTATGTTTAATATCATTTATTTTAGTTTTGGCTAAAGTTTCATAAATTTTAAAATTTGATTTATAATAAATAAATCTTGTAGAATTACATATAAAAAAATTATACTTGTATATTGAGTAGTTAAAAAATTACATGACAGATCAAACTATACTTTGTAGTTCCTTCTTTGCACATTTTTAAGACTCCTTAGACCCCTTAATAGGTTGTTGCATTATTGTTAAAAAAACTTGATGTTGAACATCAGTTTAAACATAACAATTATTGTATTTTGCTTATTTATGCTGGGTAGGTATGCACATATACAGGGTGGTTATAAAATAACGCTCGCTATTCGGGGTGGTCTGTAGCTTTAATGAATAATCCAAATGCAGAAGACTTTGAGACACTTACTAATCAAGAAGGGGGGAAAGAATGGAATCATAAAAAACAAACTCGTCTCTCAACCAGGGTTCTAAATTACGAGGCGTAATTGGGTGCGTTGGCCGTAATTAGTCATAATTGGCTACGCCGCGTAATTTAGTACCTTGGTCAAGAGACAAATTTCGTTTTATTATTCCATTCTTTATCGAAGAAAAAAAACTCGTCTCTTGACCAGGGTTCTAAATTACGAGGCGTAATTAGCTGTGTTGGCCGTAATTGGCCATAATTGACGACGCCTCGTAACTTAGAACCCTGGTCAAGAGACGAGTTTGTTTTTTATGATTATTCTTTTTTGTGATTATTTTTTAAGATTCTATCTTTTTTATGATTCCATTCTTTTTCCCCCCTTCTTGATTAGTAAGTGTCTCAAATTTTGAAGCATTTGGACTATTCATTCAAGCTACAGACCACTCCGAATAGCGAGCGTTATTTTATAACCACCCTGTATATTCCGGTGTGTGTGCATGATCAGAGACCCGCTTATAAGATTTCGTCAAGTAAGACAGCCACAGAAGGATTTTTTACTGACAGAGAAAGGAAGTACACCCAGGGCAAAGGCGGGAATTGAACCCGCACTCATTACAGCGCGCGGACTGCTAGCGTTATGGCCTGCGATCCAAACCACCCGGCTATCGATCCCCACATGACACCCTAAATTGTTTCCGTGTTGGTAGATGGTGCCGTTGGTAGGTTCAGTCTCTACCCTACTATAGAACTATTTGATCCCAACACATGCACATTTCGACAAACTGTACATTTCTATCGCAAAACGTTTACTCCTTTGCAAATGTTTAGCTCCTTCCAATTTTCAAACATCCAGCTCGAATTTGAAACACACCAAATTATTTAAATCAAAATCCAAACACAAAAATTCCATTTTCGTAGTTACTAATCATTTTTAGTAGTTTTAGAAACTGTGATGTAACAGAATCTGCAAATTGTAAAATTACTAGGCAATATGTCGATTCAATCAAACCAAACTCAAAACGAATGCATCCCTTCGTCAACACATTCTCGTGCTGCCCTAGTTCAAGTATGCAACAACGACCAAAACGCGTGATCAATTGGCTTTTTACTATTTTTCGGAGGGGCCGGCTCAATATTTCGGAATTGCATCAATTCCTATTCCGGTCAATTTTGAAACACCCTGTATCTTTACTGAGGAAGGGGGACCAAAACTTAACAGCATATTCCAGATGTGGCCTTACCAATCCCCTATACCAATGACAAAATAATCTCTTTAGATTTATTTCTGAATTAAATCACCTCTTGTTCAAACTACTCCATACTACAAACTACTCCCTATCCCATCTCTGTCAACACGACCCGGAAGCGGAAAAAGAATGTGCCATTGTTGCCCTTGAAGTTCAGGGCTCCAAAACACCAACAATTTAAGACATCACTACTCTAAAAAAAAAAACACCAGGAAATCTAGAACATCTTTTCAATACCTTTCCTAAACCATCTAATTGTTCTAAATTGGAGCTACCATAGTAACGGCACTCTCTTCCGATTACACAAAGGCAACATCTGTCAATTAGTATAATCCAAAATCACCTCACCAGTGGATTTCGTGAAAATTGCTAGGCAGCAAAATTAGTAAAGCACAAAGCATGATAGTATTGCATATTTTTGGACAGGTTAAGATGATCCTTTTCTAAAGCGGGATTGCACTGGTCGGAAATAGATATTTAAAGACATTTTGATGTAATCCTAATTCATCTTCAATTTTTTATTAAATTTTACATTATTATTGGCAAAATTCATTATCGTAATATTTCACTCCCAGTGCTTCCATTTGGAATCATCAAGCTTGGGAATTCTTTCCTCACTACTTCCAATAAATTTTATTAAATTCTCCATACATTTTAGTTATATTTTCTTATATACCTAATCAGTTATATTCTTATATAGGGGAGAGTGTTGTACCTTGGGACAATTTTTACATTTTAATTTTTTTCTTCGATAATTATAGTCAAAATAAAAATTTTAACGCAGCATTTCAACACACCAATATATTCCTCTAAAATATATTTTTTTAAATTCTGGCCGCTTGAAATTAAAAAATTGCCACTCATTTAAAGTAGAGAGGATAAAATGTCCCAAGGTACAATATGATGTTGTACCTTGGGACATACTTTATAATTCAGTCAATAGTCATACACTTGAACTAATTTGTGTCAGGAAACAAACTTTATTTATTTTTCAAGGAAATGCACAAATAAAACTTCCTAATTCAAGAATAATTTAAATTATACAGCAAAATTGCAAGTCCAAATTATTTAACATTATATGATAATACAATATGCTTTACTGTCCCAAGGTACAGCACACTACATGGTTTAAATAAAAGCAAGATAGTGGACAATTTAAAGGCATTATCATCATTTTCTCATAACCAAAATATTTTAAAATCTTCTCTTTTATGAAGAAAATAAAATGCAGTTGACTTTTTGTAAAAGTACAAAGGTAAAAAATTATATTAGAATGAGAAAAATATTTACTTTGGGGTAATGAAATATTATTTTTTGTCACCAATTCATCAATTCAATGATGCTAGTGTTAAATTTTATTTTGATGATGTCTGTTGGTTAAGGCTACTATTAGAAATAAACAATGGATGAATATTGCCAATAGATTCTTAGAAATTGTCAGTGTCCCAAGGTACAAGCGTCCCAAGGTACAACACTCTCCCCTACCTAATCTGTTATATTTTCAAAGAAACTATAATATTTGAGATATTTTCTTATATACCTAATCTGTTATATTCTTATGTACCTAATCTGTTATATTTTCAAAGAAACTAAAATGTTAGAGTTTTAAAAAAAATATAGCCAAATTTATTCAAAAGAAATTATAACATTTTAGTTATATATTCTTTTTGTAAAGTTAGATGGAAGAATCATGTATTTTAAAGAACTAAATAATGTTTCTTGCAGTGAAATGAGAATATGAATAACAAGGTAAATATAAAATTCACCCTGAAACAATTTTACTAAAAAATATTCTATAAATTCTTCATGCTTGCATTTTTATTTGTTAAAATATCTAAATTTAACTATTTTTAACAAATAAAGTTTAGAAAAATTATTGCTATAATATATTCAAAAGTTATAGTCTCAAAAGTTTTTTCCTTAAATTTTATTTTTAAAAAATAAGATTTTCCCTCCTGTTTTTCACCATTTCATTCTGGATGCATAATGAGTCTATTTCTATTCTTGATTTTTTCTTTAAATAAAAATTAAAGAGTTGGGATTGAAAAGGTTAAAACTTTGTTGTTCATTGGCTATTTAGTTTTCATTCATATGAACCGAAAATGGAGAACACAATTTGTCCGATCAATTTCTATATAATTAATAATTCTAATGTAATGTGTGTGTAAATATTATATATTAGTAAGAAATATAAAGTAGTGGGAGGGCAGATATTTCTCACAAATTAGCATTTCTCCCCAAAAACAATAAAAAATGCGACTAGAAGACTTAATTTTTTTTTCAAACGCTATCTATACACATTAATTAAAAGTTTCTACAGACAAATACTTTTGTGTATCAAAAGTTCTATACACAAGTTTTTTACACGCTGTTGGGATTTAACATTAGGTTAAAGCGTTCATTAATCACGTGATGCGATTTTGACGTAATTTATGTAGGCCCCCTTATAAGGTACAGTAGGGTAGGATTGATACATATATATTCCGGCTTGTGTGCTTGATCAGAGACCCGCTTATATAAGCATTCCGTTAAGTAAAACAGACACAGAAAGAATATTTACTGTCACAGGGAGAGAAATTACACCCAGGGCGAAGGTGGGAATCGAACCCACACCCGGTACAGTGCGCAGATTGTTAGCTGGGGCAGCTATCTTAACCACTCGGCCACCCTTGCCCCACTCCACTAATATATAATGTTATGATGAATGTTGCTGAAATTATAATAATTGCAATAATGTAAAGGGTTTTCTTGCCGCCCCGATGGCGCAATCGTTAGGACACTAACCTTTGGAACTGTTGGGGTCGGGTTCGAATCCCGGTCATTCATGGATGTTTGTGACCGTCAATAAATGTTGTTATTTGTCTATGTGTTTGTGTCGTCATTCTTTGTGTGTCTCTTGTGACTGTCTCTTCTGGCGAGCTGGGTAATGGGCTATAAAGCCTACACTCTATCTTCTAGAGGGCGCAATCATTGTCAAATGGTTTTCTTTTTCGTATGTATGTAATGTTTTATTATGTTTGCTTTTTACAGACTATCATGACCGAGCTCTCGTTAAACACCCGAGCATCATTATAACCACAGTCTTTGTCTACCTTTTTTTGGTGAAATGGATCATCCCTCACCTTATGCGGGACAGAAAACCCTTTTCTTTGAAATGGGCAATGATCATCTACGACTTGGGTCAAACTTTTGTCAACGCTTATCTTACATATGACGTAAGTAAAAGGATAGCCTTATTAAGGGGTCATAGGAGTCTTAAAAATGTGCATAGACGGTACTACAAAGTTTTGTTTGATCTGTCGGGTAATATTTTAACTACTCAATATATAAGTTTATTTTTTTATATGTAATTCTATAAGATTTATTTAATATAAAACAAATTTTTAAATTTATGAAACTTTGGCCAAAACTAAAATAAATTATATTAAACATAAAGCTATTTGAACACATTGGGATTAGGCTTGCGCGGCAAATTTTGAGGTCAAAATTGACAAAATGACCAAGAAAATGACTTTATATTGTACAAATATGTACAAACAAAGCCTTATACCTAAATTCTCAGCTCAATTTTTATTACAAATTATTTAAAAAACTTTTTTCTAAAATAATTAATAAAATTTTTTGAATTTTGATTTTAAATTTTTTAAAAAAAAATTCTAATTAAAATTGAGCTGAGAATTTAGGTATAAGTCTTTGTTTGTACATATTTGTACAATATAAAGTCATTTTCTTGGTCATTTTGTCAATTTTGACCTCAAAATTTGCCGCGCAAGCCTAATCCCAATGTGTTCAAATATCTTTATGTTTACTATCATTTATTTTAGTTTTGGCTAAAGTTTCATAAATTTTAAAATTTGTTTTGTATTAAATAAATCTTGTAGAATTACATATAAAAAATTATGCTTTATATTGAGTAGTTAAAAAATTACATGAAAGATTAAACTATACTTCGTTAGTACCTTCTTTGCACATTTTTAAGACCCCTATGACCCCTTAAGGGGGTCCGATACCTCTGACATTTTTTTTTATTTTTATTCTTACACACTATAATTTTTTTCTCCACTTGTTAAGCATGTATAAACAACACAATTCAGCTATTAAAATTTTATATAAGTCTTTTTTTTTAAAAATTACATTTTTGTTAAATTTTTAACAATTTTCAAATCCCTACTCCTTTTTTATTTTTTGATATTTTTAAACACAACTTTTTATACAACATTTGGAAGATAATTTAAACCAAAGTATGTATTTATATTTAGATTGAAATGAATATTTTTTTTAAATATTTGTAGCAGTTTTGCCGAAAAAATGCAGGAAAAAAAAAGGAAATTTCAACTTATAGAATTTCTTAAAAAAAATTGTGTGACAGATATCAAAAGTCCAAATGCATACTTCTGTTGTTTAAAATATATTCATTTGTCTATGAAAAAAAATATTAATGTACTTTTTTTAAAAAAAAAAGCCTTAGCATTTTCAATAATCTTAAAATTGAAAAAAAAAATACGAACAGAGATATGAGCGTTTTAAAGTTTACATTTAGTGGTACAACAACAATGTTCGATGGTCTTATTCAAAAATTCATAACTCAAAAAGTAATGTGTATTTTTTAAAGCGGTTCCTTCTAAAATGTTAAGAAATATTCAAACATTATTTTAATTTTACAAAAATGGATTTTTCGCGATTTTGAGGTATCGGACGAATATAAAGGCGAATGAGCCCTGCTGACCGAGGGTCTCCAAACCATAGTGCCTCTGTGTTTATCCAATAGAAAAAATAATTTCTAAGCGGCATTTCTCCGGCTGCTTAGAATATTTATAAAAGCGTTTTTTCTATGTGATAAATAACTCTCAGGTCTCTCTAATCCCACTTTTTCAAATATTTTGTGTAAAACTATTTATTGAAAATCGTATAAAAGCCTTTTGCAAAAATATTCAATACAGCCGGAGAGTATGTTGCTTAGAAAATAATTTTAATTAAATGGTTATTTTTTTTTTATTTAAGCGAGTTTTTTTTATCTGGTAAATGTAGCTGACTTACAAGTTTCTATAAACCCATTTTTGGAAAATTATTCCAATTTTTTTAATTTTCAATTAATAATTTTATACAAAAAATTCGAAACAATTTCAAAAAAGCGGAATTTTAGAGACCTGTAAGTCAGTTTTATAAAAAACGCTTGAAAAAAATATTCAATTTAGCGGGAGGAATGATTTCATTGGTTGTATTGTTTTCTTTGATAAATTGTCGGAACAAACTCATTGGTTTTTTATAATGTCACGCGCTCCGAACTGCGATTTTATTGGATGGTTTTTTTTTCTTTGGCAACGTTGAAACGAGCCCATTATACTTATATCTTTATTTTTGTTACAAAACACAATTCCAATGCGGTTGTTTCACGATGGCAACAGCTCAAATGGCTTGTTTTCATCTATTGCCTGGATTTACTTTTGTTTTGGAATTCGAAAATGAGTTTTCAAACAATATTTCACTCATTTAATTTTTTAAATGCCAACTTCTTGCTGTGATATTGGTTGTTAAAAAACTTTGTTAAAGAAGCCTTGCATAGAAGCTAATATACGTTCGTTTTGAGAATAAAATCGAAACAACCAATGAAATCGCAGTACGCATAAAAATAAAAGCAATATTATTACATCAACTGAAACATTCCCATTCCAATCATCTATACACTAAAATATTTAAATTTATTTGATAATGAAAATGTTTAATTTGGAACATCTTGAGCATTTAAAATAATTCTTAATCGTTTTTTTCCAGCTTTTTACATATTCTTTCTCGTTGTGGGATGAAAGATGCATGATGAAAACAAATCCCAACCTACCAGTTTTCCAAAAGGTGATTGAACATATTTTACTATTTATACGCTTATAGTTTTTGTTTATTCGTATATGGGTCATTTCTCACAAAACGTCCAAAACCATGTCCCCGCAATTCATTTGTAGAAAAGTTATGCTTCCACTTCAATTAATTCACGCAAAAAACTGTCTGGTACGTACAAACGAAAATTGAGTTCTCCCAACCAAACTATTCGGTTACTGGCTATAGGACTGACAGGACTGTGTAGTTGCAGGAACCAAACACATTTGGATAGAAGCGTTCGGCTGCCGCAAAAGACTACTTCGGTTGAGAGAACTACACTAATACCGCCCATAGTTTAGTTCTCACACAAAGTTTAGTTGTCTCAACCAAACTCCTTGAGGCAGTCTGGTCCCGTTGACTAAACTCGTTCGATCGAACCAGTATATAGTTATGGTAACTTAACTGGTAGGTTTGTAAGAAACCACCAGTTTAGCTGTGCCAATTAAACACCCTTCAACCGAACTTGGTTGAGTTGCAGGACCCACACCATTTTTTTGCGTGTTTAAGGTAGGCGAATACCCAAAATTCTAAAATTTTTACTATTGCTTTAATCTTTTCCGAATTTGGCATAGTGATTTCAAATATAATGAATAATACTATTTAGGCCTTTGTTTTTATTTAAATATAATTTATTTATTTTAAACGGTGTTTTTCAACTAAAAAAAAGGGGTTTACGCCAACACTTCTAGCATAAAAAGTTTTACATTAATTTACCTGAAATTTTTCACAGATGCTATTTCGATATATATCTGTGCCATGAACCTCTAACATCTGGTGTAAGTATACAAGTTTTTTTTTTTTTTAAATGTTCAAGTGTAAGTTAATCGAAAAAAATCATTTTTTTTTTTGTGTGGTTAATTTATAAAATTTTTCTTAATAACTTTTTCTCTTGTAATTTGTATGTAACTCTAGAGGATCATTGCATGTATCAGTTCAAAATGAAGAATTTAACACATAATAAATGTTCATAGGAGGAAAATTCAATGTGGTAGACTTGTTGGCGTAAACCTCTTTTTTTAGTAGAAAAACACCGTTTAAAATAAATATATTATATTTAAATAAAAACAAAGGCCTAAATAGTATTATTCATTATATTTGAAATCACTATGCCAAATTTGGAAAAGATTAAAGTAATAGTAAAAGTTTTAGAATTTCGGGTATTCGCCTACCTTAAGATAATGAATATTGTATCTACTTACTACTAAAGTTGAATAAATATAAAAAAAATTAATTATTTTATGTAAAAGTTTGTTTCCAAATACTATGACAAATCATGTCCGTGGACTGTTTTAGTTAGTAAATATTAATTTAATCCCAATTTTTTTTTATGATAAATGTTTTTTTTTTTTTAAATCTAATTGGCATTGCTAGAACATACAATATGCAAAATATCAGCATTCTAAATAATATAAATATATAAATTCTGTGGAAATAAAATATCTTACAGATTTTATCCATGTTCCAGTATAACGTTTTATTTATAGCCCTATATAGTTTTAGTCTATAATATAATTTTATGTCTTATTATATGCTAACACTAATCTTGAAAGTCATATAATATTTTTTATTTCCAGGTATTATTATTGTTATTAATGTTAATATTTTTTATTACAGTTAATAACAATTTTAGTATTATTTCCAATTTAAGTCGTAAGCTTAAAAAAAAACCCTCTTATTTAGTGTAAGTATAGTGTGTAAATAAGTTTAAAACCTATTTCTTGATTTAACTTTTTTGATTTTAGCGTATGGTATAACACTGAATAGTAAATTTCTTTTAATATAACAAAATTTAACCCTTTTTTGAAAGCTTTGGCCTTAGTGAAAATGCCTCAATCAATGGCATTTACATTGCCATTGAAATATATTACACACTTAACTAAAATTCAAAAACCCTTTTTTAAATCCCGTTCATAAAATCTGGCTTTCACGTCGCTGGAGGCAACAGCTACACCGTTTTGTTTTCATATTTCTGGAATTACTTTTGTTTTGGTACTCGAAAAGGAGTTTCCTAAGAATATTTAAGAAATTAAATTTTTTTTATGCCAACTTCTTTCTGCTCTGTTGGTTGTTCAAGGTATTTGTTAAAGAAAGCTTTCATAGAAAGAAATGTTTCTTTTCATCCATATCGGTCACTTAGTGAAACCGAAGCAACCAATGAAATCGCAGCACGGAGAAACATGAAAACAAGAGTGTTAGATCATCTGAAACATTCCAAATCCATAAAGAACTATTTTAATTTCCAGGGAATTAATGCTTAAGGTAGGCGAATACCCAAAATTTCCCAAAATTCTAAAATTTTTACTATTGCTTTAATCTTTTCAAAATTTGGCATAGTGATTTCAAATATAATGAATAATACTATTTAGGCTTTTGTTTTTATTTAAATATAATTTATTTATTTTAAACGGTGTTTTTCTACTAAAAAAAGAGGTTTACGCCAACAAGTCTACCACATTGAATTTTCCTCCTATGAACATTTATTATGTGTTAAATTCTTCGTTTTGAACTGATACATGCAATGACCCTCTAGAGTTACATACAAAATACAAGAAAAAAAGTTATTAAGAAAAATTTTATAAGTTAACCACAAAAAAGGATTTTTTCGATTAACGTACACTTGGACATTTTAAAAAAAAACTTGTATACTTACACCAGATATTAGAGGTTCATGGCTCAGATATATATTGAAATAGCATCTGTGAAAAATTTCAGGTAAATTAATGTGAAACTTTTTATGCAAGAAGTGTTGGCGTAAACCCCTTTTTTTAGTTGAAAAACACCGTTTAAAATAAATCAATTATATTTAAATAAAAAAATTGCCCCAAAAGCATTGTTCATTATATTTGAAATCACTATGCCAAATTTGGAAAAGATTAAAGTAATAGTAAAAATTTTAGAATTTTGGGTATTCGCCTACCTTAAGATAATTATTTAATTTATTCCAGAGAATTAATGTGATCGCATGGAGGATATATCTGGTGAAAATAGCTGATCTCATCGACACAGTAAGTATAAATTAATGTTCGTTTAATAAGAATTAGACATTTTTCTCTTGCGTTATGCTAGACAAAATATAATGCGATCCTAAGGTTAACAAAACAAGAGCAGCGGAGGGATACACTGCCTTGGGCAGGTAAACTGCAGTAACTAACGCATTGATTAGACCATTTTAGCAAGTACTCAATAACTCGAACCTATACGAAAGTACAGTGTGAGCAAACAAAACCGGTCCCGATCTAGAGATGGGAATACGTTGAAATGCTTGGTGAGAAAAATTCTTCAGGCCGCCTGAAACCTGTTTTTGCATTGGTTGGATCGGATTCGCTTCACATTAGAGCTACTCATAGACTAGTGGCGAGTTCAGATCTTAGTTCGCATTGTATGAAGACGTCCCATAATGCAAATTTTGTGTCTTGCAATCAATTTAGAATGTTTTGTATTACCAAAAACAAAAAGGTCCGATTCTCTAGGATAAATAACAACGAAACAATCAAATAATCACTAAATCTTGATCAGCTCCACTCCACTAACCTTGTTTCTATTCCATTTCAACTAGCTTCTAAAAGCGTAGCCTAGTTGCTGCCAAATAAGTCGCCAAGCGTTTGTTTGGGCATAATATGGAAGCTATCAATAGCTTCAGTAAGCAAACCCGTTTTTGTATTGGTTTTAGACTTGGCAACATTTCTGTCGTATTCTTATCTCCACCTCGGGGCCGGTTTTGTTTGCCTCACCCTGTATATACCTGAACCTGAAAGACAGATTACTTCAGAGCAAAACTGGCCCAACTGATTGTTGTGGTTACTGCAGTTTATCCACCCACGGTAGTACAGAGATAATGACCTGTGTCTAACATAATGGGCATGCTTCTTGTCATCGATGCAGTAAGTAGAAATTAATGTTCATTTTATAATATTTAAAAAAATTCTCTAGCGTTATGCTAGACAAAATATCATGCGATCCTAAGGTTATCAAAACAAGATTTAAAAAAATAAAAGTCAAAAACAAAACTCTCATTAAAGGAGGCTAGAAGTAGACGGCCGCAAACAATTAAATTAGCAATTTACCTCTCAATCCCAACCAATTCTAATTCAGAATTTGATAGTCCAAATCGCCCCTTTAAATTGAATTATCTTTTCATGATTTTTCTCTATTAATTATATATTACTAAAGTTTTGTGAATTAGTTTTGTCACATATATGTTTTATTTACTCACATCGTTTTAGATCATGTTCGCCCTCCGGAAAAAAGACGACCAGGTATCGTTCCTGCATGTGTTCCATCATTGCCTGATGTGTGTTCTTTGCATGTTCTTCCTCAGAAGCCTTGACAAGACTTCAATGGGTAAGAATGATTTTCCATATTTCAGTCCCAGTCGGTTGGCACTCGCCTAGCATGCGAAAGGTTCCAGGTTCGGGCCCGGGCATAGCCAAAATAACTGCTGACCTATAAACGGCCCGTGCAGCCAAAAATGTCCGACGAAAAATACCCCGTGTAAAGAAGTGCACGTTAAATATCCTTCAAAGTCCTAACGCTGCGTACGATGTCGCCCTTAACGGTTGCGTTGGGTGCCTATTCAGGCGTTGACTCGTAACCTGACGGTGGTTCTAAAATACGACGCCTGTTGCCAATAGCCCTCGTGTAGATCTAGTGTGACGATAATTCAAACCTAACTAACCATTTGAAGACGGACCTTTGTGCACATTTTCTGTGATCCAATCATCTCAGAATGTTTTGGTTAGGTTAGGTTAGTTTAATTCATGATCGCATTAGAGCTTCGCAAAGGCTACTGGCGAGGGAGTGATAATATAAAAAAAAAAAAAAAAACTACAGTCAAGTGACAAGCCGTCACTTGGGTAAGCACCCAACCCAACTTTTAACAGCTACACTTCTCGTACTCAACGTAGGACTTTGAAGCATATTTAACGTTCATTCTACTTACACGTGGCATTATTGTTGTAGGTCTTCAGATATTTTGTCAATGACCAATCTCGAACCATTGACCAGTCAGAAAGTCCATTTCTGCCGTGGTCAGGTAAACTGCAGTTACCACACTTATGAATTGAACCATTTTTCACTGAAATAATTACGTGGATAAAAAAAAATCTTAGAACATAATAAAAGTTTCATTTCTCCCACGAACTGTTTATCTATTTTGGTACCTAATCGTAATTCTACGAAGAGTTAAATCGTGTACTCTATAGACTTCATAAAAAAAATTGTCTTCTGCTATTTTATTAAATGGTAATTTAATAATTTATGTTTATTAACTGGTATTTTATTAAACGATTATTTTTAAATGGACCTAGCAGGGTTTTTTTAATCGCAACTGCGCTTAAATTATAAAAATTATTTTTTCAGATATTAAAAAAACTGTTAGGTAAAATCAAGGTGTTCTGCAGTTCCATGTAGCTTTCAAACTGCTTTTCTTTTAAACGCATTTTGAAGTGTTTTAATGTTAGTTTGTGCTCTTTAATCAAGTCTTATATTATTTCCATATGCACATGCAGAGTTAATTCTTTCAAGAAAATTTTTTTTTCCCTCTTATTTTACTTGCAGGCTATTTTCTGGGTGTAGGCCTGTCAATTAATACAACAGTACATGTGTTTGTTTACTTTTACTATGCATTGGCGGCTTTTGGACCCCATATGAATAAATACCTTTGGTGGAAGAAGTATCTGACGCAATTTCAAATTGTGAGTAAATTTTTAAGTTTGATATCTTGCAATATTAATGGAGATTATTGTTATAAGAAGATTGAATAGCAACCAATCAAAAAAAATTATGGAAGATTGACCAACTGTTTCAATCTTTTTATTATAGGAAGTGCTTACAAGCAAAATTAAATATATTCTTAAAAAATTATACTTTTTTGCTTCCTACAAATAAGGAGGAATTTTTTTTAGATTAGTAAAAGTTGAGAATTTTTAGATTAGTATTAGTAGAGAGAATTAAGAATAAAGGCAAAACTTCCACTTCCTAAATGTTATGAAAATCATTATTTTGATCTTTTTTTTGACACTGCAAAATGTGCAAGAAATTTGATAAGTTTTAAATTAAGCCTATATGCTCCGACTCGCATTTTTATGTAAGCGTGTCGTATCGTTGCTGCTCTTAGGACGTTAAGAGACACTAATATAGCTTCATGAAACATAAAGTGGAGAACTAAAAAAATAACAAACTCCTCGACGCAACAACCCATTAGAGGCCAAGGCCTGCGGTGCACATTTCAGCTTTCGTGACCTGGGCTCTGGGGAGCTGGGCATATGTCTCGGTAAGGTGGTCAGCTTCACGCGGAACCCTCTGTGTTGAGTTCCCAATCATACTTGGTACTCATTTTATCGACCCACTCAAGGGAAGAAAGGAGGTCAACCTCGCCCTATCCGGGATTCAATCCCCGGACCTGTGGCGTGATGCGAAGCATAGAGTGGGACAGAATCATCCTCAGTGGGCTAAAGCTTCATTACTAATCTCGTTTTAAAAGTACAATACTAATAGAATAGTTAGTTCGAAGTGTGAAATTGGAAAATGGTGTGCAATAATAAATTTCTAACAGCAATTACCATCATAAGTTCAATATAATAAAAATAATTGTAAATAAAGCAAAGAAAACATGATGAATAAAAAGAAATCCATATTAATTATTAAAACTGCTTTTGCAGTGTAAGGTAGTTCTTGATCTGTGAGAGAGACTGCCAAGTTGGAAGTTAATTCTATGATTAGAAAGAAAAAAAAATTTGCACAATATACAGGTTGGTTATAAAATAACGCTCACTATTCGGAATGGTCTATAGCTTGAATGAATAATCCAAATGCATCAAAATTGAGACACTTACTAATCAAGAAGGGGGGGGGGGAAAGAATGGAATCATAAAAAAAAACAGAATGCTAAAAATAATCATAAAAAAGAATAATCATAAAAAAACAAACTCGTCTCTTGACCATAATCTAAATTACGAGGCGTCGTCAATTATGGCCAATTACGGTCAACACAGCCTCGTTACGCCTCGTAATTTAGAATCCTGGTCTAGAGACGAGTTTGTTTTTTACGAAAAAGAATGGAATCCTAAAAAAGAAAATCGTCTCTTGACCAAGGTTCTAATTATGAGGCGTAGCCAATTATAGCTAATTACGGCCAACGCATGCAATTACGCCTCTTAATTTAGAACCCTGGTCAAGAGACGAGTTTGTTTTTTATGATTCCATTCTTTGTCCCCCTTCTTGATTAGTAAGTGTCTAAATTTTTTTTGCATTCGGATTATTCATTCAAGCTGCAGACCACTCCGAATAGCGAGCGTTATTTTATTACCACCCTGCAGGGGCTGTAAGGAGCCTAGTGGTCAGGATCTCGGACTCGAGATCGGAAGGTTGAGAATTCGAGACCCGGTGCCACTAAAGACTTACCGAGTATATGCGGAGTACGTGCTCGTTAAATCTGTTGGGTCCGAAAGTCCTGTGGTCGGTCATTGCGCAGTTCACCATGGGTACAGGTTCCTGGAGAAAATTTCCCTCCCCTTCAGGGACCTGTCTAAATTGTGGAGGTGGCGACAGATGGCAACATCTGTCATATGTGTTTGTGTGTGTCTTGTGTTTTCCTACTTGACGATGGTTTATAAGCGGGTCCTTGCGACCAAGCACACAAGCCTGAAAATATATGTCAACCAATCCAATCCATTCCACCCTGTACAGAAAGAAGTGGGTAGTTTCGTTTTTAAAACCGTAATACCCATCTTTGAAGTACTTTATTAGATGAAATCTCAAGAATCAGTCGATAAGAATTTTTCGACTATTGAGGAGCATAGTGGAAGATCGTGCTAAGTGACAAAAGGTGAAAACGAGAAAATGAGCTTTAAGCGGTCATAGGAGTCTTAAAAATGTGCAAAGAAGGATCTATAAAATATAGTTTGATCTTTTATGTAATTTTTAAACTACTCAATATATAAGTATAATTTTTTATATGTAATTCTATAAGATTTATTTAATATAAAACAAATTTTAAAATTCATGAAATTTTTAGCCAAAACTAAAATAAATGATATTAAACATAAAGCTATTTGAACACATTGTGATTAGGCTTGCGCGGCAAATTGTGATGTCAAAATTGAAAAAATGACCAAGAAAATGACTTTATATTGTATAAATATGTACAAACAAAGACTTATACCTAAATTCTCAGCTTAATTTTAATTAGAAATTATTTTTAAAAAACTTTAAAATCAAAATTTTAAAATTTTTATTAATTTTTTTAGAAAAAAGTTCTTATTCTTAAAATAATTTCTAATAAAAAATGAGCTGAGAATTTAGGTATATGTCTTTGTTTGTACATATTTGTACAATATAAAGTCATTTTCTTGGTCATGTCTTCAATTTTGACCTCAAAATTTGCCGCGCAAGCCTAATCACACTGTGTTCAAATAGTGTTATGTTTGTTATTATTTATTTTAGTTTTGGTTAAAGTTTCATAAATTTTAAAATTTGTTTTATATTAAACAAATCTTGTAGAATTACATATAAAAAAATTATACTTATATGTTGAGTAGTTAAAAAATTACATGAAAGATCAAACTATGCTTTGTAGTTCCTTCTTTGCACATTCTTAAGACTCCTGTGACCCCTTAAAGTTTTTAGTTTGCACTCAGATCTGTTGAAAACGGTACTTGCAAACAACAAAAGAAACAGTAAACTAAAGTTTATGACTAAGGGGAAATTTGTTATCGTTAAATAAGTTTGAAAAATGTTCACTAACACAAAAATTACAATATTTTCGAAACTGTCACTTTGTTAGCCCGCTCTTCCACTTAGTTCTTCAATTCATAGATATTTTTTAAGTTGATGTGTTCTTACAATCCTTTAAATAAATACTGCTATGTAAAAAAAAGAAAAAGAAGTGGTAGTTTCGTTTTTACAACTGTACACCCATCTTTTAAGTACCTTGAATAGATAAAAGCTTAAGTAGATTTTCGACCAATAATTCATATAAATTTTTTTATAAGTTGATGTGTCCTTAGAATCCTTTAAGTAAATACTGCGATTGTCAACTGATTACATCAAGTGGGATTGTCAGTCCCATAGAGCTAATGCATTAGGTTTGTAATCACAACTTCCGCAGAAGTATTGCTTTGTCACGTTAGCTCTTTTTCCCCAGGCATGGGAAGCAACATAACATCGAAATGAAACAAATTTGAAACGAAAATGTTATCAAGTTATTTTACTAGACATTTTTGTAGTAATAAAATGCCAAAGAATACAGCAGATGGCGACACTATAACAAAACTTTATCAATTAATAACTAAATAAAGGGATGTTATTTTCTTTTAAATTTTGTTTTAAATTGGTGTTAGGATGATTCCCATGCCTGGTGAAAATGGGATAACATTTCAAAACAATTATTTCGCAAAAATTGTGATTTCGCTCTATGGGACTGACAGTCCTTCTTAAGAGGACTCTCTTGGGAATTCCACTTCTTGAAAATCTTGAACATTAATCTTGAAAATCTTGAAAATTAATCTTGAAAATCGTAATGTTATTTCTATGGAAAACATTCAAAAGTCAAATACCACCAAAATTTTAACAAAAGGTTACTAGTTTTTGGTATCACTGTAAAGAACGAAAGGAGTAGATTTTGTAAAATTAATTTGTTTTGTGAAAATCACATATTTAGTATTTTAAATAATTTTTTGAAGTAAGTAAAAAATGGAGTACGCATTAAGTTCTGACTTCAAAAAATTACTAAAAATACTAAATATGTGATTTTCACAAAACAAATTAATTTTACAAAATCTACTCCCCTTTCGTTCTTTACAATGATACCAAAAACTAGTAACCTTTTATTAAAATTGTGGTGGTAATTGACTTGAGAATGTTTTCCATAGGAATAACATTACGATTTTCAAGATGTGGAATTCCAAGGGAGTCCTCTTAAGCTGTTGTTTTCTTTTTCAGATTCAGTTTTTTATCGTTTTGTCTTACATCGCTTATGGATGGGCAACCGGATGTGAAGAGGTTGGGAGGATGGAAGTCAGTCTTTTTGTCTATGTGCTTACGATCCTTTTCCTGTTCTTCAATTTTTATAAAAAGTATCAAAAATAATAAAAAATACATTGGTTTTACTTTGCGTATGTTTTTCTTTAGCTTCCATGTTGTTGTCACACAGATTGTTTTTAAAATATTATAGATTATATTTCTTTGCAATTAAAATAATTTCGTGCATTTTCCAAGTATTTTGTATCCGGCAATACGAAGAAATAACAACAAAAACTTCAAATAGTCAGTAATAACATTTACCTTCTCGAGATTTTAGAGATGAGAGGTTATACTCTGAATAGATATGAAATGTTTGACTAATATATTGATAATTCCACGTAACTGTTGTGTAAGTCGCAATTAAAGAGGAGTTTCAAAGCTTTTTAAATTTGAAAAATCATTCAAATTAAATAAAACACGTTACATTATTTAGTTTTAATAAGTGTAGATCACCTATTCCTCTATTTTTTTTCATTTAATGATTAAAAGTTGTAGGGATAATAACTTTTTACGCAGGTGACTATACAAAAACCGACCTTAAGTTTGCAGCAGAGAAATGTACTAGGCAGAGGAAACTGCGTAAAACGACGCTGCTGGCGCCGAAATTTCACCTGCTCTGATTGGTTGCTCCTTTGACTCTGATATTCGTGCACTCTGTTACGTCAAAATCGAAGGAAAGAATAATTAAAATTACACTCTAACTGAAGCTAAACTAATAAGAATAATAAACATATGTCTTGAAATAACAAATAAATGTGTTTATTGAATGGGAAATACCTTTTTGTATTCGATTCTTGCACTCGAAAATGAGAACTATTTACCCTTTTTCTCGTAGAACATTTGTATACTGCAAACTTAAGGTCGGTTTTGGTGTACTCACGCTACAGAAAGAATGATTTTGCTTGGAATTTGTCGTATATAAAGCTGTAGAGAATGTTTTCAAAATATTACGTAGGGTCAAGTGGGGTAAGTGTGATTGGGGGTAAGTGTGATAAACAGCTCTTGTAACTTTGGAAATCATTCTAAAAATCTGAAAGTTTGCAATATATAACATTAGACCACTTATAATTAAACTAAAAAGAAAGATTGACCTTGTTTTTTGTTTAAATAAAGTTTTGAGCTTTTGAATTTAAGTGCAACTGTCTTCTTTTTATATGGGTCTTCCTATGTGGGGTAAGTGAGATGGATTTTGAAATGCAAATTTTGTACACTTAAAATTGGAATTCAAACATATAATTTTTTTTCTAGATATGTATGTTTTTTAAAATAATTCACTACCAATTTCAGGATTAAGAATGTACTTGAAGCAGAGAACGAATTTTCTTAATGAAACATGCAGAAAACCTAACACACTTACCCCGCTTGACCCTAGATTATGTTTCTTTGACATTAAAATAAATACTTATATTATATTTTCCAAATATTTAATATTTGGCGATGCGAAAAAATAAGGAGAAAAACTTCGGATGGTCAGTAATAACATTTACCTTCTCGAGATTATGGAGATGAGAGGCTGAGGCTATATTATCTGAAGTAGCCTGACTAGATTTGTTTCAGTGATTAACTTTTCGACTATCAAATCAAATCATCATTAAATTTTCCTAAATCGATTTGATTTATGATGTTTCGGTCTTAAAAACACTATGGAAAAATAAACGGATGCTATTTCCATGTTTAAATAGCTAGATTAATGAACAACAAACTAAATTGTACTGCGAAATGCAGTACGTCTCGTCACCCCATTCTGAACTGATATAAAATACTTGACGAATATATTAGCCTTATCAATATTTCAAGAGCCTCTTCCAATAGCCTTTTATTACTTGCCTTTCGCAACCCATTATCTACCAAAACAAATAAAGGATATCAAGGAATGTATAATTGAGGTTAGCTACAAATTCCTTGTCATTGCGGTTCAGAATACATTTGCTTCAATGAATGTATTAGTTGAAGAAAACAGGGGGAAAATCCCTAAATTGCATAGAAATCTGGTCTGAAACAGACCTCTTTGGCGACGATAGTGAGTCATTACATAAATTGATGTAAGGAAACGGTTTCTTGCTTGGTTTTTCTTTCGTGGCAACCCTGATTGGCGCCTGACACGAGTCCCATGCTTATACTGTGAGAGAAGAAGCAAGGAGGAAACCGGTTTCCAGTCGCCAACGTCCACCTGGAAGATCTGATTACGGGGAGATTCCTGTGCAATCAAGGGTGTTTTCCCCCTGAACTCTTTCGTAGTTAACTAGATTTCTAGTGTAAACTTACAGCGCTAGTCTCTATGGGCTTCCTACAGCCTCGCAGAAGGCGGAAAGACAACAGGCACAGAACAGTGTGTTGTATTTTGAAGACAACCAGCCACATACTCTTATCATTCGATTTCGGTAATCCGATGTTATTTTTTTAGCAATGAATGTGCCGTATAAGCAAGTATGGAATAAAGTATAAAGGGCATATAGGAGTCTTAAAAATGTGCAAAGAAGATACTACAAAGCATAGTTTTTAATTTCATATAATTTTTTTTAACTACTTAAATATATAAGTACAATTTTTTTATATGTCATTCTATAAGATTTATTTGTTATAATTTTTTTTGTTTAAATTTATGAAACTTTAGTCAAAACTAAAATAAATGATAACAAACATTAGGGGTCGGGCCGCCCAGGTTGTATTTTTATTAGAAAATATTAAAAAAAAATTAAATCAAGATGTTAAAATTTTTTTATTAATTTTTAAAAAAATTTCTTAAAATAATTTCTAATTAAAATTGAGCTTAACGGTTCACTTTGAAAAAGGTAAAGGAAGGTATATTTTAGGTAAGGAGTTACTAGTTACTACATGTTTGATGGTGATTCATTGCTTTTAAAGGCTCATATTATGTTTACCCTTCGCTACGAAGGATTTTTGTTTCCTCATAATATGTGATAGGAATATCATTATCGGATCTCGGATCAGTCGAACGGCTGTCGTGGGCCGTTTCAGTAGTAAAAGGGTTTAGGTGTAGAAAGAGTTTCTCAATGTGGCGTCTAAACTTACATCAGGTTCACTATTATTGCATAGCTATATTTTGCATTATAGCGTTCCCCGATGTGATACTCAATAGGCGCGTTTACATCTAGGTTTACATGAGCCATTAAATTCAAGGGATACCTTTGGGGAAAAAGTGGTCGAGCAGGATTTCTACCCCAAATGAGTCTGTGGCCGATTCCAAAGGAAGGAATAACGCTGCGTAAGATGTCGCCCTTAACGGTTGCGTTGGGTGCCTATTCAGGTGCTGGCTGGTCAATTGACTGTGGTTCTAAAGTACGACGCCCGTCGCCAATAGCCCTCGTGTAGCGCTCTAGTGCGACGATAATTCAAACCTAACCTAACCAAAGGAATGAAACAGCAAACCCTCCTTCATTGGAGAGTTTGCGACCTACCCCCCCCCCCCCCCCCCCGAATGAATCCTTAACGCGTTGGATGCCACTGACTCCCTAGGGAGTCGCGTGGTTCCGATTCATTGATAACAGCACATTCTGTTGAAATTCATAGTACCATTTCGCCAACCGTTCTTATGAGTTCAAGTTCGTTTGTAAACTTTGTAAGCATGATGGTCTAGTCTTTCCACAAACTACACGATCTAGCTCTTTCATCGATAATTTTGTGTGATATTTAGTTGACACCTAGTAATGCCGGTCTCTGATGACCCAGCACACAAGTCTGAAAATATATACAGGGTGGTTATAAAATAACGCTCCCTATTCGGAGTGGTCGGTAGCTTGAATGAATAATCCAAATGCATCAAAAATTGAGACACTTACTTATCAAGAAGGGGGAAAAAGAATGGAATCATAAAAAACAAACTCGTCTCTTGACCAGGGTTCTAAATTACGAGGCGTAATTGGATGTGTTGGCCGTAATTAGCCATAATTGGCTACTCCTCGTAATTATAACCTTGGTCAAGAGACGAGTTTCTGTGTTATAATTCCTTTCTTTTTCGTAATAAAGAAACTCGTCTGTTGACCAGGGTTCTAAATTACGAGGCGTAATTAGCTGTGTTGGCAGTAATTCGCCATAATTGACGATGCCTCGTAATTTAGATTATGGTCAAAAGACGAGTTTGTTTTTTATGATTATTCTTTTTTGTGATTATTCTATAGGATTATGTCTTTTTTATGATTCCACTCTTTTCCCCCCTTCTTGCATAGCAAGTGTCTCAATTTTTGTTGCATTTGGATTATTCATTCAAGCTACAGACCACTCCGAATAGGGTGCGTATCGATGAAGCCTCTATCGATGATATAGTGGCAGCGAATGTGTTAAATTCCGTTTCTGCCTGGGTGAAAATCAAATAGAGAGAAAAATTGCGAGGTTTGCCCTTCATTCCATGGATTTGATGGCTCATGTAAACGCGCCTAATGTGTTAAATAACTTCTGAAGAAAAATAAGGGAACGTCACACAAAAAAAGTCAATTCCTCTGAAACCTTTAACTGAAAAAGTTAACTGTAAACTGCGTTGTAAAAAAGTAAACAAATCAATAACGGGAAAAGTCCCAGTCCCATGTTGTTTATTGTTTAAAAACTGAAACTTTTAGCAGACTACGATATTTTCTTAAACTGTCGGCTGAGAGTTTATTATTTTTATAATGTAAATCTATAACGTTTTCTCCATCGGAAAAAAATAGATCTTCGTTTTAAGTTGTAAATTTCTACGTTTTGAATTTGAAAAATAAATTAAGTTAATGTAATTTACTATTTTGGCAGTGCGCACTTAGTAGCAGATGAAGTGCAATTGTTTAAAAAAGAAAATTTGAGGCGCAATAGGATTTCAAAGCTTGAAATATTAATTTTGATTTTTTCAAAAGATATTTCTTGTTCTTGAGTTAAATTTTTAAATATGGAACTAGTAAAAGAAAGAACTAAACCTAGAAAACCCAAAAAGGTATGGCATTTGATTTTTTCTAAGAACATTTTCAATTTATACCCCGGTTCCACACATATAAAAAGTCTGTGTGTTACATGGTTTATTAAGTGAAGTGTTTAAGTTGCAATAATTTATTTTAACCTTCCTAAAAGATGAATATCTCTGTCTTCAAGGTTTACTCACCCAGCCTTTCATATTTCTTCAATATATCATAAAAGGATGACCAAACTAGCTTGGGAATTAAATAATGGATAGGGGTCGGTTCACATTAGTCTGACCAACTGGCAGTGCAACATTGGCTGCAATGCACCTTATTTTCTCTGGTCTCTTAGCTGGAAATGGACAAAACTTGGTATATATGGTTAAGTCTACTGCTCAGAGGTGTATAATGTAGTAACAAAGCCTTTTATGCTCGTGGTAAAGTCACAGGCTTGGCCAAAAATTACACAATTATGGGCAGGGTTCCCACGGATCCTTTAAAGTCCTTAAGAAGTCCTTGATTTTGATTTTCATTTTCAAGGACCTCTTTATACTCCTTGATTTAAACCAAAAATCATTGAAAAGTCCTTAATTTTGGTTTGTGATTTCAAGGACACTCTAAACACTCCTTGATTTTCATCAACAATCATCGAGAGTCCTTGATTTTTCTCTTCCGCGACGGCACGCAACGTTCAAATTATTTGAACTCATTTTCTAAAACATTATGAGTGGCGCGTCTAGCACTTGGGCAAATAAAACGTTATTAGACAGATGAACCGGTTATATTTTCGCCAAATCCTTTTTCCCTCTGATATGGTTGCTATAACATCTGGGGTTGGTGATATTTCGAACAATGTTAAAAAACAATAATAAATATATGTTGTTTTAAAAAAAAATTGTGTTTATGTTAGTTATTTTTAAAATTTTGTCTTATTTGTTAAAATTGGTGACATATAATTAAGGGTCCTTGAAATTTTTTTAGGGTCCTTGAAAAGTCCTTGGTTTTTATTTTGAAAAAAGAGTGGGAACCCTGAGGGGGTTAAACTAAAGAATCGTGTCCGGATATTTTACGCCGAATCTGGGAACCCCGACTTATTGGTATTATGGCCACATTTGTTGAAATTAGCAATGGGAAAGTTTCTTATCATGTCACGTTCTCCATACTGCCTTCATTTATTAGTTGTCTCTGCATGCGCCGGGGTTTGTTATCAGTAGACTTAGCGATATTATTTCAAAGATGTGTAATCGGGCCATGATTCTTTAGTTTAACCATTTGGGTTTTTAGAGAGAAGAAATAATTTTCTTTGTCAATTATATGTGCATTAAGAGGGAATGTTAATCTTCCATTGCATGCATTCAAAAGTGGATCAAGATCAGTTTTAGGGTTATTTAAAAATCACAATTTCTGAAAACATAATTTTTTAGGTGTCACCAAGCTTGGTTGAAAAGTCGCCGGCCAGCGACTAGGTTTAATCTTCCCCTTGTTTTTGTTTGGAGAGTAGCTGAGTGATTTTTATGCAGTGCAAATATTCTGATTAGCTGCTAAGACGAACACATATTCCTGAGCAACTAGGTTATCATTTTGTCAAACCACTAAGGGTCCATGGACCTGTGGAATGGTACCACCAAGCCTCATTGGCTGAGTTTATATCTGCCTAAATTCAGCCTTAAATAGCCATTTCGCACAGTCAGTTTGGTGGAAATACTGAGAAATTACCATTAAATTCTTAGGAGAATATCCTTGTATTCAAGGTTTACTTTTCTTGCCTTTCATATCTTCAGTAGATTAATTACACGAGAACCCAGCAAGATTAACTATGCAATGGATGTGGGAAAGGGGTCTGGAGACTATAACAGTCGTAGCAATGTATCCCAATGCACTTGGTCTCTTAACTTGGAATGGGCACAGCAGGCTTTGGCCCACCATTAGGGATCACATCCCCGAGTTTATTTCTAATATATAATCTTACATTTTTAATTCCAGTTCAGTCCAGAAAGTCAGTTTTTTACTCTTGTGTAAGTGATAAAATGAATTGCACCAAAGTTTAAAATCATCTTTGTTTTGATATTATGGCCGACAACATGGCTACTTGATATGCTAACTTCTTTGTAGGTATCAGAGACTCACTCAGCAATTAAAAAAAGTAAAAAAAAAAAACCCTTCATTTAAGAATCAAGATTTGTTAAGTGTTTTTGGCAATGTATATAATATATACTGTATGGTGATGTACTTGTTTAAAAACATGGTTTTTAAATTTAATTTCAATGATTTATTATATTCTTAACTAATGATTCTTAACTCATATTTAGAACTTATATTCTATATCTTGTGATTTCTTTAGATATATGCCAGTAAATGGGCATGCATTTATAAATTTAAGTGAAATATTTTTTTTAAATTTAAAATTATAGATTGAAATCTTATTTTTTATTAAATCAATTATTTTTTCTTTAGAAAACAGAATCCAAGAAAAGCTCTGAGTTCATTGATAAAAAGGTTGTTGAATGTGAAGTTAAGGTTTGTAGTTTTGAAAATTATTTTTTTCTACCATGACATCAAATAAATAGTTGGTAGTTTGAGTTTTTGTGTTAATATATTCATTTTGTTTAGGAACATGACTTAAAAACTGAGTTCGAAAGTATCCAGGAGTCTAGCAGTTTCAATCATGTGGAAGTCGGAGTATGTATAATTCCAAATTAAAGAGAAAAAAATAATGTTATTCAAATGTGTTTGTAAACAGTGAAAGTTCTAATGGGTAGGCCCTAATATTTGTAAAAAATTTAATTTTTTTTCTAATGGGGCTGCAACATTAACGGTCAAGCCTTTGCAGACTCAGCATATTCCCCAGAGCCATTTTTTGTGGCCCCATTTAGGCGACGCTACCAATTTCGACACGCAGGTTACAATGAATCTGAGCTCTCTTTAGGTTACAATGAATCTGAGCTCTCTGTTGGTTACAATGAATCTGAGCTCTCTATATGACATGCATGTTCAAGATTTTTATCCAGAAAATACGATGACTCAGCCGGAGCTAGGAACCCGCGATCTTGGGCTTATGAAGCAGACAGGTTCAGACACTAAGCCGCTAAAAAAAATTAATGTGTACCACACAAATTCTTATAGTTGATTGGCTTGTTTCAGGGACATTTCCTTCCAGCTTTTTTCCTGAATTTAATTTAACCGGGTTCGATTGGTGCTCTGTTCCCTAGTGACATTGATTCACCCATTCAAAGCTTGATAAATTATAAAATTTTTATTCCTATTTATACCAAAGCCATTTAGTAGTGAGGTGACTTAAAAATACAAAATTCTGTCCAATATTCATTAATGTTTGTAGGGGAATGAAATACAGTCCTGCACAAAAATTTAGACACAGACGCAATTCATGAAAAAATCATCAATGTTACTATTTTTCAGTAGTTTTTTTTTTAAATATATAATCTTAAGACAGCATGAAAAATAATAGGGTAAAATTTTTGGACAAAAAATATAAATAAATTTGACTTCCATCAACAAATTAAAAATGTCCATACTTTCCTTGCCACAAAAATATAGACACAAGTTTCCGTTTTATGCAAATTCTATGTACAGGAAGTGATTGAGGGAGGGGTTTTAAGTTGCTTTAAAAGGTTGAAGGTAATTTTCAATGCTTAGAACCATTCTGAAGTCAACTGAATTTTAGTATGAAGAGATTTTAAGGATATGGATATTCAAATTCAGAGGTAAATCTGTTTCGGATATTTCTACTAAATTTAAGCGTTCGAAACGAGGTATTTATAGAGTGTCAGCACGTGGCGATCAACATCCACCAAAATCGCGGTTTGGAAGACCTCCAATCACCAGAAAACAAGAGGACGGACAAATAAGAAAATTGGCTTCAGACAAAAATTGCTCTTCAAATCAAATTAAAATCCCAATTGTGGCTTAATTTTTACCAAAAACTATCAGGAGGTGAATCAATGAATCTGATTACTTGTTAAAATCCAAACTTATAGTGCAACCTAGTTTGCTATCTCATCATAAAGATGCAAGACTGCAATGGACTCAACAACACATGTCTTACAGCTATCCATTGCAGTCTTGGTTAGGTTAGGATTGAATTATTGTCGCACTAGAGCTACACGAGGGCTATTGGTGACGGGCATTGTATTTTAGAACCACAGTCAGGTGACGAGCTGACACCTGAATAGGCACGCAACGCAACCATTACAGTCTTGCATCTTTATGATGAGATAGCAAACTAGGTTGCACTATAAGTTTGGATTTTAACAAGTAATCAGATTCATTGATTCACCTCCTGATAGTTTTTGGTAAAAATTAAGCCACAATTGGGATTTTAATTTGCTTTGAAGAGCAATTTTTGTCTGAAGCCAATTTTCTTATTTGTCCGTCCTCTTGTTTTCTGGTGATTGGAGGTCTTCCAAACCGCGATTTTGGTGGATGTTGATCGCCACGTGCTGACACTCTATAAATACCTCGTTTCGAACGCTTAAATTTAGTAGAAATATCCGAAACAGATTTACCTCTGAATTTGAATGTCCATATCCTTAAAATCTCTTCATACTAAAATTCAGTTGACTTCAGAATGGTTCTAAGCATTGAAAATTAATTACCTTCAACCTTTTAAAGCAACTTAAAACCCCTCCCGCAATCACTTCCTGTATAGAATTTGCATAAAGCGGAAACTTGTGTCTATACTTTTGTGGCAAGGAAAGTATGGACATTTTTAATTTGTTGATGGAAGTCAAATTTATTTATATTTTTTGTCAAAATTTTTTACCCTATTATTTTTCATGCTGTCTAAAGAATATATATATTAAAAAAATCTACTGAAAAATAGTAACATTGACGCTTTTTTCAAGAATTGCTTCTGTGTCTAAACTTTTGTGCAGGACTGTATAACTTTTACTTTATTTTGCTACATTTTTTTATTTTTTTAAGAAATGGTCTGACGTAGCACATTTTAAAAATGTAATGCAAAACAGCTTGTTTGCATTAATTTTTTTTTACCTTAGCAAAAGTAAAACACCCCTCTGTTTGTAATTGACAAGCTTGCATTCTCTCACGTGTAACAAAGATATAAGGTCTGGTCGGCTGATTTTTCAACATCATCCAATTGTATTTACCATAATCGAAAGAGGCCAATGAAGGTGCCAAATCCTATATCTTTGTTATACTTTAGGGAATGTGGGTTTTACCAATAAACCCTTCAATTGGTTTAATTACCAGAATAAAATTTAGTTATTTCCTGTATACTTTCTTGAGTTACTGATTCAGTTATCTTACATATTTGTCAAAATATTTTTTTATTTCTTATTTACTAATTCTTAATACACTGTAATTAGTAAAAACCTTAAGTATAAATTAATTTATAAGAAATTAATTTTTCAGGTGGAAATAGCTACTGAAGACTTAAGAGATAACCATCGAATTGAAGATGCTCCAGTTAACGAAATTTCTAAAAGTTCATCTGAAGAAGCATGCGTTTCTAAAGAATCTAGTCAAGGCTTGGAAAATGTTATTTCTGATGCTTTTAAAGATCAAAACAGGACTAAAACATCGGTCTTGACTACACCTCTAGTCACAGATGTAAAAGTGCAATCTATGTACCCAAGTACTGTACCGGAATCATCGGAAGATGCCCAGAATAAGTTCTACCCAGACTTGAAAGTATCTTTAGTTAGTGAACGAGTTGAAAGTAAAACAAAGTCTGTTTCTGAAAGGACTATCATCAAAAGTGTCTATCCTGATTTAAAAAGCATTCAGTATTGTGAGAAAGTAGAAGATATCACTAGTATTCAAACACTAGTTCGAACTCATACTGATGAATATTTACACAAGACTTGCATTGAAGCTACCAAGCGATTACATGAATTTCACATGGTTTGTTAATGTTTTTTTTTAAATATTTTATTGAATAATAATGAAGTTTAAATTTTTGTTATAACCTCTTTGTTCCTGAGGTACACACATGGTTCGTTGTAGAATTCACTTAACTACTACTTCATTTTACAATTTTTTTAATGTTAATTTTTTTTATTTTAAACTAGAATTTTCAGTTTTTAAAAAATATTGGTATTAAAGCAATTGTATAAAAAACACGATCCAAGAGAGTAGAGCAGATTTTGGTGGCATTGCTATAAAATTTTCAGCAAGTAATTTAGAAGACATGTTGGATTAAAACTAAATAGAATAGACTGTTAAATCAGTTAGCAAAAACAGAGTTTGTTATTCAAAGCACACAAAAAATGTTTATTTTTACCACTCTAAACCAAAAATTCCACTACATTGATGTGACAGCAAATAATTTTAATACTAAATTTAAATGCCCGTTTTTTTTAAAAAGTTACTTGCAAAACATATTTCTAAATATATAATTGTTTAAAAAATAAACATGTTGATACAAAAAATATATTGTCTGTTTAAAACCACCCTACAGCTTGAATTAAAAGAGCTACTGACTTCTAATTTGGTACATGAATTCCTAGTACCTGTCAAACATCAGAATGAGACTTTCGAGAAGGTTGTGCAATGTGCATGCGTATGGTAGCTGCCATAAAACTTTTTTGGTTTTAAATTGTATTACCGAAAAGCAAAAACATGTACAAACTTCACATTTCGCACACAAGTTTGTAGCGCCTTTTGGACATCATGATGAGGTTTTTGAAAAAATCAGGCATGTGCAGGGCCGGATTTAAAGATTTGCCGCCTGTAGGCTACGATTGATTAGCCGCGATATAGTTTTTTCGACTTTTTTTCTACGTACACTCTAAATCAAAAGCGAAATAATCGGCAAATTTTTTAAACTTCTATTTTTCTCTCTACTTCCAAATTCGGGAAAGGAGCTACAATTGTTCTCACAGCTACCATGTTTACTGCTAAATATTAGTACTTTTACGTTTTACGCATTAATGTAAATTATTTGTTTTCTTTCTTAAAAATATTAGTATCTTTATAATAATTTTTTATGCTGAATACCGATTTAATTGGACGTAAAATTTGCCGACCTCAAAAATTCGCAGCTCTAGGCTACAGCCTACTTAGCCTATTTAGAAATCCGGCCCTGGGCATGTGCAAACAGTAGCTGCCTTAAAAATAAAATGATATGACGTGTGTATTTATTTATTAAGTGGTTATTTTCGATGTTGTGTAGTATTACACAACCCTTGTTTCCCTAACATGTACAGCTACTGCTGAAGTAATTAACCCTCTGAGGGATACAGACGTATAAACCCATCAGGTTTTCCAACAGCACTCATAATTTTTAAAATTTGTATTAAATTTTTTAATTTAAATCATGGAGGTGATATTTATAACTATAGAAATATATATATTTTTTAAAAAAATTAAATTTTCAGTTACTTTAAATCTCCTCATTTGTTTATCCCTCTGAGGTTTATCATAAGTTTATTCCCATTTTCAGGTCCTTGCTGATATAAACAGGTACCCAATTTTCGATTTAATTAAAGAATACCAAAATGCAAGGAAAAGGTCGACTGATGCCCAAAACAGGCTGAAGTTCTTGAACTCCAAGCTTAATATTCTGAAAAATGAATTGTGGAAGATTGTAAAAAAGGAAGCTTCTTCGAAGGTGATGTATTGTTTTTGTTTTGTCCAAAATATGAGTCAATATAATAGTAAATATTTCAGCAAAGATGATATCATAATATTATTTGATAGCTTTTTATATAAAAATAACTGTTTTGTCCAAACAAAATGTGTCCTTTGTGTTACTAAACAGGTTTTTTTTCCTGTAATTTTTGTAGGGTCGTTGTGGAGATGGTTACAATATTAGCATTTCACATTCCTATTACATAAAAGAATTAGATGAAAAAGTATTCAATGAAGTAATTGAAATACTAAGAGAGTTGGAAGAAATAATTCTTTCACATACATACTACTCATATTCAGACCAACTATCCAAGTTTAAAATTGAGCAGTACATTTATAATATGAACTTCAAAGTGATATCTGAAATGACAGGTAAATTTGCCAGTTGAACTTTTAATTTAACATTTTCTTATGCAGTAGCTCTTAACTAGACTGCCATGGGCTGGTAAACTGCAATAACTTCCATAATGACTTGGACCATTGTTGCAGGCTCTCAATTAGTCTAATAATTAAGAAAACATATTATAATTTTTTTTATTTCGGATCAAAAATGGTACAACTCATTGTTGCCATTGCTGCAGTTTACCTGCCCACAGAAGTAGACTCCATTTTATAGAATCTCTGCTTTAACCTGAAGAAATTTTTATGCTTAAAATGCCTAAATCAGTTATAAAATGACTTATTCCTTTATATATCTTTCCCTATTCATATGATGATTGTGAAAAACATCTCTAAACTACTTGGCAAGTTTCTGATTTTGTAGACTTCAAAAAAAAAAAAAGTTATTTACTGTTAGTGGTATGTAACGTGTAATGTTTGAATGCATTTAATAAAATGGTGCATTACTTTAAATGCTTATTTACAATTTAAAAGGCAAATAATTATCAATGTTTCAACGTGCATTTGTGTAGATGCCTAAACCTTTAATTAATTTTACTTTACTGGTTTAGCCAGATTTTTGCTTAACCGGCTTGCCTTATTCCTATTTGATCCAATTAAGAGATGTCTGCTATATATTTAAAATGCATACTCCGTGCCAACCTAACTTGGGTAAACACAAAAAGTAAAAAGGCAGGTGGAAAAGCGCAATTTGTCCGTTAGTTGGAAACTCTTGTAAGGTAATATTTATATACAAAATGATCTGAATACAATTTAACCAAAATACACTTTTCATTCTGATAAAATTGCAAAATTTTCTCAAATAATATTCAAATCTATTAGACCTTAAATGAAATTAACGTTTTAAACATGTTTCCTGGATGGATTCACAAATAACGTATGGAACTCTTTACATCCGCGGAAGGATCTTCTCCATAGCATATTTCTATTTTCTCAACTTAGGTTGGCAAGGAGCGTTGCCCTTTTTTTTCTTTCTTTTTGTCAACAATAATAATTTCAAAATGTATTAACTGTTATTGAATTTAATTTTATGTGTTTTCATCTGGCTTATTCTTTAGGTCATGACATTACATCTGGTAATTGTTCAATGAAAATAAATACTCTAAAGAAGTGCATCAGCATAATATTTCACTACCAGCGACAATCCACCACAGATAAGGAGTTCTTGGAAATATGCCAAAAATGGTTAAAGTATATGGTAAGACGTCGAATATCATTGTTAAATTATATATAGTTTTGATTATAACTTAAGTATTGTTCTATGCACTTTTAGTTTTAAGATTTCTTATCTTTGGATGATTTTTCTAAACAGTTGCATGTGTGCGAGCTTACCTCAATGAGTTTTTACTTGCTTTCGAACACTAAAAATAAATCCAGGGACTTAGTAGAAAAAAAGAAACAATGTCGTTGTAATGAAATAGGACAAAATCACCTTTTTTAAAAAAATAATAAATTTTTAACCTATTATAACTGCATTTTCAAAATGGTGTATTTGTTTTATTGTTGGTTAGTTTAGCATTATTGCATATTAGACTGCAGGCGTACTTTATCACGTTAGTGATTAGTCTCTAACTTTTATTCAAAGAATATTATCTTAACGCATTATTTGAATGTTAGTATTTGAATATAAGGCGTAACTAATTTTTATATTAATATTGAATGACATTAAGTATCAATTTATTTAAGCTATTTTTCATTTGAATTTTATTTTGAAGATGTTTTTTTTTTCAATTTACAGTAGCTACTTTAAAAAGGAAATACCGTATATGCTCGTGTATAACCCGACTCCGTGTATAACCCGACCCCCCTTTTTTTAACCAAATATCCTTCCAAAATCGGTAACCCGTGTATAAGTCGAGGTAGAAAATAAACTAGAGCCTTCTGAAGAAAACATTAGAAGAATCCGGCTCATGACGAGACCGTAATTTTTTTTTACTTGCAAGCAAAATTTTAACCCCAACAAAAACAGGTTTCCTCCTTGATGTCCTTGACATTGCTGACCCTGAATGGAGAAGCTAAGTTGAAACTATGTTCATTGAAGCATGAAGACAACGCGACCAAGGTCAAGGATTGACTACGTTTCTTTACACCTTGAAGACTGGTTGACTGAACTGTCCTGTGCCAGAGCTACACGTGCAAATACGCATCATGCAAAAACAGGTTTCCGCTTTGATGTCCTTGACATTCTGTCCCTGAATGGAGAAGCTAAGTTCAGTGAGGCGTGAAGACTCGCTGCCAAGGTCACGGACTGGTAACGTTTCTTTACACCTCTTGAAGATTGGTTGACTGAAGTGCCCTGTGCCAGACCTACACGTGCGAATACGCATCACGCCAAGAACTAACAATTAATTAAGCATCTTTCTGGTGGATATTATGAATAGATACCAATCTTATTTCATCTTCAGAATTTAACTAATTTTCTTTCTTTATTTTTAATAGATAGTAGTTAATCCTTAAGTTTCATTGAAATTTAGTTTAAGGATCAGGGATTTTTTTTTCCGGAAATTTGATGTCTCGTGTATAAGTCGACCCCGTTTTTTACGGCACTAAATTTGACCAAAATTTCTCGGGTTATACACGAGTATATACGGTATGTATTTTTTTGGTGGTAAAATCAATGCTCTGACGTAGCTTGGATACCAGGTTTTCTACTCAAAATACCAAATAGTTTCAATTTCATAAAGTATTTGATAAAAATTTGGTAGGGTTATCACTACAATATACTTTGACACAAGTTTTTCTCTATTATAGGTTTACATTTTGCTCCAGAATGGAACCCATACTGACTATGCATTCTTACTCAACCATGTCATTAGATGTCCCAACGGCATAAAAACATGGGCTGTGCAATTTATTAAACTCCCGGTGTCTGCTTATTGTTTGAAAGAAGATGACAGCTTCAACTGCCAGTGCATTTATTATGCCTTACTGGTCTTGTATTTGATTTTGACTCCTGTCCCGTAAGTACTTACTGTTAATCTCCTAAATGGCCTAGATATGGGCAAACTGAAACATATATGGTTGTTTCATTGTTAAAATTTTAAATTATATTTATTTTAAATAACATTTGTTTAAAAACAATTAGAATTAGGTTTGTTTTTGAAGAGAGGATCTTGAAATCATTTCCAAATGGGAAAAAAGTACATTATGAATAAAAATTTATTATTTATAAAATTTTGAAATATAATGTTATTGTAAGAAAGGCATGCGCAAAATAGGGAAAAGCTGTTGTTGTTTTTAATGATCGTTAGGTTAAACTCCATTACAGCGTTTATAACACTGTAAATGCTTGGTCCCTTACCTTGAATAGCCTGGAGACCTTAATTTTTTAACGATTTGCTTATGACAATAATTTTTTAATTGACTCCTCAGTTATAATGCTAAGGATTTGGATATTAGCATGTCTACTATAATAATATAAGCAATATATCTGCATTTTTTCCTGCTTATTAAGTGGACCTTAAATGGACCACTAACATGTGTTTAGCATCTAATGCGCATACAGCAACCGGCTACATAGCCTACACTCTTCAATTCTAGGGCACACCTTTCTGTTATGTTATAGTGCTAAAAATATACATTTATAGGGTATCCAAAATGTTTTCTTAATGGAAATATTAGAAAAGAAATGCTAACCATGGTTAAAATTTAATTTTATTCACCAAATAATGCAATAAGTCACCGAATTTGAAATTTATTTTGCGCTTAAAAAATAATGTTCGTGGAGAAGAAATTGAACTTCTAATATCACATATACGGTTAAACTGTATTCAATAGATGTCCCTTTATAACTTTAATTATTAACTTCCCCCTTCAGTGCAACAGACCATTACTGGGCCAAGTCCTGCCATGCCCATTTCAGCTTTCCTGACCTAGGTCTCTGGGGTGCTGTGTATCTGTAAGGTGGTCAGCCTCACACAGAACCCCCGGTGTTTAGTTTCCAAGCATGCTTGGTACCCATTTTATCGACCCACTCTCGGGATGAAAGGATGGGTCAGTCTCGCCCAATCCAGGTTTCTTTTCCGTTCCCGGACCTGTGGCTTGGCAATGCAAAGCACTACCACTAAGCCACTGGGCCTCTTTAATTAATTTGTATAATAAGTATGTTACATGATTTACTGCACTTTATAACCTCGTAAACATCATGTTCCTTTGAATGGTTCTCTAACCAGGTTACACCGTATTATTTAATTGATGCTGTCTTAAGTGGAAACTTGAAATGGCCTTCTAGGTATTATCCTGGATATTTTTAAACATATGTTTATGTATTGGAATATTGTGTAATCCATGATTCATACCACTCCTAGAAATTTTTTTCTAATTTTTTTCCAGTCCTTGAAAACTGTTGAAAGTTAATTGGGAGAAAAAAATCAATTTGACTCTTTACTTTTATTTCTACTTAAAATGGTACAGTTAAATAATATAAACAATCTAAAAACAAAACTGAAAAAAAAAAAACAGCCCACTATTATTGAGCTTTACCCTTTTTTTAAAGACATTTAAAAACATTTAAATTTTTTTGTTGTAGCATGAAAAAATCTTTAACCATTGGCTTCTGATACTAAGTAATCACATTATTGTATTTATTTTATGAAGCAGTATATTTATTTTTATTATTATTTATCTTATATAAATTGTTTACTTTTTCTGGCACTATCCTGGATTTTATTTTTGAAAACACTTGTAGGAATCCTGAGTATTTTTTTTAACCTTAACCTTCAAATTTAAAATAATTTTAAACCATAAAAAAAGAGTGTTTCTTACTACAAGTCAAAATTTTACTTAATACGTCGAAATGATCATTTATTTTTTCACAACTAATCTTTCTTGTTTTTAATTTAGAGATCGAGAAATATTTTTAAAAAATGTAATGGGAGATCACTCTTCAACAGAATCTGGTGATGGCTTCACTCTTTTAGACTCTGATGGTGAAGAGGTATTTGGATTAAACTATTATCTTAGCTGAAATTAAAAAGCATTTCTTATTTAAACTTTATTTATAAAAAGATTTTATTGAAGTGTTAGTATCCATTGTTATATTTTGTTGGAACCTCTTTAATTATCATATTATTTGTAGATAGCCAGTAATTTTATGTATGTTTTTTTAAAGAAATTGAACTTTTCTACCATGTTTAATTACAGAAATTGTTTTTGTTAGCATTGTTTATTTTTTATATTTCTTATAAATTTAATTTCTTTAATTAGTTAATTTAACTTTAATAACAATTATTTTTGGCAGCTGCATTGATAAAATGTTTACTTTTAAGGAGGAAAATTTTGAGATCGTAAAGAATTGGACGAATGACGACTTTATGTCATTGTTGAGTCAAGTTCCAATAGCCAAGATGTTTGAACACATTTTGATTGAAAATATAAGTAAGGCTACTTCATGTGTGTGTGTTTTCTAATTCTCTTAATTCTTTAGTGTGTAACTATCAATAAACAATTTTAATCATTGATGGGGAAAAAAGCTTTAAAATAAATCCAAAATAGTTTTTCTTTTCAAATGTTTTTTTTATCAACTGTGAAAAATAGTAGTGGTAGGAGGGGAAAAAATTAACTAAAGAATTTGTTTAAACATTTTTAGGAATAATTTGAGTAACTGAAAATACTAAATCTTCATCAAATAAATGTTAAAGTATTTTCTTCTCTTGAATATTATTATAGCTAATTGCTATAATAATATATCTTGGATTGTAGCTAATTTTTTATATTGTTATTTTACAGATGGCACAATGAATATTAAGCCTCCAACCAAAGAAAAGGTACTCAAAATGTTTGCATTTTCTACTTCTCTTGTGAATATTCTATTCAACGGTTTAGAAAGTTATTGCTCTAAAGAATACTCCGAAACTGTTGCATACATCTGTAGCATGATAAGGTAACTATCATTAGAATGTGGTCTGTTCCATTGTGTTAATTTTCTATTCCTCTTGGTTTAGTTTTATCATTAATATTTATTTTTATTTCTGTTTTTTTTAAACTTAGTTGTGTTCTTATAAATCTTATTTTATTAAATTTAATTAAGTTTATTTTTTAAAAGAAATTTAGTTCTTTCATTAATATTTTTTTATTTCTGTTTTTTTTTTTCATGATAATTTAACCATTATTAGAATGTAGCCTGTACCATTGTGTTAATTTTCCATTCCTCTTAGTTTAGTTATATCATTATTTTTTTTATCTCTTTTTTTTTTCCAAAACTTAGTTGTCCTCTTATAAATCTTATTTTATTAAATTTAATGAAGTTTTTTTAAAACATTTTTCATGAATCAGATTTAAATTTGTCCATCTTTTTTTCTTTTGAAATTTAATTCCACGGTTATTTTTCTGTTGGGTATTTTGCAGCATAAATTTAAATATATTGTTATTTTTCAAACTTTTCTTTTGTTCATTTTTTTAAACACTTTTTCCACATTTTATAAAAAAAATATTTTGCACTTTTCCTTTTTTCCCGGCTTCATAAAAAGTAAAGAAAAACATGAAGTTGCAATTGCACTTCTGAAACATACCTGAGAATTAATTTTAGAAGACTTGTACATTCATTATCACTTAAACCCTCTAATGCATATTGTTGCCCTTTGGCAACAAGTAACATAATCCACTTTATTCAATTAAAGTAGAGCTCCCTCTCGACAAATTTGTGTTTTTTCATCTATTACGTGCCATTTTGAAGTTTTAGTTACTAATAATCCTCATAGATGACAGTAGTAAAAGTGTATTCAAAGTTAAAGAGTGAGGTTATTAACTGTTGTGAAATAACGTTTTTGGCAGTATTCAAAGTATAATAATATTAGTACTAAATACAAATAAATTGTTTTAAAAAATAATTATAGTTAAAAAGGGTTATTTTGAAATATATTTAGTAGTTTCTAGTCATTATTATAAAAATTGGAATTTTGTAGTTGGTTTTTGTCATATGGAAAAAATTTAAAAATAGAAATCACTTAAATTCTATTGCAGGTAAATTTTTTTCAGTATTTTCCCCATAATGCATGAGTATTAAAGATACATATATATTTTTGAGGTTGAATTTTTTTTTATGCATTAGAGGTTTAATAATAATTAACATCAAGTTTGGTTGTTGGGTTTCGGTTGTAGTTGAAAAATCATAAAAGATTAATTTGTCTCAGTGCATTAAATTATTATTTTATGCTTATCATAGGAACATAGTTTGCTATGTGTCAGATGACTGGATTTACTGTCTGGACAAGGATATTCCATCAAAATCAGCTTTACAATCAGAATACGACAGATTTATGTTTCATGTCATCTATAAATTGTTCCATTTTCAAAAGTGAGTATTATTTTAATATAAAAATTATGCTTTAGAAACTACCAATGAAGTGTAAATGTATTTTTACTTTAGCATATTTAACACCCTACAAGACTATAATTTTCTTAAAAAAATTATTTTCTTTGTTTAAATTTTTTAAAACTAATTTATTTTCTAATTAAAAAGCATAGAAACAGAGACATTTTATGGTAACTTCTGAAATCCAATTATTTAGTGACCAAATCTAGATTCAAATAGTGTTTGCCAAAAATGCTTATTAATTTGATATATTTTTCACTTGTATTGCAATTGTGCAATATTTTCTATTTAATAAATATAAATAAGATAAAAAGTTTTTTAATATAAACTTTTTATACCATTAGTTAATTTAATAGATCTCAATAATTATTTTAAGTTCTGTTGCTGTTATTATTACTACAGAACAATTGTAGCAATTACTCAAATAATTTATTTTTGTATATTTTTAGTAAAAAACTTTTCGAGAATTTTGTTTATGTTAAAACTGAATCAAATTATAGCTAATCCTTCTTATAAATTGTAAATGAAAAATAAAACTATCATTTTGTATTTAATTCATTACTTTGTTTAATGAACACTCATCAATGTATATTTTTACAGATTTGGTGTTTGGAAATTTTTATCAATGTTGCCATACAGATGTACTTCTAAAAAGATGCTCTGGCAAATTCTATGGATATTTCATTCACAACAAACTTGTGAAGATGATGCTTACTTTACCAAGGATGTAGACTTAAAGCTGCAAGGTAGGGAAATGCAAAAAAATATAACTTATAACTAAAAACAATAACATCTTAAGTCAAAGTCATGGTCCCGGATAAAGGTCCTAGAATTTTTGTTATCGCCCAAGATTGATTAAAGTTGTAGTTTAACTTAAGCAAAATTAATCTGTCATTTTTTTTTATATAATGCATAGAAATATAAATTGTGTGTATTCATGAATATAAAAACAATTATTTTAAATTATGCTTAATTAAAGCTTAAGTGACAGAACTTACCTTAAATTGTCTTAGTTTAGAAAGAGAGAGTGTGAACACTGTAGGTAATGATTTAAATTATTGATTGTAATTTTTGAAAATTTTCAGATCAGCATGTGATATCGGAATTCATTCAAAAGCTTAAATCTGTTGAACAGTCCGATCAAATGTTTCTTCTCAATGTATACCAGTCTATTGTGTTGTCTGGAACATGTGAAAAAGACTTTTTGTCGTTCGTTGTGCATGAAATATTTGAGGTAATTCCTATTTCACTAATGCAATATGATACTTTTTTATACCCATTTGAATAAAACAATGTGATTTTTTTTATTTGTTAAACTGTCGAATATTTAAAACATTTACAATAATTTTACTTTGATTTTAAAAGTATGAAGTATGTAGATAAATGTAACTTTTTAAAAATTAATTGTTCAATAACAATGACAAATTAGTTCAGATAAACTACACTCCTTGCCAACTTAAGTTGAGTAAATAGAAATATGCTATGGCAAAGATCCTTCCGTGCATGTAAAGAGTTCCATAAATTATTTGTGAATCCATACAGAAAACATGTGTAAAACGTTAATTTCGTTTAACGTCTAACAGATTTGAATAATATTTGAGAAAATTTGGCATTTTTATCAGAATGAGAGTTTAGTTTTGGTTAAATTGTATTCAGATAATTTTGTATGTAAATATTACCTTACAAGAGTTTCCAACTAACAGACCAATCACGCTTTTCCCTCTGCTTTTTTACTCTTTGTTTTGACCCAAGTTAGGCTGGCACGGAGTGTACTTGCATAGGCTCTGCAGCAAACCCTTTTTCTTTAAAACATTAGTTTAATAATTTTTTTGAGTAGTATTTGTATAGTTGCCTTTCTGACTAAAACTCTATGCATAGTATTTTTTATAATAATTCTAAGCAGTTTTCTTCTATTACATATTTCATTTCCAGTTAATTTAGTAATTAATTTTTTTGGATTGATTATTTTTAATGCTAATTTACTTCTATTTCCAAATAGGTTGCATTTGTTGAGACATCTTTGCATCATTTGTCAAAAGAAAGCACAAATGTTTTAACAAGTATTATTAAGAAGTACCCAAACCTTTTATCACGTCTTTTAGATGAAGGTCAATCTAATGAAGATGATGTTTTAAATGTAAGTTATTTTACTATTAATTCAACAATATTTCCGTAGAAAATTAAAAATGAAATTCAAGTTAATTTCAATTTAAAATTCTTGCATGTCAGAAAGTTTTTTCAGCAGTACATTTTTAATTATTTTTTTTAGATTGTACTACTAATTGTAGAAAAACCCGACGGAGCTTCTTTGTACAATCATAGCAAAATGTAATAAAAAATGAAGATTTTTATGGGTTTTAAAACTTTGAATTATAATTAATTGAGGTGCTCCTCAGCCAATATTAATCGTTGATTTTTTAAAAAAAATACTTGTTAGAAGACATACTTTTAATTATATATTTGTTAGCCTAGCATGCCAAAGGTACCAGGTTCGGGTCCGAGCACCTTCAAAATAACTGCCGACCTATTAACGGCCTGTGCAGCCAAAAATATCCGATGAATAATACCCCATGTAAGGGAGTGCACGTTAAATATCCTTCAACGTCCTAATGCTGTGTACAATGTCGGCCTTAACGGTTGCGTTGGGTGTCTATTCAGGTGTCAGCTCATCACTTGACTGTGGTTCTAAAATACGACGCCCGTCGCTAATTGCCTTCGTGTAGCTCTAGTGCGACGATAACTAAAACCTTATCTAACCCATAGTTTCCTGAAAAAAATCACGAGGGGGTAGGGGAAGAAATGCTTTTGAAGCTTACGTTGTAATCAGAAGGACTATAAAACCTCATAGTACTATGGTAATTGGTCAGTTGCATGAAATTGTGAAATTGTTTCTGTGAAGTTTGTATTTTTTTACATTCCAGTTTGCACTGCCCATGTATGAGAATCTGCGCCTCACCCAATGGATGCCAACCAAGGAGGACATAACAATATTGACAGATTGGTTGCTTACAACTGAACTTGCAAGCCCGAAGAACTATTTAGCTCGGATATTACTTACAAATATGAATTGGGGTTTTTCTGAAAATGTAAATAATTTATATTTTTAAAGGAAATTTTATCTTATTTTTATTCTTTAATTTGTTTCTTGAAATTAAAAAAATAAGTCTGTATTGTTTTTTTGATTTGATTAATATTTTTATACTACTTCACTGCAGACCTTAAAAAAATCCTCTTAAATGTCATGCTATCAGAAACATAGGTAACTACTTTTACCTGAATTTTGTGCTTACCCTTGTTAAGCTACTGATTAAATCAGTTATGCTGTAATATGCTTATATTATGTTAGTAGATAATACTTAGACATTGTCTGGAATTAGTAATATACAGTTCTTTGAGGATTTTTAAATTTCATTTTTTTAAAGTTATTTTTGTAATTTTTGTAGTTCTCAAGTAATAGGAAAATGTATTTCTTTAAATTAAAAGTAAACTATAATTGAACATTTTGTTTAGGGAAACACTGTTTTGCCAATTCAACTGCATCAAGAAATCGCTGTTCTTGTGCTTCAAGCCTACATGAAATTTGATAATACAGCTAATGAGTGGAGCGTTTCCAATGGACTGACACAGGTTTAACTATTTTTTTTTATTTACCTCTATACCTATGAATTCTGTACTACTGTGTCCATTGCTACTAAATTTGAATTTTTAACCATGTAAAGACTGTATAATATTTGTAAGTTTCAGTTTTCATCATGTTAGGCCAATTTGGCAGGTTCTTATAACCTTTGGCATAATTATATCAAGTTCATAATCTTCTTGAAAATCCTGAAATGTTCTTGAATATCATATTTTTTTTTTATCTAAGGGCCCTTATAACTGAATAAATTTATATTAGTAATCCTGATTTAAAGTTTTGTCTCCTGAAAAAATATCTACTTATAATGTTGTATGATAAGTTTTGAGATAATCAAAACTTAACTACTATTAGACAATTGATCAAATATAACAAAATATATTGATATCCTATTGGATTAAAAATGGGTTGTTTTATTAAAGGCATTTGTGCTTGTCATGTCTTGAATTTGTGGTGGTGCTGTACTCTCTGTTAAAAATTAAGCATGAACCGTGTTATAGTACCAGATGATCACAATGGTTATTTTAATATTTGGCAGAATATAAAATTTTTAAGACATTAATCTATTAAAAGCAGAAAACCATGCAGTTTTCAATCAAGTGGTGATACATTTGAAGGCTTCTGCAGGGGGAAATGAACATAAGCTTACTCAGTAGAACTTGCTCATTGACTACCCACAAGTTTTCATATCCTAACACTTAACATTGCCAATGCGATCCTCTAGCATCGTAAGTACAACCCAATTACCCGAACTGTTGAGCAATGAGCCTTGATCTTTAACTACTTCTTTAAATCTTCAAATTTGTGTTTTATGTGTAATGCTTTTTACCAGATGCTCCAGTTTGCTACCCTCAGAAGCTTTTCCCGAGAAAATGAAGGATTCGTTCCATGGGCTTGGGACCTGTTATTCACCCTCAAACTGCACGCTCTGGATGCCAAATACCCTCCATGGTTCCAAATCTACGAGGGCACCTTAAAACCCGAATTCTTTCTAGACCCTTTCAAAGAAATGTGGCTTCAACCTTTACTGAAGGGCTACGAGGAAAGGCACCCAGTCGCATGTTATCTCTTTCTTGTCATGACCGAAGTTGGACACAAGTAAGTGATATATATACAATGGTGGCCAAAAGTGTGGACACATTTTGAAAGTTTCATATTTTTCAACTTTTTGTGATTACAGAATATATTAATTGTATATCAAATTAAACAATTGTGTATCAAATTTAATGTAATTTAATCTTTATGAGGACCACTTTGTGCAGGTAGTTGATGCCGTCTATGAGACCTTTGTTCCCATATAATCTATATCCATGGACACAACATCATCATCATCAAAGTAATTTAATGTAGAATGAAAAATAAATACAGTATTACAATATCTGTATTACGAATAAGTTATGCAACTAATAGTATGATCCTTCTTAGTTTTGCAAGTCATTGAACCACCAACTTGTATTGTAATTGTAGCACGAGAGAATCCATTGATTGTACTTGTTTGTTCAACTAAATTGAGCATAACTTCATTTGTAATACAAATACTTTAATTCTGTTTTTTTAAACGAAATTCTACATTAAATTACCTTCAACTTAATATTTAAATTTTTGTATTTAAGCGAAATTTAATCGATGCAAGAGCACAGGTAACAGTTGAAACACATGAAACTTTCAAAAAGTGTCCATACTTTTGGCCACCACTGTATACGTATTTAACCAGATATTAAGACCTTAATTTTCTTTGATGTATACATTTATTTTGTGACTCAATTGAAAATGTGTTAAGTAGTTAAAACATTAAGTAAGTAATTAATAAACACACATTTCATCTTTCTTGGATAGAATATATTATAATAAATTAGTATAATATGATAATTTTATTTATTAATCTATATTTTTAAGTTTTGTAATTGGCTTTTCAATTTATAAAACGCTATTTTGTGTTGACTGTTTTGATAATAAGTTATGTTAAGTAAGACTATAATTTGGGGACTCTAAAACTTGTTTTCATGTTTTATGAAATTGGATATTGTAATTCTCGTCTGACCTACGTAGTTTGAATTGCTTGAATTAAATCATTAAAATCCTTAATTTGAGATATTAAATTGCACATTTTTATGTAATATACATATTACTATTTGTTTTAAGTATATTTATTTTCTTGTGTACTATTAATAAGCTCTAACTTTTTGATAGATATAAATATTCTTTCCGAAATTAACTTGATTGTATTTTAGTGTCCAGAAATTAATGACGGAGGGTATCAAGTGCTTAACTGCTCTGGTTGAACATCAGCAATATCTGGCAGCAATACATTCCCTGTTCTACATTTTACCTTTCTTTGTCAAGTGTAGTGAAGAGCTAATATCTCAAGCACAGTAAGACAATTTTAAAGATATTTTGGCATTATTGTTGTAGCTTTTGTTCTTTTATTCAACCAATTTAACCTGTCCTGTAACTGTAACTGATATTATGTTCTGGTGGTTCTGGCAATGATTGTTGTTGTCACTTGTGCTCGTGTTGTGATGCCGTAATAAAGCTTTTTTTTTCCTGACTTCATGTATTTAGGACTCACAAATACATAAACAGTTCTTCTACAGACTGTTCTTTCTTCGTATATATAGATTTTATGGATTGTTTTATTTGTACGAAAGAAGTGTTATGATTGAAGAAAATTTCCTTGAATTATTTTGAGGGTCCTTGAAAAGTTCTTAAAACTTCTTGATTTTATTGATTTTATTTCTAAAAAAGAGTGGGGGCCCTGTTTAATGTTTTATGTGGGGGGATATAAAGATAAGAAGTTCTTTCCTATTAATACTTTAATAAAATAAAAAAAAAACTAAGCTCCAACTAAAAATATGTTGTTCCCAGATATGTTTATAAAATATTATACAAATATTAAAAACTAGCAAATTTATACCCGTACTTCCCACGGATTGAATAGATCCTAGTATGTGCACCATATAACCTGTTATAAGATCATAAACTTAAATTATTCTTTCCGCTCATTATCAATTATAAAATCCCGATTCATTGCCCTAATATTCTAAAATCAAAAATACACTGTAAAATGCACTCATAAATGCCATCACAATTCCCTCATAAATACATAAATCCTTTTAACTCTTTTGGCACGTTTTTGGAAATAATTTGGTGAGAAAATAGATATAGCTACAAACACACCCATCACACAGCTGTAACACAATGACCTTAGCACAACCAACCAGAGTATAATTTAAAAAAAAAAAAAAACAGTTTGCCCATTTGGCGAGTTTTAATAAATAATTTGGCGAGACTGGCACATATTTGGTGAAAAAATAAAGAATAAAACCCTTATATGCAGCTCAAGTGCGATGGCCTTTATTAACCATCATAGTTCAGTAATAGCTTAACAAACATTTTGCCCATTTGGCAAGTTTAAATTAATAACTTGGCGAGATTGGCAACGTATTTGGCGAAAAAACAAAGACATTAATCCTTATATGCAGCTCTAGTGCGATGGCTTTTCTTAACCATTCAGCAACAGCTTAAAAAAACATTTTGCACATTTGGCGAGTTTTAATTAGTAATTTGGCAAGATCGGCAACGTATTTGGCAAAAAACAAAGACATAAAACTCTTACATGCAGCTCTAGTGCGATGGCCTTTATCAACCATCATTTTTAGCAATAGCTTCATAAACATTTTGCCCATTTGGCGAGTTTTAATAAATAATTTGGCGAGATTGGCAACGTATTTTTGGAAAAAACAGACATAAAACCAGAATATGCAGCTCTTGCGATGGCTTTTATTATCCATCATTATTCAGCAATAGCTTAAAAACAATATTCCTATTTGGCAAATTTTAATTAGTAATTTGGCGAAAAAATAAAAACATATATTAACCATCATAGTTCAGTAATAGCTTAACTTCAGTTGTAACTATACATTTATTTTAAATATACATATTTGCAAACAATAGAACCATCAATGAAAATATCATCAACTAAACCCATACTAAATCCTTTAATGAAGACTGGTCGGAAATACGTCACTTGAAACATATCAATTATTTTCAAATAAAGAATTTAGTTTCTGAAAGTAATGGCAACGCAAAAATAAACATTTTCAATTTTATTTTCGTTGAAAGTTTTATTTAATTTATTCAGCAGATGGCATCTGGAAAGTAAAAAAAATGATCGGATTTGAGCCAAAGTGGTGTAGTTTTTCCAGAAAATTCGAATTTTCTCTAAAAATAGAACACTTTGAGCTCTGAAAGTTCTTATTTTGCAACTCAAGTATGAACTACGCATTTGTGCCAAGTTACGAGTCAAACAAATGTCTAGTTTGTGAGTTTCGGAGAGACATACATACATACATACATACATACAAAACTTCATTTTTATTATTATAGATTGAGTATGCACAGAGAACATGCCCGCTAAATAAGTGGGTCCGAAGGTTCTGTGGGCGGTTATAGCGCTGTACCATTTGATGGGTGCAGGTTGTCTGTCGAAAATTGTCAATCCCCTTCCAGCCATGTTCCTAAATTGAAAAGGTGTCACCTTCTTGGCACAGAAGTCAGACATCCACTCTTGCAGGGTACTCAAGGCCTTCTGATAACAGATGCTACTGCTCCCTCTTGCCTCCCTGGATATGGCTTATAGGCACATGACAACAACAACCTTTATTTATTTTTATAAGAAATCCTTGTTTGTTACTTAAATAGTTTATATGTTATTATTGGTAACATTTGGTCCAATATTTTATAATTTGTAGCAAAAGAAGTAAAATACTCTCAATTGAAACATTTTTCACCATCTAAAATCACCATAGTTTGATTACCATTTTTTATTTTGTGCAAATTCGGAAATAGCAATAACTGGTAATTTAGCTGGTTGAAAATATCCAAATTTGCGAGTTAATACAGCACTTGTCTATTTTTACAGATTTATTCGAGTTGTGAGTGATCTTATAGTGGCAGACATGACAGTTTTGTCCAGTATAACAGGGGCAGTGGTGGGTGCTGTGCTCCATAAAATCGTCTCTATGATAAAGGTTTGTAATGTTATGTAATTGTTATTAACTTCTTCACTTCAACAGAGCACTTATGAAGATTCCAGGGGAAGAATCCCTTGATTGACTAGAAATATTCCCCATGGTAGACATTGACAACAAGGTTTCTCCGTTAATTCTTCTCTCGTGGTACAAATGTGGGACTTGTATCTTGTGGGAATCAGGGTTGCCTCAAGAGAAAAACAAACTGAAAACCGGTTTTCTCACACCAGTTTAAGCGAAGACTCGCTATTGTCGCCAAATAGGTCTGATACAGACAGATCCCTATGCAATGAAGGGTTTTTCCCCTTTGCTCTTCATATGTAGATCTTTGTAGAATTCTCTTCACAACTTCATTTCACATTTTTTCTTTATAATTTTTCTTTTATGACTTGAATGTTCAGCTTTTCAAAAATACTGATGCCAAAGAAGCTGATAAATATCCAGAGGCGCCGACTCCATAGGGCCTGAGCCCCCTCAAAAATTTGTTTAGAGAGGCAGAGCCCCCCCCCCCCAATAATTTAAGAAAATTATTAATTATTTTTATATTATGCACTAGCAAATTTATACCCGTACTTCGCACGGATTAAATAAATATCAAATCGATCCAAGTATGTGTACCATATAACCTGTTATAAAATCATAAACTTAAGTTATTCTCTTCCCACTCGTTATCAAGTAAAAAATCTCAATTCATTGCCCTAATAGTCTGAAATCAGAAATACGCTGTTTTGGTAAATAATTTGGCGAGAAAATAGATATAGCTACAAACACACCCATTATACAGCTTTAACACAACGACCTTAGCAAATCCAACCAGCTTATAAATTATTTTAAAAAAACATTTTGCCCATTTGGCGAGTTTTAATAAATAATTTGGCGAGATTGGCAACATATTTGGCGAAACAATAAAGACATAATACCCTTATATGCAGTTCTAGTGCGATGGCTTTATTAACCATCATAGTTCAGTAATAACTTAACAAACATTTTGCTCATTTGGCGAGTTTTAATCAATGAATTTGCGAGATTGGCAACGTATTTGGCGAAAAGTAAAGACATAAAACCCTAATATGCAGCTCGTGCGATGACCTTTATTAACTATCATTGTTCAGTAATAGTTTAACAAACCATTTGCCCATTTGGCGAGTTTTTATTATAATTTGGCGGGACTGGTAACGTATTTGGCGAAAAAATCAAGACCTAACGGCAGCTCTAGAACTTATAGGTTAACTACATATTTATTGCCTGAACATGCATATTTGTAATCAACAGAACCATCATTGACGAAATCATCAACTAAACCCATAACAAATCCAGTAATCAAGACTTGTCGGAAATACGTCACTTGAAACATATCAATTATTTTCAAATAATGAAATTAGTTTCTGAAAGTTATGGCAACACAATAAAATAAACATTTTCAATTTTATTTATTTTCGTTGAAAGTTTTATTCAATTGTTTCTTCAGATGGCATCAGGAAAGTAAAGAAATCGTTGGATTTGAGCCAAAGTGGTGTAGTTTTCCCAGAAAATTCGAATTTTCTCTAAAAATAGAACACTTTGAGCTCTGAAAGTTCTTATTTTGTAACTCAAGTAGGAACTACGCATTTGTGCCAAGTTACGAGTCAAACAAATGTCTAGTTTGTGAGTTTCGGAGAGACACACACACACACACACACATACAAAACTTCATTTTTATTATTATAGATTGTAAAATCACAAAATTGGGATAGTTTAGTGTTCAGTGTGTCAGAATATCAATATTATGTAATCTTATTTTTTATTCGTTTCTTTTGCTCTGTATTTTTCTCTTTTTGTTTGGCGCCTGCCGGTCACGTGACCGGTAGGTGTCTATTTATTAAAAGTGTAGGTGTAACATTAGCTAGAAAAAGAGTTTTGAGTTTGTATTTTGAACTGCCCGAGCACGTTCTCTTGTGTGTAATGTGAATTAAGTTTGCAATGGAAAATTTGTTACCTTTCGATAACAATGTTATCCATTGCAGGCTCGTTTGAAAGTATACTGTATTACTTTATTAGTTATTTTCAAATAATTATCAATAAATATTTTTAGGATTTAAGACCCAATTAAAACCTGCTATTACATACTTTTTGACAAAGTATTGGGCACACTGTATTCGCATTAACTTTGATATATTGTTTTTTTCTAATGAGCCCTGATCTTATTCAAGGTAAGCTTTAATTAGCTATTTCACTTAATAATCTAATGCAAAATACATTACGTGGAACCCCGGAAACTGGGTACTTGAAGGGCGTCGAGTTTCCTAAATGTCGAGTTTACATCAGGGGTGAAGGGTTGTACGTACAGTTATAGTCCATAAGCATAATTATTACTGTAAATTAAATTAGCTTCTTACAAAAATAATGTCCGTGTTTTTGTTTTGTTTACTTTTTCAAAGCCAAAAAATTTGTCAGGCTTTTTGAGTTTCCCGGAGTGTCGAGTTATCGAGACTCGAGCTTTCAGGGTTCAGCATGACTCAAAAATGCTTAAAAACTCACTTGTTTCATCGAAAATTTAGAAAATTTCCCGTGGACAAAACCCCTGCATGCCCCCCCCCCCCAATATTTTCTATAAGTCGGCGCCCCTGTAAATATCTGTCATTTCTCAGTTTTGCAATGGTACATAAGACACTTTGTATTAAATAATTGTTATAGTGTGCCATTATTTGCAAAAAACAGAAGAGTTAGTTTGTTTATTGACAACACACAATAAATGTGTATTTTTATGCCATAAAACTTCAAATTTCACTTATTAAATCTTAATTTTGTCTAAATTGCTTTCAAAACGTACTTTTAAATGTATTTGTTTCTGAAATATGTTAATGTTGTACTTGTAGGGAACTTGATGCAGTTAAGTCTTGATTTTTTATTTTATTGGAAATACAAAGAATAACATTTTACCCATGCTCGATTCCCTTCTAGCATCAAGTTACCTTAACCTCAGCTATAATGGTAGAGTGTGCTACACCACTGTTGAAACTTTGGATTAATATTCTGCTAAAAGTATTATCTGTTCAAGAAGGATACAATTACAACTTGAGAGATTCTGCTAAGCAAGTTCATTTCCTTCTGGACGTCATTGTTAAAATATCATCGATGGACAGCTATACTAGGGAAAATATCATTGATTTTTTATTCTCGTTTGGAAACGTGAGTATCGGTTATATTTTGCTCTAACCATCTATTATTGATGTAGTGCTGTGTTTTAAATTACAATAGGTCTGATTTTACGAATGCTAATATTTTTTTCTTGAAATGTTGTTAGAAACTTACTTAGGGTGACCAGATATTTTCAACATAAATGCAGCATAGTGTTAAAGAAGCAAAATAGTAACAGTAATAAAAAATAAGAAGAATTTTTCTTTGTATGACATCACATTCATTTCTAAGTATTGCAGTTTCAGTCTTGTAATATGGTGCATACTACTTATAGTAGGTTGGAAAGCATTTCCTCCCCCATCCACGAGTGCGGTTTTCTTGAAAACAGGGTGATTTATAGCTGTTCAGATTTTCCCCACCCTACATGGGGAAATACTTACTGTTTTTATTGTAAACCTCAAGCACGCTAGGATTATATAGGCCATGTTCCTCTCTATTCCTAGAAAACCCAGTGAAAGGATGGGGGAAGAGAGTCTTTTCGAAGTGTAGATTAACTGATGGGGCTATACTAATCAGTAGTCTACATAACTCTGGATCAGAAGGTTAATTTAGCTGAAGATGTTGAACTTGAAATAAGGCTAGTTACGAACAGGAACAAATGTATAATTTATTAAAAAGAAATAAATAAAAGGAAAATCAAAACTGTGCTTAGGGCACAGTGCTAAGCTTAGACTTTGGCAAGCACAAGACTGAGCGAGACTGCCGGTACATAAGCAGTACACGCTTATATAGAGAATCAAAAATCAGAATTAACATATTACAAAAAGTTAGCATACAAGATATGACACATCAGAATTATAGATCAGAACTGTTCACTTTGGTAGAAATAGTTCGTTGTACAAGAACGTCGGAATTTGCTAGCACCACAGGGCTCCCCCGCAAGTCAATTTCTAGGGTAGACGAAAGTGAACTTTCCTGCCGCTTCTTGTTGTGTAGGTTTTTGAGTCTATTGCTTGTGGTGCTGAAGAGGAATCGGAACTATTTTCTGTAATGAAGAATGCGGGTTTTAGTCTATTGATCGAAATGTTCTTTTCATTGCCTTTAACACTGAGTTTGAAGAACTTTGTGTTTCGCTGAAGTACCTTGTATGGTCCTTCATACGGTTGCTGAAGAGGTTTGCGGACGCAGTCTTGGCGCACAAATACGTGTGAAGACTGCGACAAGTCCTTGGCAACGAACACGTCGGTTTGAGAGTGTCTGGACGGTGGAGTGGGTTGGAGCTTCTGCATGGTGTCACGCAAACGATGCACGAAATCAGCATGAGTTGGAGTATCCGCTGAAGAAGAACACCTGAAGAACTCTCCTGGTAGTCGCAGCGTCGTACCGTACACCATTTCTGCCACACTGACACCTAGATCTTCCTTAACACAAGCTCGAATACCTAGTAAGACACTTGGGAGTACCTGTACCCACTTGTCAGTAGCCTGGCATCTAATCGCTTGCTTTAGTTGCCGGTGGAATCGCTCGACAAGTCCGTTGGAAGCTGGGTTGTAGGCGGTGGTTCGGAGCTTTTCGGTCCCCAGGAACTTCATTAGCGCACCGCAGAGGTCGGATTCGAAGGCTCTACCCTGGTCGGTAGAGATGCATTCCGGGACTCCAAAACGGGATATCCAGCCTGCGAAGAATGTTTCGGTGATGGTCGCTGCAGTCTGGTCCACCATCGGGAAGGCTTCCGGCCAGCGGCTGAATCTGTCTACACAGGTCAAGACGTAGGAGAATCCACAGGAAGTCGGTAGAGGACCCACAACATCGACGTTGACGTGGCTGAATCTGCAACTAGGAAGAGGGTAATTACCAATGGCAGATTTTGTGTGGCGGTGGATCTTGTTCTTCTGGCACTCCAAGCAAGCTTTGCACCACTCAGCAATGTCTCTGGCCATCTCCTTCCAGACGAACCGCTCGCGCAGCAGCTTGGTGGACGCTTTCACTCCAGGATGGGCAAGGTTGTGTAGCGCTGAAAAAACTTGAAAGCGAAAGAGTTTAGGTACATAAGGACGGATAGTTCCAGTTGAAACATCACACAGCAATTTTACATCGGTTTGTGGGAAATCAAGGTGCTTTAACACAAGACCAGTATCACTATCTGAAACCTGCTTGATTTCCTCGTCAACCGACTGAGCTTTAGCCATGCCCTCGTAATCTATTTTGGATGGAACTTGTATTGAGCATATGCGTGACATTGCGTCAGCTACGCAGTTTTTATCACCTTCCAAATAGACGAAATTGGTCGTGAACTGACCCAAAAATTCCAAGTAACGCTGTTGGCGAGGGGAACAGTTTTCTGTAGCGTTTTTGAAAGCAAACGTGAGGGGCTTATGGTCCGTAAAAATTACAAAATTTCGACCTTCCAACATGTGTCGGAAATGCTTTACAGCACAGTATGCAGCAAGTAGCTCGCGATCATATGTACTGTAATTTTTCTCTGCCGCATTTAGTTTTCTAGAGAAAAATGCCAATGGCTGAACCGCATTAGAGCAAGTTTGTTGCAAAACACCTCCTATAGCGATCTCCGAAGCATCTACCATCAAAGAATATGCGGCATCTGCTTTAGGATGTGCCAAAAGTGTTGCTTGCGAAATCGATTCTTTACAAGCATCGAATGCCTTAGTTGTCTCTTCAGACCAAACGATTGGCGTTTTGTCGCGTTTTTTCTTACCTTTGGTCAGATCGTGTAAGAACGCCTGTTTTTCGGCAGCTTGTGGAATGAATCGATGGTAGAAATTTAATAAAGCTAGGAACCGTCTTAGCTCATCGACAGTTTTGGGCAGTGGGTATTTTAGCAATACCTCGACTTTCTCTTGCAAAGGAGAAATGCCATCTGCTGATACTTGGTAGCCTAAAAAAGACAAAGTGTTAACAGCGAATAGACATTTGCTGACATTTAGAACTACTCCGTATTGGGAAAATCGTTCGAAAATTTGCTCCAAGTGAGTTTTGTGTTCATCCTCACTTCTTGAAGCGACAAGAACGTCGTCCAAGTAAGCGTAGCAAAAGTCAAGTCCTCTTAAAACTGTGTCGATAAACCTTTGGAAGGTTTGGGCTGCATTCCTTAGTCCAAAACACATGTTTACGTATTCAAATAAACCAATTGGTGTAATTACGGCAGTTTTCTTAACGTCAGAAAGTTCCATAGGGATTTGATGATAGGCTTTAATTAAATCTAGTTTTGAAAAAATGGTTTTTTCTTCCAGTTCTAAGGCAAAATCGTGGATATGCCTTATGGGATACCGATCTGGTTCGGTGATAGAGTTAAGTTTACGGAAATCTCCACAAACTCTATATTCACCGTTACTTTTGCGAACCATATGTATGGGACTCGCCCATGAGCTGTCCGAGGGTCTGATGATGCCCTGTTCTAAAAGTGATTTAAATTCCTTTTTTAGTGCTGCTAATTTATCGGGGGACAAACGCCTACTTTTAGCAAACACTGGTGGACCTTTCGTGACTATGCAGTGTGTAACTGCATGTTTTTTGGGTGCTTGATTAATGCAAGGTTTAGTTATATCAGGAAACTTTTTAAGCAAATCTGCGTAAGGCAAGTTTTCCGCTATTGTGCTTAAACCTAAAGACGGTGTACCCGTAACTAATCCTAAAGTGCTTAAGGAAGTTACGTTATCGATCAAGCGTCGATTGCGAACGTCAATCAAGAGTCCAAAATGTTGTAAAAAGTCCGCTCCCAAAATAGGCGTTTGAACATCTGCAATAATAAAGTTCCATGAAAAATCTCTACGTAAATTTAAATTAAGGGTTAGTCGAACAGAACCGTAAGTAGAAATTTGTGTGTTATTTACAGCATAAAGACAAAAGTCGTCCTTTTTCATAATCCCTTTAACAAATCTTTTGGGATATACCGACACACATGCGCCGCTATCGACTAGAAATTGCTTGCCAGAATGCTTGTCGTAAACAAAAAGGCGACTCATTCGTTGGCTTTCATTCGTGGTCGCCGTCACCGACCGTGCCCTAAAACTACAAGGTTTATTGCATTTGAGGGCTCTGTCTCCGTGGCGAAAGTGATACCAACAGATCGCGTGTCGGCGGGTAGCTGCCGGACACCGTTGCCGACCACGAGAATTTGACCTATGACGGGGACGTTCAGAGTCATAGTATCGAGCTCGATCTCTAGAAAGCCGTGCTATGGTTTCTTGCAGATCAGAAATCTGTTTTTGCATTGACAATACCATATCGGCAGCAATTGAATTAGAAACGACAGTATTATTCATGCTTAGACAACAAAAATACCAAAAATTGAAAAACTACGAAAAAAAAATCACTGGTCCCGTGTCAAAACCATCCAATTAACCACTCACCGGAAATTGCTAAGTCCAGCACGTGGAAGTTTGCTTCTTGAGTACCGGAGCCAGACGCACTTGTCGACGTCTACAGGACACTATATTGGTTTCATTGCTTGGGCTTGAAGACGACAGTGAGCGTATGCAGGAACCAGTCATTGCAGTTGCACACGGTCCAGCATAATCCTTCTCGATGAAGTCCGAAGTTCGACGCCACACTGTCTTTTCGACGTAGTTCAACGTTCGGTGTCACCACTGTAGATTAACTGATGGGGCTATACTAATCAGTAGTCTACATAACTCTGGATCAGAAGGTTAATTTAGCTGAAGATGTTGAACTTGAAATAAGGCTAGTTACGAACAGGAACAAATGTATAATTTATTAAAAAGAAATAAATAAAAGGAAAATCAAAACTGTGCTTAGGGCACAGTGCTAAGCTTAGACTTTGGCAAGCACAAGACTGAGCGAGACTGCCGGTACATAAGCAGTACACGCTTATATAGAGAATCAAAAATCAGAATTAACATATTACAAAAAGTTAGCATACAAGATATGACACATCAGAATTATAGATCAGAACTGTTCACTTTGGTAGAAATAGTTCGTTGTACAAGAACGTCGGAATTTGCTAGCACCACAGAAGCTTACATTCTGGCTAGAAATGGTATAGATAGTTTGAAATAAATTAAATTAATTATTTAAAATCTCTTTAGGTTACAATTTAATAAAGATCTTGCCTGTCATTTATGAAAGACTACTGATTGTTTTAAAGAATCACAAATATATTACTGCACATTTGTCTTGCTTTATTGTGGTTGGGTTAAGAGTAGTCAACAAAATATGCCCCGCTTATGGTTCTAAAGTAGACTTTTAATCAACACAAAAAATGCAGGACATTTTTGCAGTATAAATCTAAAAAACAGGACATTTTACGTATTTAACTGCTCTTTGAAACATACAGGACAAAATTCTAAAATGCAAAATGCAGTACATCTGGTCACCCTATACTTAAGTAATTCTTCTTTGTTATGTTATGGGTTACTTCAAAATTATTTTTTCTGTATTTGACATATTCCTTCTATTTAATAATAATAATAATAATATAATAATTTTTATTATCACAAAGACAACAACAAAATAAAGTAAACAAACGGCAAGGGGAAACATTTAGATCCCATATGGGCGAAATATAAACTTAAAATAAAATAAAACTTAAAATAGTAAACTTAAATAGAAACGTAATAAAATTTAAATAGAAACTAATAAAACTTAAATAGAAGCTTAATAAAACTTAAATCTAGAAACTTAAAATTAATTTTAAAATAAGATCACAGGTGTTGTTAAAAATGATTTCAAAATGAATACAAATCATATATATTTTTATGTATAAAATTATACAGGAAAAATGGTTAAATTGTAAGTGTTAAATATATATATCGTTTGCTAATATAACTATTAGTTCATACTTTAAATTATTAATTTTTCTTTTGCTTATTTTTCAGCCTTTATTGACTTTGAATTCCAAATCAACATCCTACTGGGGAAAACTGTTCAGTCCCAATGTTGACTGCTATACAATATTGAAAAAACAAACCTTGCCTGAATTCCCATGGTTAGCCTGGTTTATTATTCGTTCTGAAACGAAGCAGAAGCATATGCAAGACTTGTGGTATCAAGTTCAAAAAGAACTGAATTTGAATGCTGATATTTCTCCAATAATTGCTTTAAAGGTTAGTGATTAAATTTGATTTTATTAATACTTAAAATAAAGCTCATTTTTGGATGTATGCAGTTAATTTATCGCAAATAACATATTTAAAAGAAACAATTTTCTAAAACTTATCATTATACTTATTTCTTTATATAATTGTTTTGGTTTATAAAGTTAATTTTTTATTAACGTTTACACCCTGGTGTGTGTTATACTTGTTCTTTGCTATAGCATAACCATTCAAAATAAATATTGTCATGAAATATGTTCATTATATGCTTATATTTAATGCATTTGCGAGTGTAAGAGTAAATCATGCAGTAGAACCTCGATTATCTGATCCAGTTGGGACTGGAGATAGGTCGGATAAGCAAAAATTTCAGATAGTAGAGAATTTTCATTAAATAATAAATCTTATGGTACGGAGTTGTCAGGGGACCTGAAATTTGTCATTGTCATCACTGTATTTGTATACATTGAATTTTAGTGTTATCTCTGAAACTGAGATTTTTTTTTTTTAAATGTCTTAGCAGAATTCTGGGAAAAGTGCTTATTTTTTTTGTTTTATAGTAGATATCATTTGGAGTCTCACATTTTTAGAAGATTGCGGGAGTTTTCTGACAATTTAGAATAGAAAGCAATTTCCTTTTACATTTTGAGTTGCCGAGTCTTTGCTACCTGAAAATCGCAGTATTTCCAGAGAAATGCTTTAATTTAGTGATTACTGTATCGTCGAAGCTTCCTCACATTAGGATTGCTGTAGTTTTCTGAGACTGGTTCCTGTTGCAAACAACAGAGTGAGATTGTTGGAGAAAAAGTTTTTGAAGTTGACATAGGGACAGTTAACAGAGAGTTCCGGTAAAACGGACAGATAGTCAAGGTTCTACTGTATAATTTGTTGTGCACATTCATTATTTTTAGAAGCAGACGGATCTGTCCCACTACAATTTGGATTTTACTATTTTGCTTTGTAGTTGCTTAGAGAAAATTAAGATGAGCAAACAAGATGCTTTAGCAAAAAGTTGTAACCCAAATTTTGTGTGATAGGCCTTTTTGCTTCTAAATTTATTTATTGATTTTTTAAGTTAAAATTTGTGTATTTAGAAATCTAGTGGTTTTCTTAAAATCACTCAACCACCTTTGGAAAGTCTTCCTGTGTACCGGTGGGGCTTGCAAATTTTAGAGACTGATATAAAGCATCCAGTTCAACCCCTTCTGTGGCAGCAGTTCTTTTACTATTACTTTGAAAGAGTCTCTAGTTCAGAGTAAGTAATATATATTGACTTCTGTATTTTGGTTGAAGTGAATTTTGAGTTAATGCTAAGAAATCTCTTAACGCGAAATCGATTTATGCGAAATCCTGTTTAACCAGAGTTATTTTTTTCTGAATTCGACTTTTTTTTATAATCAAAAGTTCTGAAGAACAAATGTAACAAAACATTAAACAATTTGTAACGAACATTAGAAAATCAAATTGGCCTTCTACTTATGAGAAAATCATGTTATCTCCCCTGATTGTCTGCTCAGTTTTATTTAATCCAAAATAAGGCGCCAAGTGTAGGATTATCCATTATGTCATGAATACACTTTTCCAAATAAACTTTATTATATGAATTACTTATTATACACAGATTAATAATGAATGACATCATAAAATTAGAATAATTTTTAGATGTTTTTGTCCAAAACATTGAAAACACTGGTTCAGTGTAAAAAAAAATTCTGACACCTAACAGTAAATTCTCTTAACACAAAATGTTTGTTGTTCTCTTTGAGTTAACATCAACAGGGTTCGACTGAAAAACGTTTTATAATATTTCCATTGCAGCCTATATATTTTGCTGTTGAGATAAGTTTCAGCTGTTTAAACTTGTTTTTATTTAGATCCCAATTGCCAAAATGCCTTGCTAAGAGATATTTTAAAAGCGGCAAAAATGTAGAATTCTTGAAAAAATTGCAAATGTTGGCACAAGAGATTGCTGAGTTCTATAGAAGAAGTCTTAAAGCACCAAAAGACTTGTCTCCAAATAATGCAGAAGGTAATGAAATGTTTATTTAATGTTTGTAGCAGTTTTCAATTCTTAAATAACTAATTTATGTTCTCTTTTTTTTTCTTGGTAATAACTTGTCCCGTGATATTAACATTAATTTTTTTTTTTATCCATGTTTATGTTTCAAATTTTGGCCAATAACAACATAATCTGAGACTTTAAACACATACAAAAAAGATAGTGTTTATTCCAATTGAGAATCACACTATTTTTCATTATTTAATAAGTGAAAATTTGTTGAATGTTTTATGAATTTTAGTCCTAGTACACATACACTTAACATTATAAACAACACAGTAAGTTGACAATAGAATGGAAATTGTATTGCTAAAACACTCCTGCATGTATCTATATTTTACCTTTGTTTTTCGTGTTAAAATCTTATTTTCACTTATTTAGTGTTAAGAGTTTGATTTTTATTGGTAGCATCTGCTCCAGCCATTGAGGAAATTGATACCAAGCTAACCACTAAAGGCAATTTTATGAATTACGAACTATGCAAGTAAGTAGAACTTACATTCCCATCAAAACTAAAAGTTAGGTAAAATATACTAAAATTATATGATATTTTTTATTGCATATGATTCACAGTCTGAGTAATTACTTGTGAATTATTTTATTAGTTAAATTATTAATTGAGTCAGTTCAATAACAAAATGCCAGTTTATAATTCTTTTATGCATTTTAATATCTTAACTAGAATGATCAGCTTTAAAAAGAAAGAAAAGAGAAATGTGCAATGCCCTTTACTTAAACAAAAAAAAGCACTTTAGCATTTGAACGGTCTTTCTTTATGTTTTCATAATTCTTTTAACCCATTTCTTCATTTATAAATATTAATTAAAATAATGAAATTGAATATGGATTTTGTGTGATCATGCCTCTATCCCTCCTCTTTTTTTTAGAATGTTCCGAGCTTTTAGTTTGTGGATTGATGATCAAAGTCTCCTGTCTCCAAACTTGTGCTTTTCTGCTTTGGACCCTAAATATTGTTGTGAAAGATTAAAGCTCATTCTTGACAAAGATCAGGTTTGTATCAATTTTTTGTATCCGCAAATTTAGGAACTAGTGGAGAAAAAGTAAATGGAGCTCTTTCATTTCTTTTGGTTCACTGGTCTATAATTTCTGTAATTTTGCAATGGAAATGCGAAAAATTAAATACGACACTTGTGTTTTAAAGCTATTTTAGCATTGCAACGCAAGTGTTGGTAATTATATTTTCAAAGTCTGTGAAATTTATTCTCCACTTTGAAACACTGAATCTTTCAAAATTGAACTTTTTAGAAAATCTTAGCACACTTTTTTGTAACACAATGAATTTTTCTAAAATTGAAGAGATTTGAAGTAAATAAAAAATTAATTCAAAGTGACATTATATGTCTTTGTACCATATCTCTTTATGTTACTGAATCTAAGACCAAAAAGTATAATCGATGGCAACAAAATTATACTGTTAAGGACTTAGCAATCTGTTTAGTTTGAAAGCATCACCTTCATTAAATTTTTTATTTCTTTGCACTATTTGTATCATACATGTGATATCGTACAAATCTCTATAAAGTAATAATATTAACTGCACAAAACTTTATAATATTCTAACATTCAGCTCTGTCTTAGAAACTCTCAATGTCTTGCCGATCCATCAAACAGTTCCCACATTTTAATAGGCCTCAATGCATTATTTCACAGAGAAATTGCAGACGCAGCAGAATTTTCTTTTTGACTTCTGATCCACTCTTCTCACAACCATTAAGAATAGTCACTTTTTAATTCGACTCCGAGATGTAAGGTTGTGTGTTTTTGGCTGCCGGGCTTCGGCTCCGAGCCTGTTCTTTACAAATTCTAAAATATGCTTTCTTTACAATAAACCAATCTTTGGACGTCTAATATATTTTTATTTCTAGATTAACAAATAAGAATTATACTCGCATGTGTAATGGATGTTAGAAGCAATATGTGAATATATGGTAGAGAAGATTTACTTCAGATGTTACAGATGTATTTTTCTTGTTAGGTTTAAACTTATTTTTATATATTTCCAGACTGACTGGTTTGATTTAATTTCATTTGAGCAATTAAGAGACGAAATAAATCAAAAGGTTCATGCTTGGGGGAGAAAGAGAAAATCTGTTTCCAACGAGGAACCTAATATAGAAGTTGACGACTTATCACGTAAGAATCCATTTTATATTTTTCCATTTTTAAAAAAAGATATTTATTAATATGCCCTCTTAACTTATATTTTCTTTTCAGTTTGTTTGAGAATAACTAAGCATTTGAACTGCAACCAGCCACAATCTTTAGTTGATGATGTCATTATTGATCCACCTATTAGAAAAATTGAAGATTTTGCTCTTTCTTCATGGCAGGTTTTGGTTGAACTAATCGAAAATAACCAAAATATAATAATCGACAAAGCTAAGTGAGTATGAATGAAATTAGATCTTTTGTATTGAACTAAAAAAATTAAAAAAATTAGTTGCATTATATTCAGGCAAGCTCTCTCTAATAAATGTTTCAATAGTTTATTTTTATAGTAGTATGCTTTGAAAATATTTATCGAAAGTAATAAGAAAGATAAAAACTTTTTAAATTTTTCTTTTAAATATTTTATATTTAGCAAAAGATATATATGTGTGTGTTTCCTCCTTTCTGTTTTTTATGATTTCTAAAGGCTATCTTTTTACAAGATAATATTTTGAAGTAGTGGTATCGTGTAATACTAATAGAAGACCTGGTTATCCTAAACATACAAGGTTCAGCATTTTTAATTCTGTTTAATTGAAAATTGAAACGATATAGAATTATTATGGAAATAAAGTTTTTGGTGATGAATCAAATTGATTTTTGAATAACAGAAAAGTTTTCATTGTTTTTTAAGTAAAACCCTCCTGTAAGGGCCCTTGTTTAAGATAATGATTTTCTTTTTTCAGATCTTTCACTGAACTTGCTAGTAGATTGAAGCAATTGAATGATAATTATAAAAATTGGGTTCCACAAGAATACTATAACGAAAAGTATTGGGTAAATATTTATTTTTTTAATATTTGATTTTAAAGTTTATAAAATTGTTTTGTCAATTTAAATTCTTTTGGCTGTACTAGAAGTTTATTTTTTTATACTGCAAAAAAAAACTCACTTTATTAACAAATGCCTTTAACATTTTAGTTTATTTAAAAACTTTGAAAAACCAATTAATAATGAATATTATAAATGCAATCTTATATCTAATTGGCAGGTTACATATGTTTTTATGTGAATCAAAATCGTTTTAATTAAACAGATGAAAAAATTTATGTTGAAAAGTTTTTAATAACTTTTGTAATCAATCTCAACACTTTAAAAAAAATATATTAAATTGAAATAACTAACAAACTTTTCAAATTATTCCAATACTCCAACAAAAAACAGTTCAATTGCATATTGTAAAAGTATTATTTGGAGATTATTGTTTGTGTGAAGATGAATCTTTTAACTTTAGGAAACTCGAACTAAGTCATGTCATAAAGGTTTGAACTGTGGTGAGCCAGCTTCATTTCGATTAGAAGTAAGTTCATGCAATTTTATAATTTTTTTAAAATGTAACTAATTGTGTGGTCTGTACACTCCTTCAAATTCCTTAAAATCTACATTTAAAAAAATTATGCGTGCATAATTTTCAATTTATATTGAGCAGTACTTATTTTATTTATTCTTTTAGTAAATTTGATGTTGGTTATGCATTAAAATGAAAGTAAAAGTATTTTAAAAATTTTAAATTTCAAATATATAAACAGTTTTCCTTTTAATAATGATGTTTTAATACTGTAATTTGTAAACAATTCCTTCTTTACATTGGTCTAATTAGATCATATATTATTATCGCTTGTAAAAATAAATGTCGCTTTTAGTTTTGTGTAATTAGCTCATAGAAATAAGATTTTGTTTTAAAATTTTGCCATTTTAACGTCCTTAAATATGCATAGTATTTAATTTTTTTGGATTGTTTAACTAATATTATCATCAACTTTACAGCTTCAAAAATATCTTACTAACCAAAGAATTCGTGAAAAAATAGACAGCAACAGAATCGACCACCACATGGTGCAAAACCAGCTTTTCAACCTTCCTGTAGATCAGCTTTGTATAGCCTCTGTAAAAATAGAAAACTACATCAGGTAATTTTGAAAAATATTTTGTTATCCCTTGCTCAGTTAATTTTGAAATAAGATACTTAATTAAAATAAAAAAATATTTTTCCTATTTCAACAGTAATCATGATAGACCTGCTAATAAATAATGCTGTGCATTGAGTTATCTACTAACGGTTTTCTAACGAAATTTTCCAAATTTTGAAGAAAAAAAATTTAAATTTTTTAAACAGAATTTTAACTGCTTAACTTAATATAATTAATAATTTAACTATATTTTTCAAATTTGAATTTTTCAAGTTACATCTTATTGATCTCTAGTTCAAGCCCTTTACAAAGTTTTATTTAAGATTTAGAATGAAATTTAAATATTTCACTTTTTATTATCTTGATAAAACTTTTAAATTTCTGTATTTTGTCTTTGTTACAGAGCTTTACAAGCACAACTAGATTCTGCCAAAGGGGAAGAAAGCAACAAATATCGAAATTTGGGTGTTGGATTGTTCTATCATCAAATTGAGAAAGTTAATAAGGTTATTTCATCTGTTAAAAGCTATGCCCCATCGCGCAACTTTTTTTCAACAAGCATAGAATCTCTTGGAAATGTGAGTATTTAAACGTTTTTTTTAATGGATGCAATTACTTTTATTAAAATACAATGATTTGTGCAACTATTATAGGATAAATATAGCTGAACATCATTTTTTACTCTTTAAATTTTAACAATGTTGTTACACTTGTCTACACTGGCAGACTGATATATAGATTTTTGCCAAGCAATGAAACTGCCCAAATGTAGTAAACATTCCACTTCATGTTTATACAATTAGATAATGCAACCTAACATTAAGTTCTCAAGTTCTCCAATATTTAAAATGGCCGTTATATCAAAGAAGTTGTAACGAAGATAGCCAGTTTGATAGGCTTGTTGTAGATGTAAAGCTCTAGATTAGCGGTCGCCAGTCGCCAACTGGACACTATTACATCGAAAGTGGCTACCTAAAAATCGAACCCCAGTCGCCAAATGTGGCGATCATAATTTTTCCTTTTTGTTCAACAAATAATTAATACTGAAGCTGCATTTGTAAAATAATAAAACGCTCCGATTCGATTATGTCGGGAAGAAAGACTTGATGACAGTTGTTGCTCATCGGTGAAATTTTCCATCCTCCTCCGTGTGACGTAAATGGAGCTGGGCGATGAAAATCTTAAATGTAAATTTGATTTTTAAATTTTGCTTTACGATTTCGGCAATCTACAGGTGATTGATTTACATCTGATTAAGATCTCAACTATTCATTTAAACAATTTTGATATGAGAAAATTTCATGAACAATCGTGGGTCGTGGGCGACGTCAAGAATTCTCCGAAACTAATAGTAGTTGAATTGAGATTGTACATAAAATAATTTTCTCCTAACAATAATGGCCAATCACATACTACATATTTTGTATGATACTTTTTTTACTGTCAATCTTTTCTTTTCAAAGATGTCATTAATAAAATTTTCTTTTGTGGAAAATCGCACTTTCTTTTTGTAGTATATACTGAAATTTAAAACTGGCTACTAAAAATCGAAATGTGGCTACCATTTTTTTTCACTCTGGTAGCCACTGGCTACTATTAAAAATTTCCAGTCTAGAGCATTATGTAGATGGCAACCCGGAATTGAGTGGCTTCCATTCGAGTGGGTCTCCGTGGGGTAGAAGTGTGACTTTTGCACTATGAATGGCTTTTAATTTTTGAACCCTAGTCATGTAAAAAGGTCAGCAACTGAGCTGGTATCCAAAACAAACCAGGGGTGACATTGTATGCTTCTTTGGGACTTTCGACTATACTGATTTAACAAGCACGTATGTCACAGTGTATTCAGAACACACAAACAATTACTCACAAACCATGTGTTGGAATTTAAACGTGGGACCTCCTGATTGCTTGGATTGCCGCCTCGTTGGCACTCTCGTTAGGATTCTGGCCTTTGGAGCTGCTGGGATCAGGTTCGAATCCCGGTCAGGCATGGATGTTTGTGACTGTCAATAAATGTTGTTATTTGTCTATGTGTTTGTGTCGTCTCTTTCTTTATGTGTCTCTTGTGCTTGTGTCATTTCTGGGGCTTAGTACATTAGACTTAAAGTCACAGTGCTTGGCGATCTTGCCCCTCACCAAGAAAGTCGATTGCTTGGATTGCTAGCTCACCAACTTAAAATTTTCATATCTCAATGTAAAAATATTGAAGTCAAATAACAGATTTTTCTTAATTAAAACATTTTTTTTTTCCTATTTCCTTTCTAATGTTTTCTTGAATCTTGCTTTTTATTCTTTTAGGTTTTTATTCATGACCAAGATGCTGAGTTATGCAAACTAGCCAGTACCATACTCAAATATCCTGAAGCTGGAGAATTAGCATTTGACCTCTTCAACCCTAACGTTGCTTCTATAGAAGTATTTTTAAACCTGTACCAAGTTATAACATCATCAATTAGTAGATCCCCTCCAAATTCAATATTTGTTTTATTGAATAAGGTAATTTTTCATAAATTTTTGCTAACATTGTTATTGTAATGATTGTATTTTATTATATTTTAATTTTTTTAAGGTATTATATATGAATTCTTATAACTTATTATATTGAAAGTATTGGATAGTTAACAAAAGTAAAGAAACCAACTTTTTTCTTCTTTTGGTTTGTATATGTACTAGGTATTATGTTGATGTTTTATCAAAATCAAGCTATTTCAATTTTTTTTACTAATTCTGTTTTGCACTTATCTGTATCTAATTAGTTGTTTATTATCAGAGAAAAAAATAATTATAAACATTGTTTATAAAAATGCTTATGAGACTAATGGGCAAGTTTCATGTCTTGATTGGCAACAGTTCCACAGGAGTGAAAATAAGAACTTGATTTTTTTAATCAATATAGTAGGCAGAGCTTATGTGTTATATCACTATTTACTGAAAAAAAATCCAATAATATCTAGTAGTGGAAACAAGAATAGTTTACGTCACATGAAACCAGCCAATTAGTCTCAATCGCCTTGATATTTGTTATTATTGTGTTGTATTCAATTAAAAGATTTTACAAAAGTACATTTAAAAAAAATGTAAGCTAGCTTCTATATCCATAGATTGATATTCAGCGTATTCTGAACGAAAAAGGATCCAGATTCTGTGATAGACGAAAATTATTTAATCAAATTTGTGCCTCACTTAAAGAATGCAGGTCTAACCCACCGCAAGAGCTTCTAATGGTTCATGAAGTATGTAAAATGATTGTGTTATGTGAAATTTTTACATTTATTTTCTAAAATTTGAATTGTTTTTTTTTGTCCAATAGTTTGTTTTTAAATAATGAAAAATAAAACAATATGAGATATGAATTGTTTTTTAGTATCTTTTTGAATTATGCTTCAGCTTGCTTACTTAGGATTTTTTTTAAAAATTAAACTGTTTTAAATTTCAGGTTTTGAGAAAACATTTTTGTGTGACTTTAGAGTGGTCATTTCCCGAGCTTTATGAGGATGCTGTTGTTTTTCTTTTGGAAGGTAGTTTTATTGCATATTTTTCTGGATCAAAACATTTAAAAAATTGTAATAGAAAGGATATTTTCAGTACATATTTTGATGAAATTATGAGCCAAAATTAAAATAGATATTCTTCAGAAACTCAATGTAACAATGATTCGATATATGAAAGCTGTTATTCGGTAAAACTGTGTCCAAACTGTATTTAAGCTTGCTACTTTTTTTTTGTAGGATACAGTTTATTTAAATGAAATATATATATATTTAATGCATATATCTGTACTAGTTTTATAATTACCATTTCATCCATAAATATTATAATTATTTTTTTTTTTCCAGGCATGCAAACAAATTCAATTTCTATCAATGTCTGGTATAATTTATTCAAATGTTTTGGCTGTTCCACCTTGAATGCCAAATCTTCTGTTTCTGAAATTGATAGTGCTCTAAAGAAACTTGCTGAAAATCTCTTGCTGCCACCTGATCAACAAGTAATTTATCATTTTATAAATTGGAAAGCTTGGTGGAAGAACGTGCTCAGTGACAAAAAGGAGAAAACAAGAAAATGAGCTTTAAAGTTTTTAGTTTGCACTCAGATCTGTTGAAAACAATATTTGCAAACTGTAAAAAATGTACTAAACTTAAAGTTTATGGAAAAGGAGTAAATATCTAAGGAGGACTTGCTATCTTTAAATGAGAGAATAACATGTTCATTGACACAAAAAAACTAATTTTTTCAAAAATGTCACTTAGCACAATCTTCCACTAAACTCTTCAATTCAGATAAACTAAAAATATCTTATACACACCTTTTGCATATTAATACTGGGTTTCATCCCAGTTTTAATGTTTAAAAATATCTCATGCACATCCTTTAAAAACTGGGTTTCATCCTCCTGGAAAACTTATGAAAATTAGTTTTATTTCCCTTACCCTAGAATATTGATTTAGCTCTGTTGAAAATATTTAAGAAAGATATTTAACTCCTGCAATTTTTTTTCAACTTGACTTTAGGGAGGCAAAATTATCATAATTTAAAATTTGAATTGTGTGTATTTTATTTAAATATTGTATTGAATAGCAGTGTTAGTTGTTTTGGATTAAAATTGACCATATTTTTTTTCTGTAGATGTATGTGTCAAGCAAACCAATCAATATCTCTGAGGTAAGTATAGTACTTGCATTGCATGTTTCATTATTCATGCCCTACACATTTCCTTTTCTTTCATTGTTCGGATTTAAAAATGTGCTTAAATATTTCCATGTGTTACAGGTAATGGGAACGCTTGATCGTTTGTACAATAAGTTTATGGAGTTTAGGAAAACCCAGAACATTTATGAAGCTTATAAAGAGCATGTTAAACCTTTTGGAATATTTATATCTTTGCTTTCCCATTCAATGTTGGGAATGTTAAATGGAAATCATAACTGCAAACAAGTAATGAGTAAGTTTTCAAAGTTTTTTTTATAAATTAAGTACTCTTAACTTATGAATGGAATGTAAAAACAAAGGAAATTTAGATGAAGTACCTAAATGTTTTTGCATTGAGGTCCTGTTTCAGATTGTTTCTCTGGATTATGTAGACTTACAGTTTATTTGTAAATATTCAAAGAAAAAAAATCTGCAGTTAAACTTGATTTTAACCATATTCAAGAAACTTAATTTTAGTGTAATAGGAGGTTGTATTAGAATATGAAGGATTCACTATAGGAGAAAGTATGTACACCTACAACGATTGTTAATGGAAAGTTTTAATGCCTCAATAAAGCATTTTTTTTTTACATCAATAGACTCGCTATCTGTTTCTATAGTGTGACGTTAATGTAGCCAACCAACCTGCCAATTTTCCAAATTTAGCTTGTTAATAACTGTTTTCTAGATTCAAGATCATTCATTCAAAAGTATGTTTAAGAGGGACTGTCAGTCCTATAGAGCTAGTGTATTAGTTTTGGAATCACAACTTCCGTAAAAGTATTGCTTTTCCATGTTAGCCCATTTACCCCAGGTCTGGGAATCATCTTAACATCGAAATGAAACAAATTTGTAACGAAAATGTTTTCTAGTTATTTAATTACATATTTTTGAAGTTTAAAAATGCCCCAAATGTCAGCAGATGACGACGCTATTTTAAATATTCATCAATTAATATTTAAATAACTGGATATTACTTTCGTTTCAAATTTGTTTAATTTTGATACTTAGATGATTCCTATGCCTGGTGAAAATGGGATAACATGCCAGAGCCAGAGCAATTCTTTTGGAAAAGTTGTGAATTTAAAACTAGTGCATTAGCTCTATGGGACTGACAGTCCCTCGTAATGCTTTCCCTATTTAATGGGTGTTGCCATGTTAAATCTGGAGAGTTAGCAGTTCTGCATCAATCAACCAACAAAATATTTCCATTTGCCACTCTGGATCAAATCCTAAAAAAAGCTCACAAAAAAATTAGGACAGGGAATTATTTTTCACAATTTCTAAAACTTGAACTCAAATTCTTAACTCAGGTAAAAACTATTTGTTTCAGATATCTCAAAGCTTTGGGAGGGTTTGCATCTATCATTTTACCCTTGGCTGCATCCTCTCAAGTTAGGAACAAGGTTTCAGTTCCCGTGGACAGATGATCATATTCAAGATGCAAGATTTATATTTCAACTGTTCACTCTTTGTTTGAACAACTTTAATGAAAAACTGTTTGGTATGATATTTATTTGTACCTCTCAAATACCCATCTAACTTTTTTTGATAATATATGACATATCCTGACTTAAACACCTCAAACACTTATTTTTTAACCCCAATCAAACTTAATTACTTAAATTACCTTTTAGAATATGCTTAATATCACTTAGTACTTTATCATCCCAACCGCACCCTGCCACGACAAACAGTCGCCTATAATCGGTTTCCCACGGTACTTTCTTGAATCATCCACCTACACGTTGACCTTTTAAAACTTTTCTCATAAGAAATTCATTTTTATGATTGGTCAGTCTGGGAGAGTCATAGGTGTTTCGCCATCGTTGTGAGCATTCCATCCTCATCCCTCGTCGACTTCAGAGGCTATAACGATGCTTACTTAATTCAAGAAAGAGACTCACTTTTATCAAAGTTTCCTTGTTGACTTATTTTACTTAAATATATTTACGTCTCACAAAAATAGTTTGATATTCATCAGCATAGTGTTTTTAAATTCTTTTTGCAGTTTAGGGTTTGTGTTACACTAAAAACTATGTCTATATGTTTATATATTTTTATATTTTGTTATTTTCAACTTAAAGTTTAGAAGCAACCTGATAAACTGCATTTAAAATTACATATTGTTATAATTTTTTTGTATGGTATTTTGATAGCTTTTTGTTCAAAAGTATGTCTAAAATGATAATATTTTCTCCAAAGCAATGTTAAAACAAATTTTAAAATAATCCCAGTATTATGTTTAATTAATTATGTGACGTTCAGAATTATTATATCGTCACTTAATTTTCCACATGTTCTATCTAACTGTTGTGAAAGGATCGGATTCACTGTACGGTAACCCTTGGCACGATTTCTTCGGATTTGGCGATAAATAATTTTTTGTGGCAACCGTCTGACTTCGACTGATGATTCAATTTTTTTGACTGCACAACGATGACGTTCTACGAAGAGCCTGAGTTAAATGAACAAGCACGTTTTTCGGCTCTCCCTTGTGTAGCTCTAATGGGAGGACAATTCAAACCTATCCTATCATTTTGGTTGGGTTTTCGGCCGACTTTTGGCGCGATTTTCAAAGGATGGCTAAGGGTAACAGTTCAGTAAATTTCTACCGTTTTGTAAAGTTAGATAAGGCATGTGGGAACTTAAGTGATGATATGTTTAGCATCTTAATAAATTATAAAATATTATAGGTTTTAACTGTGAGAAAAGTATATTGTCCTACCTTTGGAGTTCATATGTTGATGTGTATGTGTCGTCGGATATCCGCCACTATTCGGTTGCTGTGTGCCATTCTGAACTTTTGAATTTACCTTGGGAGCAGTTCCATCCAGACTCAAAAGATCTCGAAGGAATGTGTAGTGTAAGTATTTAAAATTCTTCCCTTGGAGTTATATTTTATTTATCACGAGAATCATTTCCAAGTAAGAAGTGTTTTGTTATTCGAATGAAAAATACTTATAAGAAGTAGAAATGTATAAAATTTAATTTTAGCTCAATCCAGTAGCTTGTCTGTGCTGCTATTAAACACAAGTTGCTCTTAAATTCATCTGCTAGTATTTTCTTTACTTTACAAAAAATTATGTTTTTTGGTTCATTTTATTACCTTACAAGAAGGTTTACTTAAAATTTTCCTTAAAAAAACATGACCACCAAATTTTTATTTAACTGTAGCTTATTTCTTTTTGTGTAGTTTTAGTTTGATCTTAATCTAACTAATCAAATAACTAATAAGCAATTTATTTCACCTTATAAAATATACTCAGCACTATTTAACTCTTAAAGATTGCTCTCTTTATTAATTTATGTATTAAGTAATTTAATTCTACATTTTTTATTCTAATTTGTATTTAATATTATTGAAAGAGCTGTTATATTATTTTAGGTTCTCCAAAGTAATCTTCCAGAGAGTAAGGAATTCTTAACAAAAATTAGCTTGAAAATACCTTGGATTGAAGTTATGAAAAATATTTCTGCCACTAAATCTCCAGATTACATAAGGAAAACACTTAGTACTCTTGGAAAATTGCTGATTGTGTCAGGATTGGATATATCTCTCACTAAAGCAAGTTTTTTTTAGAATTTGAAATTATTTTTGTACAGGGTGTCTGTAAACAAATGTCCAAGTTTTAATGGTATGTTACACGAGTTTATTTAATACTAAATATAGCAAATCATACATGAAATCGAAGGAAAACTTACCTAGTTTTTCCTATAAGGTCTCAATGTGTGTGCTTTTCGTGATACGGCACATACCAAAATGCAGCTAGTGCGGAGTAATGAAATAGATGACACTACAACTGGGAAAACGATGTAGTGGTACAAGCCCATGTGCTTATCAGAAATTGTTGGAGTTATTCTTTATTCGTCACCTTCAACCACAGCTGTCAAACGATTACAGCTGATACTATTACAATTTGAAACTCAGACATTCTTTTACGGACGCCCTGTATTTTGTATGAAATTGAAAGTCTAAAAATTATTGTTTGAAAATAATATTGGTGTGAAGTGTATTTACAACCATGAAATTAAATGAATAGCAATCAGTTTTTACCTTATGATATTATTTGGCTGTGGAGCCCAGTCAGTAATGGGCTTGATGCAAAAGGTCGCAGGTTTGTTCCAGGGCATTAGCAAACTAACTGCTGACATATAAACGGCATGTGCAGCCAGCTAAGTCCATTGAATACTAAGTCCATTGAATACTACCCTGTGTAGAGGTAGTGCAGATTAAATATGCTTCAAAGTCCTGATGCTGCATTCAATGTTGCTCTTAAGAGTTGAGTTGGATGCCTATTCAGGCGTCCGCTCATCACTTGACTGCTATTGTTCTAAATAATGTCATTTTAATGATTTAAATTATTCCTAACTACCAGCTATGTAGTTTTTTTTATGTTTCCATTTAATTTTTCTTTTTTTTTTAAAAAAAGTTTTAAGTATGCTTTTGTGACAATTCATGGAACTGAAACATAAATAATAAACTTGTATCTTAATCTATTTTGGCAAAACAAAAGCTAACTTCATTAAAATGATTTTAAATTTTAACTGTGTATTTATATTTTAGAGTAATGTTCATCAAAATAATCTAAAGGCACTTGAAGAATTATCGTGGCATTTCTTGTCCTTGGAAGATACCGAAGTGCTTTTAGACTTATATTATTCTACATTTGACTCCAGTACTTTGTTGAAGGAAGAAGTTCAAGACAACCCTGACATTTATATTCTAAAGTAATCATATAAAAATATATTGTCTTTTTAATGCCTGGGGCAAGTGGAAGGTCCCAGGTTCGGGTCTGGGCATCGCCAAAATAACTGCCGACCTATAAATTGCCTGTGCAGCCAAAAATATCCGACGAATAATAACCCGTGTTAGGAAGTGCACTTTAAATATTCTTCAAAGTCCTAACGCTGCATACGATGTTGCCCTTAATGGTTGCGTAGTAGGGTGGGCCGAAAAAAACTTTTTATTTTATTTTGGATCGCTATAGTGCGGAAAAGTTGCCATTGGTAAAGACATGAAAAATGCACTAATTATTATGTTCTTATTACTTTATCTTCCGTTTGCGCAATGCCGCAAAGCCAATTGTTAAGAACCGCGATTTTTTTAGATTTTTTTTAAACACGGTAGACGTCTTAATTGTGTTCCTATATCATTAGTTAACTACTAAAAGTATGTAAAATCAATATACATACTTAATATATTTGACAGATCTTCCGGCCCCACATTTGTGTCAGATCTTCCAGCCACGCAATATAGTATAAAATGAGGAAAATTCGTATTTTCCGCTAAATTTCACAGTTTCACCTTTTTGTAAATTTTAATCATACAACATGACACAGGAAAGCAATTAAAACATATATCGTGTTTAAAAAAATTATAAAAAATTACTATTTTTGACAATTTTTGCCAAACTTGATGGCATTGCGCGAACGGAAGATAAAGTAATAAAAAAATAATAATTAGTGCATTTTTCTTGTCTTTACCAATGGCAACTTTTCCGCACTATAGCGATCCGAAATAAAATAAAAAGGTTTTTTCGGCCCACTCTATTGCCTAGGGTGCCTATTCAGGAGTCGGCTCGTTACTTGACTGTGGTTCTAAAATAGGATGCCCGCCACCAATAACCCTCATGTAGCTCTAGTGCGACTATAATTCAAACCTAACCTTTTTAATGCCTATATCACTTTGAGACAACTAGGATATAATGACTGGTCTCGATTTGGCAATGCATGTTAGGTTGCCAAGCAACAAAAATGCTAAATGGTCACTTTGTGGTAAACATTCTCTCTCATCCTTCATTCAACTCAACCAGTATAGCAACGCCACATTAGATTTCCAAGCTCACCAAATGTCGCCAATGGTCAGACTGGCCATTGTTTCATAGCTGTACCATCATTTTAGTATTAATAAAATAAAGCCAAACATCATTTTTTTGTTAACATTTGATATTTTCAATTTCTTGTAAGTTTCAATCGACATTAAATCTTTTTGAAATGACCGTTTTTGCTTTACATTTTGCTTACATGCAAAATTGCAGACATTTACAAAGTTATTTAAACAAAAACACTAAGAACTGTTAAAATGGCTATTTTTATATGAAGATTAAGTTTTTCTATATGAAAGGTGTGGTTGCAAAACTCGCACTGCCTAAAGCATAACTAAGATATAGGGTGTGGCGCGTTTCTTGCCGACTTTTGATATGGGAATTCAATGGGACAAAGTGGGCAATGTCGAAATTAGAAGCTATATCCGAGTTATAATTTTAGAATGTAATTTTTGTAACTACACCTTTCATATGTAGCATTCAAGATTAAAAAACTGTCGATAAGTTAACTTGGAAAAAATTCTAGACAATAATAAACTGTCTTGCTAAGATAAGATTACTAAAAGGCATTGCTGTAAGAATTTCAACGTTCTGAATAAATAGGTTATTTTATTTTGTACTTTATTTAAAAATCTAAATAAAATCATTCTATATATTTTATTAGAGTGTACATAAAGACCATAGTCCAAATTTAATTTTGCATCCCCTTTTTTTAGATTTGAGAGGATGCAAAAGCTATTTGGGTTTGATAAACTTGTGATGAATTAATGCATTAATGCATCTTTTTAAAGAACATATTCAATTTTATTTTCAGGTTCCTTAAACTGGTCTGTTGTATGACCATCGTCCCTAACTTTTTGGAAAGTAGGGATTCCAATCCTAAGAGGTTACTTTACTTACGGAAGTACATTACGGCTTTGACAAAAACTGAATTAAGTATGAAAGACTCTTCAAGAATTAAATTGTTGCTTCCTTCATTGCTAACAGATATTGAATATGTAATCTATAAAGGTAATGTATCTTATTTTTTTCTTTTCTATAAGTTTTAAATAAAATTTTTGTTTGTTTATTTGTTTTTCTTATTTGTTAAGCACAAATGAAGTTTATTGGTATAAGTGTTCTTGTTAATATTCTGTTTAAAAAATATAATTATCATTGTCTAGCAATATAAATTTGAAATTTACTTCAAATAACATAAACTAAAATATATATTTGTTATGAATTGAAATTTGATAACGTTCAACTTTCTGGTTAAGCTTCAAAGAAAAGTTTTTCTAAGAAATGCCAGCACTTAACTTGAATCCTTAATTTAAATGTTATTGAGATATTTAATTTTTACAATAATTTTTTAGTTCTCCTTTTTGAAATAGTGTTTTACGTAGGGGTTTGAGATATGCATTTGGCTTTTTAAACTTATATATCTGTATTAACTTAACAAGTGAATATATACCATTATATTGTTACCTCAGCGCTGAATAATGCTAAGTGCATTAAGCATATTTTAATAAAAATGTAACAAAGGGGATTACTTTTAACTGCACAATATCTGACATTGTAACCCTTTTACTACCTTAATAGGTCCAACTTGAAAAACATGCAGGAGTAGTTGAAAATTATGGAGAAATATAGATTAAGTTAAAAGCCTTTGTGAAAAATAGACAACTATTTACTCTTTGATACCAGATCTCGCTACCAAACACCGCAATAAAAATAAATACAATCTTCTGTTTCACATATGGATCCTGAGTACATAAGGAAAAAGTTTTGTATTTTTAATTTATTTTAATCCCTCTTTCCCTTTTTTGTAAAGTACTCTCTGCACATGTCATAAAAAGAGCATGGTAGAGCTCTCAAACAAAATCCTGTCAAGGGGGTAGAAAAAATGTTCTACTAGTATGTGATCAGTTTCGACCTTGGTATGTTCGTTCAAGTCTATTATTGCCAAAGTGCCAAACATTATCACGAAATATTTTCTATTGCCAGTGCACTTATTATTATATTTTACCAAGCCACCAATATGTATGTACCACATTTATCTTTTATGGTATATTTTATCTAAAATACGACCTCCTTCGCCAATAAAATAATTTGTGATGCTTAACATGAAACTTAGCCAATAGCCCTCGTGTAGCTCTAGTGCGACGAAATTTCAAACCTAACCTAATATGGTATATTTTATCTGGATTTATGGCTTTATAGTTAAGTTATTAGTTAATTTAGGGCTTTTATAACAAATAAAATTTTTGTTGTAAAACACCTATATTGTGATGTGATGCTTTTTCTTTTATAAGTAAATGCTTTTCTGCTGTTAAAAAAATTCTTTAATATATTACTGCTTCTTTAATATTTTTATTTTTTGCAGTTGTCCATCCTGATCAGCAAATAAGTGCTGCCTTGCCTTTGATTCGAGAAACTCTTGGATTCTTGAATAACATACCAGACTCTAAGTTAGAAAATATTGTGATAAATTCAGTAGTTTCCTACTTAAAGGACCATCCTCGTAGTGTGTTGCTACTCCCTTGCCTGCAAACAGCTTGCAAGTGCCTTAATCAAATGACAAGTGCAGTGATGATTGTTGAATGTTGCATCACTACACGTTTTAACACAGGTAATTTATTGCTAGAAATAATTATAAATTGTTAAAAAAACTATTACTGTCTATAATTATATTATGCTAATAGATTATCGATTTTGCAATTAACGCTTAACCTTCTGAGCAGTCTGATATACAAGCTTAGTTTGCATGCTTCGTTCTCTTCAGCCTAAAACTTTTCTTTCTGTGAGCCCTTATTTACGATTTTGTCATGTCCGTGAACCATCCGTGTTTTTTGTATCCATGGACCTGACGTTTTAATTATATAAGAATAAATTGATTAAATATAGGAAAAATGCATAAAAGTAACACTGTATTTTGCCCTTAACTAATATAACTAAGTAAAGCTGAAATTTTATTAAAGTGTAACACATCAATAAAATATTTTATGTAAATTTTGGAGTTTAAATTTTTATATTTTATTAAGACTTACTATCAGAGAATAATCAATATTAATTGTGTGACCTGGACCGATGCTATATTTTGAATATACAGTAGAACCCTGATTATCCGAGTTAATGTGGATCGAGACTAACTCGGATAACCGAAAAACTCGGTTAAAGCGAAAAATGTAAATAAAGCAATTCTGTATGTCTTAATGTATACTTTAACAAATACAAATGTTATATAGACCACGTGCAATTCTATGCATGATATTGAAATAGTTCTTTCACTTAAAAAGGTCCTTAATTGTTTTTTGTGTTTTATGTTATTTGGCGTTTCTCGGCAGCAATGTAAGAAAAGTAAAAAGGGATTATTGTTGGATTTTTCTTTCCTGGCGGTTTGTGAGATCAGGTTCTGCTCAGAATTTTTTTCGGTAGTCGTCGGAAAAATAAAAAAAATAAATAATAAAAAAAAAGAAATATTTTAAAGCTCGGTTAAGGCGGAAAATCGGATAATCGGGGCTCGGATAATCAGGACTGTACTTTAGTATGTACATAAGTGCAACTCCAATCCAAAGTTTAAAAAACTTTCATTATTTTTTTCCTCCTAGAGTTTTTGTCGCAAATCGTACGTTTTCTCAGGAATGACCTGTATGCACCTGTCTTAACTTCTAACTCCCCTAAATGTTTTGTAATTTATATATAATATACTTCATTAACGTATAATTTCCCTTCTAGGTCTTCAAGACCCTTCTGATGCCCAAAATATATGGCAGCTCATTTTATCTTATTTTGAAGTTCCTATATCCATGACGGATGAATTCATTCTTGCAAGTGTCAACAAGAATGCTTTTTTGACTTTATACTGCTATGTTCTAGACAGGATGCCCAAAACTACACCTGAAGGGAAGAAATTGTTACTTAATAATTTAATTGAATGGATACAAAAGTGTGATGTAAAGTAAGTTTATTTTGTGTGTGTAATATAAATTTTTTATTTTGCATTATATTGTCACGTTCTTTCATTGAGCTAGATGGGAAACTGGAGTGAAGTGTCATTGAGCCGAAAACCCACTCGCACCCTTTTGAGCGAACAGGGCAGAAAAGGACTTTTTCCCTACACTTGTATGCAATGCTTGTATGAGACCCTTCTCTATCATATTGACTTGAGCTTTTAAATGCATTTTAACATTTTTAGTTCAAAAGAAATTAACTTTAATTCAAACTTTTTTAAGAAATAACCACGTGGATCACTAACTTAGAACCAGCGAAGACGGACCCAATAGCAAAATAGGCAAGTTTCTAAGTTTTCTGTCCCATTTCTTTCTGCTGCAGTGTATTCCTCCACGCTTTGTTATTGAACCGTTTGCTGCCCTGTTCAGTGAATCACACACCTCACTCCACTTTTCTACTAGCTCAATGCGTTCTGTCAAATACACTGTCTTTATACAAGTTGCTTTTTGTTAAAAATGATTAAGTCGACTCCATCAAAGCTGTTCTTTTTCGACACAAATTGCACCATAAACAAATATTATATTTAAAATAATCTCACAAACTTCTATATTGGTCACATAGTGTTCTGACCTTATCTTTTCCATAATATTTACTATGTGACATTATTAAAATTTAAACTTATTGACAAATGTAATAAATTCATTTATAGCTTCATTGTTTACAATGTGTAGTTTATTACAGCTTTTCTTTATAATGCATTTTTTCCTAACATGTTCTACAATTTATATTGATATTTTTTCATTCTTAGTTTTAATGAAGAATCAAAATGCCTTCTTTTGTGGGATAAAGTTTTAGAGCTGAGTGTAACTTTAGCTTTTCAAGATAATCTTCAGGTAAGAGATATAGCTGTTTTTACTCTTTGAGGGATAAGTGAAATTGGCTAAAGTGTAAACTTGTATTTCTCCTGCATGAAATTTGAATTAAAATTTTAAACTGATAATTTAAATTCTTTAAATATTTGATGTTGATGTGTGCCTCCAGGCTGTGTCCTGGTAGGCAGGGTTGCAGTAGCATCCTCTGGCACAAGGCTTTAAGTTTCCATGAGGGATTGGATGTCTCACTCCTATTCTGAGATGTTGTCACTTACTCAATTCAGGCATGTTGCTGGAGGGGAGGGGCAATTTTCCCCAAACAACCTGCACCCATGGTTAACTGTGCTATGACCGACCACAGGACTTTCGAGCAGATTTAACGAGCACATTCTCCGCAAGTACTCGCACAAGTACTCGGGACAACACAAATATCCATACCTTACCCCGGATTCGAACACTGGGCACACTTGCTCGTCAAGCGAGGGTCGAAACCACTATACTAGCTGGGTGACTTTAAATATTTAAAAATTACATATATATAGCAGATGATTATGAATGACTCCTCCTTACTCAAATTTTAAAATACATAAGATTTGCTGGAAATCGTGGTCATCAAGCGAGTTGTTTCTGTATCCTTAAAGTAATACAATTTTGTATACTCTAAGCTGCTTTAGAGGGGAGAGATAATTTTTGCCTTTGTAATGCATGCATGTATTATGTATACAGATTAAAACTATGCCACATAGTATTAACACTTTACCGACCGGTAGCAAACATACTATGCCCTTTCACCTCTCGGTTTCCAATTGCCCTCATATAGCTCTAGTGCAACGATAATTCAAAACTAAATCGTCTTGGTCCTGACTTGATTGGACCGATCTAATCCACTGAACGCTTCTGGACTAGATCGAGCCACAGTACTAGACAACTTGAGGCAGAATTGTCAGATCGGTCGTGGATCGAGGCGTGGACTGAACCTAACCTTTCCAAATCTAAAAGAAAGATCAAAAGTCTTTTAACCCTTTCTCTACGTAGGTTTTTTGCTTCCTCGTAATAATAGATATGAATAACATTATCGAATCTTTAGTTGTCGGGCGTTTTGGGGTGCTTCAGTAACGAAAGGGTTAATTGAGGACTGGCCGGTGAGCGCTGTGGAGCAAATGTCGAATAATCGATGGCCTGTTAGTAAAGTGTTAATAGTGTTTAAAATACAGTACAACCCAAATTCCAAGGAAGCACCGAAACATTTCAGTTTAACTAAATTTCGTGTTAACTGTTAGGATTTTTTTTACATTAAACCAATTAATAGTTTTTTCCAAAATAAACATCAAGTATCTGTAGCATAAAAAATTGTAACCTTTAACTTACCTTCTTGGGAAAAAATAAAATATCTTTAATAAATGAACATTAAACTGAATTTAATACATCCCATTCAATATACTATTAAGACCTCAAAAAGCAAAAGATTCATGAGTATATCCTCTTGCGACCTGGCGTCCCCAGCATTATATAAAGCACATAAAATGTATATTTAGAGTTTTAAGGTGGTCCCGAAGTAACTATTAAATATATTTTTTTAATTAAAAAAAATACTTTTTAGCATATATTTGTCTGAAAAGTATGTTTAGATTAAGAATAAACGTGCGATTTTGCTCGGGTCTTGAGATGATATTATACCATATATGGAACCTCTATTATACTTCTTTGTCAGCTCAATAAGAAAAGTCAAATTTTTCTTCATAAATTGTGATTTGATTTTAGTATTCATCTTTTTTACTTTCTTTTATAGCTTGTAAAAAGAGCTTTGACCCTATTTTGTCAAGTTATTTTAACTTGTGGAGAGGACAAATCAAGTGATGGTTTTCTCGGTGCTGTTGGATTTGGAAGAGCTTCAAATTTATCTGTAAAGTAAGAAACAACTTTTGTTTTATAAACAATTTTGTTGTGTTTTGCCATTCAATATACAAGAATTTCTAAATATATGTAAGGTGTTTTAGGGGGGCAATGCTTGTAACCGCCTGAATTTTTATCGTTTTCGGAGACGCTATTAAAATGGAAGAAATACATGAATATTTTTTAAATTCTGTATGGTTATGCATTATACATTAAAATACAAAAATCTGATTTTTTAAAATTTTAGTTTTTTCAGAATGGCTTCTGTAGTAAGTCATCTCCTGAGACCCTCACAGATAAAGTATCAATCGGCGATTATTCTAGCTTCTCCTACAGTGATCTGAAATCAAAAGTTTTGATTTGAAAGCATTCATAAAACTTATTTTCTGGCCTTTTTTCTCTTTTTTTTTTGCAAAGTTTTTTGGGTAGAAAGCTGTAATTTTTTAAATTTTGTCTGGAATTTTTGAGGTTCAACTAGAAGATAATACGATAGAGAAGCCATATACCAAATTTCATAAGGATCTATTGAGAACTTTTTAAGTTATTTTGCGCGCCAATTTGAAAAAAGTAGTTTTAAGATAAACGTGATTACATTTTTTGACAAAGCCCTCAAGTGCCAAGTTGAGTTGAAGCATTTAAATGAGTTTTTAATCAATAAATAATGAGAATGTCATACTAAATTTATTTTGCAATTGTCATTTAATTTTTTTTAAGTGTTGTATTTCAAAATGATGATCCTACAGCCTTTACAAAGTAGTGTGAAAAATATTGAAAATTTTCGTTTCTTAGTTGCCGCTTAACGTAACTACGTTACACTTACTTTCCGACTTTTAATCTAATGGCATTACCTATGAAATGAAATGGCATTACCTATGAAATGTAACTATTACAAGTATCTCCTTACTCCAATCCCTAATATAAATCCCCTTTTCAGCTTCAGGTTCCTCTGCCGAAGCATGGCCGCATTTATCTTGGCCCAAATACCATCCAACGCATCTCTTCGCCTCGAAGCCATGGCATCCGGCTACATACCAACCATCGACTTCAAGAAACCGACCACAGAAACCACCGAACCGTCCCCCTCTATACTTGCCCTGAGAGCCGTGGAAAATCTGAGAGCCCTGCTTAGAAACAAGCCGTACGCGGCTCTCCGTGACCTAGTGAATCGGGCAATCGAGTTTGTCGTGGACCCCAAGCACAGTCTTGTTGAGAGCCGGCAGTTCTTGCAGGAATTTGCCCTGCTTGTGTTTCCCAAGCACTCCTATTTGTATGCCATTGCAAACTGAAGTGTATGCTGCAGTGGGCAAGTAAACTGCAGTATCTGGTGTGATGACTTGGACCATTGTTGCAAGTACTCGATAGCTACAGCCTTTAAGAAAATATACCGAAAGACTGTTTATTTCAGAACACAAACGGTCCAATTCATTATTGTGAGTGCTGCAGTTAATCTGCCCATGGCAGTATTTTGGTCTAAGGTTGTAAATATAATTTTTTTTTTGGTTGTAAATGATTGCATTTGTATGATTTGTTTTTGTTAAATAAATTATTTTAATTTGTTTGAGTGTAATTAATAAACTCAAATGTCATTGCTTGCATATTTTATTGGTAAGTAAGAATGTACCTTAACTTTTTGATGAAGGCATATGTCGTCAAACAGTTTTTAAAATTGAAGACTGTGCATTTAATTATGATACTTTGGACGAGGTAGAAAATATGCAGAAATGGGAAGATATTTATAAATTTATTTGGATTAATTATTAAATATTTAATAGATTTTATTATTATCCTTTTTTTTCCCTGTCCGATGTTTTCAACTCCTCAGAGTAACATGAATAGGCTGTCAGATAAATACCAAGTAAGAAAATTATAGTATCAACAAAACTAAAATAGTTTTAAACATTTGTTTTAATAATGAATGTCAAGTTTGTTGATGCATGTTGACGCTAGTAAAAATATTAAAAATCCTAAAGCAACTAACAATTATAAATTTTCCCATGAAATTTCCACTTAAATATTTGTTTTGTTGTTATTATGCTTTTCATACCTGTTGCAAAAATAACATTAATTATAAGCCAATACTTTAACAGATATATTGGGCTTTTCAAAAATTTCATTTTTTAAATAATTTTTCTTTATAAAAATATTCATTGGGAAAGAGATTTAAATGATACAGATTGTAACAAATAAATAACGTGAAATTAGTTTTATTTTACGAATTATTTAAAAAAAAATTTCAAAACTTAGGCAAACTTTAAGTATACCATATATCGCTGATATCAAGATTTTCAAACAAAAGAAATATTTAATGCCCCACTTTCTAATTTTCCTGGGGTTGGGGGATTAAATGAAGCTAAGTAAAAATAATATAAAAACAAGTTGCCTTGACTTTTACAGGTCATGTAGAGTTCATTATCCTTGGGTTGAACATGTCACATTGTTCATTAACCTTGACTTTGATAGGTCACCGTGTAGTTCATTATCCTCTCTTAATTAGCTATAACATTAGGCCTAACATATCTGTAACAAAGCAATTGCCAGATCACTTTATTATGTCGCAAATTACTCACACATGAGGTAATTGTGACATAATAAAGAGCCACAGAATATCTAACTTATGCAAACAAATTATTAATTCAAAACAAAACTTATTACAATTTTGTTGATAATTCAAGAAATTATAGACAATGATCCAAACGTGTGCAACCGGGAAAAATTAATGCCTTTTTGATGAGTGGGAAGCTTTCTTTAATGATTTTCAGACTACAACAGCCCTAATATGTATTTTTTGTCTCTTTGTATCGTTAGCAGGGCCTGCTCTAAGAAATCTCAGACTATAGGCACAATCTATTTTGGGGGCAGTTTACGAACAATTTTGAGTACGATTTCCAGAAATGATTGTGCTATAGACCAATGCATAAAATGTCTGCTACAATTTTATAGGTTTCCTTATAAACAACGATCAAAATATTTTGGGGATTTACAGCATGTAGCATAATAGAACCTGAAATTTAAGGGCCCTAGGCCCGGGCTTATGGAGGAACAGGCCCTGATCGTAAGTATTCGGAAAATGACTATTTTACATCAGACTTATCAGTGGGCGTCCATAAATAAAGTAATGAGGTTTTAACGATATTTTTTGACGCCCCTCCTTCCTGGTGAAATTTCGCATAGCTAAACCCCCTCCCCCCGTCACGTAATCTCACGTAAAAGTTTTCAAAATTCGTATTTTTATTTCGAAAGTTTTGTTTTGTACGTTGTCGACGTATGATACCCTGAAAATTTCAAAACATATATGCTAATAGCTAAACTTGGAGAGTCCATTCAGCAGCTGCATCATTTGTAGATGGTAGGAAAGTACTTAAAAATCCCATGCAATGCTAATTCCTTATACTTTTCTTTGTGAAATGTGAAAATACTTGTGAACAAGTGACCTTCATTCTGAATTGAAACTAATTGAGAATATAATGAAATGAACACAAAACTAATCTAAATAAAAGAACGGAATTTTTTTTATAGCCTAACTCTTTTAAGAATGTTCAGAAAGCCGCGATATTTGCTGTAATATAAGATTTCGTCAAACTTCAGTCCAAAAACAAATTTAACTGCATTTATACAAGCAATTTTACGTTGATTTTTTGCGGGGGAAAATTACAGGGCATTTGACGAGACCTACCTACTCATAAATACGTCATGCAATTTATGGATGCTCCTTAGAAGATTTTCTTTTCCTCATATGGAAGATTGAATAGTCGAATGACCTGCTTCCTTAGAGACAGATCCCAAAATTTTATAATTATGATAAAAACAAACTGCTCCCATAATTACCATCTAACAAAGACAAAATATTCCTTAATTTTCAGTTTTAGCATGCTTGCAAATTGTCTGGATGTGTCTTAGGTAGGTTCCATTTTCTGTGTTTTATTTATAAAAAATGTATAAAATGTCATTTTATTACGTCTTATTAATAGTTTTAAGAGTTTGTTATAAAATGAAACATATATTCAAATTAGCAATTTATCCAGTTCATACATATATATTTCCGTGTTTTTGATGGCTATTGAAAATAATTCATTGACCTCAAACACTGATTCATTATCCCTCTTGTTTGATCCTCTTGATAAAAATATTAATTTTGAAATTGTAAATTTAAATTGATTAATTGAATTTTTCAAAGAACACATTTTCGGTTTGTTCTACATGGTATCATTTGAAAAACTGTTATTTTTTAAGAACGTTATTTATAAACAAACTTTATTAAATTTATTATTTTAAATTTATGTTGTTAATTTACTTTATAGTTATTGATATGGTAAAAAATTTTCTTGTTGTATCATCCCTTTTAACACGCAATTCCGTACAATATGAATCCGACGGATTTCTGATACCATTCTACATTTAAATATCGTCGCACATTGAACTTATGAATACTATATTGTGTGTTAAACAGTAGGGATCTTTCCACACTCTTTTATGTGCATGTTTTGAGAAACTTACTCAATACTTTTTATGTGTCAGAACTAATTTATCGAACTTATTTATTAGAAATTTTCATTGGGTACCATCCCTTTTAACACACAATGCCGTACAATATATAAATCCGACAGATTTCTGATATCTTTCTGACATTAAAATATCGTCGCGCATTGAACGCTGAATACTATATTGTGTGTTAAATAGTAAGACTTTCCACACTCTATATTATGTGCATTTTTTTTGGAAATTGGTCTTACGCTGTACTTTTTATGTTTCAGAACTTATTTATAGAACGTATTTATTGGAATAAAAAATAAAAAAGTCATGTTAGAAGCCGCTTGGATTGCCGTAGATGAATTTCTCAACCATGGCGGTAAGTACTTTCTATTGTCAGTGAGTAAAACAGTAGAACCTCGATTACCCGATCTAATTTTGACCGGAGGTTGGCCGGATAGTCTGTCTATCTGTCTGTGTGTATGTCTGTGGATCGCAAAAGACCTACTTAGACTGCTCTAAAAAATTCGAAATTTTTAATATAGATTCCTTTTAATCCGTGCACCTGAGGCTTAGTTTTTTGATATTTGATTGTGATTTTTAATTAATATAATTAGTTTCAAAAAAACGTCATCCACGTGGGATTGCGGGACCATAACAGGGCTTGAAAATACATGGACCGGGCCGAAACGGGGGCTTGACGCCATCCTCTATTAGTTTGATTGATTGAGTTTGGTTGAGATATTCGCTCGCCCTAAGGCTTCTTCATCCTCTATTAGTGTTTGCTTTTTTAAGTGCGCATGCGCCAACAAGAATTTAATTTTGTTTTGGTTTTGAGTGTATTTTCACAAGTAAGCATGCCTCTAAAAGGAAGCAATGCGAAGTTAGCGGGTTCCCAGTAAGGCGGGACCATCTAGTCTAAAATAATAGAGACATTTTTCATGAAATCGTAAAACTTATGATACAGAGGAAGGCACAGGATATCAATCTTCCTAAAGTCTGGTTTTACGGCTGTAAACATTTAATTTTAGTGTTATCTCTGAAACTGAGACTTCGTGCTAAAACATTATTTTTAATTTCTGAGTGGAGTTATAAGTAAAGTGCTTATTTTTTTTTTGTCTTATGGTAGGTATTGCTTGGAGTCTCATATTTTTTGAAAATCCCCGATTTCATTAATACCAGAATTTCCAGACTTCCAAAACAGAATTCTAATTTCAGAATCGTCGAAGATTACTTATTTTCGACTAGCAGAAGTTCGCGATTTCGGCGTCGCCGGAGATTCCTTGCTTTTGAATCACCGTAGATTTCTAAGACTGGGGTCTTTGTTGGAGAAATTTATTATATTATTATAAGTCTTTATTATACTATAATGAATTCGACACTTATGTGGTGATGCTCTATATCAGACAATATGGAAGCTAAATATTAGATTCAAGATATATGTTACAGCACTGTCCTCCTTGTCCTTTCTAGATATCAGGCAGAAGTTCCTCATCCGATACCCAAGTGTCTCCATCGCCATCGTCATTGCGTACATCCTGTTTGTGAAATGGATCGGACCGGCCATCATGGCGAACCGGAAGCCCTTCGAACTGAGATATTTGATGATAGTGTACGATTTCGGACAGGTCCTGGTCAATATGTACTTAACGTACTCGGTAAGTACAGAATTGTTTTAATTTGTAAAGCTATCTTAAGAGTGAACGAGCCCGAAGAATGACCACAAGTCTCTATACCGAAGTGCCTCTGTGTTAATCCAATGGAAAAAATATTCCCTAAAGTTGTAAGTCGGGCCCTGCACGCTCTGACTAGTTCGAATTTATGTGCTGATTATCGCTCCAAAATTACTGATTTTCCTCTTAACTCACCTGTTATTTCCGTAAATTGGTCAAATACGTAACCCCCTCCTTCTCCTATATCTTGGCAGAACTTGAAAATGCGCATATTTAACATTTTTAAAGAAACACAACGTTAAATCACTGTGTAATCATTTTTCATTTTACTTTTATAATTAAACAATAAATATAAAAACACCTTTTAGTAGAATTATAATAAAAAAGCGACTTTCAAGTTTGACCGGGTCAGCATAGACATAGGGTCTTTAATTATTTTATTAACTAGCAGTATGGTCCCGCCTTGCTGGGAACCCGTTAACTTAATGGAAAATGGGTGTCGTAAAGAATATTGAAAAGTTGTTCTCTGCTTCAATAAGATTGACTACCTGAAATTTAGCAAAACCAGTGGTTTGTCAGATTCGAACATTAATGTAGAAGAACTTGAGGATACAAAATGTTTGCACTCCTTCCGTCATTCTGATAACATATTTGGCGCAAAAATGAAGATTCAACAGTCTTTGATAGTTTGGTACAGCTCTAGAACACGATGACTTGGTAACAGCCAGAAAAAAAAACCCAAAAAAAACTCTTAGGTCAGTGGCACATTTTTGGTAATAATTTGGCGAGAAAATATAGATATAGCTACAAACCCTGACATTTTCAGGTCAATCACGATGATCTTGGAGAAACCAACCAGATTAATTATTTAAACAAAATAAATTTTACCCATCTGGCGCTTTTTTAGGTAACATTTTAGCAAGTTTGGCAATGCATTTGGCGAAAAAAGCACTATGTACCGCCTTGCTGGGAACCCGTTAACTTAATAGAAAATGTGCCGTAAAGAATATTGAAGAGTTGTTCTCTGCTTCAATAAGATTGACTACCTAATATTGACTACCTAAAATTTAGCAAAACCAGCAGTTTGTCGGATTCGAACATTAACGTAGAAGAACTTGAGAATACAAAATGTTTGCACTCCTTGTGCGTCATTCTGATAACATATTTGGCGCAAAAATGAAGATTCAACAGTCTTTGATAGTTTGGTACAGCTCTAGAACACGATGGCTTGGTAACAGCCAGAAAAAAAAGAACCCAAAGAAACACTTAGGTCAGTGGCACATTTTCGGTAATAATTTGGCGAGAAAATATAGAAATAGCTACAAACCCTGACGTTATACAGCTCAATCACGATGATCTTGGAGCAACCGACCAGCTTAATTATTTAAACAAAATAAATTTTACCCATCTAGCTCGTTTTTAGGTAATATTTTAGCTAGTTTGGCAATGCATTTGGCGAAAAAATGAAGACATTAAATAATCATAAACAGACCTACCGCGATATCCTTGAATAAATTACTTTTTAAATAAATAATGTAGTTTCTAAATATAATGGCAAAAGAATAAAATAAACATTTCAAATTTGAATTATTTTGAGCTTAATTTAATTTCTTAAGCCAATGGCAACGCGAAAGAAAAAAAGCTATCGGATTTGAGCGAAAGTGGTGTATTTTTTTCCAGTTATTTCGAATTTTCTCTAAAAATAGAGCAAATATGAAAAAACTAAGCCTCAGGTGCACACATAGGTATTAAAAGGAATCTATATTAAAAATTTCGAATTTTTTAGAGCATTCTAAGTAGGTGTTTTGCGATCCACAGACATACATACATACACACAGACAGACTCTTTCTTTTATTATTATAGATATACAATTCATTTTCTATTTATATTACGCTTACAACTATTTTAATCTATTGCTTTACACATATTTCGTTTTGTGCTTTATACAAATGTTGCAATTCGAGGACGATTCTTAATCATTTGAGGGGTTCATTTCAAATGTTTTATTTCACCAATAGATGGCAGCACTACATGTTTTGTTACTGAAAGTGTATAAATACACTATTGGGTCTTTACTTTTGGTTTTCTACAGCACATTTGTAGACATATATTTTCAGGCTTGTGTGCTTGGTCAGAGGCCCGCTTATAAACCTTCATCATGTAAGACACAACACACATAAGTGACAGATGCTGCCATCTATCGCCACCCGCTCAATTTAGGCATGTCCCGCGAGGGAAATGGTCTCCATGGGCCTATACCCGTGGGAAACTGCGCCATGACCGCGCACAGGACTTTCGGACTCACAGACTTAACGAGCACGTACTCCGTATATACTCGGTGTGTCTTCAGTGATATCGGAACTCGATCGCGGGACCTTCCGAGACGTTAACCCTTCGTTAGGAATAAATCACCTATTTATGGGTGGTGTAGCCCTAATGGGAAATGCCAATAGATTTTTTCGTCTGTAAGTGGTAGTGCCTTATGAAGGGACAAACTGTCGTATTTAGATGGGCGATGTCTTCACACATTAAAAAAATACTACTAATCCATCAAAGTATTAACAACTTATAAAATAACGTTTTTTGAGCTGCTTATAATTTTTCTCTACCCTACGAGTTGTTCAGATTTGGCCAAGATGTAGGTCTACATTTGCAATTTTGCAACAAAAATTACATTTTCACTGAGAAATTTTTAATACAGGAAGCTTTTGTTATACAGGATGTTTCTGTTAATTTTCTCAGTTCAGTAGAACTTTTAAGAAGTAGTGTACCTTGAAGACTCGAAATTATATAACAATTAAGGATCGTGAATGTTTTTGCAAAGCTTTGAAGTAGATAAGTTCGTTTAATAACAAAGAAGAAAAGTTACAAATGGTTCTGAAACGTTTAACCCTTTCAGTCCCAACGACTATTTAGCATCATCATTTCAGAGTTTTTTTATGGTCTTCTATAGCCATTTATGATATCAAAAAGCACATTATTCGATTCGCCAAACATTTTTCTACTAGAAAACATTTTTTATTAATCCCAATAGATGTCAGCCCTATTATTTTTTAAAAATTATGATGGATCAGAAACGTGACGATGCCAAATGACATAACTGGGACTGAAACGTTTAAAAGGGACGATCAGTCCCACGGAAGTGGACTAGTGCAATATTATTCAATTCATACCACATAGCCACATAGTACAACCTGTAAAACAGTTTCACACAGTCTAACTAATGGTTTATGAATGTACAAAAACCGATTTTTTTTTAAAAAAAGAATGAGCACCCTTCAAAATGCGTAGAAAACACAAAATCTTCATTTCGGATTTTCGACCCCATCGTAATGCTTTAATTACCTTTGAATTTATATGAGGTAATTGAAAGTAAAAATAAGTTAACCCTTTCGCTACGAAGGATTTTTGCTTCCTCGTAATATTTGATGGAATAACATTATCGAATCCTTAGTTGTTCGGGTGTTTTGGGACGTTTCAGTAATGAAAGGTTTAATAACTAGATTATGTTTTTCCTTTCAATTTTCTTTTGTGTAGTTTATACTACAGAGTGATTCAACAGAAATAGAGGAATATCGACTTAAAACTACATAGTATTAATCCAGTGGTTCCCAACCTTTTCTGTAACATCGCCCCCTTCTTTAAGTTGACTAACACATACCGCCCCCCTTTAATTTTTATAATTTGTCCAATTATAATTTGAGTTAAAAGTGTAACTAAACTAATAAAGCAATTTTATAATTTCAAACACTTACTACCATAACAACCAAAGCAGCTTTATCCGGTTACCCTTAAATAAAATCGAAAAAAAAAAGTTTTTTTTTCTATTTTTGCTTAGATTTTTTCGAAGGATGAAAGTAAAATAATTAACTAAGATCTTTAAACTCAATTCTGGAACATTTAAGAGAGTTGACAATAAAAATTAAATTGAAAACTTTTTTATTCATTTTTTTTTCACTTTTTTATATCAATTATTTATTCAAGCTCATACGCAAGTCTTTGAGGCAAATATCCAATTGATTCCTATGTTTGGTGAGGAGCTGAATAACAGAACTAACCCTTTTTTAAATATAAAGATGTAAAATATATTGGCGGAACGAGATGAGAAGTAGTTTTACCACAGTTAAGGATCAGTGTAAATAAGTTTCACACAGTCTAACTCATAACTTCTCTGCTTGAAATGAGTTTCGCCTGACTGTCATACTTCAGATCTACAAACTCCGTCTGCAAAGAGTTATCAAGGTTATCCACCACCCACAGATTCAAAAGGGAATGGATCGACAATAGAATCGGGAATTTCTAACTTGGTCAAATCTTGTAAGAATGTCAGTTTGAAACTTGGCGTTGATCAAAAAATTAAAATGGTTTTACTGTACTATAATACAGTATATTTTAATTTCCTCCCTTTGAATACTCATCGCCCCCCTATCGCCCCCAAACTATTTATTGCCCCCTTGATAACACAAATCGCCCACTTGGGGGCGATCGCCCCCAGGTTGGGAACCACTGTATTAATCGGATAGCATTTCTTTCGGATCATAGCGGCTCAGTGGCTGAGAGGTTAAACGCGTGTTTGCTTCGTAAGCCCAAAATCGCGGGTTTGATCCCCGGCTGAGTCGTCGAATTTTCTGGATAGGAAAATCTTGGGCACGCATTCATGATTATGTGATATTGAAAAGATCCCTAGAGCCATTTGCCTTCGGGTTCTCTAGGCAAAATTAAACCTCGGCATACTTTAACATCCACAGAGAGCTCAGATATATTGTAATCTGGGCGTCAAAATTAGTAGCGAGAGCCGCTTAGATGGTGCCACAAAAAATGGCTCTCAGTTCTGGGCGATTTGCTGAGTCTTCAAAGGCTTGACCGCCAATGTTGCAGCCCCTTTAAGGAATTTTTTTTTTCGGATCAACATGCATTTTCAAAGCCGGTGAATAAATTTCAGGTGTTATGATTTCAACTAATGCATAAGGTTTATGAAATTGAATGTCCCTATTATCTTAAACTTTCTTGCATGGATGATATGTATAAGAGGTTGCTTACTAGTTCTCTTTAGCTTTTCAGGTTCGCCGTAGAAATGTGGCCCTATCGGTGTATGGTAAAAAACCACCCATTACTTCCCTTGTTTATGGAGGTGAGTTTTGTTTATTTTTCGTATCCTTTTCAGATATACGTCTTCCTTTAGAAAGTAACAATAATTTATAACTAAAATGAAACATAATAATTGCGTCTTAAAAATAGGAAATTACTATATCATTATCACGTTTGCATTTATCCACCTGTAAAGATTAAGTAGAGCCATATGCCAGTACCCAACTCGCAATCGAACGCAGATTAGCAGCTTGGCAATCAAAAACACTGTGACCAAGTCGCCTTCTTTAACATAATAGTCGCCTCAGAAATAGAATCACTGAAACGTATATAGTCGCCTCAGAAATAGAATCCCTGAAAACTATATAGTCATCCTCAGTTTCCAAACATGTTTCGTTCCTTTCTTTCGGAACAGCCGACAACACGAACAGGGCGGATGTGACGTCACAGAGAGATTCTATGGCCTTATTAAGTGAGTCGGCCGTGTAAGGTAGAACTGCTTAAAGAGGCACTTTATCGTTATCAAGTTACGCTACTCTTTGACGTTGACATATAGAAGGTAATTTTTAGAATGTATTTAACTGTAGTTTATATTTACATATTTTTTATTTCAGAGAATACTTAAAATAGCCTGGCATATATATCTAGACAAGTTTGCAGACTTAATAGACACCGTAAGTATTTAAAAGGTTTGAATATTCATCGCATTCTTAACATTTTACTTGAAGTTTAACAATCGAACTAAAATTTTGAACTCAGATTTCTACGGAACAAATTTTCAAATATTTCATTGAAGGTATTAATTGCTTTCAAATCGTCACGTAATCTCAGAACAATCCGCATGTTAAAAGTGACGTAGATTCATTTCTGCTTGCATTCCAATATTTCATTGGTGGTTTCGCTGATTTGAGGCATGGCATCTTAAGATCCTCCTATTACACAGACTGAGCATCAAAACTCATGGGATACCCAACTAACATGTGGTCGGGACCCCTCTTGAATTACGGAGTGCTACGATACGGCGTGGAAGTGAGTCTGCAAGGCTCTGACACGTCTGGAGGTAGTTGGCACCGTACATCCTGCTGAGCGGCTGCCAATTGGCCTGATTGTGGGTTGAGGATTCAATACCCTGATTCTGACGTCTAGGGCATTCCAGATATATTCAATTGGGTTCATATCAGGACTTCGAGGTGGCCAACTCAATCGTTGGATCTCACCATGATGCTCGTTAAACGAGGCACGGACGATATATTGGTGCGATGTGGGGTTGCGTTGTCATCTTGTTACACAACAATGAACAATGCCTTCAGGGTGTTGAAACATGGGAAAAGGGTGGAGATAGTCAGCAAGCAGCTGAAGATATTGCTGACCATCAGTCAATGTGGCATACAAAGCGACTAGGGGGCCCATTCCATGCTACGAAAATGCACCCCACTCCATGACTGATAGGACACTGGCCTGGACTGTGCCCACTTGGCATGCTGGATCCATCGCTTCCTGCGGTGTGCGCCACTCGGTGCCTTATATCAGCATGGAACAGCTGAAAAAGTGATTCGTCAGACCAGATCACGTGTTATGCCACTGTTGCATTGTCCATTCGTGATTGGTGGCAAATGCACGCTGAATTTTCCGATGACTCTGGGTTAACACACGTGTGGGACGATGGCTCTCATACCCGAGAACACGCACGTTCCGAATGGATTGTCTACTTACACACGTCTTTATCACGGCCAGTGTTGAGTTCAGCCGTGATTTGTTGCACATTTGCTCTCCTATCTCGAGTTACCACTCGTCTCAGGTTTCGCCGGTCTCGGTCATTTAGGGCTTGTGGACGCCCGGTATGGAGTCAGTTGTGGACTTCGACACCCTCATTAGCCTACATTTTTAAAACAAAAGAGTGAAATCCACTCCAGTTGGAGAAGTGCATTTTCGACACTGGAAAGGAATGAATATTAGCTCATAATTTTAACTCAGACTGAGTTAAAATCACTCGTTTGGAGTAATCCTGTCGGAGGTTTAACACAAAGGTTCCACTCCAAAAGGAGAAGTGCATTTTCCAGACTGGAGGAGTGAAAATTAATCAGACTGTGAGTTAAAATAGCTCGTTCGTTTTAAGAGTGTATTCTTGATAAACTCTCGACACGGTTCACCTTGGGAATCCGAAATTGTGAACGACTTCCGAAATGGAATGTCCCATGCGTCGGGCATCCAAAACCATGCCACGTTCGAATGCCGTCAACTAAGTCGTTGCATATTTTACCTGATCACTTACACAGCCACTTCAAGCAATGTCTAACACACAACTGAGAACCTCGCGGAGGCTACCCCGCTGCCAGGTGTCGTTGGTCACACGAACTGTCCATCAGCAAATCAGAACCCTGTTGTTCCATGAGTTTTGCTCAGTCAGTGTATATTCATTAAACAATAGATGGCTTATTTTCATTTCTGTAGAACAGTTTAGATTCAAGACATGAAGTATGAACATTGCAGTTTAGTTTAGTTTAGTTTGAATTATCGCTGCACTAGAGCTACGCGAGGGATATTGGCAGCGGGCGTCATATTTTAGAACCCCAGTCACGTGACGCATGCCCTTCGTAAAAATTCAGTTCAAAAGTTTCTGTTGCCTAAGAGTAACCTCCTATAACTTTTACGTAATGTTAACGATGTATGTGTAACGATGTACGGAACATGCGTGTTCTCGGGTATGAGAGCCATCGTCCCACACGTCTAACCCAGAGTCATCGGACATACATTTTTTACATTTTTTCACATACACATTTTTTCTTAAACACTATAAAAAATAATGGAGGTTTTGGGGGTATTTCTGTACTTTTACAAAGAAATGTTATGAATTTTTAATTACTAATATTTTAGAATAACCAACATTCGAATTTACATAAATTTTATTAATGCAGATTTCAAAAGCTAGTTAAATAATACTTGGCTTATAATTTGTAAAATATATCGTTAATTATTAAAATTAGGCAAACTGCAAGGCAATCTTCGACCAGAGCATTCTCCTGGGTAAGAAGGTCTATTGCGAATCCTTAAGGAAAATTGCTCGTGACCCCCAGTGTTACAGCTGCCAGGAGTATGGCCATGTCAGTAGCAATTGCCACATGGGCCCCAGATGCCGGTATTGCGGCATCGATTCTCGGACCTGTCCCACCCGTGAAGATGCACAGACCCACGGCTGTGCAAACTGCGATGGCCCCCACCTAAGCTCCTCAGCAACCTGACGGGTGCGTCCAAAGCACCCCAAAAGGGAGATTCATGAGAGTGCCGCCAGGAGGCAGCACCAACCTAAAACCCGTCTCCAGAAAGTCAAGGATGCCACCTCACTACTGGATGATTGCGGAGAGAGGACGGTGAAGGATGCCATCTGCGACGTCTTCGAAGACCTTGCAGTCTTTAGAAAGAAAGTACTGCCCTTGCTAAAGCCACCACCAAGGCTGGCAAGATGTTGGCTCTACTCTCTTTATTTGAGCCTTAGATCGCGGACTCTCTCCCGAGTCCATCACGATTCCTGTTAGAAGTTATCTCCTTTATGGAACTATTTCGATTCCGGAAAAAGGGCGCTTCGAGGCGATGCTCATAATTTATTTTCATATTTCCAAAATAGAATTCAAATAGTTTCTAGTTTTTGTTGTTTCTGATTGCTTTTAGAGTTGTGTTTTAATGTTGAAATAAAAGTTTTAAATTGCTGCTAAAAGTTCCAGCAGTTTTCTTTCCTTCTCAAGGGCTCTTCTAGATAAATAAGCCTTATTTAAATTTCACCAAAATCAATGTCTAACCTACTCATTGTGTTTTCCAGTGTATGTTTGTCCTGCGGAAGAAAGACCAGCAGATCTCTTTCCTTCACGTCTTCCACCATGCCCTGATGTGCGTCCTGATGTGCTGGGGCATTAGCAATCTCGAAACCTACGCCATGGGTAAGGATTTACCAAGTACTTTTTGATTTCGTGGCTCCAATCCTGCCAATTAACTGTCTTGTGTGGTACAGCTGCGGAAATAAAAAAAGTACCACTAGTGATTATTTCAGCCATTAGTCACCCTATAGAATCGGACCTTTTTGAGATTGTGAACAATTAACGTTCTGAGTTAATTGCATGACACAAAATTTGCATAAGGGGCCGTCTTCATATTAAATATGTTACGAACTTTAAAATTTCCAATGACAACACCCAATTTTAATAACTTAGAAATGTTAAGCACTCTTGAAAACCCTTAAATCTAAGTTTTTGTTACATTTGGATGAATATTTGACGAGTTATTCAATCGAATCACTTGTGGACCTTTTGGGGATCATCTCTAAAATGACAAGCGCAGTCTAGTTCTTCCTTTTGCAAGGCCGTCTTTATTTATCAATTACACATAATGTTATACACAGTCCCCTAAAGGGTAATTAAAAAGTATTTTGTGATTTACTCAGCAAATTATGAATAAAAAATTTTAAAATTTGGGATTTCGCTTAAACTTCCTGTCTTAAATGCATTTCTGTAAAAATATTGAGGGGTTTCTATTCATATTTTTTTAAAAAATTAATATAATAATTATTAAAAAATATAAAAATTGTTTTAAATACCCCACTATTGAATGCATTTTGTTTGGGTTATTATAATTTCTTTTCAGTAAAAAATTCGTTTCATTATCTTAATTATTTATAGATTGAGATAGTTTTTTATGTGCAACTCATTTAACATTATGGCACCTAAACTTTGCATGTCTATAACTCCCCTAATAATGCTTAAAAACTAACAAAATTTGGCATTTCGTATTAACATAGGTCATAGATTTGAAATATGGACTCAAAAAGGGGTGTTACTATTGGAAATTTTAAAGTTAGTAACATTTTTAATATGAAGATGACCCCTTATGCAAAATTTGTGTCATGCAATTAACTCAGAATGTTAATTGTTTACAATTTCAAAAAGGTCCGATTCTATAGGGTGACTAACGGCAGAAATAATCACTAGTGGTACTTTTTTTTATTTCCGCAGCTGTACCAGATCTCTATAAAATTCTAAGGAGAAACTTTTGACCCTAGTATACGACATATACTCGCAAAAACTTACCAAAAAGTGCAGAAGAAAGTTATTTTGCCATTAAGATAATTAATAAGTATAATTTTAAGGATACTAATTAGTTAAAATTAAAAAAACTACAGGTGGCAGCGCTAATGAAATATCTAAACAAAAATGTTTTAATTATAACTCATAAATATCTTTAACACTATACTTTTTAATCATTTAAATGGCAAAATAACTTTTTTTAAAAAAGTTTTCGTAAGTACAGGGTGGTTATAAAATAACGCTCCCTATTCGGAGTGGTCTGTAGCTTGAATGAATAATCCAAATGCAACAAAAATTGAGACACTTACTAATCAAGAAGGGGGAAAAATAATGGTATCATAAAAAAGACAAAATCCTAAAAAATAATCTTAAAAAAGAATCATCATAAAAAAACTCGTCTTTTGACCAGAATCTAAATTACGAAATGTCGTCAATTATGGCCAATTATTGCCAACACAGCTAATTACGCCTCGTAATTTAGAACCCTGGTCAAGAGACTAGTTTCTTTATTACGAAAAAGAATGGAATTATAACACAGAAACTCGTCTCTTGACCAAGGTTATAATTACGAGGAGTAGCCAATTACGGCTAATTACAGCCAACGCATCCAATTACTCCTCGTAATTTGGAACCCTGGTCAAGAGACGAGTTTCTTTTAAACGAAAAAGAATGGAATTATAACACAGAAACTCGTCTCTTGACCAAGGTTATAATTACGAGGAGTAGCCAATTACGGCTAATTACAGCCAACACATCCAATTACTCCTCGTAATTTGGAACCCTGGTCAAGTGACGAATTTGTTTTTTATGATTACATTCTCCCCCCCCCCCCCCCCCTTCTTGATTAGTAAGTGTCTCAAAGTTTTTTGCATTTGGATTATTCATTCAAGCTACAGACCACTCCGAATAGGGAGCGTTATTTTATAACCACCCTGTACATGTAGTACACTTCATTTTTAAACAGGATCAAAAATTTTCCCCATTGAAATTGTACAGAGATCTGCCATGATACAAGACCCTTAAAGAATTTGAATGATTCTTCATTTTCACGAAGTAAATACTAAGTTTCCAAAAGATCCGCGAATATGAAATTTCATAAAAGTATGAGTACTTTTCTATTTCTGAGGCGCCAATCTTGCCCTTGAATTTTCATCCAAATTCGATGTTTCTTAAAAATATGGGTATCCTTCCATCTTGTCAAAAATGTACAAACACCGCCAAACGGAATATTTCCAATGATAGTAACCTTTAACTGTGTATGCTGCTGTTGGTTGGTAGACATATATTTTCAGGCTTGTATGCTTGGTCGCAAGGACCCGCTTATAAAACATCGTCAAGTAGGACAACACAAGACACACACACAAACACATATAACAGATGTTGCCATCTGTCGCCACCTCCGCAATTTAGACATGTCCCTGAAGGGGAGGGAAATTTTCTCCAGGGACCTGTACCCATGGGAAACTGCGCAATGACCGCCCACAGGACTTTCGGACCCAACAGATTTTACGAGCACGTACTCCGCATATACTCGACAAACACAAACATCCATGCCCGAACGGGATTCGAACCCGGACCCAGCAGCTCCAGAGGCCAATGCCTTAACCACTACGCCGCTGGATCGGCTATACTGTTGTTTCATTAACCGTGTTTGCTATGTTTTATTGCCAGAAATATCCGTTTTGCGAGATTTTCGCCTGCGAAATAAAAAAAAAAATACACCAAAATATATAACTTAAGAGTAGAGATTTTGTTTCATGTGGGTTGTGTCTTTTTTTTTTTTTTTTTTTTTGCCGGCGCATCAGATGGGCGAAATTTTCGTTGCGAGATTAAGGGGTCACAGGAGTCTTAAAAATGTGCAAAGAAGGTACTACAAAACATAGTTTGATCTTTCGTGTCATTTTTTAACTACTCAATAAATGAGTATAATTTTTTTATATGTAATTTTACAAGATTTATTTATCATAAAACGAGTTTAAAAATTTATGAAACTTTAGCCAAAACTAAAATAAATGATATTAAACATAAAGCTATTTGAACACATTGTGATTAGGCTTGCGCGGCAAATTGTGACTTCAAAATTGAAAAAATAACGAAGAAAATGACTTTATATTGTACAAATATGTACAAACAAAGACTTATACCTAAATTCTCAGCTCAATTTTAATTAGAAATTATTTTAAGAACTTTTTTTTAAAAAATTTATTAAAATTTTAAAATTTTGATTAAGAAAAATTTAAAAATAATTTCTAATTAAAATTGAGCTGTGAATTTAGGTATAAGTCTTTGTTTGTACATATTTGTACAATATAAAGTCATTTTCTTCGTTATTTTTTCAATTTTGAAGTCACAATTTGCCGCGCAAGCCTAATCACAATGTGTTCAAATAGCTTTATGTTTAATATCATTTATTTTAGTTTTGGGTAAAGTTTCATAAATTTTAAAATTTGTTTCATAGTAAATAAATCTTGTAGAATTACATATAAAAAATTGTACTTGTATATTGAGTAGTTAAAAAATTACATGAAAGATCAAACTATGCTTTGTAGTTCCTTCTTTGCACATTTTTGAGACTCCTATGACCCCTTAAATAGCCCTCGTGTAGCTCTAGTGCGACGATAATTCAAACCAAACCAAACCGTTGCGAGATTGGCAAGAAACCTTTTGGAGGGTGCTGATTTTAAAAAAAGTGGTTTTTGAACATTGTTCCGTTTGTCTGAAACTAGTCTATACAGCTTGAATTAAAAGAGCTAAGGACTTATTTGGTACACGATTTCAAAGTACAAGTCGGACGCCATGACAAGGTTTTTAAGAGAATCGCGCCTAAATTGTAGCTGCTATAGAACCTTTTTAGTTTAAAAGTTGAAGAAATGACCTTGTAGAGTATATAATTGCTTTAAATATATTGGTTTATTGAGTTTTAATTTTGTGTGGGAAAGCTGTTTAGTGTTTAGTGCTGCACAAACCATTTAAAAAAAAAAAACAATAGGAATATTTCTTATGATGTCTCGCGCTCCATGCTGCGATTTCATTGGTTGTTTTTTTTTCTTTGACAAAGTCTTAAAACATTCTCATTGGTTTTTTTTTTTTTCATAACGTCACCATCTCCGAACTGCGATTTCATTGGTTTATTTGACATTGTTGAAACCAACCCATTTGTCCGTTTTTTTTTTTTTTTTTTTGCTTTCACGTGGAAGAACTCTCGAAATAATTTAAACTAATGTTATTTTTCTATAAAATTTATGTAAATTATCTCAAAACACTAAATAATCTATCAACGATACCTAATATAAACAAAATGTATTCCCTTTTTAGGTTACTATATTGGGTTCACCTTTTCAATCAACACAACTGTGCACGTCATAGTCTACTTTTACTATGGGCTAGCTGCATTTGGACCGCACATGCTCAAGTATTTGTGGTGGAAAAAATATCTCACCCTCTTTCAAATGGCAAGTATTGTAGAGATAAGTTTGCTTAACATTTAAATGATCTTTTATGCCATATTTCCCTTTTCGTTTTGGAGAACTAGTCTGAATGAATCTATCATAAATTAGTCATAAATTGGTTTTGTCTTAAAACCAAAGCTTAGTGTTAATCCAATGGAGAAAATTTTTCTCTGCCATATTTCTCCGGCTGTATTGAATTTTTTTACAAACGGGCTTTTTTATGTGGCAAATGTAGCTGACTTGCGTGTCCCGAAAATCCCACTTTTTGAAATTTGTTCGAATATTTTAAAAACAAAATTTCAATAAATAATTTTACACATATTATAATAATTTGTGAATAAATATTAAGAAAAATAGTTGGTTATGTCTTTTAGAAGTTTAAAATACAGCTTGGGTGTTGTGTTTAGCGAATTATTTTTCTAATGTGTATAAATCTAGCGTAGAAACGATTGTTGATCATATTTACTGTCAGGAACCTAGTTGTTTCCCGATTAGAATATCAGTAAGAAATTAGTTTAACTGGAAAGTAGGCTATTTTAGTACTTTAAGAACCCTTGCTACCCGAAAAATTAATTAATAAAATCCAAAAATTACTTGTTTGGTTACCGATCCTCCACCCTTAGGATGCTGATACAAAAAAAAAAATCTAAACTATGTTTTTAATTTTCTAGGCCTTACCAACAAACAAAATCGTTGATTTTTTAAAGGTTAAACTTGTAGTGCTTGAATACATTAGACAAATTTACGTATGACTTTGATGCGAATTTATTTCTAGAGCAAAAATATCATCAATGTATAAACGTGTAACTAAAAGTATGTAGGGGAGAGAAGGGGAATGGCGCCACCTTAAGGGAAATTGAATTTTCATGCAGAATTGTGGTGCAATTAATGTAAATTGTAATGAGCATAGCATACTACAATTCATAACCTATCTTGTGGTGATTTTTTAAAATTTATATCTTTAATAAAAACTTAATAAAATTGTTTTTTCTAAAAGCTTGCACAGTGGCGGGATTACTCGGGTACCTGGGGTAATGCCGCCACACCACTGGGGTTATGCCGCCACTTCAATAAACAAGCAAATAATCTATAAAAAATGGAAAATTACATAAAAGAGCAATACATATAGAACTAAAATAGATTGAATTAACTTTGGCATTGTACATTTTACAGGGTACAGCTCTTTTGCCTTGAGACCTCATGCCAACTCACGGCCCCCTGATGCTGCCTCACGTGCTGGGGCTTGTTTGTGCTGGTGGGGACTCGGTTCTTGCTTCTTTGCCTCATATTGACTCTGCTGAACTCTCTATCGATCTTGCTCGCCAGTTGGGGTCAGCGGGGCCTCACTTTTCCCTCACTCTCAGAAATAACACTTTCATTTTTGACGATTCATGAATCCTCGAGCCTTATTTCGTTAATTTTGAGGATAATTTCGTCGAACTATCGCGTGACTTTTGAGTAAACGCGAATCCTCACTTTTACGATCGTGATTTGACGATTCTGTATCTTGATTTTGAGGAAACTGAATCTCATTGCTGCACTCACATGCTCAAAAATGACGAAATATTTCTTTAGATTAGACGACATTCAAATCCTCATAAAAGTGACGATTCAAATTTCCTCACTATGGAGGAAATGAAAACTCGGAGCATTTGCCAGTAAACGAATCGTCAAAATTAAGGAAAATTTCGTCGTTTTTGAGCATTAATTTTTAAGAGTGCTGACGCTGGCGCCTATGGGCCTCATACTGGCCCTTGTTCAACTCGCTCGGACCACCGTGCTGGTCATGTGCGGGTTCCCTGTGCTGACTCGCTCCCTCGCACTGGTGCCTCTGCTGTCAATCTGGACACATTTTATGGTCAAGCCATTTGCGGACACATTGGCACCACCATTGAATAACTTTCAATTTGCAACTAACTATTTAGTTTTTTTTTTAAAGTTTCGTTGGTCTATTTGGCCAGTTCAGTTATTCTTTTTTAGGTACGTGGCATCTGGAACGAAAAATAATAGGTCTTTTAGTAAGTAGGGCCAATATATGAAATTTCTAATTTTTGGCTTATGCCGCCATCCTTTTGCATGTGGCGGCATAACCCCGGAGTGATGTGGCGGCATTACCCCATTAAGACAGAATGGCATAGATGACTTGTTTAGGGGAAGGTAAATAGCCTAGCGTCCAAACTAACAAGTAATAAAATAGCCAAATAATTACTCTTTTCACTGATATATAACTGATTTATCTAACTTAGAGAAAACAGTCCCTTATCTCTTATATATAATTTCAGAAGACCCAAAATTAGATGAAAATCACTAAAAACTATATTTTTTAAATAACTTTACACCAACTCACCGCACGGCCATTAGCGTCTATACTACAAAATACTTTGTTTCCTGCTACAGGTCAGTGCTCACAACCACCCTTCCACAAACACCGTTGGCGAGATACAAGGGGTGGCGGCATTGCCCGAGGTGTCGGGATTCCCCTGCTCTCCCTTATATCCAAGCCTTAATTTTACATCTACTGTTACTTCTGATATTACAGTAGTAACAAATCATATTGGAGCATAAATAACATCTATTGAGTTTTTTTTTAAGCTAGTGTGAAATGTAGTATTGGCGTAAACTAAACAAACTAATGACCATTAACTCATACAACCTTTTTTTTTTACAGGTACAATTCACCCTCGCACTAATATACATGATTTATGGATTTGCAAGTGGCTGCGAAGAAGTCGGAATCACGGAAATAATCTTTTGCATTTACATTGTGGTTATCTATGCTTTGTTTATAGATTTTTATAAAAAATATAAAGATGAATAAAATTATTAATTTTAAAAAGATGCACTTTTTTTTGTAACATTCGAATCTTTCAACCTGTAAATAATATTCCAATAATTTCATAAAATTCATAGTTATTCTGTTGAATGACTAATCATGTAGGGTAAATTATTCTTTTTTTTTATAGTTTGATTTTTATAAACTTTCAAATACCTATTATGAAATACAGGGTGAGGCAAATAAAAGCGGCCCTGGCCTAGAAATAGGAATATGTTGAAATGCTTGGAGAGAAAAACTCTTGAAGCCGCCTGAAACCTGTTTTGGCATTGGTTGGATCGGATTAGCTTCACATTAGAGCTACTCTTAGACTAGTGGCGAGTTCAGATCTTAGTTCGTATTGTATGAAGACGTCCCATAATGCAAAGTTTGTGTCTTGCAATCAATTTAGAATGTTTTATTACCAAAAACAAAAAAGTCCGATTCTCTAGGATAAATAACGATCGAAATAATCACTAGTATGGGATTTTTTTTTGATCAGCACTAACCTTGTTTAGATTTCATTTCAACTGGCTTCTCAAACCATAGCGTAGTTGCCGGCAAATAATTCGCCAAGCCTTAGTTTGGGCTTACTATTGAAGTGATCAAAATAGCTTCAGTTAGCAAGCCCGTTTTTGTATTGGTTTTGACTTGGCAACATTTATATCGTATTCTTATCTCCACGTTGGGGCCGCTTTTATTTGCCTCATCCTGTATATAAGGCGATGAAATTGCGACGGAGTTGAAAATCCAGAATGGAGATTTGTACATTGACATTTTTTAATATCTATTTCGTACAGTATGTTAAATGTTAAAAAAAGATTCACTACAAATACTACATAAAATTGACTGGGACAAAATTGCTTAAATACATTTGGGACACGTATTTGATATAATTTATTTTCCTTCAAATATTGGTTTTAGCCTAAATCCAGACACATTAAATAGAATGGACTGTGCCCATTGGCAAACCTAACCTAAATAACCTCTTCATATTATAATCCCAGAACTTTAAAAGAGCTTATACACTGAGATGCAAAAGTTTAGATTTAAACAATGACTTCATTTAGCAATTGAACTTCATTTAGCAACTCAATGGCAATAGTGTTTTTATTCTAATAAAAATGGCTTCATATGCCTTTTAACCCTCTAATGCATACTGTTGCCATATGGCAAAACATGTAACATTATTGACTTTATTATTTTGAAGTAGCCGCCCCGGTGGCTCAATCGTTAGGAAGCTGGCCTTTGGAGCTGCTGGGGCCGGGTTCGAGTCCCGGTCAGGCAGGGATGTTTGTGACCGTCAATAAATGTTGTTATTTGTCGATGTGTTATTCATTTCTTTGTGACTGTAAAAATTCTTTCTGTGTCTGTCCCATTTGACGAAAGCTTATAAGCGGTTCTCTGAACAAGCACACAAGCTGGAATATATATGTATTATACCATACCATATTGAAGTAGAGCTCCCTCTCAACAAATATGTGTTTTTTCATCTATTACATTCCAATATGAAGTTTTAGTTACTAATAACCCTCATAGATGACAGTAGTAAAAGTGTATTCAAAATTAAAGAGTGAGGTTATTAACTGTTGTGAAATTACGTTTTTGGCAGTATTCAAAGTATAATAATATTAGTACTAAATACAAATAAATTATTTCGAAATATTAATTATAGTTAAAGAAGGTTATTATGAAGTATATTTAGTAGTTTTCTAGTCATTATTATCAAAATTGGAAATTTGTAGTTGTTTTTTGTCGTATGAAAAAAAATTTAAAAATTGAAATTATTTCGATTCTAATGCAGTTAAAGTTTTTTGTTTTTTTCCCATATTGTATGAGTGATAAAGATGCATATAATATTTATATTTTCGGGATGAAAAAAATATCTATGCATTAGAGGGTTAAATGAGCATTAAATTTAGCAATTTTCAAATAATGGTGATGTTTCCAGACACATTAGACAGAATGGACTGCGCATTGGCAAACCTAAAAACGAACCCCCTGAGATGAAATCGAGTTTTCTAAGAATATTTTACTTAAATTTTTTGAATGGCACCTTCTTGATGTGCTGTTGGTTGTTCAAAACATTTCTTAAAGAAAGCTTGCATAGACAGAAAAGTTTCTTTTAATCAATATCGGTCATTTTGAAAGGGAAACCGAACCAACTAATGAAAAGCAGTACGAGAAATAAATAGAAACAACCAATGAAATAGCAGTATAGCAGAAATATGAAAACAAGAGCCATTATATTATCTGAAACATTCTCATCGAAGAACTGTGAATTCAATTTTTTACTCAGATTTTCAATGTCTTCTAATTTCGATTTTCTGAAGTTTCCCACCAATATTAATTTAGTAAATAATAAGTAGTAGGTTAGGTTAGGTTTGTATTAACGTCGCGCTAGAGCTACACGAGGGCTATTGGCGACGGGCGTCGTATTTTAGAACCACAGTCAGGTGACGAATAAGTAGTAATTTTTGATACAAAATGCTGCTTTTTTGCATAAAAAAATCTTCAATTCGTAAAAATCTATGTTTCGTTTTATTTTTAAAGCTTTACTTTATCAAAATACTTTATATTTGAACCTCGAATTATTTTAACAAACGATAAATAATTTTTTGTGGAATTTGCGATAGCAAGTTAAATAAAATGGGCAATTATGGCAATTTTGGTGAATGAAAGTCGTTTATAAAAAAATGACAAAGAAGTTCTTTTTTTTCTCATAGTAATAGAGTTATTTTAGCTTCCACACTACGTTTATAACGTAAAAAGTGGATGGTTTTATAATCGCTCAGTCCGTCTGTCTGTCCCTCCGTTCGTCACCCACTTTCACAGAACGAATCAAGCGTCGCGCAAGCAAGTGGGATGCGTCATTTTAAAGCAATGAATTAGATTAGGTTACATCCCTAATTTCATTAAAAAACTTAAATTAGAAGTATATTTAAAATTTAAATAACTAAATATTTAATCTACATTGAAATAACATGTAAAATCCATTTTCATTCAATATTTTCACTATTGCCATTTAGTCAAACGTACGAGAAACTTTATTTAAAATAAAAATAAAACCTTTGAAAGAATATTTATTTATCTCAGATAATTCGTTTTGGATTATTGTAATATCACAATAGAATTCTTTTGATGGTTCATTATATATGTATGAAGAAAAATGTATATACAAAATTCTAATTTTGCATTAAAAATATGCAAAGTTTCGCTTTTATTTTTAAAGCATCAATTTTACTGTTTATATATTTTTCGAACTGCAAATTAAATTTAGGATACTAAAAGATATTTATTAAAAAATTTCATCATTATTCTACGAATTTCAAAGAAATTTAGCAAACGATAATGAGTGATTTTTAATTTGCGAAAGAATATTATTGAAAATAGTTAATTTTGGCTTTTAAAATTTTGAATTAGATGTCCCTGTTAGGCGAATTTCTTTCTGAGGTGTATAAATAGTATTTCCTATGAGCATAAATATTTTGTGGAAGCGGTTTAAGTGACAGATTCTGTAACAAGCCTATTTCTTTAATTTTCAGAATGTAAAGGTAAATGGTATCATGAAAATTTATCTACTGTTTTTACAGCAAAAAACAACATTATTCTTCTAACTTCCAACAAATTTAACAAATGATGAAGACTATAATTAAATCTCCAAAAGAAAATTAATGAAAATGGTTGATTTTGACGATTAAGTAAGTTTGGTTTTTATTTTCAAAGCATCAATTTTACTAATTATATATTTTTCAAACAGTAAATTAAATTGTGGATACTAAAAGATATTAAAAAATACATCATTATTCTACGAATTTCAAACAAATTTAGCAAATGATAATGAGTCATTTCTAATTTGCGAAAGAATATTAATGAAAATAGATAGTTTCGGCTTTTAAAATTTTGAATTTGAAGTCCCTGTTAGGCGAATTTCTTACTGCGGTGCATAAATAGTATTTCCTATGAGCATAAATATTTTGTGGAAGCGGTTTAAGTGACAGATTCTGTAACAAACCTATTTCTTTAATTTTCAGAATGTAAAGGTAAATGGTATCATGAAAATTTATCTACTATTTTTACAGCAAAAAACAACATTATTCTTCTAACTTCCAACAAATTTAACAAATGATGAAGACTATAATTAATTCTCCAAAAGAAAATTAATGAAAATGGTTGATTTTGACGATTAAGTAAGTTTGGTTTTTATTTTCAAAGCATCAATTTTACTAATTATATATTTTTCAAACAGTAAATTAAATTGTGGATACTAAAAGATATTAAAAAATACATCATTATTCTACGAATTTCAAACAAATTTAGCAAATGATAATGAGTCATTTCTAATTTGCGAAAGAATATTAATGAAAATAGATAGTTTCGGCTTTTAAAATTTTGAATTTGAAGTCCCTGTTAGGCGAATTTCTTACTGCGGTGCATAAATAGTGTGTTTCCGGTGAGCATAAATATTTTGTGAAAGCGGTTTAAGTGACAGATTCTGTAACAAAGCTACTTGTTTAATTTTCAGAATGTAAAGGTAAATGGTATCATGAAAGTTTTTCTTCCATTTTTACAGCAAAAAAAAAAAACATCATTATTCTTCAAACTTCCAACAAATTTAGCAAATGATGAAGACTATAATTAAATCTGCAAAAGAAAATTAATGAAAATGTTCGATTTTGACGATTAAACGTATAAATAAGAATTAGCCATTTTGACGATCTTCTTTCTGGGGTGTAAAAATAGTATGCGGACAAAGTAACAATTATTGTGAGAAAAAAACCTTCTTGTTTCCTTTCGAAATTAATTATAAGATTGTCATGATAATTGTGTATATGTATTATTTCATTCAAGGATATTCTACAAATGAGTCATAAAACTGTCTGTTATACTTTACTTAGCACTTTGGATATGGTGAGGGATTGTAGTTATATCAATGTCTTCAAACTTGTAATAATTAAGCTTTAATGTATTATCCTTTTAGACGATGTGCCTATGATAATTCACGTATGGTAATTCACGTTAGTTAATTGGTTCGAAATCTGGTTCAAGTACTTACTTTTAGTTAAGAAATCACTTCCTTCCTTATATATTTTTCTTAAGACAAGAAAAACTATATCGGGTCTAATATATTTTCTCTTAGAAACAGCGAAAATTATCACGATTCAATTCTTAGATCTCCAGATTCTATGTTAGGTAATTAGATTTCAAGTGATTCTCATGTGAATGACCTGTAATTTATACACCCATATCTATACCATGAAACGCCAATGGGATTATTCAGGGTCACACCTAAGTAATTATTAACAATGAACGAAATATTACGTAATTATTCAAAAGCAATACCAATTTGCGTACCAATCATTCTGTGTTATTTTTACATTTGCTATGAGTTTATAGTGTTCTCAAGTACGTTTTAATGTTATACTTATAAAGGTACGTATGACATTCTCTTAAGTGTTAATTTAAAAAATATTAATATTTTAATGTTGTTTTGATTTAATGTGTCGTTATAGTTATGCATTAATCTTTTAATTTGTTTTTAATCATAAAAAAGAAGTGTTTTAAAAGTAACGATTATCATAATGGGAGCTCTCTGAAGTAAAAATATAATATTATCAACTCAATGTAATATGTACAAATAACACATAATAACATCAATAATTTGAATAATAATGTGAATTGCATAAGTATATTAACACTCTACGAATTGTATTGCTAATGTTAGAGTAGGCTGAAATCTTTTAGCATATAAAAGTTTTTATTTGAAAATACACTGGTGGACAATTGCTAAGGATCAGACGGTTTTTTCAATGTAACTTTGTACAACAGCTTTCCAAATCAACAAATTTAATACCGTAAGATCCCCAATACGTAAGGACATGAGTAATGTAAGCAACAATTACTAAAAAAGAAATCAGAGGGATAAAAAAAAACTTTTTATTCCTCCATTAGAATTCCATCCCATGCATCTCCGAGGTGGAGATGAATTTTGGACTTTTATTTACGATTATTTCATGAGTGTGCCATGAATATCGATAATCCAGTAAAACATTAAACCAACGACACAGCTGCGGCCTAAAAAAGACCATGCAAAAACGGATCATCGATTACGGAGAAAAATCATTAAACATGATATATTGCGGATACGTGATAAATACGGCTCCAGAAGCCCATATCGTTGAATATTCATTAAATAGTTAACAGGACGACACTTGTACGACATAGAATCGAAATAGACGTTTCTCATATTTAATAATCAGTTGTCAATGTACCCGGCTTTTAAGGTTAAAACTATGTCGTAGATTTGATGTTTTACTGGATTATCGATATTCATGGTGCACTCGTAAAATTGTCGTAAGTGAAAATCCAAAATTCATCTTCACCCCGGAGATGCATGGAATGGAATTCAAAAAATGTCTTTAGAAAACTATTTTTTTATTTCGAAATGTAAAACACAAATGTTCATAAAATAAAAAAAGTATATAGTTCGTTAATATTTGATGTTGTATTCCACTTTCTTAGTTTAGTTATTCACTTTCTAAAAGTTATGGAAATTGTAATTCTGTTTTTCGAGCCATATTTCTGATCGAAATATTTTCGGAAATCAGTTTTATTGAATACAAACAGATGCTATATGCAAAAATATAAGTGATTACCTATTAAATTCGTGTTTTGGATGCTAATACTTTTGGTTAAGCCTAACTTGGCTGCCGGCTGTTAAATCTGTAATGCCGTTGCCATTCCGAAAATAGAAATTTCCCTTTAAGCTTGACATGTAAGAAGAATATATATATGGAAACCATAGAGTAATTAAATACCTATTTAATAGTGTATGTGTATAGACACATTTTCATAATTTGGTTTTAGTTCCGCCTAATGAAAAGTACAGAATTACGTTACCTTTTATTTCAGGTTAACCTATTAGATTCTTAATGTAGTCAAGAGACAGTTGATATTAGAGTAAAAATTGTGGTAAGCTGTTTAAATAGTAAGACTAATAGTTTTAAGTTTAGAAGCAGTTTGAAATATTGATTTGATGTTTTTAAAAATGAAAACATTGACTTTTTAAATCATTCTAATTAACCTTTTCTGAGCAGAATAGTGCACCCCAAGCAAAATGTTGAATTACGTGAATGAATTTCTTTTTGGGGGAGGTAAGTATTAGTTTTCGAATTTTTATTTGCGAAAAAATTTCATTTTTTTAAATTTTATAAGCCATCAACTATTTAAGAGTAATTTTCTTTGAAAGTGTAATAACTTGGGATAGTCGATACCTTAAACTTTCCAAAAACATTCAGAATATGGTTGCAGTACTATGATAAGAAGAAGTAATTTTTTTACTCCTCATAAATGATACTCGTTTGATCTACGAACTTGCTCCTACGGAGAAATCAGCTCTCGTTTTTTCCTTCCTAGACCTGCTTGGGTTCAAATTTCGAAAAATTTCTTCCTAAATGACGCCTTCACTACAAAATGAATAAGCTCCTAAAACTTGGTTTCCGTGGTCAGAGACTGCACAAAACAACTTGAATAATCTGATCTAAATTGTTAATGGACGACAAGTAAATATATCCGTAGACAATACAACTAAGTTTTTATTTCTTGCAGAAATCTTAGAGAAGACATTAGTAAAGAACAAACAACTGTCATATGGCATAATAGTTGCCTACCTAGTTTTCGTAAAGTGGGCTGGCCCTGCGCTGATGAAGAACAGGAAGCCTTTTGAGCTCAAATATGCGATGATAATATACGATTTTGGACAGACCTTTGCCAACGCATACCTCACGTATTACGTATGTAGATAGTTCCTAATATTTATTGTATGAACCTTTTAACACAACTCATGTGCAGACAGTTAATAATAGTTACGTTACGAACCATTGCAACGATATTATGAACCAACACAAGATCCACTTCATTATGCTGTAAATTTAGTATTCAAAATTACAAAACACTTTGCAGATGCTTTTTATATCACTGATGTATTGTTATTTTTACACAGTAAACTGGTGCTTTAATGAAGTATGGAGTTTCTTAACTGCCATACTCCAACAACGTTTAGACCTAATAGTTCTATAGTAGGGTAGAGACCCTCGCAACAGCACCATGGACCAACACGGAGACAATATAGAGTGGCATGTGGGGCCCGATGGCAGAGTGCTTTGGATCGCAGGCCATTACGCTAGCAGTCCGCGCGCTGCAACGAGTGCGGGTTCGATTCCCGCCTTTTCCCTGGGTGTACTTTCTTTCTAATTATCAAAATTATAAATTAATTAGCACTTTTGAAACTCTATTCGGGCTCCGTAGTGAGCCATGGCTGCCGATGGCAGCTCAGTACGAATCGTTCCTCTACCCTACTATAGAACTCCTTGGTTTAGACAGAAAAATAGGTGGTGTCCGGATATGGTATGATACATATATATTCCAGCTTGTTTGTTTGTTTAAAGAACCGCTTACAAGCTTTCGTCAAGTGGGAGAGACATAGAAAGAAATTTTACAGTCACAAAGAAATGAATAACACATAGACAAATAACAATATTTATTGACAGTCACAAACATCCATGCCTGACCGGGATTCGAGCCCGACCCCAGCAGCTCCAAAAGCTAGTACACTAACCATTCAGCCACCGAGGCGGCGGCGTCCAGATCACTGGAGGCAAAACAAGTATTTTTTATGGGTGGATAGCTTACTTTTGATTTTCAAAAATAGGGTCTGGTTAGTTCTTTGGTGACTTTTGATAATAGTTAATTCAATTGGACAAAGTCACCAATGAAGGGGCCAGACCCACTGTATTGAAACTCTGGAAGAAGCATCCCTTGAGAAGCTGGCGAAGCCTATTTTTGGTACTCTAGGCGACAGTTTTAGGAGGGTATGTGCCACATTTGGCATGAATTCGCTGATTACAATTGACACTGGACTTGACAGTTTGCATTGGATGTTGTCAGCAGCTCGACAAGAATAGTACTCTAGGAATTTAAGTTTTAAAGATTGGTCCTTTAATTCTATTTTTTTAAAGTGCATCTTTCCGAAACTTCATTATATAAAGAACCACCTAAAGCAATCACATATAAATTTTCTGTTTAAAAAATATGGAAAAAGTCGGTTTAAAATGCCGATTTTAACAGGTAAAGTACATGATTGGCGGCAAAAGTTGGGTTGCTCTCTTGCAGGGTTGCCGCGCTTCACCGATCTTGTTGGCGAGCGTTTCGATGCCAGAGTTTCAGTTCAGTTCAGTGGCCCTTATCTGTACTTAGAAGAATTCGAGTTTTGCAACTACACTGGTCATATGTATAATATGCTCACAGAACTGGGGGATGACACTATTTATCACCAAATATATTTCCCTCGCTAACAGTGATTGGACTTGTAACACAGATCGTCACAACGTCATGAGAACATCAATTTGCTGTTAACTAACATATACAACACTGCGATGTTAAAAACCTCAAAAGGTGATGCAATGTTATCAAATTTTTTACAGCGCATGTTTTATATGTTTTTATATTTTCCTACATTTTGGAGTGTTAGACTTATCCTACAACACTCCAACTTTGTTAAGAAAAAGAATTACTATATAACATTAGTAAAATAATTGCGATACACATATTTTTCATAAGTAAGTTTAAATAAAATTCATTCACATGCTAATAATAGTATTTCATTATGTTTTGTATTAAATTTTTTAAAAGAAATATTTTCAACCATTTTAGATAATAAAAAATGGATGGCAATTCTGGCATTTGCATTGCAAACTACAAGAGAGGGTAGATGAACTTCCCCAAATAGCAGAGGTAAGGGTATACATATTTGCATGAGGTCTTTGGAAGACTTGCTACTAACAACCCTAAATAATAACAACCTTATTAATAACAACCTTATTAATAACAGCCTTAGTAATAACAGCCTCAATAATAACAGCCTTGAATAATAACTGAATTAGAATAATAACTGAATTAATAATAACAGCCATAATAATAACTACCTTCCTAACAACACCTTAATGATAGCAACCTTAATAAAAACAAGCTTATTAATAACAGGCTTAATAATAACAGCCTTAAATAATAACTGCCTTAATTATAACAACTTTCATAGTAACAACCTTAAAAAATAACAACTTTAATAATAACAGCTTTTACTAATAACAGCTTTGAATAATAACTGCCTTAATAATAACAACCTTCATAACAACCTAAATGATAGCAACCTCTTAATAATAACAAGATTAATAATAACAGCCTTAAGTAATAACTGCCTTAATTATGACAATTTTAATAATAACAGCCTTATAAACAATAACTGCCTTAATAATAACAACCTTCATAATAACAAGTTTAATAATAACAGCCTTAAACAATAGCTGCCTTAATAATAACAACCTTCATAATAACCTTTGAGAGACATGAATTTCAGAAAACGAAATTATGTTCCCCGATGTTAAACAATGCAGAAATTGGAGGTTTGGAGGTGGAGAATTGGAGATTGTTTCATTGTTCACAATTGTTTACCTATTGGTTCCGAATTTCTTGGTATGTTCTGCTATTGATATTGTGTGCATCAAAATTATTAATATTTTTTTTGAAAATTATTTTTATCCGATCTGAAGGCATTTTTTTTTTTTTGATTGACAGCTTATAGAGAATATGTTAATATTTTAATCCATTTAGAGACAATTAAAAATGTCACTAACTTGGGGCTTACCAGTACCTGAGCATAACAAGAAGTTCGGAAACAATAGGGAAAAAAATGTGGAAGCTAGTTATGAAACAATCACTCCCGATTCTCAAAAGGTTAATATAGGGGAGGTTATTTTCATTTTTGGAAATTCATGTCCCCTTTACCCTGTAATGCACGAATTTTTTTTCATCCCAAAAAATAGATTTGTATCTTTAATACTCATACATTATGGGAAAATACTAAAAAAAATTTTAACTGCTTTGGAATTTAAATAATTTCAATTTTTAAAATTTTTGCCATATTGCGAAAACCAACAAAATTCCAATTTTGATAAGAATGACTAGATAACTACTAAATATATTTTAAAATAACCCTCTTGAACTATAATTATTTTTTCAAAACAATTTATCTGTAATTAGGTACTAATATTGTCGTACTTTGAATACTGCCAAAGACGTAATTTCACAACAGTTAATAACTTCACTCTTTAATTTGGAATACACTTTTACTACTGTCATCTACGAGGGTTATAAGCAACTAAAACTTCAAAATGGAATGGAATAGATGAAAAAACATAAATTTGTCAAGAGGGAGCTCTACTTTAATAGAATAAAGTGGATTATGTTACTTGTTGTCATATGGCAACCTTATGTATTAGTGGGTTAGCAATAAATTGTCTTCATATGATTTGAAGGATGCTCTTTTCAAAGCCACGAAAATTTACTAACATAAGTATGAAAAATAATCTGAATTCATGTTTTTCGGCTGTAACAATTTACAGTTTTTTTTTATACATGATAGTAGTACGTTACAATACAATCAGTTTTCCCATTTGCAGTAAGTTTAATATAATAATCAAGTTTAGCCAAAATATACATAATGCCTAGTTATACTTAAAGTTCACATAATGTTAATAAACATTCATAAACCTTTTCTGAAATTGTAAAGGCGCATAAATGAAATTAATGTGAAACAAAATTAATTATTCAAAATAAAATTTACGACTGTAAAAATTCTAATTGAACAATTATTTATTTTCAGAAATTGTTGAGATATGGCTGGCTGATATATTTGGTAAAATACGTTGATCTAATTGACACAGTGAGTATAATATTTTCATAAATAAATTATTAAATGAATTGAACACTTGAGTTAGCACCTATTTAATGCAAATATTCAGTGACGCGTTTATGGATGTTGGGGCCATAGGCGACTCCCAAATTTGGGACCCCTTGCCCCCCTCCAGAAATTAGAATTTAAAAAAAACTTAATACGTACAAATAAAAAAGCATGATGAAGGATGAACCAGTTTGTAAATGTGTATTCTCCCCTCCCCTTGTTTGGAGCATTGAATTCTAGTGACGCAATCGTGGGCGAGAAAAAGAACCATATATTCTTGGCTAAATATTACAAGATCAAAGAATTTCACTTATACTTTTGATGCCGTTCTTATGTTTATCTAATTATTTTATGTTTACAGATTTTTCTTTCTGCATTTTCTTTTTGCAAATTCGTTTATCACCTCGTCGAAAATCTGGGTATTTGTTATTAATTTTGAAATTTGGGGCCCCTCGCAATCTTGGAGCCACAGGCGGCCGCCTCTTACGCCTATTGGTAAACGCGTCGCTGCAAATATTCAATCATAAAATTATGGAATGTATCAGTTTTTACTAAATTTTATACATTTCATGTGAAACTATTGGTAACCGAGGTAACACCCGTCGTGAATACCTGATTATTTGTCGCATAGATTTATCAGAGTTAAAATCAGTACTATACCTCCTCAAACATTTTAATACTCAGTCAAGGTGTTGTTCCCCTAGGAACGAGTTTAGGCTCAATTCCTTCATGTCTAGTTGGAGCGAGAAAAATTGTTTCCTGCAAGTTGTTGTTGCGAACGTGCACTCTTAAAACAAAAGAGTGAAAACCACTCCAGTTGGAGAAGTGCATTTTCGACACCCTAAAGGCATGCATATTTTCTCAGACTGAGTTAAAATCACTCGTTTGGAGTGATCCTGTCGGAGGTTTAACACACAAAAGATCCACTCCAAAAGGAGAAGTGCATTTTCCAGTCTGGAGGAGTGAAATCCACTCAGACTGAGTTAAATTAGGAGTGTTTGTTTTAAGAGTGTGTGTCTCCAGGGCATAGCCTAGGCGTCATAAGGTGTGCAGTAACTTCCATTGGCAGAAGTCTTTAACCAGCCATTAGGGCTGGAAGGATGACTTCTGCTTCGAGATGCCACCACATCCTTAATTTAGGCACGTCGTTGTGCTATGACCTGCCACGGAACTTTGAAACCCGCAGATTTAACGAGCACGTTCTCCGCTAGTACTATGAGGACAGCACAAAAATCCATGCCTTATCCGGGATTCCAACCCGGGCCCAATCGTATGACAAAATTGGATCAAAACCACCTTACCGGTTGGGCAAATTTTCTCGCAAGTGTAGTGACTTTAAAGATAGTGTTACAAGCGCACTAAAAAAAAATTCCGAAAAACGATGTATGGCGATTTATGCTATTTGCTCCAGAGTTACGCATACGTGAAACTTAGTAGGATACACTTTACAATTTAATTTTACAATTTTCTTAAAATTGACTTTTCTTCTATGAACTAGAATGTTCAAACTTTCTAACAATATCGATATCGAAACAACTAATTTATTAATTGTATTAAAAAAAATATATGGTATGAAGATCAAGGAGATTTCGTAGGTTTTGCAAAAGTTTGCTTTCTTGCAATTGTAATAACCTCGATCAAGTAAATACCATAAAGTATCTCGGTGTTTTTTATAGACAATAACCTGAAATGCAAATCACATGCCAATTACAAATCAAACAAATTAAGATTCGTTTTAAGACAATTTTATTATTTGAGAAATAAAATAAACCATGATTTTACGTTATTACTTTACAACGCTTTTGTAATCCTTTGTTCAATTATGGAATCCTTGTCTGGGGAAGGGATTATGTAACAAACCTAAAAGAATTATAAACATACAAAATAAATTTAAATTTTATTAAACTCAAATGTGAGCGTAAACATTGCAAATTATAAATTGTTAAATCAATTACTGAAATAAAATAACTGTACAGTAACTCATTTGTATTCACTAACTATCCTAAATATATCCCTGACACTTCTGTTGCCATAAGAATATTTTTTTTAACTTGTTATTTAATATTTTGATCTTTATTTTGTGTTTGTAAATTTGCATCATATACTTTTTTTTATGTTCGCCAATATGGTCCTTGTGACAATGGGTGTTCTGTCTATTTGTATTTGTTTTTTTCCTTAAAATAATGACTCTTATTGGTTTGTGCAATAAATTATTATTATTAAGATTTCAGCTGTAAACGTAAAAAACAATTTGCATTAAAACAAATGCTAGAATATACTCTATAATTAATCTAAAAAAAATGACAAAGATTGTCTGTTCATAACACTACAAATAATGCATTTTTACTTCTCAAAACCACAAATTTCACTAAATGGACGTAACTCTCAGCAAATGTTAAACGTTATTTTTCCAAATTTACTTTCCAGCAAATGTTCAACGTTATTTTTCCAAATTAACTTTTCACAACCTATTTTAAAATAAATAATTGTTTTAAAATCATGTTTACATAAATAATTCCTCTCTACTGTTTCAGTGTATGTTTGTACTGCGAAAGAGAGATAGACAGGTGTCTTTTCTGCATGTCTTTCACCACTGCATCATGTGTGTGTTTTGCTGCTGGTTCATAGGGCAAATTAAATCAGTGGGTGAGATCGCACTCCATTTTTTACACCAGTTTTAGCCATATACATTGGAAAACCGTGCTCTATCGCCCACTATCTAAAGGAGAAACGTAATGGTGAACCAGAGTGAATTTTGTGCCGAAGCATCACCTAAACATGGCGGCGATTGGCGTAGAAAAATCTGTACTAAAATTCCGCTTTATTATTATTATTTTTTTTTAAGAATCAAGATTGTTGATTTGATTATAGTTGATAACTGCAAATATTTCGAATTTCCTTTTGTTAGTGTCAAAAATAATATTATTAAGTAACTGAAAATTTGCATAGCTGTTTATTGATAATTGGAATTATTAACTTTATATTCATCGTTAAGACTAACCAATCATAAAATGTCATTCAAAATTGAGTCTGACATTAAAATTATTTCACTGAATAGAAATATAACTACCCCAAAATGATCCTGATTCATGAATCATAAAAGTACAATACACTTCGACAAAAAATTTCAAAGAGCCACTAGTTCCAAGATAAACAGCTTCTAAAAAAGGGCAATTTGAGTACTGTCATTTTCTACGGAACTGGCCGCCATGTTTAAGTGTTCAAAGAAAACAGATTTTGACCCTCCGTTTCTCTTCTAGATAGTGTGCCAAGGCGCACGGCTTTTCAACCTCTATGGTTTTAGCCCATTAAGGGGGAATAAGCGCTGGACAGCGAGTCTAAAAAGCAAAGTACCTCTGTGTTTATACAATGGAGAAATAACTTCCAATTATAGAGGACGCATACAAACAGGAAACTAAAATAAGTTAATACAAAAAAAAACCCAGTAGATTTAACTTAGGAAATTATCCCAGAAAGAACTCTTTAGGCACGTTTACATGAGCCATCGAATCCATAGATTGAAGAGCAAACTCAGCAATTTTTCCCTCTTGGGGATTTTCTCCCAGACTGAACCGGAAGTGCAGAGTTCATTGGGGGGTTTCGCAAACCATTTAATAAAGGATGGTTTGATGTTTCTGCCACAGACTATCATTTGGGTTAGAAATCCTGCTCCAACTCTTTTTCCTCTAATGGGGATTTTGGCATTCCATGGATTCGATGGCTCATGTAAACGCGCCTATAGAAGTACAAAAATGTTTTAAAGCCTTAATCAATATAGAATCAGCAAATTTATAAGACTTTTCGTTTGTCAAATCATCACAAATGTTTTGGTTTCTATTTTAAGCTCTGAATATGCCCCCAAAAGGATTTAGGGATAATATAAAATATGTTCCTCAATTCCAGAAATATAATCGTTGTAAATTGATTTTATCGCTCATTTCCAACTCAGCCCTACACTCAGTTTAAAGGAAGAAGAAAATGAATCATTCCTTTACTTAGTACGAAGCATGTTTTTACCTGTAACAGCACAATAAATCTTTTGTGGAATTAACTAGGATAACCTTTTCTGAAAGGAAAGAAATGCAATATTAATTCCTATCGTCCTCTTTCTCTTTACATGTCAAGTGTATAGAACGGTTCCAAGTACACTATCCCTCGAGTTTGAATTTATCAATAGGCTTTTTTCGCGTGACGTAATCATTCGTACTTTCATGCCAGGATTTTATTGGTGGTTTTGAGATTGGTAGTTGAACATGGTAAGCTCCATGATTAACTAATCAGGACATTATTTTCATTCATGTAGAACTGCTGCCACCCAAGTTATGTATAAATTATGCCCATTCTGCCTGTTTTTTTTTGTGTGTTTTTTGCCTGGGGAAGTCCAGAGAGTTTTACCAGGGATCCTAAAAAAAGGTTTTATAATACCTACAAATAATAATACCTTGTTGATGAATTGAGACATTTGGCACACCAAATTAATGGAGTAACGGTTCACAACACAACAGATTTAATCTTATGATTTGTGTAAAGCATTCTCCAGCATTAGAGTGTAACGTTTCACAAGTACAGAAATTTGCACTCCATAAAATTCATGATCGGAAGTACTGCTAATTAACATGGAGTACCATTGCACTTCCAAATAGGATTAACCTTTTATTTGTGCAAATGCTTGATGTCCAGCTTTATGGCGGGGTACCGTTTCACAAATACAGAAGTTAGTTCCAAACTAAAAAAAAAAAAAAACGTGATCGGAAGTAATAATTCCAATATTTATGGAGTAACCTTGTACCTCAAAATAAGATTAACCTTAAGTTATTATTTGTGCAAATGTTTGATGTACAGCTTTATGGGGTACCGTTTCACAAATACAGAAGTTAGTTCCAAAAAAAAAACCTGTGATTGGAAGTACTACCTCCAATATTTATGGAATTAGTTTTAACGTTACACCTCAAAATAAGAGTAACCTTCCTATTGGTGTAAAGGTACTCCATAAATTTGTTGTAACTAAACAAATTAATAGTTTTTTTCACCCCGGAACAAATTAATTTCGTTTTATTTCAAATATATGTGTTCTTAATTATTTTCTAATGTATTCAGAGATGAACATATCCTAAATAATTTTTACTTTTTAATTTAGGTTATTATGTCGTATTTGGGTTAGGAATCAATACATCAGTGCATGTAGTTGTGTATTTCTACTATGGTGTAGCAGCACTTGGACCAAACATGGTTAAATACCTTTGGTGGAAGAGGTATCTCACGCAATTTCAAATAGTAAGTTCATTTGTCTAAATAAATCACCTGTAAAAAACCCAGGGGGAAAATTCTTCATTCAAAGGGTCGTGAAGTCGGTATCAGGTGAGCTTGGCGGAAATAGCGAGTCATCACCTAAACTGGTGTAAAGAAACCGTTTCCTCATTTGGTTCTTCGATCGGCAACCCTGATTCACGCCAGACTTAATTGAGTTCCACGTTTGCACCGCGAGAAACGAAGCACGAAACCGGTTTCCTGGCGCCAATATCAGCCAAACTATCCTGAATACGGTAAGATTACTAGTCAATCAAGGGTATTTCCCCTGGACCCCATTTGTTATTAGGCTTAGTTTGGACAATCGTCGCACTAGAGCTGCACGAGGGCTATTGGCGACGGGCGTCATATTTTAGAACCACAATCAAGAGACGTGCCGCCTCGGTGGCTGAATGGTTAGTGTACTAGCCTTTGGAGCTGCTGAGATCGGGTTCGAATCCCGGTCAGGCATGGATGTCTATGTGTCTATGTGTTATGTTGTCTATGTGTTATTCATTTCCTTGTGACTGTAAAATTCTTTCTGTGTCTGTCCCACTTGACGAAAGCTTATAAGCGGTTCTCTGAACAAGCACACAAACTCGAATATATATGTATCATACCATACCATACCAAGTGACCCGCCGACACCTGAGCAGGCATCCGACGCAACCTTTAAGGGCGACATCGTACGCCGCGTTGGGAATTTGAAGGATATTTAACGTGCACTTCCTCTACACGGGGCATTATTAATAGGACATTTTGGCGATGCTCGGACCCGAATCTGGGACCTTTCTCATGCTAAGCGGATAACTAACTGACTGGGCTCCCCAGCTCTCCTTCATATGTTATAAAACTGGAGGTGTATGCTTTAATTTTAACAAGTTTTTATGAAAGTGATTTCTCTAATATATTGACACATACTATATGTACACATATATCGACTCAATATATGTGCACACATATCGACTCAATATATGTACACACATATTGACTCAATATATGTACACAGATGAATATCCTCCATGAAAATTTAATTAATATCTCACAAACAAAAAAGTGACAATAAAAGATAAAAGATTCTAAATGGCTAATAAGTAACTTCCACATTGAATAAGAAACACCTATTTTTTCAGTTCAATATGATATTGTTTCTGAATATGCTCTTTTTGCGCTGGTAAAGATTTATGAATCTCTCAAATTCAGTACATGGTTTTATTAATTGTAATTACTGTCCTCTCTGATTACATCCCAGGAAAATATAAATAATTAAATTTCTCTGTTATGTATAAGTTGCAAATAAAAATCGTGTGGTGTTATTTTTAGTCTTATGCTTTTAATGCCATAAATTTGTATAAATATACAATTTATTAATTATACAAATATAAATTTGTGTAAATATTAACTATTGAATTAAATTTTTTCTTGTTGTATTTTACAGGCTCAGTTCTTTTTGATTCTTGCTTACCTATCGTATGGATTTTACACAGGATGTGAGAGAATGGGTGCCAAAGAAGTTACTTTTTTCGTGTACACTTTCATAGTCTTACTTTTATTTATGGACTTTTTCAAAAAAATAAACGTAAAGAGAAAATCATAAAAAAAGAAATGTTGAAAATATATCATTTTATTTAACGCAATATTTACAGAACTAATTATGAGACTCATCCTAATTTTTTCAAATTTCTTTAACCAATTGGTTAAACTAGCATTAATTCGTTACTATTTGGCCCTATATCTGATTTCGTTTTTTAGAATTTTTTTAATTCATATGTATTAGCACTGAAAATATTTTATTTGTTTATATGTAAAGGGGTAATCCAAATCTCGGGTCAATTTATCCAATGCAAGGCCACCTACCCCTGATAAAGTGTACCAAATTAACCCTCTAATGCATGCTGCTGCCGTTCGGCAACAAGTAATATAATCCACTTTATTCTATAAAATTATTTATTCTTAATAAAATTACAGCTCTTTCTCGACATATTTGTGCTTTTCTTCCCCGTCTATTACATTCCATTTTGAAGTTTTCGTTACTAATAATCCTCATTGATGACAGTAGTAAAAGATTTATTCAAAATTAAAGAGTGAGGTTATTAACTGTTGTGAAATTACGTTTTTGGCTCTATTCAAAGTGTAATAATATTAGTACTAAATACAAATAAATTGTTTTAAAAAATAAATTATAGTTCAAGAGGGTTAAATTGAAATATATTTAGTAGTTTTCTAGTCATTATTATCAAAATTGGAATTTTGTAGTTTGTTTTTGTCACATGGAAAAAATTTAAGAAATTGAAGTTATTTAAATTTTAATGGAGTTAAATTGTTTTCATTATTTTTCCCATAATATATGAGTATTAAAGATACATATATTTTTTTTATGAAAATAAAAATTCATGCATTAGAGGGTTAAACTTATTTATTTTCTTCAAGTCAACCATTTGTTAATCTTGGTCGCCATTCTGTAAATATTATCAACTTATTCTCCAACTATTGTCAGGTATGGAGGATAAGTTGATAGTGTGTAGGAAAGTCAGCTGTACAATAGATGCTCGAAGGTTGAGGTTGAGTTTATCTTATACTGTTTATTGAGCGTACTGCATTTTATGTATCGTATTGTAATAAAAAATCATGTTCTTCGAGGCATAACTTGTGTTGTGACTCATTCGTTTGTTTCATTTTACATAATAAAAGTTCGCCTACTAATTTTTAACTGTTTTATTTCAAACAACTTCCCTGCCACTTTTATTTGCGCCACATTGTTTTTTGTAAGAAACATAATAAATTTTACGAGTAGCATATGTGATTAAGATATTATAGATTTGTTAAGGTCATTGAAGTACATAATGTGCAATCATATGTCAGAATTAACATATTATTTATTTTACTTTCCATTTACGCTTTTTTTTTTATATTTGTAAGCATTTCTCGCAAGGAGCAATTTCTACGATTTCTTGCGGCGAACGTCAGTAAGCTAAATTCAATTTAAACTTATTCAGAAATTATATATATCATAATTCTATTAAGAATTTGTTTAGTAATAGTCAATTTATTAATTAAACACATATTTCAGTTATTTGTCTCTTTTTGCTAGCTTCTCAACACATTTAGAGAGAATATAGTCACCACTTTTAAATATGAATACGAAGCAAAAATAAATCTCTTTGACCTGAAACCAATAGATTTAGCATTGAAGCATTGATTAGAATGCATTGCATTTGTGAAAATGCACCCTTCATAAATTGTATGCAACATCAAATCTCCCCCCCCCCTTTTCAATAATGTTCTTCTTAATTCTAAAACATCAATATCTGTATTTCATGGATGACAAATTGATAAAGTTGCCAAATATCGCCTACATTTAAAAGTCATTTAAAGAGGATTTAAGGGATGTTGCTACATGGCAACAGTACATATGCACTAGGTTGCATAGCATATCAACGGTTAATTGTGTTGTTTTTCCTCTAAACTTAATGTCAATGAACTTGGTTTATAAGCATCATGGTAGGATTTAAAGTTCGGTGTTTTTTCTGTTATTTTATGGTTATAATCGATAATTACGATCAGAAATCCCAGTTAAACTAATAGCTTCGCTTCAGCTTGTAGACTACGTTTATAATGTAAAAAGCGGAAACTATTAAAATCATGCAGTCCGTCCGTCTGTCTGACACCAACTTCACAGAACCAACAGTAGGTCTCACAAAAAAATGGGATACGTCATTTTGAAGCAAAAAATCAAGCTATGCTCATACCAAATTTCATTAAATAATTTAAATTGCATTTTCGATGTGGTGAATTTTTCGACGTATCATACTTGAATGTAGTATTTGTGGTTTGGGCCATGAAAGTGGGGTGACAGACAGACGACTGTCGATTAAATACCTTCCACTTTTTAAATTATAAACGTAGTGTGGGAGCTAAAAGTGGAAGGTATTATAATCGTTCAGTCCATCCCTCCGTCTTTCTGTCACCCACTTTCATAGAACGAACCGTAAGTCTCACAAAGAAGTGAGATATGTTATTTTGAAGCAAAAAATTAGGCTAAGCTACATCCCAAGTATTTTTAAAAAATGTAAGTAAGTTTGTAAAATTTAAATAACTAAAAATGTAACACATTGAAGTAGCATGCGAATTCCATTTTTAGCCTACTTTTCTTTTTTTTTTAATTCGAAGAATTAAAAAAAATAAAAAAGTAGGTATTGACATGCGGTCGATGTCCGTCCGTCTATCTGTCTGTCCGTCTGTCCGTCCGTCCGTCTGTCCGTACCCCCCTTCCAAAATCGGTTCTATATATCCGATCTTAAAAATTCTTTTTTTATTAGAAAGGTATAACCTCAGACACCCAACTTTCATACTTTTTGTCCGTCTGTCTGTACGATAGGACGGACATAAATCTACCATTTGTCGACGAATTTCCCATTGAACTTGCATTAAAATTCAATTTCGAGTCATTTAAATCGCTGAATTTAACTACAAATGCCACGGACAAGTGAGATACGTCAAAAAATTCAGCGCATCGAAATGAGAATACATTGAAAATTTCATAAAAGAATTCGAATTCTAAGTACTTCAATTATTTAAAAAACTGCAAAGTTTAATGCTCATTTAAAAAGCATAGGAAGCCATTTTTATTAGAATTAAATCACCATTGCCATAGCAACAATCGCGCGAGAAACTTTTATTCTTTTAGACAATGAATTAAAATAAATTTATTTTTGAGGCATCGATCAATTTAAGATGACGTCAAATAAATATTTCACTACGAGATATTTGTATGTTGATATAAATTGTTTTCATTCTATTTAAAAGCGATTAATATTACATATTTTTCTTTGAAATATAAATTTTTGCAAACGATTTAAGTAATAATTATTTAATTTTCGAAATAAAATAAATGAAACTAGCCGAATTTAGCAAGTAAATGTTTATTGAGGAGTAGTTTTTTGGTTTTTGTTCTACGAAAAATTAAATATTTATTTATAACTGCAAATAAAGCTGTGTTTAGTGCTGTGTTTAGTGAAAGATGCTGTGTTTATTTAGATGCTGTGTTTAGTGAAATTTATTTTAGAATTTAAGGTGGAAAAACGGTTGTTGATGTCACTTACTGTTACGAACCCAGTTTTTTCATGATAAGAATTTTAGTAAGCATTTAAGTAACAGGAAAGTAGGCTATTTTAGTTCTTTAAGAACTTCTTGTTATTAAATACTAGCAAATTCCAAAATCAAAAAATACGCTGTAACATGCACTCATAAATGTCCTCACAATATCCTCATAAATACACTAGCAGTATGGTCCCGTCTTACTGGGAACCCTTTAACTTCGCATAGCTTCCTTTTAGAGGCATGCTTACTTGTGAAAATACACTCAATATTTAAACTAAATTCAATTCGAGTTGGCGCATGCGCATGAAAAAAAAGCAAATAATAACAGAGAATGGCGTCAAGACCCTGTTACGGCACGGTCGTTGTGTTTTGAAGCCCTGTTATGGTCTGCCTACTAATTAAAGTAAACTCAAAATCAAAACAAAATTAAATTCGTGTTGGCGCACGCGCACTTAAAAAGCAAACACTAATAGAGGATGGCGTCAAGCCCCCTTTCGGCCCGGTTCATGTATTTTCAAGCCCTGTTATGGTCCCGCACTCCCACGTGGATGACATTTTTGAAAGTAATTATATTAGTTAAAAATCACAATCAAATGTGAAAAAAATAAGCCTCAGGTGCACACGTAGGTATTAAAAGGAATCTATATTAAAATTTCGATTTTTTTAGAGCAGTCTAAGTAGGTCTTTTGCGATCCACAGACATACACACAGACACTTTCTTTTATTATTATAGAAGTCATAACTTTTATCTCATTTGGTGGGCTTTGGGAAATAATTTGGCGAGAAAAAATATATAGCTGCAAACACACCCATTATACAGCTCTAACACAATGACCTTAGCACACAACCAACCAGCTTATAAATTATTTTTAAAAGCTAGATTAAAAATTATTTTTGTCGAGATTTGCAACATATTTGGCGAAAAAATAAAGACATAAAAGCCCTAATATTCAGTTCTAGTACGATGGCCTTTATTAACAATCATAGATCAGTAATATCTTAACTATGCATTTATTGCTTAAATATGCATATTTGCAATCAACAGAATGGAACCATCTATGACCTTCGCCAATAGCCCTCGTGTAGCTATAGTGCGACGACAATTCAAACCAAACCTAACGAACCATCTATGAAGAAATCATTACCTAAACCCACAATAAATCCTGGAATGGAGACTGGACGAAATTGTGTCACTTGAAACATGTCTATTATTTTCAAATGATGAATTTAGATTCTGAAGGTAATGGCAACAAAATAAAATAAACATTTTCAATTTTAATTATTTTCGTCAAAATTGTTATTTAATTTTTTCAGCAAATGGCATCAGGAAACTAAAAAATGATTGGATTTGAGCCAAAGTGGTGTAGTTTTTTTTGAAAATTCGAATTTTCTCTAAAAATAGAACATTTTGAGCTCTGAAAGTTCACTACAGTGGGACTTTCACCCGACGTGGCTTACGATGTCGCCGTTAAAAGTTGCATTGGGTACACTCAGGATCAGCTCGTCACTTGACTGTGGTTCTAATTTAAGACGCCCGTGGCAAATAGCCCTAATGTATAGCTCTAGTGCAAAAAGCAATTGAAACTAACCCATACAACTGGATGCGAATAGCTACCCTAGATTTGCCACCATTGCCAAAATGCAATCAGCCATTATATCCTATAGCTGTACTAAATTGGCTGTTTTATTAACGTAAAGTACATACGCTATACGTAGAGAGAATCGTCTCTTCTTAGATGTATTCATCAGATCTCTCATTTTATCACACATCTTATGTCACATCTTTTATCACATATTATTATCACACATCTCATTTTATGAACCCAATCCAACCTTTAATTTAGCCAAGTTTCTTTCCTTTGATAGCTTTTATAAGTTACGACTCTCCTTTAAAGATTAATTTAAAAGATTAACTTTTTTCCGAAGGACACTTGTGTTTGGTGCAGTATAGCCATAAGGGTGTCCCTTATTTTACGAACTTTCGAAATAAAAAAGATTTACCCTATCATTTTTAGCTTCCACATTACGTTTATAACGTAAAAAGTGGAAGGTTTTATAATCGTTCATTCCGTCTGTCCGTCTGTCCGTCACCCACTTTCACAGAGCGAACCAAAAGTCGCACAAACAATTGGGATACGTCATTTTAAAGCAAAAAATCGGGCTAGGTTGCATCCCAAATTTCATTAAAAATTTAAATTAGTAGTATATTTAAAATTTAAATAACTAAAATTTTAATCTGCATTGAAATAACATGCAAAATCCATTTTCATTCAATGAGCGAACCAAAAGTCGCACAAACGATTGGAATACGTCATTTTAAAGCAAAAAATCGGGCTAGGTTACATCCCAAATTTCATTAAAAAATTTAAATTAGAAGTATATTTAAAATTTAAATAACTAAAAATTTAATCTACATTGAAATAACATGCGAATTCCATTTTCACTCAATATTTTCACTGTTGCCATTTCGTCAAACGTACGAGAAACTTTATTTAAAATAAAAATAAAACCTTTGAAAGAAAATTTATTTATGTGATATAATTCGGTTTGGATTGTTGAAATATCACAATAGACTTCTCTTGATGGTTCATTATACATGTATGAAAAAAGATGCATAAAGAATTCTAATTTTGCATAAAATATATGCAAAGTTTCTCTTTTATTTTTAAAGCATCATTTTTACGAATTATATATTTTTCGAACTAAATTTAGCAAACGAATGAGTAATTTTTAATTTGACAAAGTATATTAATGAAAATAGTTAATTTTGGCGTTTACAATTCTAAATTAGAAGTCTCTGTTAGGCGAATTTCTTTCTGATGTGTATAATAAATGTGTTTCCTGTGAGCATAAATATGGTGTGGAAGCGGTTTTAGTGACAGGTTCTGTAACAAACCAACTTGTTTTTCCTTTTATGTCAAAACACTCAGAAACGAAGTTTTATCCCATTCTGATATCAGTAACATGTGGCGCGTTTCATTTGAATTTCTTCCTTGCACGTTATTTAAGCACGTTATTTAGCACGCAAAGGGGCATGCTTTTTGAAAAAGTAGATACTTTTCTTGAATCTGACTCTTCAATTTGAGAACTGTTCTCTATAATTTCTGGCACAACGTCACGTTTATCAAAAGTTGATGTAGAATGATATCTTATTCGATTTTCCTCATTGACAGCTCTTTGTCTTGCACACTCTTTTTTGCCGTAAGTTTCCAGCTAAGTGACCAAGCCTTTTTGGTTATCTTTGTCGCATCAAAAACGCCTTTTCTTCAATCTTTAACATAAAATGTCCTATATCAAATAAGTTATCCTAATTACTTTAAAACTCTACCCTTCGACTCACGTAAGTATTCCGAGTTTTATTGTCATCCTTTTGAAAATATTTCCAAAGTTTATATAATTTCAAAAGTTTTTTCGAACAATTTAGCCAACCTTTGGTAGGTATTCTTGCTTTATTCCAAAAGATAATGCAATCCCATATCGTGAGAATAGATCTAAACTGCTATTTATAAAGAGGGATAGCTTAACTTCTTGAATATTATGTAATGGAATTGGAATTTTAATTGCTTTTAGATGTTCCGTAACTCCTTTTCAAATGATTAGAGCTTTTCAAAAAGAAGAACAATCGGGTTGGAGCAGCTAGTTATAGTCCAACATGGTTAGGTTTGGTTTGAATTATCGTCGCACTAGAGCTACAAGAGGGCTATTGTCGACGGGCGTCGTATTTTAGAACTCCAGTCAAGTGACAAGCCGGCACCTGTAGTCTAACATGACTTTGCGCATTACATTCAAGCTTTTATCCCAACTCGACCCAACCTTGAAGGCCAACTTTTTTTACTTGCTCTTAGATGTTCCGTCACTCGTCTTCAAATGATTAAAAACTTTTCAATAAGAAGAACCTTCTGTTTGGAGCAGCTAGTTATAGTCCAAGATGCCTTTGCACCATTACACCCTAACTTTCATCCATTCACCCATCTCCTTTCTTGAACTCGACCCAACTTTGAACAGAGTCAACTTTTACGCTAGCTTTTAGATGTTCCGTCACTCATTTACAAATGATTAGAACTTTTTAATAGGAAGAACCTTCTTTTTTAAGCAATATAGTCCTAGTGCCTTTGCGCCATTACAACCATACTTTCATCCATTCACCCATCTACCTTTAATGAACTCGACCCAACCTTGAACGTCAACTTTTTTACTTACTCTCAGATGTTCCGTCACTCTTTTTCAGATGATTAAAAATTTTTCAATACGAATAACCTTCTGTTTGGAGCAGCTAGTTATTGTCCAAGATGCCCTTGCACAATTACACCCTAACTTTCATACATTCACCCATCTCCTTTCTGGAACTCGACCCAACTTTGAACAGAGTCAACTTTTTCGCTAGCTTTTAGATGTCCCGTCACTCATTTACAAATGATTAGAACTTTTTAATAAGAAGAACCTTCTTTTTTAAGCAATATAGTCCTAGTGCCTTTGCGCCATTACAACCATACTTTCATCCATTCACCCATCTACCTTTAATGAACTCGACCCAACCTTGAACGTCAACTTTTTTACTTACTCTCAGATGTTCCGTCACTCTTTTTCAGATGATTAAAAATTTTTCAATACGAATAACCTTCTGTTTGAAGCAGCTAGTTATAGTCCAAGATGCCTTTGCACCATTACACCCTAACTTTCATCCATTCACCCATCTCCTTTCTTGAACTCGACCCAACTTTGAACAGAGTCAACTTTTACGCTAGCTTTTAGATGTTCCGTCACTCATTTACAAATGATTAGAACTTTTTAATAGGAAGAACCTTCTTTTTTAAGCAATATAGTCCTAGTGCCTTTGCGCCATTACAACCATACTTTCATCCATTCACCCATCTACCTTTAATGAACTCGACCCAACCTTGAACGTCAACTTTTTTACTTACTCTCAGATGTTCCGTCACTCTTTTTCAGATGATTAAAAAATTTTCAATACGAATAACCTTCTGTTTGGAGCAGCTAGTTATTGTCCAAGATGCCCTTGCACAATTACACCCTAACTTTCATACATTCACCCATCTCCTTTCTGGAACTCGACCCAACTTTGAACAGAGTCAACTTTTTCGCTAGCTTTTAGATGTCCCGTCACTCATTTACAAATGATTAGAACTTTTTAATAAGAAGAACCTTCTTTTTTAAGCAGTATAGTCCTAGTGCCTTTGCACCATGTCACCCATCTACCTTCAATGAACTCAACCCAACCTTGAGCGTCAACTTTTTTAATTACTCTTAGATGTTCCGTCACTCCTTTTCAGATGATTAAATTTTTTTCAATACACTCTTAAAACAAAAGAGTGAAATCCACTCCAGTAGGAGAAGTGCATTTTCGACACTGGAAATTAGTGAATATTAACTCAGATTGAGTTAAAATCACTCGTTTGGAGTGATCCTGTCGGAGGTTTAACACACAAAGGATCCACTCCAAAAGGAGAAGTGCATTTTCCAGACTGGAGGAGTGAAAATCAATCAGACTGAGTTAAAATCGCTCGTTCGTTTTAAGAGTGTAAGAACCTTCTGTTTGGAGCAGCTAGTTATAGTCCAAGATGTCCTTGCACCATTACACCCTAACTTTCATCCATTCACAGATCTAATTTCATGAACTCGACAAAACCTTAAATGGAGTCAAGTTTAACCGACGAACTAAAATTGAAGAGCTTAGTTAGAAGAACGTGCTAAGTGACATTTTAGAAAAAAAAAACTGTGTCATCCTATTATTCCAACCTGTAAAGATAAGTTTCCCGATATTCACGAACTTGAAGTTAAGCACAATTTTTACCATTTACAAGTTTCGTTTTAACGGATTTAAGTGCAAACGAAAAGCTTTTAACTCATTTTCACGTTTTCAAATTTTTTGTTACTTAGCACGTTCTTCCACTAAGATCTTCAATTTTCGCGAGAGTTTTCCTAAAACATCTACACATAGTTCTGTAATGGGATGTTTTGACAGTGCATTGACGTGTTTGCTAGATTATTCTGGGGGTACTCGCCTACTCAGAGCTATTATGAGACTACACTTCGTACACTCAAATGGTTATGAACCGGAGGAAAACATTGGCTAGGCTAACCGTAAACAACGTATTATTTTACGATCAAACCATGATCTTTAGTTACGCAATGTGTTGATATCTGTATGAACCAATAACAATTGATGGATATTTTGAAGAAAAATTCTTTGTTTACGATTTTTGAAATTGAAATAGATTTTTTTACCAAATATAGCAAGAAATTTGAACGAGAAAATAATTTTTTTAAAGAAATTTAAGCGAGAAAATAAATTTTTTAAGAAATTAATTCTGTGGCTGAGAATTCTTTTAAATAACATTCAAAAAAATTTCTTAGAAAATGTAAAAAATTGTTGGGGCATAAAATGCACTTCATATAACTATTTTGTTTTCTTTTTACTCTCATCTACTTATAATTACTAAATTACACTGATAAACAATGACTGTTTGCTAAATGAATTTATTTTACCTTTTTGGTTTTGGCAACCGCATACTGCACTAACAAAAGCCCACTCTGCCTTCTATTTTCATTCAAACGAACATTAGGAAGTAATACAACGGCCATTAAAGTGGTACTTATAAGTAATGTCAGTCCACCACGAATTGGCCCATGAAGCTAAATTTGAGTCGCCGGATTTTCTGAATGACAATATCTTGGGTACGCAATATTGCAGCCCCGTTAGGGAAAAAAAACTAAAGTTATAGTTTAAAGAAAATTTTATTTTGACTTTTTATAGACTTTAATATTTTATAACTGGTAATATGGTCAATCAAACGTTATATTTATCTCCGTTTTCTCCAAATTGAACAATGAAAAATGAAATAGTGGCTTTTCAAGCGGTACACTGGCTCACAACAATTAAAGAGAGCATGGTTTAAACCCTGTCACCCCAAATGATTCCATTTGGAATCATAAGCTAGCGAATTTTTTCTGACTAATTTAAGCTTGTACTTATGTATCGTTAGAAGGAAGAATCGTCTATTTTGAAGAATTAAATAATGTTTGTTTTAATTAAATAAAAATATGAAAAAAATTAAAATAAAGTTGACTCTGAAACAATTTTAGCAAATAAATTCTCAAAAATTCTTAATGCATGCATTTTTTAGATGTTTAAAAATTAATTTGAACTATTTTAAATAAATAAATTTTTGAAAAAAGTAATGTTAAAATTCATTGAAAAGTTATGATTCCAATATTTTCCCTTAACATTTAAGTTTTAAAAAATAGGATTCCCACTATCCCCTGTTTTTTTTACCATTTCGTTCTAGATGTATAATGTATTTATTTTACAAATTTGAGATGTTAAGAAATTAAAAATTGGTTTGTTACAGAATCTGTCACTTACACTGCTTCCACACAATATTTACGCTCAACAGGAAACACACTTAACAGCACCTCAGAAAGAAATTCGCCAAACAGGACTTTTATCAAGTTCTAATTCAAACTTTTATAAGCCAAAATTAATAATTTTCTTTTATCTTCTTTTGAAGATTTGATAATTAACCTTTATCATTTATTATTATTATTATTTATTTATTTTAAGTTCGAAGAATAATGATGTATTTTTTAAATAAATATCGTTTGGAAGACTCAAGTTTACATTTTGAAAAATAAATTAGTAAATGTTGCATTAAAAATAAAAGAGAAACTTTGCATATTTTTTATGCAAATTTAGAATTTTTATGCATCTTTCTTCATTCATATACAATGATAAGCTTCAAAATAACTTTATTGTGCTATTACAACAATCCAAATTGAATTATTACACAAAATTTTTTTCAAGTATTTTATTTTTATTTTAAATAGCTTCTCGTACGTGTGATGTAATGGTAACAGTGAAAATATTTAATACAAATGGAATTTGCATGTTATTTCAATGTAGATTAAATTTTTAGTTATTTAAATTTTAATTAAACTTCTAATTAAATTTTTTTAAAAAAAAAATTGGAATGTAGCCTAAACTGATTTTTTGCTTCAAAATGACGCATCCCACTTGTTTGTGAGACTTTTGGCTCGCTCTGTGAAAGTGGGTGACAGACGGACAGACAGACAGACGGACGGACGTACGGACTGCACGGTTATAAAACCTTCCACTTTTTACGTTATAAACGTAGTGTGGAAGCTAAAATAAAAAGTTAAGACTGAAAGGTAACAAAAGCACATAGTGTCCATCCCTAATTGTTTTGAGCAGTTTTACCGTGGGCAGGTAAACTGCAGTAATCGCACAAATGAGTTGTACCACTTTTGATCTGAAATAAAAAAAAAATTCTAAAGAATTCTGAATAGTTACAGTAATTGAGTTCTTGCAACAATGGTCCAAGTCATTATGGAAGTAACTGCAGTATACCTGCCCAAGGCTGAGTATAATTTTGAGTGAAGAGTCAGTACATAAAGTGCTAGGGCTGTAGGTTGCCCTGTGGTCAGAGTGTCGATCTCAGTATCTGAAGGTCCCGCGATCGAGTCCTGGTCGCTGAAAACCCACCGAGTATATGAGGAGTACGTGCTCGTTAAATCTGTTGGTCTCCCGAAAGTCCTGTGGGCGGTCGTCGTGCAGTTTCTCATGGGTACAGGTTCCTGGAGACTTTTTGCCCCCCCCCCCAGGGACATGTCTAAATTGTGGAGGTGGCGCGCGATAGATGGCACCATCTGTCACGTATGTGTGTGTCTGCGTGTGAGAGTTGTGTGTGTGTGTTGTGTCCGTCTTACTTGATGAAGGTTTATAAGCGGGTCTCTGACGAAGCACACAAAGCCTGAAAATATATGTATACCAACCATAAAGGGATAACCTACACTCTTAAAACAAAAGTGTGAAATCCGCTCCAGTTGGAGAAGTGCATTTTCGACACCGTAAAGGCATGCATATTTACTCAGACTGAGTTAAAATCACTCGTTTGGAGTGATCCTGTCAGAGGTTTAACACACAAAGGATCCACTCCAAAAGGAGAAGTGCATTTTCCAGTCTGGAGGAGTGAAATCCACTCAGACTGAGTTAAATTAGGAGGGTTTGTTTTAAGAGTGTATAAGCTAAAATAAACTCACTCCATTTCAAACGGGAAACGGAAGAGTTTGAAGGAAAATGTAGATGATTGCTATCTAGTAAATGAGTAGAACTTAGCGCTTTGAATCAGATAGGCGATTATACAAGGTGATATCGAGACGCAAATATTTTAATACTTAGTAAGCTGTCGTTTTAAATTTTAAAACCTAAAATGCTTTAAATAAATGCATTTTAATTTTATCTTCATTTAGTTCCAGATGTTGATTTTACAAAATACTGTATACCAGGATATGTTGTGCAAGTAAACAAGAAAAAAATCTGATATAAATTAAAGATATTTAGTAAAATTAGCCAGAGTTTTAATCCACTCCATCCTTCGAAAATTATAAAAAAATTAATAAACTTACATTTCCAAATTTGTTTCAAATTATTCTCCAATTTTTTTTCAATCCTTGCCGTTCCAAATTTCACCAAGATTGGGAGAAGCAATCTTTTTGCTTAGAAAAGCAAAAATATTTATCAATATTTATTAATATTTTTCTAAAACGCAAAAAAACACCCGAAACCTCAAATAAACAAAAAGTGTTATTTCCAGCATTCGGGAAGTAATTAAATATAAATTAGGTACTCCATATCCTTAAAGGGAGTGTAGCAGCTAAATTTAATAAAGCAAAAATTATCAAAATATAGCCAACACATGAAGCTTACTACATGATTTACTCGGTGAGTTGAAACTTAAATTAAAAAATTTTGTTACTAGACATCAACTTTTTTATATAATGTTACTCTCTCTACAGTCAACTATTTTAACAAACTTGTAACTTTATTCTAAAGTTATGTGAGTTTATATATTTTTTAGGAAACTAGAATCATTTTTATAGTTTATTAATAATTTATTTCAGGCTGTATTATATTATAAAGACCTTTTACAATACTTTTTTTTATAACATTGGCATTTTAGCAAAAGATAGATGCTTTGTACTAAATGCTGATTACTTCGTTTCTTGCGTAACATTATTTGTCTTACATAAATTTTTCAGTGCTATGGACTTCAATTATTATATTTTGATTATTTAGAAAAACTTTTTTTGTTTATTAGAGCAATTTTTAAAAGATCATAGCTAGTTTATTATACAAGTATAATATGTAAGATGTTATTGTTAAAACACTACACTTTTGTTTCAAAAATATAACATAAGAAAGCCAAACAAAAAGCTATCGATACAAAAATCAATTAACAATTATTAACTAAAATATTCTCAAGCACTAAAAAAGAAATGAATTTTTTGGCCTGAAAATTTTTTTTACACGAATATTTTATCTTTATATTGCAAATTTTTTACTGTCTTCGAGAAAGTAAAACATTTTTGCCTTCAATGAACTCTTAAAAAAGTATTATTAAATTTTTATTTATATTTTACCCCGTTAAATTTTAAAACTTATGTAGCCTCACAGCTTTTTTAGCCAAAATTCTATATATAGCTTATCCAACTTACATAGCTCTCCGATATCTTGGAAAATATTAATAACGTTAAGTTTTTCTTTGCAGGAATGTTATAAATAAAAAAAGAACATCATAATATCTTAGTTACCTGGATGTAGGTAAATAAATATTTATAAGATTATTTATATCATAATTATTATTACTATTTCTTATTTATAGTACTACTACTATTATTGTTGCTGAGGCTATTGTTGCTATTTCTTTGCTTTATTCCTTTTTTTAAAGAGGAATACGTATTCAAATTTATTTAATGTTTTGCTCTGGCAGTCGTGCATAGAGAAAAAATTGTGAACAAAGAAAAACAACACTTTTTTTTCAGTTAGGACTTCCAAAACAAAGTATTACGCCAATGGGAAAGACCACCCTTCTTAAAGGGGAATGGGCGCGCTGGACCACGGGTCTCCAAACTCGAGTGCCTCAATGTTAAACCAATAGCAAAAAAAAAAAATTAAGCCACATTTCTTCATCTGTATTGAATATTTTACAAACTTACTTCTTTAAAATTATAAATGTAGATAACTTACAGATATCTATAATCCCTATTTTTTTCCTCCATTGCATAAACACTAAAGCTCATTTCACGTAGTGCTCCTTCTGCACGGAACTTCCGTAGGACTAACATGGAGAACCGCTGTGAGGATTTTTTCATGGAACTTTTCCGTGCAGGCACGAAAAAGTTTTGCAACGAGATATAGGTAGCCAATCAGCATCAAGTATAGTTCTGACGTCTTGTTGGCGAAATCCATAGTTTGCCAAATGGAAAAGAAAAAATCTCGAACCGTGTTTCCTTTATTTTGTTCGAATCAAAATAGAATAATGGTAATCGGTGCAAAATAGAAAATCGGTGCATGTGAAAACTGAAAGAAAGTGGTGCACATGGATAAGGAATATGTAAAAAAAATGAATAAAAAATGCGCGCATATAATTATATGTAATTTATATACTATAAAATGTACTTATAATTATTAATAATTTAAGTTCCTTGTTTACTTTCCTCATTCTTATTAACCTTTTAGATCCTATACAAAGACCCATGGCACTTTTGGAAAGCGTTATCGGATTCTTCTTCGATAGAAGTAAGTGTTGATTGATCAAATATGAAGAGTACAGGGGAAAAACTCCATCATCGACTGGAAATATGCAAGTTTTGAGGTTTGGTTCTTCTTCCGAGGTTCAAGTGTCCGACTATAGTGTCTAGAGTAAATCAGGATCTAAAGATAGTAAGTCTGCGAGAGGGTTGATAGGAACCAAGGCAAAATTGGTGTCTTCACACCAGCTTAGACGATGACTCGCTACCTTCGCCAAGCAGACCGAATTAAAAGCTTTCCAGTCGTTGAAGGGATTCTACCCTTGTACTCTTCATGTGCTGAGATTTGGATTTTTAAATGTTGATTTTTAAATCAGTTTTCTATAAATGTTTCTTAAAATATCTTAACTAGCTAATCTTTTTGAGCCTAAAAGTTTTTTTTTTAAAGTTTAGTCACTTAATTTTAAATTTATAAAAATTCCAAATCAGTCCCATAAGCATGAGGTTTACAAGCCAATCATACATCGATATTAAGGTAGGCGAATACCTAAAATTTTAAAATTTGTACTATTTCTTTAATCTTTTCCAAATTTGGCATAGTGATTTCAAATATAATTTACAACACTTTTTTGGCAATTTTTTTTATTTAAATATAATTGATTTATTTTAAACGGTGTTTTTCTACTAAAAAAGGGGGTTTACGCTAACACTTCTGGCATAAAAAGTTTTACACTAATTAACCTGAAATTTTTTACAGATGCTATTTTAATATACATCTGTGCCATGAACCTCTAACATCTGGTGTAAATAGAGTAGTTTTTGTTTAAAAAAATGTCAAAGTGTAAGTTTATCGAAAAAAAAATTTGTTGATTGGTAGCTGCGAGTACGTAGTTCTTTAAACTCATTGCACTTACGGCACCATCTGCGCATGCTCAGCATCTGCCGGAAATCCAGCTCTCTTACGGAAAGCCACTGCGCTTGCGCAGACGGATATTGAAAGGGAAAGATAGTTTGTCACGTTGGCTTATTATCGCCCCAAGTTGATAAGGTTTTTCGAATAAAAATTAACATGTTGATTGAGATGAAATCGATCCTCGTTGAGGAAGAATGGAATAAAAGAAAAGACAGAATCCTAAAAAATAATCATTAAAAAATATTCATAAAAAACAAACTCGTCTCTTGACCAGGGTTCTAAATTACGAGGCATCGCCAATTACGGCCAATTACGGTCATTATTATTATGGCCAATTACGGTCAACAATTACGCCTCGTAATTTAGAACTCTGGTCAAGGGACGAGGGTTTTTTTTTCGAAAAAGATTGAAATCATAAATAAGAAACTCGTCTCTTGACATAGGATCTAAATTACGAGGTACAGCCAATTATGGCTAATTACGGCCAACACATCCAATTACGCCTCGTAATTTAGAACCCTGGTCAAGAGACGAGTTGGTTTTTTATGATACCATTCTTTTCCCCCCCTTCTTGATTAGTAAGTATCTCAAAGTTTTTTGCATTTGGAATATTCATTACAGCTACAGACCACTCTGAATAGCGATCGTTATTTTATAACCATCCTGCATAATTTAAAATGTATTATGGATCTGGAAGTTGCTTTTTTAACTGATAACCATAATTTCTAAAGCCATGCTAAATGACTGGTGTACGTTAAATCCGTCGTGGTCACTAAGTCCTCCAAGTTACCATACCAAATCAATACATGTGACAAGTCAATTCTGGGGATCCTCTAGTTGGCCTCTGTCTCTAAAAATTAGATGGATCCATTTAAGTGTGTGTTGTATCTCTCTTGCTTGATGAAGGTTTATAAGGGGGTCTGATTATGTAAAGTCTTACATCAATTGATCCCAGAATAAAATAGGCTTAGAATTGGACAGTGTCATAATTCAATAATTCTATTATAATCCATAAACGCACGCTTTCGGCGAGGGTAAACGCTTGATATTCAATAACAACCTAAACCTTCACACAACCCTAACTAACAACTTGGCGATATTTTACTTGGCTGCCCACAAAAACGTTTCGCTCTCAAGTCGAGATATCTGCTTGCGCAGATTTCCGGCACTGCCGTTAGATTAGCCACATTGTGTTTGTTTCAAGTTAATTCATAAAATTTGTTATAAAACACATTCTTGTTATTTGTTTGTAACTCTAGAGGGTCATTGCACGGATCAGTTCAAAACGAAGAATTTAACACATAATTCATGTTTATCGGAGGAAAATTCAATGTGGTAGGCTTGTTGGCGGGAACCCCTTTTTTTAGTTGAAAAACACCGTTTAAAATAAATAAATTATATTTAAATTTAAAAAACTGCCTAAATAGCATTATTCATTATATTTGAAATCACCATGCCAAATTTGGAAAAGATTAAAGTAATAGTAAAAATTTTAGAATTTGGGGGATTTTTGGGTATTCGCCTACCTTAAGAACTTTATGACCTGCAGAAATTCTTAAAAGACCCTTACATCATTTTTAGGTAGGTTGGTTGGTAGACATTTTCAGGTTTGTGTTGTGCTGGATAAGAGACCCGCTTATAAACTTTCGTCAAGTAAGGCAAGCACAACACACATACGTAACATATGCTGCCATCTATCACCACCTCCTCAATTTAGACGTGTCCCTGAAGAAGAGAGAAATAGTGTAGTGTCCTGTACCCGTGGGAAACTGCGCAATGACAGCCCACATGACTATCGGAACAACAGGTTTAACGAGCACCTACTCCGCATATACTCGGTGGGTCTTCACTGGTACCGGGACTCGATCGCGGGACATTCCGAGGCCGAGATCTTAACCCTTAGGCTTCCCACAGAACAGGCCAAACACAATTACGTCTCATAATTTAGAGACCGTGGTCAATTGACGTGGTCAACACCTGGGCTGGCAATCAACTGGACTTCGAGCGACATCGTACCCTAAAGCAGTTGGGACTTTATGGTCTCCTCACGTTAAAAGAACACATCTGTCTTAGTGCAATCGGGGAAGTCCGTAATTAAGTCGATTTTATTATTATTTACATTTTTTAATATTCGCCTATAGAGTTGGGCCTGTTTAGACCACGGGACGCTGTGTGGATGAGAGGCCGATGTTTTGACGACTGGGCTTCAGGCAACGAAGTCCCCCACCCCTTACATCAGGAAAAAAACAAGTTGGTTCGTTACAGAATCTGTCACTTACACCGCTTCCACACAACATTTACACACTAACAACACCTCAGAAAGAAATCCGCCAAAGAGGGCCTTTAGGTAATCCTCCTAATTCTAACATTTATAAGCCAAAATTAATAATTTTCTTTAATCTTCTTTTGCAGATTTGATAATTAACCATTATCATTTGCTAATTTTTTGGAAGAAAAATGATTATTTTATAATAAATATATTTTTGTAGCCAAAAGTTAACGTTTCGAAAAATAAGTAAAATTGTTGCCTTAAAAATAAAAGCGAAATTTTTCATATTTTTTATGCAAATTTAGAATGTTTTATGCATCTTTCAACTTACATATATAACGAACCATCAAAATAACTTTATTGTGCTATTACAACAATCCAAATGGGGTTGTTTCACAGCGAATCTGGCAACACCTCTGTGGGTTTGTTTTCCTCAACTAGAATTTCAATGATGGCGGCCTCCATGCTCGTTTAATTCGAGATAGCCACTCATTCATCAATTAAGGATCAGCATGGGGAAATACGTGTAATGAAACTTTTCGTTCTGTGCAATTTTGCGTTAATGAATTATTAGAACAGCCAACAACACAGCACAAATTTGGCATTTTAAAAAACTAACAACTTCAATATTCTCTACGAAAACTCACTGCCGAATAACAAAACATAAACAGTAAATAGTAATTATAAATTAGGGATGGGTCGGTCCGAAAGGAACGGGTCCGATTCTAAATTAAATTCTAAAGTTAATTGGTTGGTTGGTAGACATACATTTTCAGACTCGTGTGCTTGTTCAGGGACCCGCTTCAAATCTTCGTCAAGTAAGACAAACAAAACACACTCACCCACATGTACACATACGTGACAGATGCTGCCATCTATCGCGCGCTGGTTCTCTAACTGTTGTGCTGCCGGGTCAGCAAAGTAATTCTAGAGCAGAAACATTAAATTCTAGTTGAGGAAGACAAGTGTTTCCAGATTCACAGTGAAACAACCCCATGGAATTATATCACAAAAATAAATATTTTTTCAAGAGTTTTATTTTTATTTCAAATAAAGTTTAAGAACGTTTGAGGTAATTGCAACAGTGAAAATATTCAATAAAAATTTGCATGTTAGTTCAATGTAGATTAAATTTTTAGTTATTTAAATTTTAAATAAACTTCTAATTAAATTTTTTTAATGAAATTTGGAATGCAGCCTAAACTGTATTTTTGCTTCAAAATGACTTATCCCACTTGTTTCTGAGACTTGCGGTTCGTTCTGTGAAATTGGGTGACCAAAAAACGGACGAACTGAACGATTATAAAACCTTCCACTTTTTACGTTATAAATGTAGTGTGGAAGCTAAAAATCAATTGGTACTGTTAATTTAAATTGCATCAACCTTAAATAACGGGGTTTTTTTCGCCGTAGGGATTGACAACAGTTCCGGTATTGTTTTATTTGTTTGTCTGAATTAACTTTTGTTTTGGCATTCGAAAATGAGTTTTCTAAGAATATTTTACTTAATATTTTTTTATACCAATTTCTTGTTGGTGCTGTTGGTTTTTCAAATCTTAGAAGCCTCATTTTCGATTACCAAAACAAAAGTAATTCTTGACACCAACTGAAAACACACCGTTAGAGCTGTTGCCATTAACAAAGTGAAACAATACCATTAAATTTTTAATTTTGTATTGAAATCTAAATTTATTTGCAGTTCAATCTTCAATAAATAATTCGGTAAAATACCCTGTGTCGAATTCTAATATCTATTCTGGTGACTTTGATGAATAGAAAATGTTTCTAACGCCTTTTAAAAAATTTCGCCTACGCCTTAAATGACGTGTGTTTCTAATTATTAAGTAAGTATCCACGTATGAATTTGTAAAAACACAATATTTCAAAATAATTAGTTACAAAAACAACAACATGAAAACAACTTCAAATTGCATTAACTCACGAAGAAAGGTAAAATGAGTAGCTTTTTATGCAAAAATGGAACGCCTTGCCGCTTTCTTATTAAACAAATAATGAGCAATTTAAGAATTACAATGTGCTACTGCTACATTTTTTGACATCTTTCCTCTCTGGATTTATACAGATAAAATATAATTGCTCCTTTCAAATATTAGTTTTAAACAAATAATGTTTATCTTGTTATTGTCGGTGCGGTAACAGCGATTTAATGCATAAAAATGAAATTTTGGTTTATCTGCTAAAGAATGTTTTGATTTAGCGCCAAGTCGAAAAATGCCGCCAAGTCCAAATTGCAAAAAATATGTCAAAATCGCAACAACAATACGGGCGCTTGCAAAGCAAAATTTAATTTGAATGCATTTAAATTTGAATTTTCTGAAAAAAGTACACCACTTTCGCTCAAATTCGACAATTTTTTTTCCTTTCATGCTGCCATTGGCTGAAAAAATTAAACTTTTACGAAAATATTTAAAAATGATTTTTTTTTAAATTTTATATTCCTGCTAAAACCTTCAGAAACTAAATTCACAATTTGGACAAGAATTGACGCATTTCATGTGACGTATTTTCGACCAGTTTTCATTCAAGGATTTTATTATTTGTTTATTTGATAATTTCTTCATCGATTGTTCTATTGACTGCATGTACGAGTTATAGTAGTATTTAAGCAATAAATGCATAGTTAAGCTGTTACTTAACTATGACTGTTGTTCAAGGTTATCACACTAGAGCTGCATTTTAGGTCTTCAATTTGCGCCAAATACTTGCCAAACTCGCCAAGTTATTGCAAAAAAAGTGCCAAATGAGAACAATTTCTTAAAAAGTAATTTATAATTATTTAATTTTGAATTTTCTTGGTAATATAAGTAACTGGATTCTACAATCGAGCGGAAACAATAAACATAAGCTTATTGTCCTATAACGGATAAAATGATACAGATACTATTATCGATTTGAATTTTTTTTAGTCCTTGAGAAGAACTGGTATTTATTTACTGGTCTCAAATACTTGGATAAGAGTTCACTTTAAAAACAGGTAGAGAACTTAAAGGAAGCAGGGTTGCAATGGTGTTTGGAGAACGCATGGGATTATTGGGTTAGTTCGGGCAGAAATAATAGGGGAAGGTGCTGAGGTTTGGGACAGATTTAGATTTTTAATTTTAATATTTTTTTGTAAACCGATTATTTAAATGTTTTTAGGTATTCTCCTTTAACAAAATCTTACTATACTAAGGTATTTTTTAAGATTTTTTTATTTTAATTTTTAACCACACAGGTACGATGTCTCCAGGTACATCCACTGTCCACAGGTACAACTTCAGTGATGTACCTGGGGACAAGGCACGATGTACCTGAGGACATTGTTCCAAATCGGCTAGAACACAATTCCGTAGTACAAATAAGAAGTCAAATGCATTTTTGGAATTCGTATAGAATGACATCTTTACATTTTTCTAAAAAAAATATTGAACAGTTCCTTTTTCTTAATTTAAAATGTATTTCTAAATACGTTTTATACAATTAACGAATACTCTTCCCAAATGATTTTTTATTTATAAAAAACTATTAAATATAATCCCCAAGACTTGGAAATAGAGTAAGTTTGTTGTAATTTTAAATAGTAGCTTTATTTTTCAATAACATAATTTGCAAATTTGCGAGATAACTTATAAGCCAAAATAATAATAATTAAATCTACCCAAGATTATAATATAACCATCAAAAAGACGTAGGAAAAGAACTGCTGTCCTCTTCTAGTGGCTTGGCTAACAATATTTGTTGCTGAAAGTTTTGGAATTGTATCACCGCTATCGAAGTTCAAATTTTTCAGTATATTTTTCAGTTTTAGTAAATTCATTCGAATTTTCAGTATTTTTTAAGTATTCTCTATGAAATTCATTACCCTGTACTTCAATAATATTGGCCAAGTTATATTTGACAGTTGTTTTCCCCAGAAACCTCACGAAAACAAAGTCCCCTACTTGAATTTCATCATTATTTGTAGATAAATTATGCAAATTTAGTGTCAAATCATTTTCAAATATTTATGTTTGAATTAAGAGTTGAGTTCCAACCTTCCATTAAACATCCTTCAAACGTATATTTGCTTTATTTTTACTTGGAGCAGACTTTTTGCTTTTGGTCGTTTTCTGTTTGACTTCTGTATTTTCGGTTAAAATGAGATTTTCCTATCTGCCTCTCTTGGTTTGTTTTGGTGTTTTGAAAGTGGTCGAATTTCTTCAAGGTATACAGAAGAGCAGGTCTGTGGCCTCTGATCGGAACTTAAGGACATTTGAAAAATCAGAGAAGCAGTAACAGGCACAGCACGCAACAATTTACAGTGCAGCAGAAAAAGTGGTTGTACCTAGGGACGTCCCTAGGTACAACTTAAATACTGTCCCAAGGAACAGCACATCGGGTAATTTTTTAAAACGCATTGTAATAAGAAAGTGTTAAGTTTTGAAAAACACAAATATGATTAAAAATTACTTCAAACATGGCTTATTAAGTAGTACTAAAAAGAGCCGACAAGAAGATTAAACCGACACGTAATACAAAATATAAAATGATAGTAAAAGTTACTCGAGATGTGTGAAATCAATAAATCCTGTTTATTATACCCCCAGTAGCTTTCGGTGACCCTTCTTTAACAAGAGAAGATAAAGTTTTGTTAGTAGTGTTGCCACTAAAAATACAGGATTTTTTCGATTCCCCTAAAGCGAGTTATTCCCTCATGTCCCCAGGTACAACTGTCCCAAAGCTGAGCACTTTCCCCTATGTTACACTCACGGAGATCATAGTTAAAGTACTAGAGTGGAGATCACGTGACCTCCAATGCTAACGACGGGACGAGCACGGGGACCGCCATATTGTCCGATTTGGAAAATTATGGGATCAGTGTTGCCAACACCTTAAAGATAAAAGTGCTGCGAAAAAATAAAATTTAATTTTAAAATTTAAAAAATAAACCATAAAAATACTAGCTGCATTTTGGAATATTTTTAGTGACTATAAAAGAACTTGAAACGCTTTTCTAGCATTTTTATAATATTTATTTTGTAATTTTAGAATTAAATTTTATTTTTTCGTTTCATTCTCTTTTTCTTAATGTGATGGCAACACTATAGTAACTTGCTGGCTGCCACATTAAATAGAAGAATGAATACTCGGAAAAATAACAATAATAATTCTAAAAAAATACAAAATATATAGTGTAAAAATACTAGAAAAGCGTTTCAAGTCCTTTTAAAGTCACTAAAAATATTCCAAAATACAGTTAGTACTTTTATGGCTCTTTTTTTAAATTTTACAATTGAATTTTATTTTTTCTCAGCACTTTCAACTTATCAGTGATCCCATAACCTTCCAAATAGGACACTATAGCGGCCCCCCATGCTCGTCCCGTCGTTAGCATTGGAGGTCACGTGATCCTCCACTCTAATACTTTAACTATAATTTCTATGGTTACACTAAAACTTCACATTTTTTAAAAGGAGGATTTCAGTTAATTGCATCTGTACTATGTATTATTTAACACATTAAAAAATAGAAAACGTCAATGACATAACCCGTGTACGAACTCGCGTCGACGGCACTGGATGCAAACACACTGACCACTGCACCATCGTGGCAAAAAAAAGTAGTTTTTCATACATCAAATTTAATTTTCGTAATTGTAAAAATTATTTTCAGCTGATATATTCTTGCATTAAATCAGCTCAGATTTTATCTGTTTGCAGAAAAAAGGTGTCTATTGATAAATTGAGAAGTAATTTTACAGTAATTTTCTGTAGTGTTAGAGGACAGAAATTTTTCTGTAGGAAAATAAAATAAATATTTGGTTTTTTAACAGATTCTTTTAGAGTATCGAAACTCCATCTTTTTTTAAAAATTATATTTCAAATTTTAATTGGAAGTTTTATATTTCAGATATAGAAGATAAATATTTAATAAAAGAATACAAAGTCACCTATTCCATACTGGTCATCTACATCCTATTTGTCAAATGGATAGGCCCAGCAGTCATGAAAAATTTCAAGCCTATGGACTTGAGGTACACTATTCGAGTGTACAACTTTGGTCAAGTGTTATTTAATGCTATGATTCTCACTCAGGTAAGTAATTGAACCTCTTAATTAACTCTAATTTAACTCTCTTAACCTCGTGATTGAACTCTAGGATTTTAACCTCTTAACCCTCTTTTGCATGAATTTTTATTTTCATCCCACAAAAACATATATGTATCTTTAATACTCACACATTATGGGAAAAATACTAAAAAAATTTAACTGCATTAGAATTTAAATTTTAAAAAAATTTTCCACATGCCAAAAACCAAGTGCAAAATTTCAATTTTGATAATAATGACTAGAAAACTGCTAAAAATATTTCAAAATAACCCTTTTTAACTATGATTAAATTTTCAAAACAATTTATTAGTATTTAGTACTAATATTATTATTCTTTGAATACTGCCAAAAACGTAATTTCACAAAAGTTAATAACCACACTCTTTAATTTTGAATACACTTTTACTACTGTCATCTATGAGGATTATTAGTAACTAAAACTTTAAAATGAAATGTAATAGATGAAAAAAAAACACATATTTGTCGAGGAGGAGCTCTAATTTAATAGAATAAAGTGGATTATGTTACTTGTTACCAAACGGTAACAGTATGCATTAGAGGGTTAACCGAGCAAAATCCTACGCGTATATTCTTATATATAATATAAACATGCTTTTCATTCTAATATTTACTAAAAAGTATGTTTTGTAAAGAAATTTTTTTAAATAATAATGTTAATAGTTACTTATAGACACGTCTTAAAACTCTAAAAATACACATATTTTTTCAAAAGGCCGTATCACTTATTTGTTGTTAACAGATTATTTTAACATTGTTTTTAATGCAAAATGCCTTTAAAATTAACAACTAAAATAACTTTTTTAAAAGTTAAAGAAAAATTTTAAATATATTTTTAAGAAGTCTAATATCGTATTGACCCTAGTTCAACTTCATTTTTTTTTTATCGAAATAAATGACTGATACCTGTAACCAAAAGCTAAAAACTGATATTTGGATTTTTTTTTCTATTGGACAAGGTCTTTTTCTGAACTAATTTACGTGTGAATTGTATAAGATTAGGTTTTGAAAAATGTCCCCAAATGGGGGCGCCAGGTCGCAAGTGGTTAAATCTACATTTTTCAAATTGCACATCAACAAAAACGTGATAAATTTTATTTTATAATAATAAAGAAAAAAAATTAGTTTGAGATATCGTCGTAAAACGCAGCATAATGTGATTCTTTGATTGTTCATTATTTGTTTACTAAAAAAGCGGCAAGGCATATTTTTTTGCGTGAAAGTCTGGTTAGTTTTCATTAACATTTCTTTTTTTAGTGCAGTTAGGAGTAGTTTCGTGTTTTTGTTATTAATAAATATTTAACCCTCTCAGTCCCAGTGATGCCATTTGGCATCATCATGTTTCTGATCATAATTAAAAAAAAATAATAGATATGACATCTATTGGGATTAATAATTTTTTTAAGGAATCGAATGATGTGCTTTTTGATATCACAAATGGCTATAGACGATTAGAAAAAAAAATTCTAAAAGATGATGTAAAATTGTCTGAAATTTCTCAGCTGGGTACTATCCATTTGACCAGAATTGTTTAAAATTGTCTGAAAAGAAATTTAAATGAAAGCTAACCAGAATTTCATTAAAAAATGTACTACTATATTTAACTGTAAGGGTATTATATTAAAAATTGTCGCAGACGGGGAGGGGATTAGTTAGAGAAAGTCCTGATTTGTGGGTTTGAAAATCTGGTCACATTAGCTTTCATCAAAGTAATAATTTTCTTTTCATTCTTTGCTTGAATTGATTTTATAACCCTTGTTGCTTTACATTGCTGTAGAGACGTAATATTTTTGACCTTTTTAAACAGCAGTACATAATGAGCTATTGTTTACAAATAAGTAACATAAGTACGAATACAATAAGTGAAGACACAATAACCGAGACATTAAAAGAAAATATATAAAATATTTTTCAGTATTGAAATATCTGCTGTTTTCTAACATACTTTTTAATTTGTTGCTTTGTTTACTTCTTTCAGCTAACCATGTTTGGAGCCAAAATATGGCCGCATAGATGCCGGATACGCTACAATACCGATTATCCAGTTTTTTTTAGAGTAAGTGCAAGCTTCTGTAAGCTTCTCAGCATAAAAAAATGCATAAAAAAGTGATTTAATGACATACTATTTTTAATTAATATTCAAAGCAAATATTATTTTTATAATGTGGTGCAAAAAAACCCGCCTTGTTTAAATCATGTGTAAAGTAGAGCTTATGCGAATAACAGTGTACAAAAGTTATATTTTGTAATTACGTGAAAAAAAGTTGACTTTCGCGTTATAATTTTAGTGTCAGTTTCGTACAAAAAATTAAGACCTTTTGAAACAATGAAATAAAAGTAGTTTTCATAAGATAACAACATTTCAAGTTAAGCTTTCATTTCATTATATTCATGTAAATAGTGACATAGAAGCCACCATGCTGTTATTAATGTTCGTCATTCTAGTTACAGTGAAACCACTGTTGTAGTATTTCTATACCTTTTGGAAGCTCAAAACTTTTTTTGTGTGAGGAAAGTCAATCTTGCTTGGGTCGGGGCTACACAGTAAATATAAAAATCATCTGTTTAGGTAAGGTTTGGTTGTAATGCAAGAAATTACTGTACAAATACTTTTTATTATTTATAAAGGTCGGAACTTAGAAACTGTGTTATTTCCCCAGAACTGAGAGCCACTTTTGTGGAATAATCTAGGAGGCTCTCACTACCAATTTTGACGCACAGATTACAATGAATCTGTGATCTCTGTAGATGTTAAAGTATGGCGAGATTTAATTTTTCCGAGAGAACTTAAGACAAATGTTCCCTCCAGGGATCTTTTACATACCACATAATCATATGACATGCGTGCCCAGGATTTTCAGATCCAAAAAATCCGAAGGAAATGGAATGAAACTGTTAACAATTACAAAATTAGAACAAATTACTATCCAAAAAAAGGTTAACTTTCATTTAAAAAAAATGAAATATTTCATAAAAAACTTAAAAGTTGTGCTTTATTTGGGGACAAGGACAAAATTGTTAAGAAGAATTATAAAACTTTACCATTTTTGGTAGGCCTATTTTCCTCATAAGGTACAGCTGTGGAAATAAAAAAGTACCCACCTGAGGTTATTTCATCCGTTAGTCACCCTATAGAATCGGACCTTTTTGAGATTGTGTACAATTAACATTCTGAGTTAATTGCACGATACAAAATTTGCATAAGGGGCCGTCTTCATATTAAAAATATTACGATCTTTGAAATTTCCAATAGCAACACCCAATTTTAATAACTTAGAAATGTTAAGCACTCTTGAAAACCCTTAAATCTAAGTTTTTGTTACATTTGGATGAATATTTGAAGAGTTATTCAATCGAATCACTTGTGGACCTTTTGGGGACCATCTCTAAAATGACAAGCAAGCATACATGCAAGGATTTCTTTATTTATCAATTACACATGCAATCTTAAACACAGTCCCCTAAAGGGTAATTAAAAAGTATTTTGTGATTTACACAGCAAATTATGAATAAAAAAATTTAAAAATTGGGATTTCGCTTAAGCTTCTCGTCTTAAATTTATTTCTTTAAAAATATTAAGGGGTCTCCATTCATATTTTTTTTAAAAATTAATATAATAATTATTTAAAAATATAAAAAATGTTTTAAGTAACCCAATATTGAATGCATTTTGTTTGGATCATTATCATTTCTTTTCAGTAAAAAATTCGCTTCATTATCTTAATTATTTATAGATCGGGATAGTTTTTTATGTGCAACTCATTTAACATTAAGGGACCTAAACTTTGCAGGTCTCTAACTCCTCTAATAATGCTCAAAAACTAACAAAACTTGGCATTTCGTATTAACATAGGTCAGAGATTTGAAATATGAATTCAAAAAGGGGTGTTGCTATTGGAAATTTTAAAGTTAGTAACATTTTTAATATGAAAATGGCCCCTAATGCAAATTTTGTGTCATGCAATTAACTCAGAATGTTAATTGTTCGCAATGTCAAAAAGGTCCGATTCCATAGGATGAATAACGGAGGAAATAACCTCAAGTGGGTACTTTTTTATTTCCACAGCTGTACAATCGATGTAGGTATATCTTGCCATAGTGAACCATTTGGAGCTAAATCGTACACTTCTGTACGATTTAGCCCAAATCTGTAACTCGCGGTAACATATTAAAATAACCTTAAATTCTATCACTTAATAACCAATCATCGCTGGAAACCAAAATAGAGCTTAAGAGAAGTTAATAATAATGATCTTACACTTACTAGCATATAAAAAAAGATTCTTCACTTACCTTTTATTTAGTACTGGACGAAAATTATAAGAAAAAAAGAGTAAAACTGTTTTTTTTTAATGAGATACTGATACTCATACCCATAGCAAAACGATATCGATTCTGTAAATTTGAATGGTCTGCCTCTACTATAGGACTTGACGGGATCGTCTAGTTTGAAGTCTAGGCCAAATTAACGGGTGTACGCTTTAGTCTCGCTGTACGGTTTAGCCCCGAACTCCCCTATATTAAAAATATTAAAAGTTTTTTTGGAAACTGTAAAAAATATGCTTAGCTTTAAGTTTGATAAAGAGATGAAACTTGTTGTCTTTAAAATAATGAAATAATATGTTCATTGGCAGAAAAATACCAATTTTTCAAAAATGTTACTTAGCACGTTTTTCCATTTCCTTCGGATTTTTTGGATTTGAAAATCCTGGGCACGTATGTCATATGATTATGTGGCATGTAAAAGATCCCCGGCCCATTTGGCTTACGTTCTCTCGTCAAAATTTTACTCGACATACTTTAACATCCACAGAGAGCTCAGATTCATTGTAATCTGTGCGTCAAAATTGGTAGTGAGAGCCGCCAAGATTGTGCCAGAAAAAATGGCTCTCAGTTCTGGGGAAGATGCCAAGGCTTGACCGCCAGTTATTGCAGCCCCATTAGAGGAAAAAAAACGTTCTTCCACGAAGCTCTTCACTTGTTATATCCATTTTTAGTTATGCCCTTATATATTAATATCTTCACTCTTAAAACAAAAGAATGAAATCCACTCTTATAGGATAACTTCACTTTCGACACTGGAAAGGAGTGTAAATTATTCCTAAATCGCTCGTAATCGTCCTAAATAGCTCCTTATAGCCATACAATTTCTCGTTTGTTGTTAAGATTGTTGGAGGCTCAACAAAACAAAAGAGTGAAATCCATTCCTATAGGGGAAGTGCATTTTCGGCACCGAAATTAGTGAAAATTAACTCAGACTGAGTTAAAACCACTAATTTGTTTTAAGAGTGTTATTTGTTATGTATAATGCATTTCTTCATTTTATTAATGACAATTTTGAATCGTTTCAGGAAGCTTCAATAATCATCTGGAATATATTTTTACTAAAACTCAGCGATCTTCTGGACACGGTATGACATTTTTTTCTAGTTTTAGTATTTTTGTTTTGTTTTAGTTCTAAATTTTCATAGATGCATTGTACAGACAATCATTTATATGTTAGTACATTATTTTGCTTATATTAGCTAGTTATGTTATATATTTGTGATAGGTTATATATTGTGTGCTCTTATATCTGTAAATAGGGTAAATTTTTTTAAAAAAAAAGCTAAACTTTGATTTTTTTTTACAAAGTTTATTACGGTTGTTTGATACACCAAAAGTTTGATCTTAAAAATGAGTATAAGTTAGTCAAATTTTACTAATTATTGAAATTATCTACTTTTAGTAAGATATGAGTCACTAAACAAACTTGTTCGTAGGAGAGAATATCAGATGAGAGCCATTCTTTAAACTATATATGAATGCTTTATAAGACAGCCAAACTAACTTTTTAATAGAATCGTGTAGCCACATTTTGAATGACCGTCAATGAGTGCCAATTTGAGAGACATTGGAGTTCTGCCATCATTAATAAATATTTATGACATTAATATCCGAAAAACTGCAAACGCGGTTAGCAAAACACATGGTTTCATTTAACTTAACATTCCCCATTTCGGCAACGAATCGGGCAACAAACAAACAAAAACAGAATCGTGGGGCCATACCGCCATTAGAATTGCTCTTAAAAGATGCTTTCTTTGATTATTTTTTGGAGAATGCAGGTGACGTTTCATTTTGACTTAAGGGTAAAATATGGTACACATCGATGCCCAGATAATAATTAAACATGCTCGAATGCTGTGAGCTAAAGATATTGTTGCAAAAAATGAAGGTATCCTTTATAGAAGGAGGTTTCTTGAAAATGATACAGTGGTTTGATAAAATGTTTTTTGAAATTTTATGATGATTTTTTTAATTTTTAATTTTTTCAGTACGTGAAAGGTTAAAACCCTAAGACTTTCAAGTAAATAAATGTAGAGCTCCAATTTTTTTTCCTGTGTTGAAACACATGCCTTTAACAAAAGTTGGTATGGGGATAAGGTCTAGTTAGAAAACATTTTTTAAATGAAATTAGTAAGTTGAAAATTTAGAAAAATCTTATTTTTTATTAATCTTATTCTTTTATTGGCCATTTTTATACATAAAGCTACATAACTATTTTTGTTTAACTGACAGCTCAATATACATACCAACTTTTATTAATAGATGTTGTGGGAACATTTTGAAAAAATTCCATCAAAAAATTTCTTCAATTGTTGGAGGAGTAGCATGGAAAAAAAAACGTTAAAACGTTAAATTTTTAATTTTAATTTTTTGAAAAAACTTACGTTTCGATATTAATAGATTTTTCGTATATGTTTATTGAATGTTAGTTCTTTGTAAAAATAGTTTAATTTGAATGCTCGCGATAAAAAAAACACTGGATTTAATTTTTGGGTACCGCGTCCCAAAATGACGACCCAATATAGTAAATCTCTAAACAATGACCGAACAGTTAAATTTGTGCTTTATTTACAAAGTTTGTGGGGTCGAATCTTGCTTTTGACATACATGCTCGTGGCCCCCCCTTGTTTAAGTAGAAGTAGTGCTTTTTTTAATAGTTCCTGCTTATAAAAAGAATATATTAGCGCTCTAACCCTTTCAGTCCCTGTGATGATATTTGGCATCATCCCTTTCAATATTTTTTTGCAAATTTTTATGTACGTTATGATATCCAAACACGCATCATTCGATTCTTAACATTTTGTTCCATTAGAAAATATTTTACATTAATCTCAATCGAAGTCAGAAGTATTATTTTTTTTTTTAATTTAGAAAATAGCTAACAAGCGTTTCACCTGACTTTTGAAAAGTTCACTTCAGTTCCACATATTTAAAGCACAATTTAAACTATTTCGTTTAAAATAATTACTATTTTTTTAATAATATGGTCAGATACCTTAAAATATATAGCCCCAAGTGTTTTTAGGGTGAAAATATATTTTTATTTTGTTGTTTTCCACAATTTAAAAAAATTTCTCATTATTACAAAAACCATGATTTAAAATGAATTTTTTTTCTTATGGAACTCTTATATTTGACCTAAAATAAGCTTATGGACTGAAAGGGCTTTGGGACTGAAAGGGCTAAAAATAACTATTTTCCTTTTATCTGACGTCAATAGCTCATCATAGCGTGACGATGCTAATATATTTTAAGAAAATAGTTAAATGGATATAACTTAGAGTAATAGCTTAAAGATCATTATCAAATTAACGATTAGAGGATCGTTTGTTTGGTTTCCCTTTGTGAATGTTACCTTTTTGAACGTAAAAATTCAACAACTACAGAATAAATTATTAGTAAAAAAAAACCCTGTTAAAAAATTCACCGAATATCGTTTATTTTTAATTTATCATACAAAAAATGTATATTTCATCAATAAAAATGCGAAATTAGGTCATTATGTACTTTAAATTAGCATAATCTCGTATTTGTGTCTAAACTTTTGGGGACCAACTACACTGCGTGAAAAAAGTAGAAGGACAGTTATTTTTTTCTACATTTTGCTTTTATTTTAAAGGATTTTGACATGATTTTATGAAGAGGTTGTTTTGTTAGTATTTTAATTTATGTTAAGTCAAAAAATTTAACCTACTACTATTTTAGGTTTAGAATTTAAAACATAACTACTTTTGGTCTGTGAAAAAAGTAGAAGGACACATCCGGAAAATCGATGTAGAAGCTATTGGAAACCGTAAAGGTTAATGTGCTATTCTTCATTTATTGTCATTTTATCAAGAATTCAAATTTTAGCTAGAAATTCATAGTTTTTGTTAGTTTTGGAATGCCTTTAAGTAAGTTCCAGAAGGGCCAAATATTTGCTTATAAAAATGAAGGAAAGTGTATTAGAATGATTGCACGGCAGCCATCTATTAGTCCAAATGCTGTTTCGAACTTTATGAGAAACCCCTGAAAGTAACTTAAGAAACAAAAAGACAGGAAGACCCGAAAAACTTACACAACCAAGGTAAACCAAAAATCATTCGTGAACTCAAAAATACAGGTGGTAACCTTAGTAAGGCTTCTCAATGTCAATCAGGGATTACACATGTTACTACACTGCTCAAAACAATTAGGGGAGCACTTTTTAATTCCAACTTTAACCTCACTCCCAACTTTTAAATTTTTGCCCTATAAATCGGAAATTTGTTAAATAGGTTCACAATGCATTCGAAATGAAATAGTAAAAAACAGGAGAAAAATTCTTAAGTTTTTAACACTTAAATTTAAAGGGGGGAAATGGAATAATAACTTTTTAATAAATTATAACAATAATTTTTTCAAAACTTTTTTTGTTAAAAATAGTTGAAATATATTTTTAAACATCTAAAAAATGCAAGCATGAAAAATTTCGGGTCAATTTATTTTCTAAAACTGTTTTAAAGTGAAATTTATTTTACCATATTTTTCATATTTTCATTAATATTAAAAAATATATTAAATTCTTCAAAATACGTTATTCTTCCATATAATGATGTATCTAACGATACATAAGTTGCGAATTTAACTTAGTCAGAAAAAAATCTCAAGCTGATGATTCCCAATGGAATCATTGGGAGCGAAAGGTTTTAAAACATGTGCTCCCCTAATTGTTTTGAGCAGTGTAAAAGAACTGTGTATAACTACATAGAAAGGTCAAATAAATTCCTCTTCAATAATGGACCTCAGTTGTATTTTCTGATGAGAAAAAGTTTAACTTGAATGGCCCAGGTGGCTATCAGTACCATTGTCAATTGGCACTGTGTCGATAATGAAGAAAAGACTTATTCTACTCAACAAATAGGGGGACGTAGTCTAATGATTTGGTTAGCAGTTGGCTATTGAGCTATTACAAGTCTAGTCTTTCTAAATAGTAGACAGAACCATGCAGATTACATCCAAATTTTAAACTCGAATTTTCTTCCTTAGGGCACTTAGCTAGGGGGAGATTATTGGATTTTTCAGTTAGATGAAGCAATTCTCATTGTAATGTGAATAGATGACTCAATTCACATTACAAATGGTGTTAAAAATTTGTTCGCAGCGAAGAATATTCGCATTTTGGAATAGCCCTCTAAGAGTCCTGATCTTAACATTGTAGAAAACATATGGTCAATGATTGTGCGCATTGTTTACGAGGGAGAAAAGTAGTTTGAATCTGTAGCTGAACTACAGAAATGATTTTACTGTATATGGGACATTTTTTTCAAAACAGAAATTCAATTTTTGTTTAGTTCGATGCCAAACAGGGTATTTGAGGTAATTCAAGCCCAATGGAAGAAAAAAATAATTATTAATCAAAATTGTAGACCAAATTTTTGGAAGTGTCCTTCTACTTTTTTCACAGATTATGACAATGTCATAACAGATTTTTTTTAATAATTGCACTTTTTTTCCAAATGTGTACTTTTTATTTTATGTAGATACAGGTATCCACTAGTAAAAACGCTTGATACAACATAATTATTTAAAAGTTGTTGTATGATTAATTAATCCAAAATAAACTAGTGTCCTTCTACTTTTTTCACGCAGTGTAGCAGTATGGTCCCGCGCCTTACTGGGAACCCGTTAACTTCGCATTGCTTCCTTTTAGAGGCATGCTTACTTGTGAAAATACACTCAAAATCAAAACAAAATTAAATTCGTATTGGCGCATGAGGACTTAAAAAAGCAAACACTAATAGAGGATGAAGCAGCCTTAGGGCGAGCGCATATCTCAACCAAACTCAATCATTCAAACTAATAGACGATGGCGTCAAGCCCCCGTTTCGGCCCGGTCCATGTATTTTCAAGCCCTGTTATGGTCCCGCAATCCCACGTGGATGACGTTTTTTTGAAAATAATTATATTAATTAAAAATCACAATCAAATATGGAAAAACTAAGCATCAGGTGCACACGTAGGTATTAAAAGGAATCTATATTAAAAATTTCGAATTTTTTAGAGCATTCCAAGTAGGTCTTTTGTGATCCACAGACATACACACAGACATACAGACAGACACACAGACAGACTCTTTCTTTTATTATTATAGATATTTCGTAAGAATATTTATGGTGCATGCTGCTATTATGAAAATTTTTATGCTAACCATGCATTAATATTTGGAGAAAACGCGATTTTTGTTTTGTTTCAACAACACTTGGGAAAAAACTAAATTTTTTGTCTTGAAAGTCGACGCAAGTTTTTTTTATGTGTGTATTTATTTTATAATAGCTTTTAACTTTGATTTGTTACATACTGATATAAAATATTAGTATTATGTAATAGTTTTGGTTAGAAGTACGGGTTAGGTGCATATATATTCTGGCTTGTGTGCTTGATCAGAAGGATTTCAGATCGCTTATGAAACCTTTGTCAGTTCTCAAACACAGAAAGAATCTTTACTGTCACAGAGAAAGGAATATACACCCAGGGAGAAGGAGGGAATCGAACCTGTACCCGTTACAGTGCCTTTTGGTTGTGATATAGAAAAATTAAAACTAATTATAAAGAAAATTAGCTGAAAATATCTTATATATGGACATCTGAAACATTGTATAGGGGTTATCAGCATAAAAGTAAGCACAAATAACAACGTTTTTTTTTTTAAATTATCAGGGAGTTTAGCGTCATTTTTTCTCTAAACCCCCACTTATAAGTCATTCTTGTGGTAACTCACTAAACCTTAATTAGAATGAAAATGGAATATATGTACCATAAAGAGCAAATCTTGTAGAAATGCACTAAACATTAAAATACTTATTGTTTTAAATATTGCTTTTTGAGGTAGGGCAAGGGGAAAAGTAACTACTTTCGATGATATAAGTAGTAATGATGGCATAAGAAGCAAGTCTTAAAACTTTTTCTAAAAAATACAAACTTAATTTTACTTTGAATTTCATTATTTTCAAAATTATTAGAAGCAAATGATTTTCGTGAATTTTTGTAGCTTAGAGTGAGTAAGAACCTATTTAATTGTACATTAAACTTTCGCATTAACTATGTTTCCATCGTTTAAAATTTATTTACACTAACGCATTTTAAATATTTTCCTTCAAATTTGTCACAAAGTTAATATTTTTGTGTTATGTTCTTTGTATTGCATCAATTAATGCATATACGAAGCAATTTAAAAAATCTCAAATAAGTTGAAAATGTATTTAAAAAATTTGTCAGACACACAGTATGCTCATCTAATTTCCTTATGTTATTCATTTAAATCCCTTTCCAGTATATGGTCCATATATTTTGCCATTTTACGTTCATTAATTGTTTAATATAAAACAGTTTAAGTAAATTTCTAATTTATATTTTTATATTTAGTTTCATAATTATTTAAGCATTGCACTTTTTTCTTTTCATCAACATAAAAAAACTTCGTTTATTGCCAATTAATGATATTTTATGGTTATTTTACCAATGTAATTTAATTACCTCTACAGTATAATGCAACTTTTGTTACCAGTTTTGTATAGGTACTTTCATCTCAGGAAATTAATAGCCAACATTTTTTATTTTTTCTTTGATTTATTTTTTAAACTACTAAATTGAATAACAGGATTTTTTGCAGACATTTTTAAAACTATATTTTTTATTTACAGATTAGTTGCAATATCTTTTTTTAAGTTTTCAACTGTGATTTTAAATTGGCTTGTTTCAAGTGACGTAAAATCATTCCTGCTTTTATTTTAAGATTTAATTAGTGGTTTCAGGAATTTGTGTATGACAAGATAAGCTTCACCCAGTACATTGATTAACTAATCAAGAACTTATTTTCTTCCTGTGAAACTGTTGCCACTCAAGATGTGAAACATAACTATTATGTAAGAAAATGTAAATGGTAGTGCTTTTGTATTCATAGCGTGTTCATTATTCGTGTACATAGCATTATTCGTGTTTGAATCAGAGCACGTGCTCTATCCCTTTGGAGAAAATAACAGCTACAAAATTTACGAATATCACAAATGTAGTTGTCGTATGACGTTAACCAAATCTAACTAAAGCAAATATAGGATCCAGTGGCAGACAATAGGAAGCTGATTGCTCTAAATCAGCTTAAAATTTCATTTTTAATTTTTAAAGATATGAAAAAACTTATCCCTGTATGGAACACAATCATGAAAAGAAAAAACAAGATGTACGTAAAATATAATTTATTTGTGCGCAAACATAACAATTGTCTATATCTATAACATACATTCAATAAATACAACAGATAACAGACATTTTTGGGGTAGAAACCCCGTAGGAGGGGACATATTAACAAAAGTAGGGAAGCTCTTTGTGTTGAACGCATGTGGAAAAGAAATTGCGCTATTGTTGAGTACAGATACACGTATCCCTGAATGGTTGTTTATTGTGCTGTTCTTTGGGAAGAGAGATTGAGCAAAGAAGTAAGAAATCGGAAAAACCAGAAGTTAGGAAAGAGACCTGAAAAAAAAAGACATTTTGTTATTACTTATATTACTTTAGTAATATATAAAAAAACAGGTATATGTATAAAAAGTTTAGTTTTTTAGTTTAATTTTGAAGTTATTAAAAAATATTATCTGGAAAATATATAAAGTACAATAGATCAGGCTTTTAAGTAAAACGGCAAAGTTTTTGAAAAGATATTTTCGTTGCAAGGTATAGATAAAAAGATATAGAATGAAACTGGAGGTATACTTTGATTAAATCGTTGGTAGTGATTTATTTAAAACTCTTAACTGCTATTTACCAGTATGTAAAAGTTTGTGACCTTCAATTTCTAAATTAAAAGTGTTAAAAAATGCAACAAGTATCCTGCAATTTTATCTTAATACGCGTTTAGATAACGTTAAACATCAATACACAAAAGCCTGCACTATCTGTTATAGAGATTTTTGAGGTAACAAACCGTCTGTAACTTGGTATCTATCTCTTGTCTACTTGACCACTTAAAAAATCAATCTACCTTAAAGTTTCAGAATAAAAGCATTCGATCACAAGATTCATATTGATTTTTCGAAATTGTTTTTAATTTGCATTTATACTTAATCAAATTTAAACAACAGATTTGAAACTCATGTTTTAAATTATTTTATGGCATCTTTCTAACACTTAAAATGCATTATTGGTCAAACGATAGACCAGTTGTATGACTGCTAGCCCTTGCTAAAGAGGTTCTTATATATCATATAGTTTTTGGCTACAATTTTCGGATCGCATCGGTATACTTAATCCTAGTGTGAAGAAGAGATAAACTCTACGTTTTCAAATCAACTACACCCAAAGCATTAATTAGGAGCATGAGCCATCGAATCCATGGAATGCCAAACCCTCCAATAGGGGAAAAAGTGGTAGAGCAGGATTTCTAATCCAAATGATAATCTGTGGCCAAATCCATGGAATGACCCCCCTCCCCCATGAACCCTGCAATTCCAGTTCTGCCTGGGCGAAAACCCCCAAGAGGGAAAAATTGCGGAGTTTGCTCCTTATTCCATGGATTCGATGGCTCATGTACACGCGCCTATTGAATGGTAAATGAGTTTTTATTAGAATATTTCTATAATATACCATACTTACAGAAAAGATAGTTGAGAAAGGCCTAGACAGAGTAAGAGGTTTCTAGTATCGGGGGTAAGCTGGGGCGGCATAGTGGGGTGCCTGGTGGTACTGGGGTCGGGGGGCGGAGTACTGGGGTGCGGCGTACTTGGGCTCGTCGACGATGATGGGCTTGGCATCGAGCTGCACATCGGCGGGGTTCTGGGCCTCGGTTCCGGGCTCGTTGGTCTTGATCTGGGCTCGGTAACCGTGCTCGTCAGCGACGTACTCGACGATTCGCTCGATTCCGTGGAGGTCCTAGAAAAATGAACGAGGTATTGTTTAATTAATTTTTTTATGTATGTAAATTTGTTTTGTGGCTGAACTGCTTGACAGCACGCATCGTTGCGCTACATTTCAGATTAGAGCTTGTACAAGGTCGACGAACAACCAACTACAAAACAGTTCCCATTTCACACTAAGCATGCGGACGTTTCCTTATGCAAATATGACTTCTAATAAATAGCTGCTATATCAAGTTTAGTTCGACTATCGTCGCACTAGAGCTAAACGAGGGCTATTGGCGACGGGCGTCGTATTTTAGAACCCAGTCAAGTGACGAGCCGACACCTGAGTAGGCAACCAACGCAATCGTTAAGAGCGACATCGTACGCAGCGATAAGACTTTTCAGTATATTTAACGTGCACTTCCTCTGCACGATGTATTATTCGTCGGACAGTTTTTGCTGCACGGGCCGTTTATTGGTCGGCAGCTACGCTATATCAAAGTTTGCTCTCGGATGATGCCAGAAAACTCATACTGCTGTGGCTCGAAATATATATGTCATCTGATTCTAGTGTTATTACTCGTATATATTGTAAATAAATGTTATTAAATATAATCTGTTTTTAAAATTGTTTTATTTCATTCTAAGTAAACAACCATTTTATCCCTAAATTTTAATCTGGAGTATTTGCCTTAAAGCAGCAACGCACCACAGTTGTTTTTGACTATTTCAGAACTTCTTTTAAGATGAGGAGATTATCGATAACTAAAAAATAAAATGACTTTTTATAGCGAGAAATTATTTGAAATATGGGATAAAAAATTGTGTCTTAAAATGTATTAAAGTCATTTATTTCGAGTAAATAATGCCATTCAAACTGACTAAAGCTATTAACCCTTTCATTCTGAGTGATGCCATTTGGCATCATCATCTTTCTGATCATAATTTTCAAAAAATAGGGCTGACATCTATTTTCTAATCGAAATTTTTTTTGAAGAAGCGAATGATGTGCTTTTTGATATCATAAAAGGCTTTAGACGATCAGAAAAAAAAATCTAAAATGATGATGCCAAATTGTTATTGGGACCCCCTGAAAGGGTTAAACAGAATAGTTCTCACCTTGTATCCGTAGCTTCCCTGGACTCGTCCGTGTCCGTCTCCGGATTCCTTTCGGAAGGTGGTGGTGCCGTAGTCATCGTTGGTGTCGTATCCGAAATCGTATGGCTGGGGCTGTAAGTAAGAAAATATGAGCACCTTTGTTAGAAACAATCTCTCTAAATTGTTAACTACACTCTTAAAACAAAAGAGTGAATTCCACTCCAGTTGGAGAAGTGCATTTTCGACAATGGAAAGGAGTGAATATTATCTCAGACTGAGTTAAAATAACTCGTTTGGTCATCCTGTCGGAGGTTTAACACGCAAAGGATCCACTCCAAAAGGAGAAGTGCATTTTCCAGACTGGAGGAATGAAAATCAATCAGACTGAGTTAAAATAGCTCGTTCGTTTTAAGAGTGTACAAACATTTGATGCCTCTAATTTTGAGAGTTTTTTTCCGGAACGGGGCGGCTATATGTTTTGGCTGATGAAACCTTTTTAAATTTGGCTCATTCCCCTAAACTGAGAGCCATTTTTTTGTGGAACTATCGAGGAGGCACTCTTTTCCAATTTTTTCTCTCTGTGGATGTTAAAGAATCCAGATATTTTAAAATTTCCTAATTTAGCAACACTTATTAACTACTCATACAGACTATTTCAAAAGTAAAAGAAACATGTTTTTTTTTAAATATATATGTAAGTCGTATGGCTGGGGCTGGAAGCGAAGTAAAACGAGATGAACATCTTATACGAAAAAAAATATTCACAAAATAATAGAAGAGCTTTGTGAAGGAACGTGCTGAGTGACATTTTTGTGTCAATGAGCAAGTTATTTCCTTCTTTAAAGATAACAAGATTCCACATTTTCATAAACTTAAAGTTAAGTATATTTTAAACCTATTACAGGTGTCATTTTTAACGTATCTAAGTGCAAACCAAACACTTTAATTCAACACATTAACAATAAACATAAACACAATAGCAACTAAATAATGTCAATTTTTTCTGCAATATACAAAGCAATTTGAAAACAGGAAATGTACTTTTAAAAACATTTTTAAGAGCACAATTTCATTTTAAACGGTTTTTCTGCATCCTATATAATTTTATTTTAAACATAAATATTTGAATGCATAATTGGTAGATAGAAAGATGTCGAGGAATTTCTTTCATTTAAATTCTCTTTCGAGCATGAAATTTTCAGCGAAAATTGAAAGGAAAATTCCAGACTAAAGAAGCTTTTCAATTGAACGGAAAGGGAATTTAAAGAGAAAGTTACTTCATAAATACAACTTTTGATTTATATTTCAATAAATGTTTTCTTTCGGGTCTCAAATTTTCAAATTGGATTTTACTCGCTATTGATAAATAAAGTAAATAATAATTAAATTCACGTTTCAATGTCGAAAATGTTGGAAAAATTTAGCTTAATTTAAAAGAACACCTTTAGAATAGAATTTGTTGAGAGCGAATGAACTTAACTATTCATTTGTGTTTTTAAAAAAAATTATGAAATATTTAAGAAACATAATTTTTACATTGTTTTCAATAAGTTAGCATAATTATAGCCATAAACACACATTTTAGACCTCGTATTTTAGGTGCTTTCAAGTAATTATTAATCAAATATTTTTTTCGTTCATTGGTAAATAGGAAAACAATTCTACTAAAAGTAGCGTGGCATTCATTTAAATATTATTACATTTACATTTTATTCGTTTTCAATATATAGTTGATATATTTCTTTGTATTATTTTAATCACAAGTGAATTTTAAGTAGTACCACTTAGTTCCGTCTTTTTTAAGTAACAAACACAAAAGAAAATGGAACTAGCGAACTAGTCCGGAAGTAGAGCCTGACCATGACAGGTTGAGGACCAAAGCCCGGATACTGTAGGGGTCTCTTTTCGAACTGATATTTTAGCAATTAAAAATACACCAGAAAAAGATCTTTTCAAAGGGTAAGGCCAATCATCAAATTAAATAATGCAAGTCCATCACAGTGCTTAAAATTTTTAGAAAATTCAAAACTAATAATATTTTAATTACTTTGACAATAAAATTATGCAAAATTGTTGAGTTAGAAGCAAAAATGTTTTAAGTTAAAAGCCAATTTTGGAGACCCCTAAAATAATGGGCCCAAATCAAAGTTGCCAGTACAACTTTCGCCCTCTGAAAATAGGAATAGAATGGTTAAAAAATTAATGGGAATTTTGAACTTACAGCGTATTTCTCTTCGTAGTGGGATGGGCCGTAGGCGGGGGCACCGTAGTGCTGGGCCAAGGATACTGCAGCAAGAGCTGCGAT